>OU342746.1:380621559-381339942 GCA_910589775.1 Avena eriantha
GACCATGGGCGGCGGCTTTTGCTACCATGGGCAGTGGCTTTTGTTACCGATGGTGTGGCGCTCTGCTACAAGGGTGGCGGCAATCTGCTATAAGGGCGGTGGGGCTTCTATAGTTGGCGGCGGCGCTCTGCTACATGGGCGGTGGCACTGCTACGCCCGGCAGCGGCGCTCTGCTACAACAGGTCGTAGCGCTTGGCGGCGTCTTCTTTTGCCGGCGACGGCGTGCTCTGCGGCGACGACTTTTTTGCTACAAGCTATGCACGACGTCGACTTCTTCAACAACACGTCTTCTCCGGCGACGGCGTGCTCTCTGGCGACAATGCCTTTTTGCTACAAGCGGAGGAAGGCGGTGTTGTTGCTGGTGCGGGCAGCGGGAGTTCGAGGAACAGGACGCTGCCAGATCTCTGGTTGGCGTGTTTTTTTTTTTGCCTGGTGCTGGGAGAGAGTCGTTGACCCGGGCAGATGGTCCTGATCAATTCCATCGTACGGCTGCCGACCCGGGGGAACGGGCGATTTGATCCCCCGGGGGACCGGGGACGCGTAGCACGCCCCTAAAACATAGTACTCCCTGCTTCGTCCAAAATAACTAACTTAGCTTTGTCCAAATTTGGAGTTACCTAACCCGCAATTTTTTTCTGAAGCTGGACAAAATACGAAATGTGAATAGTATCAAAATATATTTGAGTACTGATTTATATTGCAATGTTGATATCTTTTATGGAAGACCATGCACGACAAACCCACAGTTCAAAAAATGGCTGAATGAGCGATTAATAGACCGATTAATTGCTACTTGGACCTGACCGTGTGGATTTTCACTAATCGTTTAGCTCGACTAATAGTTCTGATAGTCTGACTACTAGATATGTTCACGGTTAACTACTACACTTAGTCAAAAAAGTTGCAAAGTTTTCAATGCATGTTTGTTAGAATTTAGGTATTTGCTTGTTGAGCTTTTGGCTCATAGCGAAAAAAATTCTAAAATTCTCTTTTCACCCATTATTTGTGATAGCTCATGTGTGTGTTAGTGAAGGTAAAGATTAGTCCTACATTGCTAGTTGAGAAGTACTTGTGCCACCTTATATAGGAGGCTATTCTAGCACTACTAAATGAGTGAGAACAGAAATAGCTCTCTCACATTCCTCCTCGGATGACGCGGCGCGCCGCGCCACGGGTAGCTTTGTTTTGTTGTTCGGAAAAAATAATTATGAGTCATTAACATACACGTTAATTAGCCAGATCTTTTCGATCGCTGGCTGTGTTGACTCGGACGTGGCCTGTGCCCCATGACCTACCGGACCGACACTATATGAACTACCCGCAAACCCTATGCAAATACAAATCATCACACGCACCTCCTTCCAGTCTACTGCGCTGCCATCTTCGTCTTCTCCATCCTAGCTTGCGGCCTGCGCAGCAGATCAGGATAGTAGGCCTCCAAGACCTCGCTTCTTATGAATCTGTACGGATGAGAGGCGATCAGGTTTATGGGGAGCGCTCTAGCGCGACTGCTGGCATCCACGACGTCGTCCGACAACGAGTTTCCGAACGATGACTTCTTCCTGTACGTCACCGACCTCTTCGACGAGCCTAACTTGGGAGACAATGGTGCTACTACCACTATGGTACTACTGTTGTATCTGATTCTGAACTTTCTCTTTTTGATTTTGCAAGAGTTCCTTTCCTAGTGTTTAGAGTAGTTGTGATAAGTCTATCATGTTTAGATGCAATCTGTTCATCTACTCTATTATTAAGCGCGATAATTTATTTGTATTTGTATGATCAGGATTTATCAATTATTTATTCAGATTAAATCATATGGATTATTGCTTATATTTTCAACAATCCAAAAACCTGATTATAGGCAACTGAACTCCACTGGTGTAGCCGCGGCTACCCGGCTGCCTCCTTTTGATGGTATGAACTATAAGAGATGGCGCAGGAGAGCAGTTCTCTGGTTTGAAAACCTAAACTGCTATAGCGCTACTCTTGGCAAACCTGAAGGAGATTTTTCTGCTGCTGATGAAGCGGTCTTTACGAAACCCGATACCCTTTTATGGCGGCACTTTTCAGTGTTGTTGGGGACAATATTGTTAACACATACATGTCATTTGATAATGGTAAGGACACATGGGATGCGCTCGAGGCCAAGTTTGGGGTCTCGAACATTGGCACTTAATTCTATGTCATGGAGAAATTTTATAACTACAAGATGGTTGATAAGCGCTCCATCGTTGAGCAAGCTCATGAGATATAATAACTTTCCAAAGAACTTGAGAAGTTCAAGTGTACCATACATGACAAGTTTGTGGTCGGCGGCACCATTTCCAAGCTTCCTCCCTCATGAGGAACTTTGCTACTTCTCTGAAACATAAGAGTTAGAAGTTTTCTGTTATGGATCTCATTGGGCCTTTTCATGTGGAAGAGAAGACGAGAGCAAATGACACGCGTGCTCAAGGATTTGAGGGAGCTTCTAGTGCTAGCTTGGTATGGAAGAAAAACTTGCCATCCCACAAGTTCAATAATAAGAACAAATCTTAAAGAAAAGGGAAGTTTGATGGTAAGAATAAGGTCACGCACTCAACCAACTTCAAGAAGAAAAATGATAAGAAGAGAGGCACTTGCCATGTTTTTGGTGATCCTAGCTTCCCTAATTGCTTTGACAAGCGTCCGCATGGGAACATCAGCAGGACCGCTAATGTTGTTATTAGTGATATTAAGATTAAGGACGCTGGTATGGTATTTTACCTACTATCCTTTTAGTATGTCATTCTCTTGAGTGGTGGATAGACACGGGTGCCTATACACATGTATGTTTTGATATTTCCATGTTTTCTTTTTATCAAGTCTCAAGGACTTCTTCTATGCTGATGGGAAATGGCTCACGTGCTTCTGTTCATGGTGTTGGTACGA
The DNA here is from genome assembly GCA_910589775.1 of Avena eriantha. NCBI lineage: Eukaryota > Viridiplantae > Streptophyta > Magnoliopsida > Poales > Poaceae > Avena > Avena eriantha. Next base: position 380,624,473 of record OU342746.1, read on the forward strand.
TAAATCTGAAGTTTACTTCGGAGAAGATCGTACATCTGAAGAATGTGCAACACACTCCCTCCATTAATATTAATTTCGTCAGCGGGTCGCTTTTATGTCGCATTTGTTTTATGTTGGTATTTGAGTCAATGTTAGAAAAGGTTATGAGTGCGGAGGTCTTTTTCGACTATCTTTGGCAGACTTATGTACTAAAGTTATTAATCATGTTTATAATGACAATGAGTCAAATATTTGGAATTCACGACTCTGTCATATTAACTTTGGTTGCGTGACGCGACTAGCCAATATGAGTTTAATTCGGAAATACACTACTGTCAGAGGTTCTAATTGCCAAGCTATAAAGCATGTGAGCCATTTGAACTACTTCAAAATCTATAAAGCTAAAGCAGAAAACCAACTTGATCTTAAAATTAAGCGGCTAAGGTTGCATCATGATGGAGAGTAATTTTCAAATGAATTTGATTTATTCTGTACGGAACATGGTATTATCCATGAGAGGACTCTTCCCTACTCACCCCAGTCAAATGGGGTGGCCGAAAGAAAGAACCACACTCTAACTGATTTGGTTAACACCATGTTACATACATTGGTTCTTTCCAAGGCATGGTTGGCGGAGCGCTAATGACTGTGTGTCATGTCCTAAACTGTGTTCCTGTAAGGGATAAAACCATGACTCCATTTGAGGAATGGGAGAAGAAAAGTCTTAAACTCTCTGACTTATGAACTTGGGGATGTTTGGCAAATGTCAATATTCCAATACCCAAGAAGCGAAAGCTTGGACCAAAAACAGTGGATTGTGTTTTTCTGGGGTATGCTTTTCATAACATTGGCTATAGATTTTTGATATTAAAATCTGAGGTATCCGACATTCATGTTGGTACAATTATGGAGTCAAATGATACGACTTTCTTTGAGGACATCATTCCCATGAAAGGTATGTCTAGCTCATCAAATTAGGAGATGACTAGTTCATTCAGTTAGGAATTTTCTATAATTCCTGAACCCACTATGCCGATAGAACACTAAGATAATCATGTGTAGGACGACAATGAAGCTCCCAAAATGAGAAAGAGAAAAAGGACTACAAAGTCATTTGGTATTGATTTCATTGTCTACCTTGTGGATGATACTCTCACTTCTATTTCAGAGGCATATGCATCTCAAGATGCTGACTACTGGAAGGAAGTTGTCCAAAGCGAGATGGATTCCATCTTAGCTAATGGAACTTGCGAAGTCACAGATTGTAGGATGTAAGTGGGTGTTTAAGAAAAAGTTTAGACCTGATGGTACTATTAAAAAGTACAAGGCACGTCTTGTGGCCAAGGGTTATACCTAGAAAGAAGGTGGCGACTTATTCGATACCTACTCACGTGTAGCCAGATTCACCCCTATTCCAATACTACTCTCCTTGGTTGCCTCACATGGTCTTGCCGTTCATCAAATGGACGTTAAGACAACTTTTCTAAATGGAGAGCTAGGTGAGGAAATTTATATGGATCAGGCTGAAGGATTTGTAGTAGATGGTCAAGAAGGAAAGGTGTGTCAATTAGTGAAGTCTTTGTATGGTATTAAGCAAGCTCCCAATCCGCGACATGAGAATTTTGAAAGAACTTTAATTGCTAAAGGTTTTGTTGTAAATAAAGTTTATAAGTGTGTGTACTATCGCCATGGTGGGGGCGAGGGAGTTATATGTATCTCTATGTCGATGACATATTGATATTAGGGACCAACCTTGCTATTATTGAGGAGGTCAAAGAGTTCCTATCTCGCTGGATTGAGATGAACGACTTGGAAGTGACTGACGTAATCATAAATATCAAGCTACTAAACGATGGCAATGATGGGATTACACTTCTTTAGTCCCACTATGTGGAAAATATATTGAGTTGTTTTGGTTATAGAGATTGCAAGTCTTCTCCAATGCCTTATGATTCGAGTATGCTACTTTGAAAGAATCGAAGGAATGCTAAAGCTAAAATGAGATATTCTCAAATCATTGGCTCAATCATGTATTTAGATAGAACTACGAGGCTTGACATCTCCTTTGATGTAAGCAAACTAAGTCGATTTTGTCGTCGGATTGAGGACAAGTACGCCATGAGGGGGTCCTCGAGGCGTGCGGAAGAGATGGGTGTGAGACGTACGGTGTTTCGGGATGGTGAGAACACAAGTTTACCCAGGTTCAAATCCGCCAGCTTTGGTCGGATCCTAGTCCTGCTAGCAATCTAGTAATACGACAAAGCCGGAGTATGGGTTACAAGGGTTTCGCCTGTGCGAGTTGAGGGTCTAAAGTATTGGGTGCCCTAAAGGCTCTCCCTAGGACGGCTTATAAAGATATCCGGCATAGGGTTTACAGGAGAGATCTATCCGGCTACGACTAAGAGTTGGTTACAGAGTACATCTTGAACTACAAGTAACATTATGGGCCTAAGTCGGTAAGTCTTCTAGGCCTTCCCGTAGCCGGATTGGACTCCGTCTTCTCTCCCTGACTGGGCCGTCCGTGAAGCAAAGCTCTAACCCGAAGTGGGCCACCCTGGTCAGTGAGGAACTGTGAGGATACCCGGAAAGTATATCCCCAACAGCAGCCCCCGGAGGCCTCCAAGATCCAAAGTCGGATTCATCACCGTCTAGCTTGATCTTCGGCTTGCAGAATCTTGAAGGGTTCCTGAAACTTCACAACAAAAAATCCGATCTGGTTCTTTAAAAATAAGTCGGACCTATCAACAGGTTACTCGGATTTTCTAGCTTGATTTCAAACTAAGCCGGAACTTCGTTTCTAACGCCACCTGGCACAAGTCATGGTCAAGTCACGTCATCTGACAGGCATGCCGTCAGCACGACCGTTGGTGGGTCCGCGGTTCGCGGAACCGAGGCACCGTTTCAATGCGTGCGTGGAGCTCGAGGCGACACAATCATCGCGTGGGTCCTTCCTAGTTCTTTCCACGACGCGTAGCGGTTACACTGTAGCATTTGCACGAATCTTGGCACAGTCAGGTGGATATAAGGGGTTAGGATTTTCTCCTTCTCCTCCCACCAGTCCTTTGCCTTTTCCTCTCCTCCCAATCTCCCTACACGCACAGAGCTCCCCCATTCCTCCCCCACAGAACTCCCAGCGCCACCCCTTTTAGGTCACCTGCTCGCCGGAGAAATGGCTTCATCTTCTTCCTCCGGCTTGGCGGCAGCGGCGGTGGTGGCGATGGCGGAAGCGGTGGCAGAGAAAGAGAGCTTTCGCGGGATCTGGATCCCCTGTGCGCTCAACGATGAAGGTCTGAAGAACGTGGAGAAGGAAGGGCTCCTTGCTGCCGGCGACTGGCGGAGCGGCTTCGAGGAAACCGCCCCCAACCCACGCGATGGCGAGCGGGTCCACTTTGGCACCCACCTCGATAGAGGTTTGTCATTTCCTCCCTCGGAGTTCTTCTCTGAGGTGATTGATCATTATGGAGTTCAACTCCATCATCTTCCTCCCAACTCTCTCTTAGAGATGAGCGCATACGCTTCGTTGTGTGAGGGCTTTCTCGGCATTAGGCCGAGTTTGACTCTTTTCCGGTACTATTTTCATGTCGGGAGAAACTCCATTACCGCCGGTGTTCCTTACATCACCCGCACTATTAGTCTTTCGCTTAGACGCGAGCACGCGTATCCCAAAATTCTAGCTAGTGACTCGGTCAAACAATGGCCATCCACGTTTTTCTATCATAGGGATATTCCGGCTCCCGACAAAGCCACTGCTTTGCCGGCTTTTGTTGACGGAGCTGCCACGGCCCAACCTTCTTGGGACGAGGCTGCTCCGGCTCTCACCGATGATCTGATCCTCGCTAAGAGGCGGATTGAATACTTGATCAAACACAAGGGACTGAGGGGATCTGATTTGGTCCAATGCTGGGTATCACACTGGATCCAGCCCCTTCAGTACCATGGGAATCGACTGATGTACTCCATCATGTCATCCAAGAAAGACTCCCTCCGCATCAGCCCCAAATCCTACACCACGCAAGGCTACATAAGCCAGATTAAGTGGCTGATCCGGGAGCGGATCGAGAGGAGAATCCCGGAGGTTTCTCTGGATATGCATACGGCGAAAAACCCCGTAGTGCTGGTAAGCTTCTATCAATACACTTTTTATGTGTTTCAACCTTCGAGTTATACTGCAATACTGATATGTTTTCTTATTTTCAGCTTTCCGACCTCCCCGAGTCGGAATTTGCTCCCCTCGAAGGATATCCTCCTGAGTTTTCTCACAAGACAGAGGTGGTCCCATTGCCGGACCTTGCGCTCAAGAAGCGCAAAGCTTCAACAGTGGCTGTTGGCACAAAGGAGGTGCCTGTCGTGAAGAGGTAACTTTCAGTCACAACGTCCGCCTTTGTACTTTACTCAAATTTCTTTCCGAGATGTAACGTTTCCGACTTTACTACATTCTCAGAGCAAAAACGCTCATCAAGGGCAAGGGGAAAGGGATTTCTTTGAAGCCCTTGCGACAGACTAAGCTTACCATAGCTTCTCCTACCATGGCTCCTTGGACTCCTGCCCCTCAACCTTCTACAACGCCGGCGACCATTCCTTCCCCGGTCGTCGCAGAAGATCTGGCTCCTTCGGCGGAGCCTGCGATCCTTGAATCTCAAACTGACATCACCATGGGTGAGTCAGATCTAGATAAGGGTGAACCCTCTTTGGGTAATGATCCCTCGGCAGAAACCTTCGCCGAAAACCTTATCAGCAATCCGGGACTTGCCAAGTTTGGCCTGTCTCGGAAATCTGCTGAAGAAATCCAGCGGCTCGCCAGGCAATGCCTGGAGAAAAGTACTTTATCTCTCGAAGAAGAAGGGCAAGAAGCAGAGGACGTCAAGTCATCTGACCTTCTCGCCCAGGTGCGCCTTCACGACGAGAGGATTAGGATTGGTGAGCTTCCAACAGCCCCAGTGATTCCTCTGACTCTCGCCAAAAGTCGGCCGCTGAAGTGAACGCGGGTTTGGATAAACTCACCCGCGAATAACATGTAAGTCAGAATTCCAACTCCTGTTTTTTTCTTTATTTTATATCATATCCTCTAGCCCCCAAGCATGAAGTAGGATATATAATCCGGGTTTATGCTTTATTAGGATGCCAAAGAACGAACTAGTGTAGCCCCCAAGGCTCGTGCTGATATTAGCAAAAATATTAGCCCGAGTCTTAAGTAGCTTTCTGACTTTAGGTATTCTGACTTATAGAAAGTATGTTCCTATAACCAGGATTTATTGAAGAATGTCTACGATAAGCGGAGAGAGATCAAAGCTCTCCAGCTTAAAAATGTTGAACTTAAAGTCGCCAAGGATGAGGCCGAAGTTAAACATTCCGAGACTCAAACCTTGTCTTTGTTATTTTCAATGTCGATTTTTCTGAACTGTTGTTCTTTTTGACTTAGAGCGCTGGTGAAACAATCCTGCGCCATGATCAAAGAGGCCGAGAACCTCAAGACCTTGGTGGTGGAGAACAAGGAGCTTCGCCAAGAGCTGGACCAGCTCAAGGCAAATCATGAAAAGAGCATTGCTCAAATCCTTGAATCTTCCTCCATGGCCACTGATGAGCATGATCACAAGATCGCTGCTCAAGATAAAACAATCTCGGACCTCAAGAATGAGCTTAGCAGAGAGAGGGACCTTTCCCAGGTGCTCGGGGATGAACTCCAGAGTCTCCAGGAGGAGAAGACCAAAATTGACGACGTCATTTTCGGTACGTTCCATCTGTCTGACTTATCTTTTCTTCGACTTTCTTCAATGTCGGATATTTCTTAACTTGTTTTGTATATAGGTCCTCTGAACTTGACGGGCTCTTCTTCCACCGAGCCCCGCACCCACCGGCTTCCCCAAGTCGGTGACCTGCTTCATGACTTCCGCCAATCGCTTGAGGACATCGGCGAAGCTCTAAGGATTCCGGACATGCACAACATGTCGGATTTTCAGGTGCGGGACAAGGCGAAGGAGATGCCGCAGCTCGTCCAGGATTGGAACATGTCCTACGCGCGATCAACAGCGTAGAACGCTCTCACCATGGTCATGAGCCACCATGGAAACATGGAGATATGGCAAGTGACCAGAGGGTACTCTACAGTGGATGAAGATGGCTAGGAGTAGGACATCAAGGCCATTATGGACTCCTGTGCCGGATATGGGTGTCATGTAGCTAACTTGACCAGCTACGATACTCCATTCTTCAACCGCGTGGACACTCTGCCTCCGCCTCGAGAAGAAACAGCAGAAATTTCTGACGATGAACGCACCACCTCGGATGCGGACATCTCGGAAAGATATCAAGGCGACGTATCCAGCGAGCCGGCAGCTCTTGCATCTCCTCCTGCATCATAGATCAGAATTTTTTGTATTATTCCGGAAAAACATGATGCGTCTGTAAATATGCAGTATTTTAACTTTTGCTAGTGCTAAGCTTTTGATCTATTCAACACTTTTTGACTTTGAGCTTTTTTTTGTGTGCCTGAAATGTTTACATAAGCACTTGTATTTTTTCATCTATACTTATCGTTTATCTGGCCTTCCGCCTCGTCCCTTTTATGAGACGGCTAAACCTTCCACCGGAAACTTTGTCGAGCAACGGAGCTCAATTGCTAAACAAGTTTAAACTCGGAAACAAAGCCGGCTTCCAGTACCAACAATTCACTACTCAGAAAATGCCCGCATCCAGCAATCAGACAAATAACCAAAGTAAAGACTAGAAATTTTAGAGTTATACCCGAAGGTAGCAATTTTAGAATCAGAAATCTAAACCAGAACGAACATGAGCATAAAGTACTTTCAAGCATTGTGGGATTTTCGACTATGACATGATCATTCGGAAATAAGGTGGTAAAAACTTCTTAGAAAAATCTTGAGGCAACCAAAACTTTTATTTCTCACAGAACATGTACATATATATGATTACAAAGAAGGATAAACTAAAAATAAAAGGGACGTAGCTGAGCTATATTCCCCGGTCTGTCTAACTCATCCGGATTTGTACTACCTCCAGCTCTCTTTCTCTTCTTAGTAGTAGGTCTTTCTTTGACTGGAATCATGTTAGTTAAGTAGTACGATCCATTGTGTAATACTCGACTAACTAAAAAGGGCCCTTCTCATACTGGGGAAAGTTTGTGCTTTCTTTGTTGCACAAGCCAGAGAACCAAATCACCTTTACTGAAAGATCTATTTCGGACTCTCTGGCTATGATACTTGCGTAACTTCTGCTGATAGGCTGTAGATCTTATTTCAGCAACGACGCGAACTTCTTTGACCAGGTCGAGATTGTTTTGTCAAGAAACCTCGGCATCCTCTTCAATATACGCGGCCACTCTAGGAGAAGTATGAATTAAATCACTAGGAAGAACTGCTTCTGCGCCATAGACCAAGAAGAAAGGCGTGTATCTTGTTGACCTGTTTGGAGTTGTTCGTAAACTCCAAATTACAGAGGGTAATTCCTCTGCCCAAGCCCCCGCAGCACGTCGTAGTGGTGTTTCGAGTCTCTGTTTTAGGCCTTGTAGGATTAAACCATTTGCTCTTTCGACTTGTCCGTTAGCCTGTGGATGTGCGACTGACACAATGTCAAGCCGGATATTTTGCTCGTTGCAGAATTCAGCCAATTCTCCCATAGAGAAATTACTCCCGTTGTCCGTGATAATGCTATGCGGATAACCATACCAGATTATAACATCCTCGACAAATCTTTTGGCTGTTGCTCCATCACAACTAGTGACAGGTTTAGCCTCAATCCATTTGGTGAATTTATCCACCATCACTAAGAGATGAGTAAATCCACTTGGAGCTCGTTTAAATGGTCCTACCATATGAAGCCCCCAGACCGCAAAGGGCCATGTTATAGGTATTGTTCGTAGCTGATCAGCCGGAACATGAGCTTGCTTGGCGTACTTTTGGCAGCCTTTGCACGTCTTGACTAATCGTTTGGCATCTGCCTGAGCTGTAAGCCAAAAAAATCCGTGTCTAAAAGCTTTTGCCACGAAAGATTTAGCTGCAGCGTGGTGACCACACTCGCCTTCGTGGATTTCTCTTAAGATTTCCACTCCTTCTTCCGGAGAGACACAGCGCTGAAAAACCCCAGGAACACTCTGTTTATGGAGCTCACCTTTAATAATAGTATAGGATTTTTCTCATCGGATAATCTGCCGGCTCAGCACCTCGTCTTCGGGTAATTTGCCATCTACCCAATAATCGAGGCAGGGTTGAGTCCAACTGGGAATTACAGCCAGAACTGCTATCAAAGGTGAGTCGGATTTGGTCGGATATTCCTCATCTACTCCCTTTATTGAGGGAACTTTGAGGTGCTCTAAAAAAGCGCCATTCGGGACCTCTTTCCGCGCAGAACCTATCCGAGATAGTGCGTCTGCTTCCTTATTTTCTGCTCGAGGGATGTGTTGAACTGCAAACCCCTCGAACGATTTAGATAGATCATCCACGACAGATTTATATGTTGCCAAGTGTTTATTTGCATTAAAAATATCCGACACTTGTTGAGCAACAAGATCCGAATCTCCGTAACACATCTAACGTCGGATGCCAATATCCTTAGCAATCCCGATTCCATGTAGCAGTGCTTCATACTCGGCAATATTGTTTGTCGCTGTGAAGTGGATCTGCAACACGTATAAAAGTTTATCTCCTTGGGGTGATTTGAGCACCACGCCAGCCCCCGAGCCCCCTCGAGCCTTAGACCCATCGAAAAAGAGGGTCCAATATTCCGACTCAGGGAGGATCATGTTCTCCTTCGTCTCTGTCCAATCAGTGACAAAGTCAGCAAGGATCTAGGATTTGATTGCTGTCCGAGGTTTGTACTCAATATCGAAAGCTGAAAGCTCTATGCCCCATTTGGCGACGCGTCCTGTGGCGTCACTATTGTTGATTATATATCTCATGGGAGCTATGCTCACCACGGTAATTGGATGCTCCTGAAAATAGTGTCGTAACTTACAAGATGCTAGAAAAACACCATAAGCCAACTTTTGATAGTGCGGATACCGCTGTTTTGATTCCGTCAGGATCTCGCTGACAAAGTAAGTCGGACGCTGCACCAGGTGTTCCTGATTTTCCTCTTGTCTCTCCACTACCATGACAATACTAATGACCTTATTTGTCGCAGCAAGGTAGAGCAACATCGGTTCCTTAGGTTCTGGCGCTGCAAGGATAGGAGCAGATGAGAGTACTCTCTTCAGATCTTGTAGTGCAGCTTCAGCTTCGTCAGTCCAAACAAAATCCTTGGTCTTTTTCAGGAGTTTGTATAATGGTGCGGATCTTTCACCAAGCCGGCTTACAAATCGACTGACTACAGCGATGCAACCAGTTAATCTTTGTACATCCTTCAGGCGACTTGGCCTTGAAATATTGAGTATAGCCTTGATTTTGTCTCGGTTCACCTCTATGCCTCTTTGAGAGACGATGAAACCTAACAATTTTCCGGCTGGTATTCCAGAGAAGCATTTCTTCGGGTTAAGCATGATGTTGTATTTTCGTAGATTGGCCAATGTTTCCTCCAAGTCGGAAATCAACGTTTCCTTCTTTTTGGACATTACCGCGAAGTCGTCCACCTATGCATGTACATTGCGTCCGAGTTGGTCATGGAGGCAACGCTGCATCGTGCGCTGGTATGTAGCTCCTGCGTTCTTCAGCCCGAAGGGCATCGTAACAAAACAGAAGGTTCCGAAGGGGGTTATGAATGAAGTTCTGACTTTGTCAGATTCCTTCATCCGAATTTGGTGATAACCGGAATATGTGTCGAGAAAATAGAGGAGTTCCGAGCGTGCCGTAGAATCGGTAACTTGATCAATTCTAGGCAGAGCGAACGGATCTTTTGGACAAGCCTTGTTCAAAGCAGTATAATCAACACACATCCTTAAATCAATGGTGTCCTTTTTAGGGACCATTACAGGATTGGCCGACCACTCAGTGTGGATGACCTCTTCTATGAATCCGGCTAACTCGAGTCGTGCTAGTTCCTTAGCTATTGCCCTACGCTTTTCGTCGCCAAACCGTCGTAGGGGCTGTTTGACGGGTTTAGCGTTCGGGTTTACATTTAGAGAGTGCTCGGCAAGTTCCCTAGGTACTCCGGTCATGTCAGATGGCTGCCATGCGAAGATATCTTGATTTGATTGGAGGAACTTGACGAGCGCGCCTTCCTATGCGCTACCTAGGCCTACGCCTATCTGGGTCACCTTGGAGGGGTCATCATCCTTCAACGGCGCCTTCTTCGTCTCTTCTGATGCCTTGAACTCCGGATTTGGCTTTGTCACCTCCTTCTTCGTTGCGAGCATCTCGGACGGATCTATGCTCTTCTTGATCTCCTGGTACTCCTGGGCGTGCAGCACGGCTTCGGCAAAGGCGGCATTTCCATCCTCGCACTCTCGTGCTTTCTTCGGGTCTCCCCTGATGGTGATCACGCCTTGGGACCTAGAATTTTCATTATATTGTAAATGTAACACGGACGAGCCATAAAAGCCCAGTAAGTCGGACGTCCGAATATAGCGTGGTATGCGCTCTTGAACGGGACCACTTCGAAGGAAAGTGCCTCCGTCCGATAGTTCTTTGGAGTTCCAAAGGTAACATCCAAAGTAATCTCTCCCAGGGAATTAGCTTGTCTTCCTGGGACAACTCCGTGAAAGACCACAGAGCTATGGTTCAGATGGGTCTCCGAGATCTTCATCCGGCGTAGCGTTTTGACATAGAGAATATTGATGCTGCTACCGCCATCCATGAGGGTATTGGCGAAACCATAACCATCAATAAGTGGGTTGACGATTAAGGCGTATTTTCCTCGCCTATGTAACTTAGGCGGATGATCAGCGCGGTCAAATGTGATTGCCACTTCCGACCAGTCCAGATATTGAGGGACAGCCGGAACTATTGCATTGAGCTCGTGGAGAACTGCTTTCTTGACCTTTGCTGGTTGAGATCCGAGGACGGTGACGTAAGTGTCCTTCTTAGTGGGAAAAAGTTTTCTTCCCTTCCGGCTTGGGATTTGAAGTATCAGCTTCCTCCATGTCGAAATCTTCCTTGGTCTCTTTGTCTTTTTTGGGATTCTTCTTTCCCTTCTTCCGCTTAGCTTTGTAGCCCGCGGTGTCATCTCTTTTGATGTCGTCATTGAAACGACATTCGGCGTTGGTGTGGGACGAGCCCCCATTGGCGTCTAGGTGATGCACACATGGGTTATTGGCAATGTCGGCCCAAGAGTAGGTTTTTCCTGGTTGCTGTTCTCCTCTACCTTGGACCCTTGAAGTCCCATGGCCGCGCCCGCGGCCTCCGCTGCATCCTTCTTGTCCTCCAGACCCGGAAACAGTAGTAACCACCGCTGTTTCCGCGCTGGGTTTTTCTTCCGAGGTATTTTTGCACTTCTGAGCGTGTTGCTTTGGTTGTCTTGCCGACTGAGGTACAACTAGGACGTTGAGTAATCCCTCTACATCGCCGTCAGCATCTGCATACTTACTCACTGTTTCTATCATCTCTCCGAAATTAGTGACCTTGTCACACTAAGCGGTGACGTAGTAGACCAATTGGGAGTCCTGCGATGAAAGCTTCAATCACGGTTTGATCGTTTACTCCTTCACAGGAGTTCTTGGTGTCGATCCATCGTCCGAGGTAATCTCGGCAAGTTTCTCCGGCTTTCTGGGTGCAACGCTATAGGTCTCTAACCGAACAGGGCCTCCGATATGTGCCTTTGAAATTCCGAAAGAACGTACTTTGCATGTCATACCAGTTATGGATGGTGTTCTCCGGAAGTTCATTGAGCCATGATCGCGCCGTCTTCCGCAACATAAGTGGGAGATATCGGGTTGCGACTAGGCTGTTTCCACCTTTGGCGATGCAGCAAGCTTGGAAAAAATCATGTAGCCAAGTATCTGGCCGAGCAATGCCTTCGTAGGCTTGGATGTGCCTTGAGATAGCAAATCCTTCCGGGAATCTTGTAGCTCTGATGCATGGTCCAAAGCACTTTGGGCCCATGTACATGTCATCGTTTTCATAGCGCGCGCCTCTATGTTGGAATTGATCCTATGCCTTGTGTCGTTCGGGGATAGAGAACGTCCCGAATGTCGGCTGTGGCTGCGGTGCCTTGGAGCCGGACTTCGGCTTCTGCCACCACCTGCTCCGCCATGTCGTCCTCTATGTCCTCCTTGGGAGCCCTTGTGATGACTGCTTGGTGGAGAGGGTGGAGCAGCTGAATTGTTTCTGGCTGATCGCCGGCCTCCGTCCGGAGCGTCATTATTCCGGTTCCGAGGAGGATCTTCACTATGACAAGTCCCCTGTCGGCTTGTACCAGCATGGTTTCCGTCGTTCCTTCGTCCGTCGTTCCCACCATGGTGGGGCTCAGCCGGGCGGCTTGCATGTCTAGGAGGTGGCATTTTTTGACGATCCTCCTCCCGACGTTTCTCTTTATCTTCTCCCCTTTGATCGTTAGACTCTCGTCGAGGAGGGTTCCTCGGATTCAGTGTAGCAATGGCATCTTTCTCGGCCGCTGGAGCGGCGTTGCTCCAATTACGCGTAGTTCTGTGATGCTGTCCTTACAGTCTGGTTCTTGAATAATTGTCTTCCCGGCGTTCGGGGCGATGATACTGCGCCCGGACGTAATAGGATCTTACGTCAACCCAGGCCGGATATGTGCCACATTGGTCGGAATCCGAGACCATTTTTGACTTCTGGACAGGGCGACCTTTTGCTGCTCTAGTCCCTTGTTGAGTAGTTTGATACCCAAACGGATCTCCTCCGGTCCTTGATTAGCTGATAGAATTTCTCGGGCCGCCACGGTATTCTGTACTAGGGTTGGGTATACCCAATCTCCTTTGCTATCTTTCCGTGGCTTCCCCATCTCATCTCCAAAAAGGACGACACAGACATGTGGGAATTGGTCGTCATTGGTGTGACGCTTCCGTGTCTTCTGATGCAACCGAGACATGTAGTCTTTAGTTGACATGCGTTTCTTCTCCACCTCGATGTTTTTGGCTTCATCGAGGAGTTGTTGACGACGTTCTTCTAGGGCTTGGGCCCTTTCGTCCAGCTCTTCAGTAGTAAGTTCTGCGGCTGTAGGGATAGGTGTGGTTAATGCAACATCGATGAGTTTACGTGCACCTTCGGTGATCACGTGTCCATCCATCGATGCTTCTTTTTTTGGCTCTTCCGGGATAAGTGCTCCATCCGAGTCTTCCTCGTATTCCTCGACAATCACCTCCTCTGTTAGACGGTCTTTTGCTGGGGTCTTGTTCTTCTTGTTCCTCTTCTTTGCCTTCTTGGCAGCGCTGGTAGCAAAGACGGCTTTCGGTCCGTTTCCTGGAGTCAAGCTTTGATCGGTACTTTCGGATATCTGGACGTCGGCATTATCTCCGACGTCGATGTCATCCTGCGCTTTGGGAGAATGTTCCCCGGATCCTTCATCCATGGCTTTTCCTTCCTCTGCAGCTTTGGAGTTATACTCCTCTTCATATTCCGCGGAGAACTTTCGGAAATCTGCTGACGTCATAGATTCATCCGAGGATGTGGGAGCGTCAACGTTTGTTCCAATTGCCTCCAGCACAGAGTCGGTGTTTTCTCCAGCGTCGGCAGAGCCGGATCTGGATCCCACGTATCCGACGAAGTGCAACGCGTGCTTCCTGAGGTACCTGCGGCCTTTGCGATCAGCCATGTCGAAACTTTTGATGGTCTCGAGGATTGCATCTGCGCTTTCGCCTTGCAGTATCATACGTCTTAGTGTGTACCTCAAAAAAGGCCTGTCTGTCCCGGCATCATCAGAGTCGGAATCAGTGTCGTTGATATGCTCCTCCTGAATTTCGACTTCCACAGGTGGGTCGATCTAGGATCCGGCTTCTCCAGGGAGATCCACTCTAGATTCGACTTGGACCGCTAGGTCTTCTTCAGCCTCGGATTTCTCCACTATCTCCGCAACTGGTGCGGGCTGGGTGGGATTAGGATTTTCTAAGATCCGGAACTTTGCCGCCTCTGCGGACAAAGGGGACCCAGAAGATTCTTCTGCCTCTATCATCACCGCTGGGGTGGGTTGGGCAGGTTCAACGAAACCAATGTAAACATCGATCTCGCCAAAAGACATGATTGTGTAGGCAGTTACAGCCTCCCTAGCCAGAATCCAGGTCTCGTCGAGAACGATGATAGGGACGTCGCTGGCGTAGAGGATGCGACCGATGGCGATAGTCTCGCCGATTCCGATTCTTGCAGATTCTGCTCGGAACGCAGATCTGAAGCTCACTTGCCCCACGGTAGGCGCCAACTATGGTTGGATTGAGGACAAGTACGCCATGAGGGGGTCCTCGAGGCGTGCGGAAGAGAGGGGTGTGAGACATACGGTGTTCTGGGACGGTGAGCACACAAGTTTACCCAGGTTCGAATCCGCCGGCGTTGGTCGGATCCTACTCCTGCTAGCAATCCAGTAATACGGCAGAGCCGGAATATGGGTTACAAGGGTTTCGCCTGTGCGAGTTGAGGGTCTAAAGTATTGGGTGCCCTAAAGGCTCTCCCTTGGACGGCTTATATAGATATCCGGCCTAGGGTTTACAGGAGAGATCTATCTGACTACGACTAAGAGTTGGTTACAGAGTACATCTTGAACTACAAGTAACATTATGGGCCTAAGTCGGTAAGTCTTCTGGGCCTTCCTGTAGCCGGATTGGACTCCGTCTTCTCTCCCTGACTGGGCCACCCGTGAAGCAAAGCTCTAACCCGAAGTGGGCCACCCTGGTCAGTGAGGAACTGTGAGGATACCCGGAATGTATATCCCCAACAGATTTGTGTCAAATCTTGGAGATGATCATTTTCATGCTCTTGAGAGAGTTTTGCGCTATTTGAAAGGCATTGCGAGTTATGGTATTCACTATACTAGATATCCACAGGTACTTGAGGGTTATAGTTATTCAAAGTGGATATCTGATGCTAGTGAAATTAAAGCCACGAGTGGTTATTTCTTTACACTTGGTGGTGGTGTTGTTTCCTGGAAGTTTTTCAAGCAGACCTTCTTAACGAGGTCAACAATGGAAGCATAACAAACATCATTAGACATAGCCACTGTTGAAGCGGAGTGGCTTTGTGAGATCTTGCTGGACTTACTTGTGGTTGAAAAACCAATACGTGCCATCCCGATGAACTGTGATCATCAAAGCAAACAGTTCTAAAGATAATATGAAGTTATCAAGGCATGTGAAGAGCAGTTTGAAATCTGAGAAAACTGAGAAACTCTGGAGTTATTGCGTTGGATTATATCCAAACATCTAAGAACTTGGAAGATCCCTTCAAAAAGGTTTTATCACATAATATGATAGATAATGCATCGAGGGAGATGGGTTTGAGACCCACACTATGAGTTGTTCTCAGTGGTAACCCACTCTATGTGATCAGAGACCTCGTGAATTAGAGTTGGGAGAAAAACTATTAATCAACCGAGAGGAGAGTATTCCCATATTATATTTACATCTCCATAAAGATGCAATGCTCTCTTAATCTGCATGCCAGGGTGATATTTATCTTAATGTGTTCCAAGTGAATTTTTTAAGTAGAGATGTTGTCCTGTAGAACATCTCTTGAGGAACACACCTATATGAGTCTGATTGTCAATGTCATAGTCCATGAGAGTTGGGTGCTCTATAATAAACTCATGAAAGGCCCTAGAGTATGATGCATAAGTTCCAAACCATAGGGAAGCCAACGGCAACCCAATAACAGTTTAGGATTTGTGTGAAACTAGTGTGCAGAAAAGTTGTAGTTCAAGGCATAGTCCACTATTAAAGTGCAAGCTAGTGTAGCGTGAAGTTTAAGGTAGAAGTTCAACTTAATAGTCTCCGCTAAACACCGGAATAGTAAACAATATTCTGGAATCAAAGTGATGTGATGTGCCAATGAGACTTTGTAGGGGATTGTTGGAATTTGAGGTATTTTCTTGTTGGGATTTTGGCACATAGGGAATACAAATTCTGAAATTATTTTTAGCCCATTATTTGTGGAAGCTCATGTGTCTGTTAGTGGAGCTAAAGTTTAGTACCACATTGCTAGTTGAGAGGTAGTTGCACCATCTTATATCGGAGGTTGTTCTAGCACTACTGAGTGAGTGAGAAGAGAAGGATCTCTTGTGCACTCCTCCTCCTCCGACATGCCATGCCTCATCATGATTTCCACGTCGTGGGTTGCAAGAATCTCGCCGAGACAGGCTTTATTTTTCTGCTCGGGAAAATTAATTATGAGTCATTAATGGACTCGTTAATTATCCAGATCTTTTAGATCATGGGATGTGTTGACTCGGACATGGGTTGCGCCCCATGACCTACCTGAACTGCACCATATAAACTACCCTCAAACCCTACGCGAATACAACTCATCACATGCACCTCCTTCAAGTCTATTGTGGCACCATCTTTGTCTTGCCCATCCCGGCTTGCGGCATGCACCGCAGATCGAGATAGTAGGCCTCCAAAACCCCATCTCTTATGAACCTGTATGGTTGAGGGGCGGTCAGGTTTTTAGCTAGCACTCCAGGGCGACTGCTGGTATCCATGAAGTTGTCCGACAATGAGTTCCCGAACAATAACTTCTTACCAGACGTCCTTGACTTCTTCGATAACCTCAACATGTGCGGCAATGGTGCTGCTACCGCTGCGGCTCATACTGCTGCTGCCACCAGTACTGCTCGGCCTGCACTATACGTGATCCTGAACTTTCTCTTTCGGATTTTGCTAGAGTTCCTTTTTCTAGCGTTTGGAGTAGATGTGATTATTCTATCATGTTTAAATGCAATCTATTCGTATAATCTATTATTAAGCATGATCTGTTTATTTGTTATTTGTATGATCATGATTTATCAATTATTTTTTCGAATTAAATCATATAGATTATTGCGTATATTTTCAACAATATTGCCCGAACAGCCGCTAGCACAGCGCAATGATGTAGGCTTTGTGAAGCTCCCACTTGATTCCCGCCGTTACCAACCAGTTCCTTTTCAGCATTGACCAATTCCTCGCAATTGCCGACCACACCTGAGATACAAGATCTTGAGCATATTGAGGAGCTCATCTTGAATCTCGAGGCTACCTTTAATAGGGTAGGTGATTGAGGTGCAATAGTAGTAGTACCCTAGGCAGGTAGTGGGTGAAGAGCAACTTAAGAGGTTAGTGGAGGATAAGAGGAAGGAGGGCATATGGTGCCAGCCAATGGATCCTGATTTGCTCGTGACCTTGAAGATTAGGTCAGGAAGGAGAAGCATACATGTTTTAATGGGATTTTGGCCACTAGAGAAGTAGCGTCGTCCATATAGAGGCCCATATACTATTTTATTTCTTATATATACATGTTTTAGGTGCTAGTATGTGTAGGTTGCACCAATTAATAACCGACTGATTAAATCAGTTAATAATCCAAATTCTGATTAGTCGCTACTCCCAAACCGATCGAGCAGTTAACGATTACCGTCTACCTTACCATTGGAAAAACCCTTTAAAAAATACATTCGCTCAAATGCTTTGTCCCAAGTTTATTTGAAACCTAGAGACTCACATTTTTGGATTGTGTAATGGCTATGAAGAAACAATTTTGCCAAATTGGATCTTTTATAATTAAGAATGGCTCTAAAATTTCACTATGGGAGGACAAGTGGTAGCAGAATGCTACAGTCCCAGAATAATATCCAGCTTTGTATAACATTAATCTCCACAAGAGTGATACTATCACTACGGTGTTGGAGTCCTCTCCACCGAATATGATGTTCAGAGAGGATTTAATTGGTCTCGGATTTTCTTTTTAGAATGCTTTGCTACATCATTTGACAACATTGTGATTATTGCTTGGGGCCGATGAATTAAAGGTGGAATCTGACTCAATGATCTTTTAGTGCTCTGGGGGATACTGTCGGGGCTATACATTTCTAGTATACCAATGGCAGAAAATTAAAATCGAATACCAAGGTGGTCCACCAGGGTTAGTGAAGGGGTTCCGTGGCAGAAAACAAAAAATTCCTACTACGAGAACACACCAACCGAAGATCTATCTATAGAGAAGTACAGTAACGAGGGGGATACGGTATTCATACCCTTGAAGACCGAACACGGGATTACGTTACCGCACAAACATTGCTGATGAAGACCAGCGGAGCAAACTTCAAAGTATAGAAGGCTCCAAGAGTCTAGAACCACTAATGGTAGTGTCTCATCGAGTTTTACACACGTACGGTGTAAAGAATGTCTCCCGGTCCTCGGTCTAAAAAGGTGGCAAAAGAGGAAGATCCAGACCGATTCCATCTGCATGACAGCGTTCGTTGCATGGAGTAAAATCTTCCTCGTGGAGCATGTTCCAAGCTTGGGAACACAGGGGAAGAGAGGGAGGGAGAGAGAATGGCAAAGGCCAATTGTTGAGATGAGAGTTGAGGAGGAATGCACCCCTATATATAGCTAGGAAAAACCCAGGCACTCCCACCCTCCAATCCTGGGGTGGGACTAAACCTTGGAGAGGTGGGAGGGGGCTAGACAGTGCTGGGAGTATGACCCACGCACGCGCCAGGCCCACCTAGTGGCCGGAGGCGGTGGGAGCCCCCTACCCGCGTGCCCAAGAATCCCACCTAGGGCATCCACCTCCCCCCTCTTGGGCCTCCTCCCTCCTAGGGAGGGCCCATGTGGGGGCTTTTTCCGTTTTATTTTTATTTAAATAATTATATTTAATATTAATTTACCAATTAAATATTAAATACACTTTATTTAATTCCTCCTTATTCAAAACTCCTTTTGAATAGTTTCAAACACTTCAGTATCTCTCCAAAACACTTCCAATTCTCTGTCTTCCTATTTTTCTATTGGTAGCGGATCAAGCCATTGCGTCTTTACCCTTAAGCGTGACACCCTTACGGTTCGGGAATATTCAGACATGATCGATACTTCTCTCATATCAACGACCAACAGCAATATCAGGAAACACATGATGGTCCCTTCATATTCCACAAATTTGGTTGTTCGCTTGAACCTAATAGACGTCAAGTCTTATTCCTTTTGCACAATGATACCTGGTTTGTCTAAGACCTAATCTCATGTATCCACAGTTTGATCTTATTACCGACAAACACGTTTACTTGTTTCCATGATATTACATCCTCGTGACCTAGTCACTTACTTGCAAGCTCATTGATGTAATCTCACCGAGTGGGCCTAGGGTATCTATCTATCACTCGGATAGGAAAATACCGATCTCGATACATACACCTCAACTATTCCTCTAGAATAACCAATAGACACCTTTATATCCACCTAGTTACGGTCATGGCGGTTGATGTGATCAAAGCAGCCACAGAAGATAGTGATTAAATATGACCTCACGTCGAAGGATTTAAGTCGCCTATGCTTTGCTAGCTATCGCAACATTGAACATTGTGACTGGATCAGATTGCAATTCTAAGGTTGCGTGTGTCCATCACTTCATTAAGTGACCTCGTTCTCAGTTGACTGTTTTTGTCAAGTCCATGATCAGAAAACCTCAATCATCATCTGTCTAACGAACTAGCACTAGAGGATACTAGGGACCTGGTTGTTTATGGACCATACGTGTATTAATGTTTCTGTTTAATACATTTCTAGCATGATACAAAACTATTATGAACATTAGAGATATATCAATAAAACGACTTTATTTATTGGCCTCTAGGGAATATCTCCTCCAGTATCCCTCTTGCACTAGAGTACAATTACACTAGTTTACATCATGCAATAATCTAACACCAATAGCATCCCAGTGTTGGTTATGATTTTCCCGTGGAAGAGACTTTGTGAATGGATCATCTACATTCACATATGTATGTACTTTTCAAACTACAATGTTACCCTTTGCTATGTAATCTCTTATTACATGGTAATGACGAAGTATGTGCTAGGCTGTGGAGTGGAACCTTTGATCCTTCGCATTTGTAATGGCCCCCATGTTGTCGCAGTAGATGCACACGTGGTCTTGTGCGCCTGGTAACACTCCAAGTTCAGTAATGAACTTCATCATCCAAACATCTTCATTTGCTACTTCACTAGTAGCGATATACTCCAACTCCATTGTAGATTGCGTCACCAAGTCTTGTTTCCCGCTTCTCCGCCTCAACGCACCACCATTCACCAAGACATGTACCCTGTTTGAATATTTGAGTCGTCTAGATTAGTGCAGAAGCTCGCATCCACGTAACATGTTACAAAAATCTCTTCTTCACGTCTTCCATAGACTAAAAGCATATCCTTAGTTCTTTTCAAATACTTGAGGATATTCTTAACTACATTCCCATGAACCGACCTAGGGTTTCACTACTAGGAAACATGCTATAGGTGAACCCCTATTCTGTGGCACACGGAAGGCCATGCGCCACAAAAACTAATTTTTGTGGCGCACGAGTGCCAGTGCGCCACAGAAAGCAGCAAATTCTGTGGCGCACGGGCACGGATGCGCCATAGAAAGCGCCACTTCTGTGGCGCATCCGTGCCCGTGCGCCAAAAAATCCCAGAGGGCCCCACTCCAATCATTGCCGCTGGCCAGGCAGCCAACTTCTGTGGCGCATCTGGGCCAGTTCGCCAAAGAAGTGCACTTTTCTGTGGCGCATAACACCACGCGCGCCACAGAAAGGTGCACTTCTGTGGCGCACTGGCCCAGTTGCGCCACAGAATTTGCGCACATGGCCCAATATCTGTGGCATCTCCCACCTTCTCCCACCCACTCCATCCCCTTCTCCTACATACCTCTAGCTAGCTCGACCCCCTTCTCTCTCCTAGGCCATTTTGCTCTTATTTTGCTTTATTTTGTGTGTTTAACCTAGATTTGTTGGTATATATTTGGTGAGGGTGAGCCTCTCCATAATCTCCTCCTCTCCCACATCTCACCGACCGCGTTCTCGTCCGGGATCTACTAGGTGAATATAGCTTGGAGAGACATGCATATGCATGTTTTGGCGTGGCGGTGTGTATGTATGTTTGTTGTAGGGGAAGAGCTTGTCGCGTGCGGGCGTTTTGCGCGACTGGATTCGTATGGTGATACGATGCTTATGCTATGCAAGAAGCTTTTTGGCGTGGCGCATGCATATTTGGATATGTGCGAATATTCTTTTTGTTGTTGCTTGTGCCGGCGTGGTGCATGGATGTTTGCCGAAACGTTGATTCATTTCCGTTTCGGCAAATTTTTGCACCACCCATATGTCCTAGTTTATGGGAGGTCATGCCAAATTTTTTCGGCGACCATGCATATGCATGCGTGTGTGTGTGTCGTTCTGTGGGTGTGTGTGCACACGCATGTTGCGGTATTAATAAACATACTTTCTCGTAGGCAATAATTAACCATGGTTCTCACGATGGACTCCGGTCGAATCGCTAGATACAAGAAAGACACGAAGGCAGACATGATTCGGCGGAACATGCGCCAGATAAGATGCCCCTGTCGATCATGCAAACTCGATAGGTGGATCGACCCTGATTTCGGAATACTGGAGCAGCACCTGCTCAGACGCGGTTTCTTCGAGCCGACAGCAAATGGTGCGGGTGAAGAAGAGGGAGGGCGGCGAGAAGACGAAGAGTCTCCCGAACAAGACCATAATAATGATGAAGGAGATGCCAGCAGAGAAGATCATCATGACAAATAAGATGGATCCACGGACACGGAGATCCCTCGATCGGCCTTTCAGGCCATTCATGTTCAAGAACTGCTCCACAAGTAGACGAGCAACGCCAGGGCTGCTGAAAGGGAGAAAGCCAAGCTGGCGCAAATGAAGAAAATACGGGATGACTCCGTTGTTTACTGGATGCCGGCCCAAGGATACATGCTTGCAAGTAACGCTTGATGCTCTGGAGCTGAAGTCGAATAACAAATGGACCGACACTAGCTTCAGTGAGAACATGGAATTCTGGCACGACCGTCTTCCGGAGGGGAACACATTGCCACGTAGTATCGAGGAGGCCAAGAAAGTCGTGTGCCCTCTTGACCTACCTCACAAGAGATACCACGCCTGCATCAACGATTGCATAATGTATCGGGACGAGTATGAGAACAGCACGACATGTCCGAAGTGCGGCCACAGGCAGTACAAGGTTGGGAAAAAGAAGGTTCCTCGAAAGGTGGTATGGTACTTTCCTATCATTCCCCGTCTGCAGCGGTATTACGTGAACCCTAAGGAAGCAAAGCTCATGCAATGGCACGTGAAAATGGAGAAGCCCGAAGAGGATCCGGAGAAGGGCTATATCCTGACACACCCTACAGACGCCACCCAGTGGCAAGCATTGGACCTCGCCTTCCCGCAGAAGTTCGGGGACGACGCAAGGAACGTCAGGCTGGGTATGAGCACTGATGGACTCAATCCGTTTGGCAACCAGAGTAGCACGCATAGCACCTGGCCCGTGTTTGTGTGGCCTTACAACCTTCCCCCATGGTTGTGCACGAAGCAGAAGTACATACACATGTGTATTCTCATTCAGGGGCCGAAACAACCAGGTGTCGACATACATCTGTATCTCGGGCTGCTGAAAGAGGAGTTAGAATTGTTGTGGAATAATCCACCCCGTATGTGGGACGCCTACAAGGAAGATTATTTTGATATGAGAGTCGCGTTGCTCACGACGGTGCACGACTATCCTGGTTACGCATACGTAGCTTGCCAGGTCGGCCACGGATTCTGCGGCTGTGTCAGGTGCATGGATAATACCCTGCATCTCCAGCTACCAAGGGATCCCAGGTCTTCGAAAACCGTGTTCCCAGGTGCTCAAAGGTGGCTTCGCTTGGATCACGCGTGGAGGAAATGCGGTGATCTGTTCAATGGTAAAGAGGAGCCTGACAGAGCCCCGCTGCCGAGGAGTGGCGTAGAAATCGACGAGCTTTTGAAAAATTGGGAGGAGTGCCCTTCGCCGGGAAAAATGAAGCGACCGAGGGCGGTAGAGCCGTTGCTGGGTGTATGGAAAGCCAGGTCTGTTTTCCATGACTTGGAGTACTGGAAGTACCTCCACACGCCACATTCCCTCGATGTCATGCACATTACGAAGAACATTACAGAGAGTCTGCTTGGCACTCTTTGCAATTCGGAAAAGGGCAAGGATGGGGCGAAAGCAAGATACGACCTGAAATATCTTGGCATTAGGAAAGAACTACAGGCCCCCAGTAGTGGTGATGAAGCCGACGATGATGATGATTATCAGACGGAAGGGACTCAACGTCTCCGCAAAAGGGCTAAGAAGAACTCTATGGTGCTTCCAGGTGCATGCTACACGCTTAGTCCGGAGGAGCTCGTCAGTTTTTCAGGTGCCTCCTAGGAGTCAAAGTTCCTCACGGTTACTCATCAAAGATAAGCAGATATCTCGACGCAGTGAAGAAGAGGTTCACCGGGATAGTCTCACGACTGTCACGTGCTGATGACGCAGATACTACCCGTCGCGATCCGAGGGATAATGGACGAGCACGTACGTGATACACTGTTTGGCTTGTGCAACTTTTTCGATGTCATCACCAGGAAGTCGATCGGCGTGAGGCAGCTCCAAAGGCTACAGGAAGAGATCGTGGTGATACTATGCGAGCTCGAAATTTACTTCCCGCCCGCATTCTGTGATATTTGCATGCATCTATGTCTCCATGTCCCTGATGACATCAAGCATCTCGGCCCCACGTTCCTGCACAACATGATGCCGTGCGAAAGGCAGAATGGTGTCATGAAAGGATACGTTCGCAGCAGGTCCCGTCCAGACACGCAAGCATGGCCAAGGGCTTCCTAACATACGAGTGCATCACCTTCTGCCAAAATTATATAAGGAGCGAGGACGAGGATGTTGGTCTGCCAACTAGGACACACCTCGGTAGGCTCGCTAGACAGGGTCACCGCGAGGGGTCCCGCTCACTCCATGTCGGCATCGAGAATCGACGCGACGACTTTGACAGGGCTCACCGGGTCGTGCTATAACACTTGACATTGATCGAACCTTGGGTGAATGAGCACAAACGCGTAGTCGAGCAGAGTAACATCGACCTGGGCCGAACGAGGAAGAATGGAGACGTAACCAGAGAGCACAACGCGAGCTTCGGCCACTGGTTCAAGAAAACACAAGAGCTTCTCGCAAAGACCATAACACCGTCTACGGAAGAAGAAAAACTCATATTTGCCTTATCACGGGGCTCCGGGCAAAACGTAAAGACCTATCAAGCGTACGACATCAACGGTTCCAGATTCGGCACCGAGGAAAAGGACAAGAATAGCGAATACCAAAACTCAGGAGTAACTATGCTATCTTTCGCCAATGACGAGGCTACTATCAAGGAACGGTACTTCGGAAGGATCGAGGAGATTTGGGAGCTCAACTACTGTGGAGAGACGGTGCCAATGTTCCATGTGAGATGGGCCAAGAACGTCGAAAAAGAAGGCCGGTATTTCACCACCATGGTTATACCCGATGCCAAGTCAAAGAACGCATCCGCGAAAAATGAGCCATGGGTACTCGCCAGCCAAGTTGACCAATGCTTCTTCATCACCGACCCGTCAAGCCCTAGCCGTGTTGTCGTGAGGAGGGGGAGCATCATCGGAATGCAAGGAGATGCCAACAAGGAAGACTTGGATAAGAACGGTGATCCGAAGATCGAGGAGGAATTCGACAAGCACTTTGACATGCCTACTACTAGTAAAGTAAGAAGGAAGACCTCCCTACCCACCAAAGGTTGTCCGTTGACGCGAAGAAATCTCAAGGTGGTTGGCATAAAGTATTCAACCGCCAACAAGAAGGGCAAGAAGATTGCGAAGAGACGCTAAAGCTAGCTAGCTTGGAACCAGGACGAAGAAAGACTTTTTTGTGTATCACATGTGTGTCTATGTGAGAGAACAAGCATATATGTATGTGAGTGATATATGTATGTGAGTGATATTTAAGGATATGGAAATAGAAAATCCCTAGTGTTTTCTTTCATTAAATGTAATTAACTAAAATAATTTAAAAAAAGTTTAAAAAATGTGGGGCAACTAGGATTCGAACCTAGCCACCCTAGGTTCCAGGTTAACAGCAGCAAACCACTGGGTTAGTTCTCTATTGTTGTCAATATAGCAGTGACTTTCTTTTTATTTAATCTATTCAAAGAATTCCGTGGCGCATCTATTGGTGGGATGCGTCACAGAAATCTACAATTCTGTGGCGCATCTGTTGGTTGGATGCGCCACAGAATGTTTACACTTAGCAAAAAACGACACCACTCTCCCTTCCCCTCCCCCTCTATCAACATTGCAACTCGATCTGTCGTGTCATCCCACGCCGCCGTCCCCCTCCCACGCCACCGTCCCCCTCCCGCGCCGCACCGGAGGAGCACCAGAGCGGCCCACCACGCTGTCTACGCCGCCACCGGAGGAAGAGCACCACGCCAGGAGGAGGAGGCCCACGCCGTCGACCTCGCGCCCACACCCGTGCAGGAGAGAGGAGGAGGAGGCCCGCACCAGGAGGAGGCCCACGCCGTCGAGCTCGTGCCCGCACCCGTGCAGGAGAGAGGAGGAGGAGGCCCACACCAGGAGGAGGCCCACGCCGTCGACCTCGCGCCCGCAGCCGGCGCACCAGCCGGTAAGGCCCACCCCTTCCTCCTCCCCCTCCTCCTACTCGTTGGCTAGGGTTCTCTATTAGGGTTCTTGATCTTGATAGCTAGGGTTCTTGCTCTTGATAGGGTTCTTTTGGTATCAAAGCTCTTCTGCCTACTGTAAGCATACACATACACATACAGATTGATGTGTGCTATCAAAGCTGGGATTTGATATCAAAGCTCTTCTCTACTGATTGGTATCAAAGCTCTTCTCTACTGTAAGCATACACATACACATACAGCTTAGTTGTGGTTACAGTAAGCAAAGTAAAAAGGATGCACAATGGTTTCATCTTGTCATTGCTGAAGCTGGGATTTGTTGATAAAAAATGTTAACCCTGCAAAAATGTTAACCTTGCAAAATGGTTATTGCTGAAGCTAGGATTTGTTGATAAAAATGTTAACCCTGCAAAAATGTTAACCCTGCAAAATGGTTTCCTCTATATTTAAGATCCCTGGCACATGAGGCCTAAAGAGAATCAATTACATGCACTGTTGCAGTTATTTGAAGGGTATTTGATGGGAAGGGTGTCTGATATTTATCTAAAAAATGCTAGAGAATATTAGAACTGTTCAACTTGAACATCCTATCAACTGTAGGGATCTATTAGGCAGGAGTATAGGACTACTTTGATGTTTTGCTCATTTTACAATATAAGCGTGAGAATGCTTTTCTTTTCGCTCATTTTTGGTCACATGCTTCTCTTTCTAATGATCAAATCATCACTTGGTATATTTGGGAGAACTGCAATCGTTGTCTGCTGATTCGTCCATTGTTATGTTGCAGCAACAAAAATTGTATCTATTCATGACCTGGGGGTGCTACTGAGCACCATATGGGGTGCTACTGAGCACCATATGGGGTGATATATATATATGTTGGGGGGGATATGTTTTTGCAGGGATTTCATTGAGTCCCATTTCTCCCGGAATGTTGATTAACTTCCGTTTTGGTTGAGAAATGGGCACTCCTATGTAGTAGAAAAATTAGCAAAGGTCATGCCGAAATTTTGAATTTTTGGGCATGACCTTTGCTAATTATTCTACTACCTAGGAGTGCCCATTTCTCAACCGAAACAGAAGTTAATCAACATTCTAGGAGAAATGGGACTATACTATATTTTTTTGCCTTTTGTGCTAACTTTTTGCCTCATTATGCAAATAAACATGTTGGGAAACGCCGATGAGCCCTGCACTTCTAAGCACATGAGCATTGAAGAACAAGCGAGAGAGCACAACAAGTCATTCTGGAACGAGGAGATGGAGGAGGCGGAGGCCGCCGCCGGAGCTGCTGGTTATGAGGGCGGCCGGGAGGAAGCCGCCGATGATTATGAGGGTGGCCGGGAGGAAGCCGCCGATGATTATGAGGGTGGCCGGGAGGAAACCACAGATGATTACGGCACCACCGATGGCCGGGAGGATGACGACACCACCGATGGCGACGACCACGACGCAAGTGGTAGCGGCACCAATCCGACCGCCGGGAAGAAGGCGGCGAGGCCAAGGAGGCCCCGAAAGGCGCAAGTGCTCGCCAACGTCACAGACGAGTTCACTTCTGTCTCGGAATCTAGCCTACCATTAGAGCCAAAGAAGGCGGCCTCCGAGTTCAGCATGCAAATAGGGTGCATCGTCCGGGAGAGTGTTTCAATCAACACTAAGGACATCAGAAGCCCGAAG
The DNA here is from genome assembly GCA_910589775.1 of Avena eriantha. Classification (NCBI taxonomy): domain Eukaryota; kingdom Viridiplantae; phylum Streptophyta; class Magnoliopsida; order Poales; family Poaceae; genus Avena; species Avena eriantha. The sequence continues at coordinate 380,651,694 of OU342746.1, forward strand.
AATATGGCTATACTCCAAACCATGCTTGATAAGCTTCACCAAAGATACAAGTTCCCGGACAAGGACTCCAAAAAAAGGGCGGAAGCTAATGCCATCACGAAGATGAGCACCGCCTTGAGCAGCTGGAGATTCCGGGTGAAGAAGAAGATTAACAAGGGTGACAGTTGGGAGAAGATAAGTAAGGAAGAGCCGCATCTCCCGAGAGAAGACTTCGATGCATTGAAGGAGTCCTTCAACACGGAGGTGGCTCAAGAATGGACCGCCTAGGCGAGGGAAATTCAAGAACTGAACATAGGTAAGCACCATCTCGGAAGCGGTGGCTACCAAGGAAAACAGCCGATTTGGGAGAAGGAGGACAACGAGTATATACGTCTAGGAAAAGATAACCCATGGTACAAAATAACGGATGTACAGACGAGGAACTATGTCCGGTCCCGCTACTTCCTCGACTGGAAGACCGGGGAATTTGTTACCAACGATCCGACCGTGAAGGCCTTCGAGGAAAAGCTGGTAAGGAATTTCATTACCGCTTATATCTCGAGTTGATCTAATTAGATAACAGAGACAAAATTCTAATTGGGTTCACCTTAATTTCCTTTTCCCGAAGGACGAAGCGTTGAAGGATTTGGCTAAGAACCCGCAGTCGTCCGAGGGGTCTACGGAGCCGTGGGACACGGCTTTCAACCGGGCGACGAACGCGATGAAGAAAAGGAAGTTAGATCTCCCGCCGACGTCAGCTGGCCGTGTGTCCGGCTTTGGTTTCAACATGAAGGTACGGGACTACTACGATTCGGATGCCAAGTCCAAAAAGGCGAGGAGGGTGACGGGCGCGGCACGCGCCGAGGTTGAGCAGCTGAAGAAGCAGGTGGAGGACCTACAACAGGTCAAAGCGCAGTTGCCCGACATAGTGGCGTCCTAGGTCAACGAGACGATAAAGTCGTTGATCCCCCCTAATTTGTGGGAGGGGATAAGTGCTTGGAATGCGAGAGGTCAACAGGGGCTGATACACGTGCCCGCCTGCACCGGCAGCAACTCGAGCAGGAACAGGCCCGCCTCGCCGGAACTCGTGACCCCACAGCCCAACGCCGCCGGGCCGCAGCCGCTTCTCCAGTTGGACGCACCCGACCAGCCGGCTGAGGATGATAGGGCGGCGATGCACAATGATGCACCTGAGCAGCCGAAGATTGATAGGCCACCCGCCGCCGTTGTCTCCACATTAGCCGAGCTCGACGCCATCATAGTGGTAACTAATTAGTTAGTCTGCGTGTAATTTTGTTTAACTATGCCTTTGATGACTGTCATCTCATCATCCCAAACATGTTTTGACTCAGGACACGCCTTGCGTAGTGCTGCATAGCGTGGTGCCCGGCGGCGAGTTGAAGGAGGTTGCGGCGGGCCAGGTGATTCGCCCAAAGAGCACGGAGGTTATGCACAACGTTAAAATGGGCAAAGACATCATGAGGGTCAGTTTGACTTACATAGTGCCGGTGTACCGCGACATCCTCCCGCCCTTTAACCCTCCGGGAGCCGAGGACAACACTCCCCTCAACGAATGCACCAATTGGGTCATGCCATGGCTGATGTCCCAGATTCGTCTTGGGGGCCGGGGGATCTTGTGGGGCCAAAGCTTCCCGCAGGCGGCACCTCGGTCCGCTGGCCCATGCCCATCCGGCCCTCGGCGAAGCGTGCCCCGAAGGAACCGGCGGTCGCCGCCGCTACCACCACCCAGAAGAAGCTTAAGGTACCGCCGGTCGTCGTCACCCGGGAGGAACCGGTTCTTGTCGCCAACACCAACCGCCACCAAGAACTGTTGGGACGAAAACCATTACCGCGCCGACCATCCAAAACCAAGGCCGTTGCACCTCAACCGCCGACATTGCAACCGCTTCCAGTAACTAAGGACGTTGACATGGCACCACTTGATCATGATGACGGCCACTACCATGAAAATGATGACCAAAACTATGACAATGATCACGATGAGGATGTCAACGTCGATGCCTACATCAACACTGGCGCCTGCAGCAAGGATGTGTATATGCCTCCTATTGAGGTTGATGAAGAAGCCTTCCGTGGTCACGATGATGAACCTAGGCGTCCCAATGCAGTACCCTTGCAACGCCAGCTAGTCTTCAAGGGTTTATCTCAGGAAGAAGACACGCCTCCGGAGGCCGGCGATGCAGCTATACAGAAACCGGCTACCATTTTCAGCCCTACCACGCTGAAAAAGACGGTCAACGAGGTAGGGGTAGCACCCCTAGAACAAGCTGGCAAGAAGAAGAAGGCCAGGAAGAGGAAACCTAAAACTGCCCTGGGTGCCTCTATGAGCCAGCCAGCTCAGAAGATACGGCATGACATCGTGATACCACCCCGTCTGGATGGCTTGACGTGAGTTCATGAAGCTGGGAAACCGATACTACCTCCTGATCTGCTACGCTTGGAAAGTGGATCAATGCACTCTTTGCATAGTCATATCTTATATGTTGAGCAAACCCTTCTCAAGGAGAAAGATCCAACTTACCCGGTGTGCATCGTCAACGTGCCAGAGGACCCAGACTTTGTCCATGAGGAACCCGCAAGTCTGTTCTTCATAGCATACGAGGACGTCTTCAAACTGTTTCACCTCAGACGGCTGGACTATAACTTGGTCCGCCTATTCTCAATCAATCAACAGTTGAAGATCAAGAGAGAGTTACTCCCGCAAGTCGTGGTAGCGGATCCCTACTACATGCGCGACAGCCAGCTGGTGGAAGGATCAGCGACACGGACCCGGGCGGTGGAGTACATTCAGAATTTCATTCTCAGATACAAAGAGAACACCATTCTTCTGTTCGTCTTTCCCGAGTAAGCACACACATCCGTTCATCGCCGTCGTAACTAATGCTTTCTTATAGATTTCTTCCATTGCTTATCATTTCCAACATTCTTTTCAATTGTGTTGAGCAGGGACTACTACTCTGTAACCATCGCCATTTACCCGACGTATTCAGTAGCCCAGTATTTCGACTCGTCGAATACCACGTACAAGAAAAACTGGGCTAGAATAAAAGCTGTTCTCGATGATGCTATGGAGGGATACTTCCAAAAGGGAGGCACCTTTGTAAAGAAAGGGGAATTTGTCAAGACGGATAAAAGACACGGGTTCAAGCACGTTACCGAGTTCCCCTGCATCAAGCAGCCGGCTGGCAGCGTGAGGGATAGCTTCTACGCCCTCCATCACCTTCACGGGTTGGTCCGGGATGCAAAGAAGATCAAGTGCCCAGACACTGTCCGAGAGTGGTCTGCAAGAAATATAGGGGAAATCAGCGATGTTGATCTTAGAGAACACTTCCATCGCATCCAAAGGGAGTTATCGGAGATAATCAAGGAAGATGTCGAAACCATGGGGGGGTGCTTAAACGTACGCCGGAAGCCGTCTAAGAGGGCGATCGAAAAACTCCTAGATGCGTAGGGTGATCGAAGGACGTGGACGACGAAAGATTGCTACAAACCGTTCCCGGCGCCGTCCGGCAAGTAGGCTCATTGATCATGGACACATGTGTGTATTGTGTCGTGTTCCCAGGTGTCGTGAACTATAATTTCTTTGTAATAATTTGTATCGATGGATGTGTGTGTGTGTGTTTTGTCGTAGTTTATCGTTGAACTTGCTTCTGTGATATCGATGCAATATGTCTTATATGTTGCATTATGCACTAATATATGCCTTGTGTCTATAGAGATGACGTACTACGTGGTGTTCGAGGGTCGGGTTCCAGGGATCAACGAGGAGTGGGAGGACTGTAAGAAACAGGTGCACAAGTTCAGCGGCAACTGCTACAAAGGATACGCGGCTAGAGAGGAGGCGGAGGCCAAGTGGAGGAACTACCGGTCGAGGAAGAACAAGAACAAGATGAAGACCACGGTCGTGCTCATGCTCTTGCTCACCATCGTCGCGGCTCTACTATATTTCATCATAGTGTAGGCGGCGGTGACCACTTCATTTGTAACTTTAGATGATGAACTAATTTATACTTGTGTAAAAATGTGGCACTTATGACTATATGTATGCATGTATGTTGGGATCTAATATTTGATGACATAGTAATGTATATGTTTGCATCTACTATTTGTCCAGATTATTATTTACTATCTATGTATAAATCCTGTATAAAACCTATATATGCACTGTATTTTGGGCTGTGTTAGAAATTAAAAAAAATACCGAAAAAACATTCTGTGGCGCATCTTGTAACGTTTCTGTGGCGCACAGCAGTCTGTGGCGCATGTGTGCATATGCGCCACAGAAAGCACACTTCTGTGGCGCACGGGAGCACATGCGCCACAGAATTACCAATTTAGTGGCGCAAATTTTGTGGCGCACGAGGCATACGCCACAGAAACCAATTTACGTGCGCCACAAATAAGGGTTTCCCTAGTAGTGTTTCTTTGGAAATGGCTCATCAAGCTAAGAGCCAAGGCTACATGTGGTCTAGTGCTCAGCATGGCATATATGATGGAGCAAATGGCCGACATAAGGAATGGCTCTCATTGCTTCGTTATCATGATTTATTACTCGCATTAATTCACACCCAACTTATTAACTTTTATGATCATCAATGAATCCTTATTTTACCGATCCATTTTGAAATGCTTCAAAATCTTCTCTAGGTAAGTGCTTTGACCAAGTGCCAGCTGACGCTTCAATCTATCTCTATAGATCTTAATGCTTAATATGTAGGAAGCTTCACCCATGTCCTTCATAGAGAATTTACTTTTAAAATAATCTTTCACGCTTTTCAAAAGATTCACGTCATTCTCTATTAACAATATGTCATCCACATATAGTACCAGGAATACCACTAAATTCCCATTCACTTTCTTATAAATTCATGCTTCTTCTTCGTGTTGGCCAAATCCAAAACCTTTGATGACTTTATCAAATTGAAGATTCCAGCTCCAAGATGCTTGCTTTAGTACATAAATGGAACTTTGAAGTTTGCATACTTTACCAGGATTCTTTGGATTAACAAAACCTTATGGTTGCATCATATACTAGTCTTCCTCAATGTTTCCATTAAGGAAAGTAGTTTTCACATCCATCTGCCATATTTCATAATCAAAATATGCAGCAAATGCTAATAGAATCTGAATAGACTTTAGCTTAACTACAGGAGAGAATGTCTCTTCATAGTCAATTCCTTGAATTTGCCAGAAACCTTTTGCGACAAGTCAAGCTTTGTACACAGTGACATTTCCATTAGTGTCCGTCGTTTTCTTGAAGAACCATTTATTCTTGACAGCCTTTCGGCCTTCGGAAATATCTACCAAGGTCCATACCTGGTTGTCATACATGGACTTCATTTCAGAATCCATGGTTTCTCACCATTTCTTGGGGTCAAGGCCTTGCATTGCTTCCATATAGGTTGCAGGTTCATCGTGTTCAACCAACATGACCATGTTCACAAGATAACTTTACCAATTAGGGGTAGCACGTTGTCTTGTCAACCTGCAGGGTTTGATAGCTATTTCCTCAGGAGGTTCATGATCATCATCATTTTCTCCCACTTCAATTAATGAGGGTGGCTCCGGAACAGATTTCATTGCGACTCTCGGTATTCGAAGACTTGAGTCGATAATCTCATCGAGTTCTATATTTCTTCCACTTACACCTTTCTGAAAAATTCTTTCTCGAGGAAAGTACCATTATTTGCGACAAATGTTTTCCCTCAGCTTGGTTGTAGAAGGTATATCCAATAGTTTCCTTTGGATATCCTACAAAGATGCATTTTTTATTTTGGTTCGAGTTTGTCAGGTTATAGTTTCTTAGCATAAGCCTCACATCCACAAACCTTCAGAAAAGAAAACTTTTACTTCGTGCCATGCCATATCTCATACATCGTTGTCTACACGGCTTTGGATGGTGCCCTATTTAAAATAAATGCAGCAGTCTCTAGTTCATATCCCCATAATGATATAGATAAGTCGGTAAGAGACATCATAGACTTTATGTTGTGGAACATAGTGTGATTACAACGCTCAGATAAACATTTTGTTGTGGTGTTCTAGCCGGTGTAAGTTGTGGTACAATGCCACAAGCCTTCAGATGTGTGCCAAACTCGTGACTCAAATACTCTCCCCTCAAGATCAATATGAAGGTGCTTGATTTTATTGTCGAGTTAATTCTCAACTTCACTCTGAAATTCCTTGAACTTTTCAAAGGTTTCAGACGTGTGCTTCATAAAGTAGATATACCCATATCTACTCAAATCGTTAGTGAAGGTGACAAAATAATAATACCAATTGCGCATGGAGATGCTCATTGGTCCACATACATCTAAATGTATGACTCCCAATAGGTCTTTAACCCATTCCATCATACCGTTGAACAACGTCTTGGTCATTTTACCCATGAGCATGGTTCACTGTATCGATAGATTCAAAATCTAACAACTCCAGAAGCCCGGCAGAATGGAGTATCTTCATGCATTTTACACCTATATGACCCAGATGGCAATGCCAGATATACATAGAATTATAATTACCATGCTTGCATCGCTTGGCATCTATGATATGCATGTGTGTATCATCACAATCAAGATTTAGTGAGAATAAACCTTTACTTTGTCGTGCATGAGCATAAAACACATTATTCATAAAACAGAACAAAAATTTGTCTTTGATTTAAATGAATAATGGTCTTGCAACAAGCAAGACCCACTTACAATATTCATGCTCAAGGCCGGTATAGAGTAACACTTATTCAAATTCAAAACTAATACTAAAGGGGGATGTAGAGGGAGAGTGCCGGTAGAAAGGACTTCAACTCTGTTGCCATTGCCGACGCGCATCATCACCTCGTCCTTCACTAGGTGCCGCTTATTCTGCAACTCCTGTTGAGAGTTACATATATGAGAAACAAAACCAGTATCAAATACCCAAGTGTTGCTCCTAGCACTAGTAAGTAAAACATCAATAACGTGTATATCATATATACCTTTCTCTTTGGAAACGATCTTGCCAGCCTTCTTATCATGTAGATACTTGGAGCAGTTATGCTTCTAGTGACCCTCACCCTTGCAGTAGAAGCACATGGCGCCGAGCTTGAACTTGGGTTCCCTAGAGGAAGTGGCAACAGGTCTTCCATCCTTCTTGGTTCGCCACTCTTTCTCTTGCCCTTCTTGGTGGTTTTCTTGATGCCAGCAGTCTTGTTGATAATCAAGACATTGTGCTCCTTCCTGATTTCCACTTCCGTGTGCTTGAGCATGGTGAACAACTCAGACTGGGTTTTGTCCATACCTTGCATGTTATAGTTCAGCACGAAACTCTTGTAGCTAGGGGCAGAACCTGCATCACCCTATCAACTGCCAGCTCGTCATTGATTTTGCAATCAAGACCATTCAGGCATTGAACATAGCCAGACATTTCTACCATGTGCTCTCTCAAGGTGTTGTGCTCTTCCATCATTCCATAGAATAAGAGATTTGAAACCCCATACCTATCAGGCCTGGCTCGATGTGCAAAGATGGCCTTGAGATCGGTGATGATCTCAAAGGTGTTCTTGTTCTCAAAGCGCTTCTACAGGTCAGACTCCATGGCGTAGAGCATGCCAGTCTGGACACTAGCATTGTCATTGGCCTTCTACATATAGACATTTTTACCATCATGAGAAGCGTTGGTAGCGGATTGGCCACCTATTGCAGCATCTAGTATGAAGGAGAGTTTCTAGGGAATGAGGAGAATCCTCAGATTGCGTGACCAAGCGGTGAAGTTCGTCCCATCAGTTTTGAGCTTTTCTTTCTCAAGGAAAGGGCCATGGTGAAAGTGGGTCAAGACATCTAAATAGTATTTGCAAAGTAATCAATCATAATGTTCATAATATGGGTTCGTATTTAGTAAAACTAAAGTGGGGCAAGACATCTACAATAGAATTTGCAAAATCACACTCAAACGAACATCCCTCAACATTCGTATGGTGACTACATGATCCCTTTACACTTCATCATCCTCGATCATCACAGCCTTTGATGCAACTGCTAGGGTAGATATCAATATATCGATCACATTGTATGTGATTCATGCTTAACCTTTTGGTCATCTGTGTTCCGAGGCCATATATTTCCATGCTAGGCTCGCCAACTTTAACTATAGTGTATTGCAGTGCATACATGGCTTGCACCCACCGTATGCAAATGTAGAGATGTCTATCACCCGATCATCACAACTTGCTTTATAACTGCAAACTTTCTTGGTGGTACACACGTGTGGGAGAACACAAATATTGGAATTATAGTATGAGGGATTATCTTATTATGCTACCATAGTAAGTATAATACTAGCACCACAAGATTCACACAACAATTAACATATAATGAAATCAGTTATATATGTGTGATATGTAGTGGTTTTATCACATCTTGATCTCTATAGAGACGCCGACATTTGTACCAGGTTCACAGTGCCACCTTACCTTCGGCTGTTCATCCCCTAAACACTTACCTAAAACCACACATATACACTTTCCCTCCTGCAAAACAAAGTCAGACACTTCTTGTCGTCGGATTGAGGACAAGTACGCCATGAGGGGGTCCTCGTGGCATGTGGAAGAGAGGGGTGTGAGACGTATGGTGTTCCGGGCTGGTGAGCACATAAGTTTACCCAGGTTCGAATCTGCCAGCTTTTGACGGATCCTACTCCTGCTAGCAATCCAGTAATACGGTAGAGCCGGAATATGGGTTACAAGGGTTTTTCCTGTGCGAGTTGAGGGTCTAAAGTGTTAAGTGCCCTAAAGGCTCTCCCTAGGACAGCTTATATAGATATCCGGCCTAGGGTTTACAGGAGAGATCTATCCGGCTACGACTAAGAGTCGGTTGTAGAGTACATCTTGAACTACAAGTAACATTATGGGCCTAAGTCGGTAAGTCTTGTGGGCCTTCCCGTAGCTGGATTGGACTCCGTCTTTCTCCCTGACTGGGCCGCCCGTGAAGCAAAGCTCTAACCCGAAGTGGGCCACCCTGGTCAGTGAAGAACTGTGAGGATACCCAGAAAGTATATCCCCAACAGCAGCCCCAGGAGGCCTCCAAGATCCAAAGTCGGATTCATCATTGTCTAGCTTGATCTTCGGCTTGCAGAATCTTGAAGGGTTCCTGGAACTTCACAACAAAAAATACGATCCGGGTCTTAAAAATAAGTCGGACCTATCAACAGGTCACTCGGATTTTCCTGCTTGATTTCAAACTAAGCCGGAACTTGGTCTCTAACGCCACTTGACACAAGTCATGGTCAAGTCACGTCATCTGACAAACATCCTTCAGCACGACCGTTGGTGGGTCCGCGGTTCGCGGAACCGAGGCGCCATTTCAATGCGTGCGTGGAGATCGAGACGACATAATCATCGCGTGGGTCCTTCCCAGTTCCTTCCACGACGCGTGGCAGTTACATTGTAGCATTTGCACGAACCTTGGCGTGGTTAGGTGGATATAAGGGGTTAGGATTTTCTCCTTCTCTCTTCACCTGTTCCCTTGCCTTTTCCTCTCCTCCAAATCTCCCCCCCCCCCGCGCACAGAGCTCCTCCGTTTCCCCCAAAAAACTCCCAGCGCCGCCCATCCTAGGTCATCTTCCCGCCGGAGAAATGGCTTCTTCTTCCTCTTCCGGCTTGGCGGCAGTGGAGGTGATGGCGGCGACGAAAGCGGCGGTGGAGAAGGAAAGCTTCCGCGGGGTCTGGATCCCCAGCGTGCTTGACGACGAGAAGCTCCAGAACGTGGAGAATGAAGGGCTCCTCCGTGCTAGCGACTAGCGGAGCGGCTTCGAGGAAACCGTCCCCAACCCGCGCGCTAGCGAGCGGGCCCACTTCAGCACCCACCTCGACAGAGGTTTGTCGTTTCCTCCCTCAGAGTTCTTCTCCGAGGTGATTGACTATTATGGAGTGCAACTCCATCATGTTCCTCCCAACTCTCTCTTAGGGATGAGCGCTTACGCTTCTTTGTGTGAGGGCTTTCTCGGCATTAGGCCGAGTTTGACGTTATTCCGGTACTACTTTCATGTCCGGAGAAACTCTATTACTGTCGGTGTTCCTTATATCATCGGTACCATTAGTTTTTCGCTTAGACGCGAGCGCGCATATCCCAAAATCCTAGCTAGTGACTTGTTCAAACAATGGCCAGCCATGTTATTTTACCATAGGGATATTCTGGCTCCCGACAAAGCTACTACTTTGCTAGATTTTGTTGACGGAGCTGCCATGGCCCAACTGTCTTGGGACGAGGCCGCTCCGGCTCTCAGTGACGATCTGATCCTCGCTAAGAGGCGGGTCCAATATGTGATCAAACACAAGGGACTAAAGGGATCCGACTTGGTCCAATGCTAGGTCTCACGCCGGATCCAACCCCTTTAGTACCACGGAGATCGACTGATGCACTCCATCACGTCGTCCAAGGAAGACTCCGTCCGCATCAGCCCCAAAGCCTACACCACGCAGGGCTATATAAGCCAGATTAAGTGGCTGATCAGGGAGTGGATGGAGAGGAGGATCCCAGAGGTTTCTCTGTATATGCATACGGCGGAAAACCCCCTAGTGCCGGTAAGCTTCTATCAGTACACATTTTGATGTGTTTCAATCTTTGAGTTATACTGCAATACTGATATGTTTTCTTCTTTTCAGCTAGCTGACCTCCCCGAGTCGGAATTTGCTCTGCTCGAAGGATATCCTCCAGAGTTTTCTCAAGAGACAGAAGTGGTACCATTGCCGGACCTTGCGCTTAAGAAGCGCAAAGCTCCGACAGTGGCTGTTGGTACAAAGGAGGTGCCCGTCGTGAAGAGGTAACTTTCAATCACAACTTCCGCCTTTGCACTTTACTTGAATTTCCTTCCGAGATATAATGTTTCCGACTTTACTACATTCTCAGAGAAAAACCGCTCATCAAGGGCAAGGGGAAGGGAACTTCTTCGAAGCCCCTGCGACAAACGAAGCTTACCATAGCTTCTCCTGCCGTGGCTCCTCCGACTCCTGCCCCTCAACCTTCCGCAACGCCGGTGATCATCCCTTCTCTGGTCGTCGCAGAAGATCCGGCTCCTTCAACGGAGCCTACGATCCTTGAATCGCAAACTGACATCACCATGGGTGAGTCAGATTTAGATAAGGGTGAATCCTCTTTGGGTAATGATCCCTCGGTAGAAACCTTCGCCCAAAACATTCTCAGCAATCTGGGACTTGCTAAGTTTGGCCTGTCTCGGAAATCTGCTGAAGAGATCCAGCGGCTGGCCAGGCAATGCCTGGAGAAAAGTACCTTATCTGCCGAAGAAGAAGTGCAAGAAGCAGAGGACGTCAAGCACTCTAATCTTCTTGAACAAGTGCTTCTTCGCAATGCGAGGATCAGGTCCGGGGAGCTTCCAACTGCTCATGTGACCCCTCTAACTCTCGCTAAGAAGGTTGCAGTTGAAGTTAACGCGAGTTTGGATAAACTCACTCGCAAACAATATGTATGTCAGAATTCCAACTCCTGTTTTTCCTTTATTTCATATCAGATCCTCTAGCCCCCAAGCATGAAGTACGATAAATAATCCGGGTTTATGCTTCCTTAGGATGCTAAAGAATGAACTAGTGTATCCCCCAAGGCTCGTGCTGATATTAGCAAAAATATTAGCCCGAGTCTTTAGTAGCTTTCTGACTTTGGGTATTCTGACTTACAGAAAGTATATTCCTATAACCAGGATTTATTGAAGAATGTCTGTGATAAGCGAAGAGAGATCAGAGCTCTCCGACTTAAAAATGCTGAGCTGAAAGTTGCCAAGGATGAAGCCGAAGGTAAACATTCCGAGACTCAAACCTTGTCTTTGTGTTTTCAATGTCGAATTTTTTTTGTTGAACTGTTGTTCTTTTTGACTTACAGCACTGGTGAAACAATCGTGTGCTATGATTGAAGAGGCCGAGAACCTCAATACTTTGGTGGTGGAAAACAAGGAGCTTCGCCAAGAGCTGGATCAGCTCAAGGCAGATCATGAAAAAAGCATTGCTCAAATCCTTGAATCCTCCTCTATGGCTACTGATGAGCGTGATTGCAAGATTGCTGCTCAAGATCAAAAAATCTCGGACCTCAATAATGCGTTGTGCAGAGAGAGGGACCTTTCTGAAGCGCTCTGGCCTGAACTCCAGAGTCTTCGGGAAGAGAAGACCAAAATTGACGACGTCATTTTCGGTACGTTCCATCTATCTGATTTGTCATTTTCCTTTGACTTCTTTCAATGTCAGATTTTTCTTTAACTGTCTTTGTTTACAGGTCCTCTGAACTTGATGGACTCCACCTCCGCTGAGCCCTGCACCCACCGGCTTACAAAAGTCGGTGACCTGCTTCATGACTTTCGCCAATCCATTGAAGACATTGGCGAAGCTCTCAAGATTCCGGACATGCATAGCATGTCCGATTTTCAGGTGCGGGACAAGGCAAAGGAGATGCCGCAGCTCGTCCAGGATTGGAACATGTCTTACGCGTGGACTGCGGCGCAAAACGCTCTTACCATGGTCATGAGCCACCATGGAAACATGGAAATATGGCAAGTGACCAGAGGGTACTCCAAAGTAGATGAAGACGGCCAGGAGCAAGACATCCAAGCCATTATGGACTCCTGTGCCGGATATGGGTGTCACGTGGCTGATTTGACCAGCTACGAGACCCCTTTCTTCACCCGCGTGGACACTCTGCCTCCGGCTCCAGAAGATTGAGCAGAAGTTTTCGACGATGAACGCACCACCTCGGATGCGGACATCTCGGAACGATACCAAGGCGACGTCTCCAGCGAGCCGGCATCTCCTTCATCTCCTCCTGCATCATAAATTACCAGAAATATTTGTATTATCCTGAAAAACATGATGCGTCTGTAATTATGAAGTACTATTATTTTGCTAGTGCTAAGCTTTTGATCTATTCAGCACTTTTGGATTTAACTTTTGTGTGTGCCTGACATGTTTATACAAGCACTTGTAATTTTCCGTCTATACTTATCGTTTATTTGGCTTTCCGCCTCGGTCCTTTCGTGAGTCGGCTAAACCTTCTGCCGGAAACTTTGCCGAGTAACGGAGCTCAATTGCTAAACCAGTTTAAACTCGGAAACAAAGCCGGCTTCTAGTACCAACAATTCACTACTCGGAAAATGCCCGCATCCAGCAATCAGACAAATAACCAAAGTAAAAACTAGAAACTTTAGAGTTATACCCGAAGGTAGCAATTTTAGAATCGGAAATCTAAACCAGAACGAACATGAGCATAAAGTACTTTCAAGCATTCTAGGATTTTCGACTATGACATGATCATTTGGAAATAAGATGGTAAAAACTTCTCAGAAAAACTTGAGGCAACCAAAACTTTTATTTCTCTCAGAGCATGTACATATATATGATTACAAAGAAGGATAAACTAAGAATAAAAGGGACTTAGATGAGCAATATTCCACGGTCTGTCTAACTCATCTAGATTTGTACTACCTCCAGCTCTCTTTCTCTTCTTAGTAGCAGGTCTTTCTTTGACTGGCCTCATGTCAGTTAAGTAGTACGATCCATTGTGCAATACTTGACTAACTAAAAAGGGCCCTTCCCATACCGGGGAAAGTTTGTGCTTTCTTTGTTGCACAAGCCGGAGAACCCAATCACCTTTATTGAAATATCTATTTCGGACTCTCTAGCTATGATACTTGTGTAACTTCTGCTGATAGGTTGTAGATCTCATTTCAGCAACAACGCGAACTTCTTCGACTAAGTCGAGATCATTTTGTCGAGAAATCTTGGCACCCTCTTCAATATACGTGGCCACTCTAGGAGAAGTATGAATCAAATCACTAGAAGGAACTGCTTCTGTGCCATAGACCAAGAAGAAAGGTGTGTATCCTATTGACCTGTTTGGAGTTGTTCGTAAACTCCAAATTACAGAGGGTAATTCCTCTTCCCAAGCCCCCGCATCACATCGTAGTGGTGCTTCGAGTCTCGGTTTTAGGCCTTGTAGGATTAAAACCATTTGCTCTTTCGAATTGTACGTTAGCCTGTGGATGTGCGACTGATGCAATGTCAAGCCGGATATTTTGCTCGTTGCAGAATTCAGCCAATTCTCCCATAGAAAAGTTACTCCCATTGTCCGTGATAATGCTATGCGGATAACCATACCGAATTATAACATCCTCGACAAATCTTTTGGCTGTTTCTCCATCACAACTTGTGACAGGTTTAACCTCAATCCATTTGGTGAATTTATCCACCATCACTAAGAGGTGAGTAAATCCACTTGGAGCTCGTTTAAATGGTCCTACCATATCAAGCCCCCAGACCGCAAAGGGCCATGTTATAGGTATTGTTCGCAGCTGATCAGTCGGAACATGAGCTTGTTTGGCGTACTTTTGGCAGCCTTTTCATGTCTTGACTAATCGTTCGGCATCTGCCTGAGCTGTAAGCCAGAAAAATCCGTGTCTAAAAGCTTTTGCCACTAAAGATTTGGCTGCAGCGTGGTGACCACACTCGCCTTCGTGGATTTCTCTTAAGATTTCCACTCCTTCTTCCGGAGATACGCAGCGCTGAAAACCCCCAGAAACACTCCGTTTATGGAGCTCACCTTTAACAATAGTATAGGCTTTTGCACGTCGGATAATCTGCTGGCTCAGAACCTTGTCTTCGGGTAATTTGCCATCTACCAGATAATCTAGGTAGGGTTGAGTCCAGCTGGGAATTAGAGCAAAAAATGCTATTAGAGGTGAGTCGGATTTGGTCGGATATTACTCATCTACTCCCTTTATTGAGGGAACTTTGAGGTGCTCTAAAAAAGTGCCATCCGGGACCTCTTTCCATGCAGAGCCTATCCTAGATAGTGCATCCGCTTCCTCGTTTTCTACTTGAGGGATGTGTTGAACCTCAAACCCTTCGAACGATTTAGATAAATCATCCACGACAGCTTTATATGTTGCCATGTGTCTATTTGCATTACAAATATCCGACACTTGTTGAGCAACAAGATCCGACTCTCCGTAACACATCAAACGTCGGATGCCAATATCCTTAGAAATCCGGATTCCATGCAGCAGTGCTTCATACTCGGCAATACTGTTTGTCGCTGTGAAGTGGATCTGCAACACGTATAAAAGTTTATCTCCTTGGGGTGATTTGAGCACCACGCTAGCCCCCGAGCCCCCGCGAGCCTTAGACCCATCAAAGTAGAGGGTCCAATATTCCGACTCAGGGAGGATCATATTTTCCTTTGTCTCTGTCCAATCAGCGACAAAGTCAGCAGGGATTTGGGATTTGATTGCTGTACGGGGTTTATACTCAATATCGAAAGCTGAAAGCTCTATGCCCCATTTGGCGACGCGTCCTGTGACGTCACTATTGTTGATTATATCTCTCATGGGAGCTATGCTCACCACGGCAATTGGATGCTCCTGAAAATAGTGTTGTAACTTACGAGATGCTAGAAAAACACCGTAAGCCAACTTTTGATAGTGCGGGTACCGTAGTTTTGACTCTGTCAGGACCTCACTCACAAAGTAAGTCGGACGCTGCACCAGGTGTTCCTGATTTTCCTCTGGTCTCTCCACCACCATGACGATACTAACGACCTTATTTGTTGCAGCAAGATAGAGCAACATTGGTTCCTGAGGTTCCGGCGCTGCAAGGATAGGATCAGATGAGAGTACTTTCTTCAAGTCTTGTAATGCAGCTTCAGCTTCGTCAAACAAAATCCTTGGTCTTTTTCAGAAGTTTGTATAATGGTGCGGCTCTTTCACCAAGCCGGCTTACGAATCGACTGACTGCAACGATGGAGCCAGTTAATCTTTGTACGCCCTTCAGGCGAGTTGGCCTGGAAATATGGAGTATAGCCTTGATTTTGCCCCGGTTCACCTTTATGCCTCTTTGAGACACAATGAAACCTAACAATTTTCCGGCTGGTATTCCAAAGAAGCATTTCTGCGGGTTAAGCATGATGTCGTAGATTGGCGAACGTTTCCTCCAAGTCGGAAATCAGCGTTTCCTTCTTTTTGGACATCACCGCAATATCATCCACGTATGCATGTACATTGCGTCCGAGTTGGTCGTGGAGGCAACGCTGCATCGTGCGCTGGTACGTAGCTCCTACGTTCTTCAGCCCAAAGGGCATCATAACAAAACAGAAGGTTCTGAAAGGGGTTATGAATGAAGTTTTGACTTTGTCAGATTCCTTCATCCAGATTTGGTGATAACCGAAATATGCATCGAGAAAACAGAGGAGTTCCGAGCCTGCCGTAGAATCGAGAACTTGATCAATTCTAGGCAGAGCGATCGGATCTTTTGGATAAGCCTTGTTCAAGGCAGTATAATCAACACACATCCTTAAATCAGTGGTGTCATTTTTAGGGACCATTACAGGCTTGGCCGACCACTCAGTGTGGATGACCTCTTCTATGAATCCGGCTAACTCGAGCCATGCTAGTTCCTTAGCTATTGCCTTACACTTTTCATCACCAAAATGTCATAGGGACTGTTTGACGGGTTTAACGTTTGGGTTTACATTTAAAGAGTGCTCGGCAAGTTCCCTAGGTACTCCAGTCATGTCAGATGGCTGCCATGCGAAGATATCTTGATTTGCTTGGAGGAACTTGACGAGTGCACTTTCCTATGCGCTATCTAGGCCTATGCCTATTTGGGTCACCTTGGAGGGGTCATCAGCCTTCAACGGCGTCTTCTTCGTCCCTTATGATGCCTTGAACTCCGGATTTGGCTTTGTCACCTCCTTCTTTGTTGCGGGCATGTCGGACGGATCTATGCTCTTCTTGATCTCCTAGTACTCCTGGGCGTGTAGCATGGCTTTGGAAAAGGCGGCATTTCCATCCTCGCACTCTCGCGCTTTCTTCGGGTCTCCCTTGATGGTGATCACGCCGTTGGGACCTGGAATTTTCATCATATTGTAAATGTAACACGGACGAGCCATAAAAGCCCAGTAAGCCGGACGTCCGAATATAGCGTGGTACGCACTCTTGAACAGGACCACTTCGAAGGAAAGTGCCTCCGTTCGATAGTTCTTTGGAGTTACAAAGGTGACATCCAAAGTAATCTCTCCCAGGGAATTAGCTTGTCTTCCTGGGACAACTCCGTGAAAGATCACAGAGCTATGGTTCAGCTGGGTTTCTAAGATCTTCATCCGGTGTAGCGTTTCGACATAGAGAATATTGATACTGCTCCCACCGTCCATGAGGGTCTTGGAGAAACCATAACCGTCAATAAGTGGATTGACAATTAAGGCGTATTTTCCTCGCCTGTGCAACTTAGGCGGATGATCAGTGCAGTCAAATATGATTGCCACTTCCGACCAGTCCAAGTATTGGGGGACAGCCCGAACTGTTGCGTTGAGCTCATGTAGAACTGCTTTCTTGACCTTTGCTGGTTGAGATCCGAGGAAGGTGACGTAAGTGTCCTTCTTGGTGGGAAAAGTTTTCTTCCCTTCCGGCTTGGGATTTCAAGCATCAACTTCCTCCATGTCGGAATCTTCCTTGGTCTCTTTGTCTTTTTCAGGATTTTTCTTTCCCTTCTTCCGCTTAGCTTTGTAGCTCGCGGTGTCATCTCTTTTGATGTCGTCATTGAAATGACATTCAGTGTTAGTGTGGGACGAGCCCCCATTGGCGTCTAGGTGATGCACACATGGGTTATTGGCAATGTCGGAAAGAGTAGGTTTTGCCTGGTTGCTGGTCTCCTCTACCTTGGACCCTTGAAGTCCCACGGCCACGCCCGCGGCCTCCGCCGCGTCCTCCTCGTCCTCTAGACCTGAAAGTAGCAGTGACCACTGCTGTTTCCGCGTTGGGTTTCTCTTCCGAGGTATTTTTGCGCTTCTAAGCTTGTTGCTTTGGTTGTTTTGCCGACTGAGGCATAGCTAGGGCATTGAGCAATCCCTCTGCATCGTCGTCAGCATCTACGTATTTGCTCGTTGTTTCTATCATCTCTCCCAAGTCAGTGACCTTGTCACACGTCAAGAGATGACGTAGTAGACCAATTGGGAGTCCTGCGATGAAAGCTTCAATCGTGGTTTGATCGTTTACTCCTTCACAGGAGTTCTTGGTGTCGATCCATCGTCCGAGGTAATCTCGGCAAGTTTCTCCGGCCTTCTGGGTGCAACGCTGTAGGTCTCCGACCGTACAGGGACTCCGATATGTGCCTTCGAAATTCCGAAAGAACGCATGTTGCATGTCATACCAGTTATGGATGGTGTTCTTCGGAAGTTCATTAAGCCACGATCGTGTCGTCCTCCACAACATAAGTGGGAGATATCGGGTTGCGACCAGGCTGTTTCCGCCTTTGGCGATGCAGCAAGCTTGGAAAAAATCCTGTAGCCTGGTATATGGCCGAGCAATGCCGTCGTAGGCTTGGATATGCCTTGAGATAGCAAATCCTTCCGGGAATCTTGTAGCTCTGATGCATCGTCCGAAGCACTTTGGGACCACGTAGATATCATTGTTTTTGTAGTGTCGTGCCTCTATGTTGGAGTTGATCCGGTGTCTTGCGTCGTTCAGGGATAGAGATCGTCCCGAATGTCGGCTGTGGCTGCGGCGCCTTGGAGCCGAACTTCGGCTTCTGCCACCACCTCCTCCGCCGCGTCGTCCTCCTTGTCTCCTTTGGGAGCCGTTGTGATGACTGCTTGCTGGAGAGAGTGGGGCAGCTGGATAGTTTCTGGTTGATCGCCGGCCTCCATCCGGAACGTCATTATTTTGGTTCCGGCGAGGATCTACTCTACGACGAGCCCCCTGCCGGCTTGTGCCAGCATGGTTTCCGTCGTTCCTTCGTCCGTCGTTCCCACCATGGTGAGGCTCAGCCGGACGGCTTGCATGTCTAGGAGGTGGCATTTTTTGACGATCATCCTCCCAACGTTTCTCTTTATCTTCTCCCCTTCGATCGTTAGACTCTCGTCGGGGAGGATTCCTCGGATTCAATGCAGCAATGGCCTCTTTTTCGGCTGCTGGGGCGATGTTGCTCCAGTCATGCGCAGTTCTGTGATGCTATCCTGACGATCCAGTTCTTGAATATTTGTCCTCCCGATGTTCGGGGCGATGATGCTGCTCCGGAACACGATGGGGTCTTATGTCAGCCCACGCCAGATCTGTGCGACATTGGTCGGAATCCGAGACCAGTTTTCGACTTCCGGACAGGGCGACCTTTTGCTGCTCCAGTCCCTTGTTGAGTAGTTTGATACCCAAACAGATCTCCTCTGGTCCTGGATTAGCCGATATAATTTCTCGGGCCACCACGGTATTCTGTACTGGGGTTGGATATACCCAATATCCTTTGCTATCTTTCCGTGGCTTCCCCATCTCATCTCTGAAAAGGACGACATGGATATGTGGGAATTGGTCGTCAATGGTGTGACGCTTCTGTGTCTTCTGATGCAACCGAGACATATAATCCTTAGTTGCCATGCGTTTCTTCTCCTCCTCGATGTTTTTGGCTTCATCCAGGAGTTGTTGACGACGCGCTTCTAGGACTTGGGCCCTTTCGTCCAGCTCTTCAGCAGTAAGTTCTGCAGCTATAGGGATAGGTGTGGTTAATGCAGCATCGATGAGTTTACGCGCACCTTCGGTGATCACGTGTCCATCCACCGAATCTTCTTTATTTGGCTCTTCTGGGATAAGTGCTCCATTCGAGTCTTCTTCGTATTCCTCGGCAATCACCTCCTTTGTCAGAGGGTCTTTTGTCGGGGTCTTGTTCTTCTTGTTCCTCTTCTTTGCCTTCTTGGCAGCGCCGGTAGCAAAGACGGCTTTGGGTCCGTTTCCCGGAGTAAAGATCTGATCGGTACTTTTGGACATCTGGACTTCAGGATTATCTCTGACGTCCATGTCATCCTGCGCTTTGGGAGAGTGTTCCCCGGATCCTTCATCCATGGCTTCTCCTTCCTCTGCAGCTTTGGAGTTATACTCCTCTTCATATTCCGCGGAGAACTTTCGGAAATCCGCTGCGTCATCGATTCATCCGAGGATGCGGGTACGTCGGCGTTTGTTCCAATTGCCTCCAGCACAGAGTCGGTGTTTTCTCCAGTATCAGCAGAGCCGGATCCGGATCCAACATATCCGACGAAGTGCGACGCGTGCTTCCTGAGGTACCTGCGGCCCTCGCGATCAGCCATGTCGAAACTTTTGATGGTCTCGAGAATTGCATCTGCGCTTGCGCCTTGCAGCATCATATGTCGCAGTGTGTACCTCAGGAAAGGCATGTCTGTCCCGGTATCGTCAGAGCCGGAATCAGTGTCGTTGACTAGCTCCTCCTAAATTTCTACTTCCACGGGTGGGTCGATCTGGGATCCGGCTTCTCCAGGGAGATCCACTCCAGATTCGACTTGGAGCGCTAGGTCTTTTTCAGGCTCTAATTTCTCCACTATCTCCGCAACTGGTGCGGTCTAGGTGGGATTAGGGTTTTTTGAGATCCAGAATTCTGCCGCCTCCGCGGACAAAGGGGACCCAAAAGATTCCTCTGCCTCTATCATCACCACTGGGGTGGGTGTGGTAGGTTCAACGAAACCGATGTAAACATCGATCTCGCGAAAAGACATGATTGTGTAGGCAGTCACGGCCTCCCTAGCCGGAATCCAAGTCTCGTCGAGAACGATGAGAGGGACATCTCTGGCGCAGAGGATACGACCGACGGCGATAGTCTCACCGATTCCGATTCTTGCAGATTCCGCTTGGAACGCAGATCCGAAGCTCACTTGCCCCACGGTGGGCGCCAACTGTCGTCGCACTAAGGACAAGTACGCCATGAGGGGGTCCTCGTGGCTTGCGGAAGAGAGGGGTGTGAGACATACGGTGTTCCGAGACGGTGAGCACACAAGTTTACCCAGGTTCGAATCCGCCGGCTTTGGATGGATCCTACTCCTGCTAGCAATCCAGTAATATGACAGAGCCGGAATATGGGTTACAAGGGTTTTGCCTGTGCGAGTTGAGGGTCTAAAGTGTTAGGTGCCCTAAAGGCTCTCCCTAGGATGGCTTATATAGATATCCGGCCTAGGGTTTACAGGAGAGATCTATCCAGCTACGACAAAGAGTTGGTTACAGAGTACATCTTGAACTACAAGTAACATTATGGGCCTAAGTCGGTAAGTCTTCTGGGCCTTCCCATAGCCAAATTGGACTCCGTCTTTCTCCCTGACTGGGCCGCCCGTGAAGCAAAGCTCTAACCCGAAGTGGGCCACCCTGGTCAGTGAGGAACTGTGAGGATACCCGGAAAGTATACCCCCAACACTTCTACTTTATTGTTGCAAGTTTTACGTGGTTGTTTGGGCTTTTGCATAAGAATCGTTTCTTACCTACGAATCCAACCACAACATGGATTAACTAGTTGTCGCTTCCAATCCATTTTCAGGGCCATCCATTGTAAATTCCATATCAACTAACGTCGGAGAGACAAACACCCGCTAGCTACTTATATGGTACAAACCATATGTTAGTCATGCAACCGGTCTCACGTAGGGTTACACGTATGATTGGTCTGGGCTGCTTCATCCGACATTCCCTCGATATTAGCAAGTACATGTGGGAAGTAGCAATTATAAAATCAATGCCCACACAATCTACGTGTGTTCTACTTGTACCGGTACATCTATGCATAGATCGCTCTCATACCACTGAAGGGGTTCTATGACAGAAAACAAAAAAATTCCTACTACGATAACGCACCAACCCAAGATCTATCTATGGAGAAGTACGGTAACGAGCAGGAAACGGTATTCATACCTTTCAAGAACGAACATGGGAGTGCATTCCTGCATAAACATTGTAGATGAAGCCGAGCAAAGCAGACCTCATGGTCTAGAAGGCTCCAACACCACTAACGGCAGTTCCTAATCGAGTTTTACATGCATATGGTGTAAAGGATGTCTTTCAGGCCCTAGTCCAGCAAGGCAGCGGAAGAGGAAGATCCAGACCGATTCTAGCAGCACGATAGCGCGCGCTTGGTGGATAAAAATCTGCCTCTCACGGCATGTTCCAAACTTGGGAACACGCACAAGAGGGAGAGAGGGAGGGAGAGAGAATGGCAAAGGACAATTGTTGGGATGAGAGTTGAGGAGGAATGAACCCCTATATATAGGAAAAATCTAGGCACTCCCATCCTCCAAGTCCCGAAGTGGGACTAAACCTTGAAGAGGTAGGAACGGGGGTGGCCAGCGGTGGGAGTGGGCCCCACATGTGCGCTAGGCCCACCTAGTGGCCGACGGTAGTGGGAGCCCACTACTCGGATGCCCAAGCCCACCTAGGGTAGCTACGTCCCCCCTCTTAGGCGTCCTCCCTCCTAAGGAGGGCCCATGTGGGGGGTTCCTTTTAATTTTTATTTAAATAACTATATTTAATATTAATTCACCAATTAAATATTAAATACACTTTATTTAATTTTTGCTTATTCGAAACTCCTTTTGAATAGTTTCCGAACACTTCGGTATCTCTCTGAAACACTTTCGATTCTCTCTCTTCCTATTTCTCTATCGGTAGCAGATCAAGCCACAACATCTTTACCCTTAAGTGTGACACCCTTATGAAGGGAATATGCCCGAGAGGCAATAATAAAGTGGTTATTATATAATTCCATGTTTATGACAAGTGTTTATTTTGCATGCTATAATTGTATTAATTGGAAACATTAATACATGTGTGCTTAATAAACAAAATAAAAAGTTCCCAGTAATGCCTCTCATATAAACTAGCTCGTTGATTAGCAAGATGATCAAGGTTTCCTGATCATGGACATTGGATGTTGTTAATAATGAGGTCACAACATTGGTTGAATGATGTGATGAACATTCATCCGAAGTATAGCATTACGATCAAAGTCATTATGTTTATATTGCTATAACATCATACAAAGTAATCCTATTCCTTAGACCATGAGATCATGTTAATCACTAACACCGGAAGATTATCTTGATAACATCAAACGTCACACCGTAAAAGGGTGACTATAAAGGTGGGTTCAG
Source organism: Avena eriantha (assembly GCA_910589775.1). NCBI lineage: Eukaryota > Viridiplantae > Streptophyta > Magnoliopsida > Poales > Poaceae > Avena > Avena eriantha. The sequence continues at coordinate 380,674,622 of OU342746.1, forward strand.
TGCAAAGAATGTGTTATGTAGAGGCTCATGGATCAAGAGTGGGATTTGTCCATCCCAATGATGGATAGATATACTCTAGGCCCTCTCGGTGATATCACATTGAAATAGCTTGCAAGCAAGTGATGTGATCACTAGAATGTTATATCACGGGAACGAGAAAAGAGTGCATGTCGGCAACGAGATCAAACTAGGTATTGAGATATTGATGATCGAATCTCGGACATGTAATATATCGCGAGACAAAGGGATTTAGTTACGATGTTAAAGGTTCACATGATCACTAGAGTCATCGTTGAATGTGTGGGAGTCAGTACGGATCTCCATCGGAGAGGGGTCTCGATCATGTCTGTATTACTCACGAACTGTATGGTGACATACTTAAGGCATATCGACACCATTTGGAGCAAATATGTTTCAGATAAAGATTTAAGAAAGGGCTGGAATAATTTCGATGGAAACCGGAATTGTTTCGGGTGAAATTGCAGAAACTGGTTCTGCATGTGATATTGAAATGTTGCAGGGGGTTTTATGTGAATGTTTTTTAATTAATGTAATTAACAAAATTCTGAATAAAATAAATAAAATAGTTTTATTTAATGAGAGCTTGCATTAAATTTGGTGGAAATTTAATGCATGTGAGTGGAAGTGTGAGTGGAGCATCCACCACATAAAGGCTGGAAGAGGTGGGGGCACCACCATGGCTGCCATGCCATGGCCCTTGGCTGCCTCCATACCTGGCAAACAGGCCGGCCCACGGCACGGCACGGCCCGCCTAACTCTTACCGTGTCTGGCACAACACGGCCCACCGCGGCACGTTAAGCTAATGGGTCGTGCCATGCCGGCACGTGGGCTTGGCCTCGAGGCCTAGGCACGGCCCCTTAACTAAACGGGCTGGCCCACGGCACGTTAGGCACGTCAAATAGACTCCAATTTGTCTCTTTTAGACTATTTTTTAATAAAAATAATTTTAAAAATAGGTAAATATATAAAATAAAAATAAAAATAAATAAATAAGCTTAACGGGCCATGCCGTGCTGGCACATGGGCTTAGCCTCGAGGCCTGGCATGGCCCGAGTCGGGTCGCGTGCCAGGCACGGCCCGTTAAGTAGCGTGTCGTGCCGGGCCCATGACGGGTTGGGCACGTATGCCTGCGTGCCGGCCCGCCAGAAAATGGCCCGATGGCCAGGTATGGCTGCTCCCCTCTCCCTGTAAAATCCCCCCTCTCCTCCTCTCACAACACACCTCCTCGTGAAGGATCTCTCTCCCCCTCTAGAAATTATTCCCCATGGTTTCGGATTAATGAGATTCATGTTCCCGGTGGCTTTATCTGGAAAGGATTTCTTGCTTCCACTGCTTTGTTGGAGCGAGGGATGGAGGTTGTCTAGGTACCGGACGTGTGTGATATCACGGATGCACCGCTGCTTTGCGGTGCTAGACTTGGTGGTGCTGTACTTGCTGGAGCTGGATCTGATGGACGTGATGGAGCTAGACCTGCTAGACTTGCTGGACTTCATCATGATCTTGAGATCGGCAAGTGTACGACTACATCATCCACGAGTTCCATCTCGTTAACAAAGATTTGTTGTCTTAGAGGGTATGTTCTCTATGGATGTATATCCACCCGTTGCTTGTATCCAATAGATAGATCTTCGCGTATAATAGTTCCCATCGTAGGAATTTTTTGTTTTCTATGCTGCGAATCCAACAGTGGTATCAGAGCATGATCTATGCGTAGGTGCTTTGCACGGGTAGTACACATATGTTTATATATGGGCGATGATGATCATGTTATTGCTTCTTTCATGTATTTTGGATATTGGTGGCATAGTGGGATGAAGCTTCCCGGACTAACTTTACATGTCCTCGCACATGAGACCGGTTCCACGACTGACATGCAACTAGTTTTGCATAAGTGGCTAGCGGATGTCTGTCTCTCTTACTATAGTCAATATCTGATTTACAATGAGTTGCTAATAACTTAGTTATCATCATTGTGGTTCCATGTTCGTAGGTAAGACCGGTTCTATCTCCGAAAGCCCTAAGCCACGTAAAACTTGCAATGAATAAATTAGAGGCGTCTAGTTTAGATTGTTGTTGGGCTAGTGTCTTGATATGGTAATATTGTAAGTTGATGTATAGTTGATACTCTTACAACACACCTAACATATAAGTTCCATTGACCTTAGCCTTACACACAAAGGAATGATAGAGATCATACCACGTTGCACATGATAGTGATCAAATGCATGGACCATATCATTCCACTTTACACATATGATGTTTGCATCTTATATTGCCACTTTGGAGTTTTAATAGCATTATAAGATGATCCCTCATTTAGATATCAAGATAAAAATGTGTTCTCCCTTAAGTACGTACCGTTTATGTTTTGCTGCTTCAAGACATCACATGATGGTCGGGTGTACTTGAATCCACGATCATATTTTGGGTGTAAGACAGTTTTACACACGCAAGTACTAAGGTTCTTACTTGGCGAGCCTAGCATGTATAGACATGGCCTCGGAACACGGTCTGAAAGGTTAAGCATGAGTCATATAGTTGATATGATGCCCATATAGATGCTCGCCTTCGAAGCTACACCGACTCACGTGATGATCGGACTTTGTGTAGTGGATTTGGTTCATGTAATCACCAAAAAGACACGAGGGATGTCGTTTTTGAGTGGGAGTTCATTCCTAATTTGGATTAGTCGTACTAAATTTGTCATAAACTAAATCGAAGTGAATTTGCATAATTTGTTGTAGTCATTGGCATCTGTTTACTACCTTATGCTTATTTTTAATTGAGATAATAGAACTATAGAATTCTGGATATTTACTTTACGAACTGGTATCGTATTGTTTTGAATGTCAATTTTAGAAGTCCTATTCAAACTTTTAGCAAACTCTATTTACTCCATGAAGTTTAATAAGTAGTATTCAATCGAGAGTAAGAATTCCAATGTTAGTATCTAAATTATCATGTTTGCCTCCATGATTCTTGATATTCAAAAGCTATTTTTAATATCGAGGTTATCTAGGAGTAGAAAGAATTGTTTCAAAAGCCATCATGTGTGGAAGATATTTTGATATCTGAAACAATGTTTATGGTTGCAATATGATAGAGTATAAGTTAGCAAAATACATATTCTCATATTGTATGAGAATTTGCGAATGTTGGAGACGCTAGACGTCTTAATCTCCTAAAAGGTTTTGGAAACTGACATTATACTCATGATTCGTCCTTATAGGCCATAGTAGCTTTATAATGAAAGTTGTCATGATAAGGGTGACTAGAAGATGTAAGTAAAATATTTACAACACTAAAATATTGCTAAAGAATGGATTTTAGAAAGAACACCAAACATTTGATGATGGTGATCTACTTCAAAGTGCAAGTCCAAAGGTATTAGTATTTTACTATGCATGCTTTGGACTGTGTGTCATACGTATGGAGCTACTATTAATGTTCATATATTCTTTTAAAAGGAAAAGGAAATGCTAAAAGAGAATCTATAAAATATTTGTTAGAAAAGACTGGAAATATCCAGCTAAGGTATACAGATGATATACATGTTATGGTTGTATTCTTTGCTTGTTTAAAATGTGGTTCTTGGGTATTGGATACCGAATTGGTTGGTATGAAATATCATACAAAACGACACAATTCATGAAATACAATATCCTAAGTAACTAGCAAAAGAATATGTGATGATGTTCATCTAAAACAAATAAAGTGTTATTGTATTCATCGTTGACATCAAAGCTTGCCTTCAAGATTTGTTTAAATAATTATTATTTTGTTCCAGTATAATGAGAAAAATGGTTGTTCAAATAATTGCCGTATTCCATAGAAGATGGAAGAACTTTTACAAGTCTAGTTGGAGAAATAACGTCCATAAAACTAATGCTAAAATGTCGCAAGATAAATGATTGAAAGATCACTTACAAAGTGACATCACTGTTTAAATTATGTTGGAAAGAGAACCTGAAGAAACTCCATTTTTGATGGATTTTTGGAGTCTTTTGATTTTGATCAATTGACTCTTGTGAAACTTTCCTCGAGATTATTGAAACTCCGTTCATAGGCCAAAGAGGAACGGACGACTAACTTATTGGAAATTGTGCATGTTGATGTGCATAGTCCATGATGTGTAGCCATATGCGACGAATCTTTTTTCTTCATATGCTTTCTCCAGAAATTTGAGTGAATATATCTATATATTTACTTAATAAGGAAGAAGTATGAAACATTTGAAAATTGTTCAAAGACTTTCAAGATGAAGTGGAAAATCATTGTAACAAGAAAATAAAGAGTTTATGATTTTATCATAAAGAAAGATATTTGAGTTACAGATTTAGCAAAACACCTGAGATTTCAGGAATTGTTCCATGGATTTGCATTTCCCAATAAACCACAGGAGTATGGTATGTTCGAGAGATCAAATCAAACCTTGTTTGACATGGTATGATCAACGGTGTCATTTATAAAACTGCCATTATATTTTAAAGATTAAAGCTTTAGAGACTACCGCTTTTACACTAAAAAGAGCACCATCGTGATCCATTGAAATGACACCATATGAGTTATAATTTGGGATAAAACCAAAATTGTCTTTTCTTCAATTTTGGTATGCCATGCATAAGTAAAATGTTTACAACCAAAGTCAGATAAGCACGTCTTTGTAGGTTATCCCAAAGAATTTTTTGGGTATTCCTCCATATCACCGAAGTCAAAAGAGTGTGTCGCTTGGAATGTTAAGTTGCTTGAGAAAGAATTTTTTGCGAAAAGTTAAATGGGAGGACAATAGAACTTTTATAAGGTTATTAAACCTCAGCTATATGTGCTAAGTAGCACAGCGCCGGAAAGTGTCCTAGTGATGGACACAAAGCTCATGGCTCCCGTGATTACAAAGGTTGTGATCTTGGAGATTAGAATTCCTATCTGAACCATATGCATCCGATAACAATCAAATAGTGAGATTAGATAAACAAGTCATTTTTGTTTTTGACAATAATGAACCGACTGCATGCAAAGAAGCTATGATGGGCCCTGACTCCATAGAATGACTAGAAGTCATAAAATCCATGATAGTTTCCATACACGTGTTATTAGCTAAATTTTTGAGGATCGTTTATGCTATGTTTCTATTAGCTAAATTTTTGATTAGCACTATTTTTGTTTTTTTATATGAACACAAGGAGCCGTACACGTGTGGCTGCGGAACAAGACACACAACCCATTGATACGGTAACCCCCGAGTCTTTTGGTATCAATTTCACCGAGAAGTTACAGCTCAACCGTGTCAACCATCTCAAGCTCCGAGAAATTAAGTCCACCAAGTGGGCATGTCCTTACATCCTCAACCAACTAGGCATTCGTCGTGATTTTGACTTACCTTGCAACAATGTTGGTTTGTATGATTTTGTTTTTCAGGATTAAGTCACGTACTTCCGCTTGACGCTTGAGTTCCTCAACTATTGCCCTGAGGAACAAATGTCTGGAGTTGATCGCATCAACTTATGTATTATGAACTGTGAGTATTCCTTGACGCTCAACCAATGGGCTTACTACTTTGGGTATTCCATCACCCTTGGCTTACTTTAATAGAATGAGAATTCATGGGAACACACGTAAGGGAAACCAAATTGATCACCCTACTATTCGATATTTATTCTATGTTATTGCTAACACCTTGTAGGCACGTGGTGAGTTTACCAAAGTTAATGAGGAGGATATGATGATCCTCGCTAGAGCTGCTATTCCTAACTGTAACTTAACGCAAAATTTGGGTGCCCTTCTTTTGTTTTATCTTAAGCATAAAGCCTTGAAATATCGTGGTCCTATATGCGGAGGAGGATTCATAACCATTTTTGCACGAGCGCTTCACGCCAACCTGGCTAATATCCAATAGTTGGCAGGAAGTAGACATCCTTGTATGATTTCTAGAACTAATCATAGATAATTCCTTGATATACCTTGAGAGGATCACTTGATCGCATCTCCTTTGCCTAATGGTTTGTTCTCTATCGAGGATAGATGTTTGCGTTGTCCCTCACAAGTTGAGGCAATACTACCCCAACAAGAAAAACCCACCGGAGAAGAAGGAGAAGATGAAGAAGTAGAACAAGAAGGATCCAAACAAGATGTGCAGCCACCAAACTACTACACCACCTATAATGATACCTATGCTTGATACGTTGCAAACATATCTATAATTTTTGATGTTCCATGCTTGTTTTATATCTACTTTCTTATGTTTTGTCCACACTTTGGAGAATTTTTACACATTTTCGGGAACTAACCTATTAACAAGATCCCACTGTGCCAGTTGCCTGTTTTCTTCTATTTTTGGTTCCAGAAAAGGCAGAAAATGAATATTCTTGGAATTGGATGGGACAAAAGCCAAAGTCAATATTTTACCAGAAGACACATGGAGTCCGAAGGAGAGGCGAAGGGGGGCCATAGGGTGGCCACACCCCCCTTGGCACGGGTAGCCCTAGGCCATGCCAGGGCATGGTATGGCCCCCCTGGCCAACCACCGACCTTGCCTCTTCGCCTATAAGAAGCCCTAGATCCATAAACCCTAAAGACGAGAGCCTCCAGCCACGAAAAGTTCCGCAGTGCCGCTGCCACCAAGGAGGAGATTCGGGGGACAGAAAGTCTCTGTTCCGGCACCCTGCCAGGATGGGGAAGTGCCCCCGGAGCCATCTCCATCGATCTCCACCACTATCTACATCACCGTTGTTGATTCCCATGATGAGGAGGGAGTAGTTCTTTCTCGAGGCTAAGGGTTCTACCGGTAGCTATGTGTTCATCTCTCTCTATGCATGATCATATTGTGATCATGAGCTTTGTAATCAAGTAGATCTACCTTGCTACTCAAGTGCTTTAATAGATCTCTGTTCTCCCCATGTGTGTGAAAGTGACAGCGTGCACACCATGGTGGCACTTAGGCTAGATATTACAATTACTTGTTATGAATTATATTTGGAGTTGGATGTTTGTAGCATCCCAACTGTCTAACAATTGTAATGCTACTTGGTCTAGTAAGATAATGGCTACTCCTATATATAATTGTTGCATCATAATTACATCATGCTCATGCCATCATGCCACCTTGCATTTGAGCATCATATAAAACCCTTTTTCTTTGGTTCTTCTCTCATATGCATTATTAATTGTATTTGCCTCTTGATATTGTATTTGGTTTTTGATATATTGTCAAATGCCCAAGTTGAGTTGGGGGCATATCTTTTATTCACCTCCATTATCTTTTCTTTTCACCACCTTATAATTCCACCATCCTATTAGTCCATGAGCTGGTAATTCTTTTTCTTTTGATTTTATTCTAGCTCATGTGGATGGGGTGGACCTAATCCAATTCTTTTGCTTGGCCTTGGTTCCACTTCTTGGGAATGAATTAGAATAATGCCATTTCATTACTTTTGTTCTCACAAAAACTAATCATGGCATTTATTATTTTGCATGGGCCATGCAATCACATCACCACCTTTAGCCATTTTGATTCCTCTTGTATTTATTGGATCTTTTCCTTGTGGATCACCTCCACCCCTTTCCACCACCCCATTTTCTCATCAACATTTTTCTTCTAATTATCTCCATGCATGAATCAAATGAGGGCTTCTTCCCATACATCTTTTTCTTTCTCCTTTTTCTTGGATATTCCTCCACCTCATCTCTTGATGCTTCAAGGCCTTACTAGATTCCACTTGGGTTGATCTTATGCACTAGTTGGTAAACCTAAACAACCTAAACTAAAAACCTAACCATCTTCTCTCTCTCTATCTTTTTCCCTCTAACCTAGTTCTACTTAAACCCTAACCCTAATCCCATCTCTCTCTCTAACCTGCTGGTCCCACCTGGCCTCTCTCTTCCTGGCCCACACCTCAGCCACCCCTACCCCATCCCTAACAACCCTAACCCGAGCCCTCTCTAAGCTAAACCTAGCTACACCCGAGTCCTCTCTTCTCTCTCTATCTCTCCACCTGCCATGCTGGCCCCAACTGCTACTCCTCCCCCTCACCCTGGTCCACCTGCAGCCTCCCACCCTGCCATGCCTACCTGCCCCCGGCCCGAGCACGTGATCGGGGAGAAAAAGGGAAGGGACGAAGCCACTTTACCCTGAGCCGCTCCCACACGGCAACCCTCCTTCCTCTCCCTCCCTTTCTCCTCCTCTCACACGCCTCCTGCATCGCCTAGATCCACCCCAAGCTCTGCAGCGCCTTCCCCTTCTTCCTCGCCATCGCCAGCTCCTACCGCCAGTCGCCGCCGTCTACCCCTGCTTCCCCTCGTTCTAGCCGACCGGCGCGTCGTGGAGGTGGCCTGGAAGACCAAGGGGACCTCGCTGCTTCGCCCTGGACACGCCGACGCGAAGGAGGAAGCCTCCAGGACCGCCAGAACCTCGCCGCTCCCTGAAACCCTAGGTCGCCAGAGCTCCTGCCTCGTCGACGATCCACCACGCCTCACCCCGATCTGACACCGCCAATCTCCCTGCGGTACGCCCCTCTCCCTCCCTGACATCCTCCACTTCGCTGTCGCCGTCTAGCGCCGCCGCTCGTTTCGCCGAGCACCCTCTGTGCACCAGAGGTCGCCGGTGTCTGTAAGCTTCCCGTGCCGTAACGAGCCTTACCTAGATCCCAGCCACCCTCCTAACAACTACCCTGCCCTACCGCACTGGCTAACACCCGCAGCGCGCGTGCCCGCGACGCGGGATCGAGCCCCCGTCACGCCGCTCTGTCGCCGCGCTCCGCTTTTCCGTCAGATAGTCAGAGGAAACAGATGAACAGTGGGGGCCGTGGCCGTCTTTCAGAAAACCCCCCAATATTTTTATTTCCTAAACCCGCGGTCCAGCCTACCCCACCTGTCAGCCGCTCTGGCATTATTGCAGAAAAGCCCCTCTGTTCCTCAGGCCGTAACCCGCGCTCCAGCTCGGTCCCACCTGGCGGTCGCTGCGCGTTCGATCGCTGGCACGTGGGCCTCCAGTCGGTGGCCCACCTGTCAATCGCAGGGGCTAGCTAAGTCCGCGGTAGAAAAAGGTTTCTCCGCGCGCGTGGCCCCAGTCAGCAGCTGGCCCACCCGTCAGTGGCTGTGGCTGGGTCGAGCTGAGTAACAAAAGTCTGCCCAGTTGTCTGTTTTAATAAAACCTTTTCAAAATTGATTTTAAATTCAAATTCAATTCAGATTTAAATAATTTTTAAAATACAAATCCAAATAATACAAATGACATATGTTTTGGAATCAGAAAAATGTGAGGAATTCAAATATGCCATCCAAAATATCATTTGAACACTTTAAAATTTCGAGATATTTAAAATTACAATAAAATGCCCTTTTCTTAATAAATTAATAACTTTAATTCTATAACTCCAAATTTGGCAAATAATATGTCTAAATCGATCAGTGCGACGAGCCCGTTCTATCTATGCAGTCCTTGTTCTGAATTGAAGCATGCATCATGACATTCTTACAAATCTGAACTGTTTATGGCAATAAAAATTGGAATAAATAAATAATAAAATGCTTTAATTCTTGCACCACACCTCACCCTTGCCATGCTACTTTAATGCCATGTAAATTGTGCACCATTCATCATGGCATGTTTGTTTGCTTGACGCATTTTAATTCATCTTCTTGTGCACTTTATTTATGTTGGCCCTTGCTTGTTTGGTTCTTCTTCGAATAGACGCCCAGCAGGAGAATTACCAAGAATCACAGGAGTACTACCCAGATCCATCTCTTGCTTCAACTGAGCTGCCAAGCAAGCACTACCACATGCTTGCATACATACAGTACCTATTGCCTCTATCTTATTCTTGCATCATTGAGTCGCGGTTGCATTAAATTGAATCCCAAGTACTGCATAGCTTTTACTATTAAACCCCACCAAAGCTTGTTCCTCCATCCCATGAGCCATTACTACAGGAGTTGTTTGGGCCATGCGAGTTGTAGAACAACATGTGTAGGGTATGTGAGTGTCTGATGAAAAACGAGGTACCTAAACAACTTAACTGGAGTAGTAATGGGATAACTAATGAAAGAGGCACCGGTGAGCAATATCTGCTATTTGGTTCTTCATGCTCACTTGTGTCCCGTAGGACCCCGAGTACTTGATTCCTGTTCCTTGACTATTCGCACTATCCACATCCGGAAGGCCTTATGGACCCCCCTGAGCCAGAGCTTGATTCATTCTTATTTCTTGGGGCCACAAAGTAGTTTGGGGCTTTATTACTATCCTGTACTTGTGCCATGTTACTGTTTTATTAAGATTGTGCGAGGAGCACCTATACTGTTTAAGAATTGCGGAGTGTTTTCGCGGTATCGACAAGCCTAGTCACACTTTCGGGTTCCCAGTCATTTACAGCCATTGGCGCAAACCTTGGGTCCGTCTCGGACCGGCCAACTTCGTTGCGGGTAGCTTAATGGGGTGGCCCCCTGAAATATTTCTGAATCCTGTGATTGCTTTGTCGTGAATGCCTCGTTGGGTTTTGATTTGGTTTTTCCGAGGTTGATCGAGTGTGTGTTGCTATTCGTGCACCCCTGCAGGGTAAATCTTCTGAAAGCCGTGTCCGTGGTTATGGATGACTTGGAGCACAATTTCTCGATCATAGACAAGTATAACTAAAGTACCGCTTCTAATTTGACTAAGTACTTGACTAGTAAATAGTGCAATATTCATGGAATGGTTAATAAAACTTCCAACGGATGATGGGGGTTGTTCGTTCGCTTCCTCGTTGGTAAGCGAGGAGGAGGATGGATCTGTTAATTATACTGTTATAACTGTTGTTCCTAATTCACGGACATCCGTCTATCATTGGTTAGGCGGAAGGTTAGCGAGTATCTATAGAATTGTTAAGTGTTATCTTTTGCTGCAATGGCGTCACCCCAGGTTGTGTCCCCTTTAGTGGCATAAAGACTTGCTAAGTACCCCTAGGGTCTCACACGATAAATTGTTTGATTCAGATGAACAGGTGTACCCGCAAGATGGATACTAGGTGGAAGAGACAGATGATGTTGGCAACGATCATTCGGTGTAGAGATTCCGGGAACGGGGATCCGTGTGATCTGTGGGGGGATGTGTTTATTTATGGGGCATCTTATGCCGATTTGCTTCTTATCCGTACTCGGATCTTGTTTTCCGCTTCCGCCTGATACTCTGATGTGTGATGTATGAGGAGCTATCCTGAATTATTATATCTATCTAGGACATTTGAATCTTGCCGTATGGCGTTGCAATATTTCTATTTCTTTTAGATGGAATGGCTCTAAGGACTGTTGTATGTGGCTTGCATACATACTCATTTGTGTATGTAGTTGATCCCTTCGCCTGCCGATTACGCCGCTCGTTCTTGTCTCGTTGTCTGAAAGTGGTTAGGACGGCAGAAAGGTCTACCATGAGTGGCCCTGGGCCCCACCGTACTATTTTAACCACTTTCGTTCATCCAGGCATGTAACTAAGAGCGTAATTCACCGAGGTAGTTACAATGTTTCTATGAAATTGTGGTGTTTGTTGGAACCATCTAGAGCTCAAGGTGACAGTGTGGGGTTATCTAGATGGGGAAAGCGAACTTTGAGGAGTGTTGTTATAGCCCTACCATGGATTAGAGTGTCCAACGGGAGAGTAGTTAAGAGTAGTATCATAAAGAGAAGATATTTATATGAGAGTGTTTACTAGTGAAAGTATGATCCCTAGGCCTCGTCTCTAAGCATTGAAACACCATGTGCAACTAGATCTGTTACATGTTTGCTTGCTTCCATCTTTATTTCAGTTTGCATTTAGTCTCTTCCACGCCATCAAGCTATTTTTGGCACCAATGTCTAATATCCATACCACTTGTATTTCACTATCTCTTCTCGGAACTAGTGCACCTATACACCTGACAAGTTTATTGGGTGTGTTGGGGACACAAGAGACTTATTGTATCTTGATTGCAGGGTTGCTTGAGAGGGATACGTTTGACCACTTCCTCCCTGAGTTTGATAAACCTTGGGTAATCCACTGAAGGGAAAACTTATTGATGTTCTACAAACCTCTGCACTTGGAGGCCCAACAATTAATTGTCTACAAGAATAGAAGTGCGTAGACATCAATGCTCTCGAATGAAGCATCCAAAACATGACCAACCTCTTCATCAACCTTCGAGATGCTACTGCTAACCTCTCAACCCAGTTCAACAATTGGAGCAGCCAATGGAACTTGGGAGATTATCCACCGCCACCACAATGAGCAACAAAATGGCTTGCAAAATCCTGAGCTTGGGGATGTGGCCCCCGCCATTTTTATTTTTGTAATAATGAGGTTGTACTCCAGCTCTATGTGAGCTTTGAAACACTCGTGTTGGTTTGTTCCAACACTACGATTTTTATTTTATTTTTCGTTTTTTTTCTTAAGTTCCTTGCTTGGTCGCAAGTTATTTTCTATTCTTTAATCCCCATCCTCAAAAATAGAAAAATATTTTTTCATTTTTCCTTTTTCACGAAAGTGGATTTGCCTATTGCCTCTTTGCTTCAATATGATTATAAGAGTGATTTTAACTTGATTTTTGAAGGAACACATCCCCATAAGGTAGAGAATCATGAAGTCACTCATGAGAGGTATGTCCTATGTCTCCCACTTTAGAAGAATTGTTTATCTTAGTTCATTGATTTGCTAAGATGCTATGCTAGTGGGAGTAATTTAAAATAGTTAGAGTAAAGTTTTTTATTTGCACGAGTAGTTAGTTGTGGAAGCTTTTTCTCTAGTTCTTGTAATTAACCGAGTCTTACCTTGGAAATAATATTGCCAAACAAGTACAACAAGAAAATTCTCAAATTTATCACTTGTTTGATGAATGATTGTCTTGAGAGTTGATGGCTCAATGCACGACGCCCAGAAAAATGCTTGATGGCGGTGTTGATGTAGAGCTCGTTGGGAACCCCAAGCGGAAGGTATGATAAGCACAACAGCAAGTTTCCCTCAGTTATGAAACCAAGGTTTAATCGAACCAGTAGGAGCAAGGAAACACCTCAAAGGTGTTACTAGCTGAGCTTTGACAGGGCGCACTACCGGTGCTAGTAGCAATGTGGAGACCTGCACAACACAACCACAAAACTTTGTCCACAACTTGCGATGAGGTTTTCAATCTCACCGTGTTTTGTGGAAAACAAAGGATTAAACGTATTGAATAGAAAGAAGTAAAAGTTTGCAGAAAGAAAACACAAAGCAGAAACAGTTTATAGATTGTATGTAAAGTAAAGGACCGGGGTCCATAGTTCACTAGAGGTGGCTCTCCTTAGATAGATAACATGCTGGGTGAACAAATTACAGCGGGGCAATTGACAAACACCGAGAAAGCAATACATGCATATACTAATAATCCACCTTCAGGTTATCATTCGAACCCCCTCCAGTATTAAGTTGCAAGCAACAGATTATTGCTTGACGAACTGCGTGTAAAGTAAACAATACAATTGTTCTATGAACAAAGGATCGTTGTTTTCTCCCTAGTAGCAATAGCACATCTAGTACCTTAGAGATTTCTGTCACTTCCCCAGATTACCAGAGGCATGAACCCACTATTGAGCATAAATACTAACTCTTGGAGTTGCTAGCATCTACTTGGCCAAGATAGCTACTAACAACGGAAAGCATGCAAGATCTCAAATAACAAAGACATGATAGAATCAATAATCAATCTGAAATAGCATCTCAATATCCATCGGATCCCCGCAATCACAACATGTATGGATTACAAATAGATGATCTTGATCATGAACGGAGCTCACAAGATCTAAACATGAAAGCACAAAGGAGGAGAAACCAGCCATCTAGCTACTACATGGATCCGTAGTCCAAGGATGAACTACTCACGCATCACACCGGAGGCTTGCATGGTGATGAAGAAGGCCTCCAGGGTGAATTCCCCACTCCGGCAGGGTGCCAGGAAGAGCTTCAGATCCCCCCGATCTAGGGACAGAGACGACGGCGGCTAGAGACTCTTTCGTGGATTTTTGATCGGGTACCTAGGGTTTTTGTCCCGAGGGCAACTTACAGGCGGAAGGAGAGGCCGAGGGGGTGCTGGGGTCGGCCAGACCACCCCCTGGCGCGGGCCAGGCCTGGCCGCACGGCCAGGTGGTGTGGCCGGCCCCCAGCCCTTCTCCGTGTCGTATTTTGGCACTTGATCCCTTCCGAAAAAATAGGCACTTTGTCTTTTGTCCCGTCCAATTCCGAGAATATTCATTTTCTGACTTTTCTGGAACCAAAAACAACAGAAAACAGACAGCTGGCAATGTGGCTCTTGTTAATAGGTTAGTCCAATAAATCATAATAAAAGTACTCCAACGTTGGAACAAAACACAAGAAAGTGGATAAAATGAAGCATGGAACATCAAAAATTATAGATACATTTGCAATGTATCAAGAGTTTACCATTGAAGATACTTAACCCCATACATGTTTTGATAGACTTGATAGCACTCATGAAAAGGTGTTGTTTGATTGATATGAAGTCTAGTGGTAATTGCGATCCATGCCAAAGCTACACCTTGCGGATCAAACTGTGATACTATTTAAAAATTTCTATGTTTTTGATGCACACCTTTGGATGCCAACAACTCCGCTAGCCTACGAACGATCAATGGTACAACCCCTGATTTTGGCTATGACTTGATGACATAGGTGTCACCTGTCACCATAATGGGCAAAAGTATTGGTACTCTCGAAGGTTGTGCAAACCATTATTTAAAAGAATCACTCGGTGATCCTCGTTGAGAATTACCCATGAAAAATGAAGATCCACATAACAATTCCTTGGCATGGTATCATTACTACTTTATGAATTTTCTTGAAAAGCAATGAATAGGATAGAATTGTTTTGATAATCTTGATTTACTGATGTGTGTGTCAATAAAACACTTCATTGTTAGGCTACTTGGGACATGATACCTCTTACTTAATTTTGCTATTATGAAAACATCCTAGTGTTCCTTAGCAAGCTGAGAGTTGACTAGGGGAAGTGGATTGATTGTTATACTCCTAGTTATTCATACTTATATTAAACTCTACTTTAATTGTTTTGAGTTAACAAAGATCGTATAGTATTCTTGGCATCTCTCTAACTCTGATGAGCTTTTCAAATGAAAGAAGTGTTGGACGCATAAACTACCAACCATAAGTGAATTCATACTCCCATTGTTTCAGTTTAAACACTAAGTTATATATGGTTTTGTTGTTTTCTTTCTCGAGGATGATGAAGGTTTCATCTTTGGGAAAGTTGATGGTTGTGAAAATAGCCATCTTTCTCCGCGTTTAAACCTCAATTTTAGTCATGCAGTTGACAAGAAACTCTCTAGATTTGCAACTAATGACTAATTATTGCAAAGATACGCAAACCTTTGCTTTGAGATGCATTGTGCAAGAAATCTCGCTTTTTAAGGCGCAATATGGAGCCATGAATGAAGATTTTGAGGAAGTCTACACGGCCAAGAATACCTGGAGTCAATTCCAGGCGCCAGACGCCATAACGACCACTAGTATGGGCAAGGCCGCAAGTATGGCCCGCTTGTGCCTGGTGGCAGTGGCTTCGTCTTGTGAAACCCTACAACCTTCACAAAGGTGCTTATATATTTCGAGGTCCTAGCCGCTGCGTCGAGGGTCACCATTCTCAGATTACATCACAACACCACCAAAGGAGATCCACCACCACAGTTCATCCTCTCCATAGCCATAGACATTACTTTGTACTTTAGATCTCCTTATGATTCAGCGACCATTGTAAGAATATTTGATTTCAATCTAAGCATTTTGTATAATGTTTTATATCCTTGATCTTATTGTTATGAGTGGGTACTCCTCAACAGCTATGGGTTGGGGGAAATCTCGCAGCGATTATATGCATCTAATCTATGGGACATTGTGTATTGTTTTAATAAGAGATATTTATCTATGTTTCTTTGTATCTTGTCTCAATCTTTGGACTTGTAGGCACTCAAGATCCCCGAGATCGATAAACGCTTGAGGTGAGATACTTGGTTAGCGACGATCTCATAGGAAACCCAGTGATAGCAAGGGGAGTATGGTCTTTGCTTAGCGAACCCTTGGGGAACAACAACAATATAACTTGTTAAGCCTTTGATCTGTGTTTTCACTTAATAATTGTTTGTAGGCCGGTGCTTTCTGGTGAAAATTGGTTGGATCAAAAGGCTATTGCTATGCCTATGGCTCGCAGGGGCTTTATTATATTAGGATATGCTGCCCACAAATTTTATCTCTATTAAAACAGTACACATAATTGTGCTTATTATCTTTATCCCGTATGATGTGCAGCTGTAGGTGAATCTTCAACCCTGGCCTATCTCCATCCATCAAAACAACCCACAATATAAATTAAACTAGAAAGGTCTGATAAACAAAGGTAAAACAATAGAACAAAGTCTTGTAGACGTGTCCTTATTTAATTCCTTTAGCATTGTTTCCGAAGGTTCGATTAAACCTAGGGCTACTAGATAAAAATCTACTATACTGCATCTGTGAATCCAGATCAAAGGTAATATCCAATACACACCTTTATAGACACTCAGTTACCGTCATGGCAGTTGATGTGATCAAAGCAACCGCGGGATATAGTGATTAAACATGATTGCACTGTAGAAGGATTTAAGTCACTACGCTTTCTAGATATCGCAATATTGCATATTGTGACTCGATCACATTGAAATTATAAGGTCGGGTATGTCCATCACTTCATTAAGTAACCTCGTTGTCAGCTAACTGCTTTTGTTAAGTTCATGATCGAAAAAACTCTATCCATATATGCCCAATGAACTAGTACTAGAGGATACTAGGGACCTGGTTGTTTATGTACCACACATGTATTAATTTATCCGTTTAATACAGTTATAGCATGATACAAAACTTTATTTAGGGATTTCTATTTTCATGTCCTCGGTTCGTTAGTTGTACATAGTTTTCCCCAGCCGCTTAGTTTTTCCTTACTTTTCCCTTCATCTATTTGTAAAACCCTCATAGGCGCTCGGACGGGGGGATGCCGTTAGGTCAAAGGCTTGACCGTTACATGCTGACCGGTGGGACCGCATTGGGGTGGGTCGTGCGTTCAATGTTACATTATGTCGCCTCGACTGTTACATGCTGACAGTCAGGGCCGCATTGGGACGAGTCTTGCATACTTGGTGAAGGGTGGGGCCATGTTGGGACGGGTCTTGAATATGTGGTGAAGGGTGGGGCCGCATGGAGACACGTCGGACCGGCCATTCTCGCTCACCCAAAGCATTCGCTTCCCCCGAGCCTGGAACAGCTCCCACACTGCCCCTCTGCTCCCCCGTCGTCATGCCCTCCTACCTTAGGTCGTCCTTGGCCGCCAAGCCGCCCCCTCCCCCTAGCCATAGAGCCCACTCCACCTCTAGCTCCGCTCCCGCCCCCGCTAGATCTACCCCTTCCGTGGAACAGTATGTAAGGTCGGCTAGTGTACCGGTCCTCCCCGTCGAACGCGGAGAAGATTGAGTGCAATCGGCCTGATCTAACGCATGTATTCCATCTGGTTAAGCATTGTTCCCTTTGTGGATTGATTATGGGCAGTAATTGAGCGTGAATCGCTGGTGCTCAGCTAACTGCCTTTCTTTTCGAATATGATTGATCTAGCGCTGGCATTTCGGCTCGCGGTTAGACTGAATACTAGCGTAATTCCTGGTTGTGAATAGTATCTCTCTGGATTTTACTTCCCAGCGGTGGTTGCAACCTCCATAACTCTCAGAGATTTGAAAGATAAAATCCATTCTAAATTCCCCTAGAGCAATGGCGATTCAGTTGATTTGCAATATTTCAACATTAGCGAGCAAACATTGCTCTCACTAACTAGCGAAGCTCATATGGTAATGCTTTTCTCTTTGAATGCCGCCGAATGTTTTGGTCGAATTCGTCTCCATGTGCAACCTAAAGTTGAACATATAGGAAAGAGGGTTAAAGCATCATCTGGTGGTCAGGCATCATCAGGTTGTCAGGCATCATGTGTCTCTGCTAATAGTGTGCGCCCCCACGCTCCTTGTAGGTCCACAACAGTACCATCTATTCGCACTACGAGTGTATACCAAATCGCTCGTGCGGCCGATGTGGAGGACGAAGCAGAGCCTGATGAGGGAGCGCCTCCACTAGATGATGAGGATGAGTTGATGTTTCCTGAATTGGTAGATAGATTCAGTAAACATGCACTAGAGGATCAATACACAGAGGAAATGGCCCATGGTTGCAGATTTGATGACACTGATGACGAAGAGAACGAGGATAACAATTGCAGTCTTATTTTAGCCGAGTACGATGGTAAGGACTTGCCAGTAATTGAGTGGGACAGGAACGATCCTAAGATTTCAGAAGGCACCGTATTTGAAACGATGCGGGACTGTCGTAATGCCCTTGCTACATATTGCATCACAACCAAAAATGATTATGATGTTATTAAGAGTGATCCAGCAAGGTTCACATGAAGTGCCCATATAAGAGGTGTAGGTGGAGGATGCATGCATCCACTATGCTTAGGAGCTGTTTGGTTTAGGTATTACAACCTGTTGTGTATTTTAGATCATTGTGTAGAGTTTGTTAACTATACCTAACATTTTCATTGTGTTTCAGATAAAAAATAATCGGTTCGAACATTCTTTTCTACCTCAAAGGGCACAGCCAAAGGACAAAACAAAACTAGCAAAGACTAGGTGGTTGGCAGATGCAATCATGGATTGGATGAGAGCGAACCCATCACTTGGTGCAACAGCGCTCATAAAAGAAGTTTCTGAAAAGTTTATTATTATAGTACCTTACATGAGGATGTTCTATGCAAAGGAAATGGCTCTTGATAGGATCAATGGTCCAATGAATGAAAGATTTTAGTTGCTTTAAAGCTTCAAAGCTGAAGTGGAGATGGCTAGTCCAAGTAATGTTGTACAGATAGACAGGAATAAAGTTCAGTACAAAATAAGAGGAAAGACAAAGGAGAAGGAGTTCTTTAGAAGGACTTTTGTTTGTTCCAAAGCTTGCTGGCAATGGTTTCTGGATGGTTGCAGGCCTTATTTGGTCGCGATGCAACAAATCTTCATGGAAGATTTAAATGACAGCTAGTAGCTGCTTCTGCAGTTGATGGCCACAATTGGATGTTCCCTATTGCTTTTGGAGTTTTGGAGATTGAGTCAGAGGAAAGTTGGACTTGGTTTTTGGAGAATTTGTGCGACCTTATAGGTCATCCACCAGGACTTACTATCCACAAGGATACTTGCAAAGGTTTGGAGAAAGCTGTAGAAGAAGTATTCCCCGAAGTGGAGCATAGGGAATGTACGCGACACTTAGTGCAGAATTTTACAAAGAAATTCAAAGGTAAAGTTTATACTGACAACCTATGGCCAGCTTCATACACATGTAGTTTGAGGAAGCATCTGTATCATTTGTAGGTGGTGTATAAACAAAAACCTGCGGTGAAGGAGTATTTCAATGCACATCATGGAATGGTGTGGTTAAGAGGCCAATTCAATGAAATTTGCAAGGTAGACTATGCAACAAGTAACCTTGCAGACAGTTTCAATGCAAAGGTCAAGTCATTGAAAGGGATTATGTTGTGGCAAATATTTGAGAAGATTAGGCAGATGATCATGATAGAGATCGATTTGCGTCAAAGAATTGCATCAACAGTATATGTTGGCAATCTCATCCTCCCATCTTTGATTAAGGCTTTGCATGCCAGGGCAAAACAATTGAAGATAAAATGCATTAGAAGAGGAATGGAGGTTGAGGTAACGTACACTAATAGTAAAGATAGGCAATGGAGGTATCCTGTGAGTTTGGTTGATAGGACATACCATTGCAGGTAATGGCAGCTCCGTGGGAAACTCTGCATACATGCATTGTTTTTCATGGGTGTTCTAGGAGGTGAAGAGGGTGAAGTTGATCAGTACGTGTCGGAGTATTTCTACGTTCCCAAATTTAGGGAAGCATATGCTCAGAATGTTCCAGCCTTGTTGGGAAAAGACCAATGGATGGAAGTGGATCCAGGCTTTAAGCTATACCCACTAGTTCTTACTAGACCAGCAGGTAGGCCATGGAAGAATAGGATGAGAGCTAGTGCATAGGGTGGTGCACCACCTCGACGATGTAAGTGCAAATGTTGTGGGATCCTAGGGCACATTACTAGGCTTTGTAAAAATGCAATGGACCCAGCTTATGAAATGGATGATCAGGCGGGAGCAGCAAATGCGGATGAGAATGAAGTATTTGAACAAGAGGAGAATGAAGCAATGGATACATTGCAGATTGAACCAATGGATTGAGAGGAGATTGAACCAAATGCAGATGAGATTGAACCAAATGTAGGAGAGATTGAACCAATGGATCTAGAGGAGATTGACCCAAATGTAGGGGAGACTGAACCAATGGATCGAGAGGATATTGAAGCAAATACAGATGAGATTGAACCAAATGCAGGGGAGATTGACCCAATGGATCGAGAGGAGAATAAAGCAATTTATTCATTGGAAGCAGTGTTCAAAAGTAAAGGAAATACACAAGAGGATATTGAAGAAATGATGCCAATGCATTTTGAACTGTATGAACCAATGGATCGAAACGTGATTGAACCAATTGTACGACAGACTGAAGCACTTGATTCATTGGATGCAGAGAAAAAGAACAAACGGAAGAAGCTGATGGTGGACTCCGCAAATATTCCAACTAGGATCACCCGGAGCAAGGTGGTGAACCCAGCGAAAAACACTAGGAGCAAGAAAAATGAATTTGAATTATTAATTTGAATTTGTATGATGAATTTGAACTACTGTCAATGTTTGTATTGAATTCGAACTAGTATGATGCTCCCAAGTTTGTATGTTGGATAATCCCATAATGTATGTGTTATTGCAAGTTCATATGGTCATCTACCTAGTTGGTTAGCACTACTCAGTTTTGCCCTCGACATGTGGTCAACACATAGGGTTTAGCTAGTTCATGGCTTAGACCATAGCAAACATTGACCAATTGATCCAAAATTTTGCACACTTGTGTATCTTGGATTGATTTACCATATGAAATTGGAAATCTTGGATTTACTTCTAATCAGCCACATTTTTCTTTTTCTAAGAGATTAAATTCAAAAAAATGGTTTTAGGGTTAGTTTAATTCAAAAAAAGTCAAAACATCGTGCACCTTCGCATGGAGTCTTGTTATGTTACCTACAACCTTGCATGAATAATAAAGGAAAAGAAAGAGAAATGGAGTTATCCCCTAAACCAGTTATTAAACCCTTCTTAAAATGAGCTACTAGCTATGAAGATGCATGGCTTTCTACTCAATCAACCTCCAAACTAACCCATCCCAAAACATACTTTGTCTAAATGAGGCTAGATTTGGAACACTTGTGTATCTTTGAGTTGCAAACAATCTAATGTCGGCCAAGATAGATTATTTTGTTCAAATAACACATTTTCCATTTTTTATGCCAAAAGCTTGAATTTCCCTTAGTCACTTTTTATCTGAGTGCCCTTGTTTTCCTTAGCTCTACTCAGTTTCCCCTCCCGCTAAAGTTTTCCTTGGTTTTCCCCTCCCGCTAAAGTTTTCCTCACTTTTCCCCTCCCGCTAAAGTTTTCCTCACTTTTCCCCTCTTTCATGTCTCAGTTTGTCTATGCTCTGATTGGTCGAGATGTATGTCACACGGATCTTGGCCAACCACCATTGGGTATATCATAATCCGACGGGCTAGAGGTCTCTCTCTCTCTCTCTCCTGATGGACGCACCTAACCTTGTACGGCGAGGAGAGCCCGACAGGCTGGATGTCTCCCCCTCACTTTCCCTGTCACACATATACCAGCCTCATCAACTAGCACTCAGTTACTGTCAAAAAAATTAGCACTCAATTTGGTTGCGCTCTGATTGGTCGAGATGTATGTCACACGGAACTTGGCCAACCACCGTTGGATACATCATGATCCGACGGGCTGGAGGTCTCTCTCCCGTTGGGCTACAGAGGAGAGAGCTCGACGGGCTGGATGTCTCTCCCTCCCTTTCCCTGTCGCATGTATACCAGCCACATCTTCCTCCCGTCCTATCGACGTACGGTGTTGCGGTAGTCTGAACGGCCTGCGGTCCAAATCCCGTGCGGTGGAGCGGATCTAAGCATGGAGGTCTGAACGGCGTGGGGCGGCACGGACCTAAGCGTGGCGGTCGGAACGGCGTGCGGCGGCGCGGACCTACGCATGTGGGTCAGAACGACTTGCGGCGACACGACGTTGGAATGGCGTGTGGCGGTGAGGATCTAACCGTCTGAAATTTCTGTCTTTGTCTGTCTCACTTCTGTTCACATCCTCAGATCCGTTGCTGATGAAAGAGACCAATGGAAGCCATCATCTGCAACATCAGTGCGATGGCGATGGTGCCGATAGTGCTCATCGATGTGAAGACGATTCAAGCCATCGTCTGCAACATCACTATGATGGCGCAGCTCAAGCCCTCATGAACTGAATCTCTAGGAGGCCAGCCACGGCCGCGAGTGGCACGTCGAGGTCCACTTGGACGGTGAAGGCCGGATGTACCTCGTGGCCGGATGGGAGCACTTTGCCTATACTTCTTGGGGTACTAATATGGCGGGGAGGGCGGCTAGCTCACCGCCCACTTAAAATTCGGACAAATTTCAGTCAACTAACTTAAATTTGAATAAATTGTATATGTATTTGAGTCGTGAGACCTGTGGATATGCTCTAAAGCTGATTCATAAGTAGTAGTACTTGCTTTGACAATCTTCGGTGGGCTTGTATAAATTTGATCGAAATATGTATGATTTAATTGATATGTATTTGAGCTATGAGGACAATGGTGCTCTAAAGATGATTCATAAGTAGTACTCCCTCCGACCCAAATTAGTTGATTTAGATTTGTCTAGATTCGATTGTATCTAGACATGAATTAGTATTATTAGATGCATCTGTATCTTGACGAAATTGAGTCAACTAACTTGGAACGGGGAATGGATGTTGCCGCCAACGTTGCAAGTCTACATGGCAGACACGATGGCACCATGACA
This sequence comes from Avena eriantha, assembly GCA_910589775.1. NCBI lineage: Eukaryota > Viridiplantae > Streptophyta > Magnoliopsida > Poales > Poaceae > Avena > Avena eriantha. The sequence continues at coordinate 380,697,686 of OU342746.1, forward strand.
GCAACATAACGGTCAAAACTTAGAGGGCCTCAACTTGACCCTCTAGGCATTTAGCACGCCAACTATGGGAAACTAGATCCAATGGCAAGCAACTCGGGCCCCGTAGTGCATTCTCTCGACAACTTTCGGACCTCTAGAGCCAATGGCAAGCAACTCGGGCCCCGTAATGCATTCTCTCGACCACTTTGGGACTGCTAGATCAAATAGCAAGCAACTCGGACCCCGCAATGCATTCTCTCAAAAACTTTGGGACCGCAAAGTGACTAAATTAGCAGGAACTCACAACCATCCATAGAATAACAATTCTACTCTCTAAATTAGCTATCTATTCAATTAATCATTACACGTGCCACCCTTCACCACAACCGCATACTGTAAATGCTAGTACGCGGATGACAATTACTAAAAATTCCCACATGAATCTAGTATTCTCCTCCCCCTTCACTTGAAGTTCATGTTTTAGATTTTCTACCACTTGATCAGATACGGCAAGATCAGCCTCAAGTGTTAACTTCTCTTTGTGAAAAAGCTCTGAATTCTTCCTCGACGGTACGCTTCAGCTTGAATATCAATAGGTTTTTAGGACCAATTCATCACCTAACTTGGCAACCATCTCCTCCAAATCCATCCTCTGGTTAGACCACTTGGTTGATTCATCTTGGTATGCAATGTACCATGGATCATCGGCCTGCATAGAACACTGTAATAATCCCAAAACAAACCCAATTGAAATCAGTCCGACAGGTCATGGTAGCACTTCAAATTCAACGGTAGTACAAAGAGAAGGAGCTACATGCACTTCCGACGTGGTAGGAGAAGGAGAATGTGGCCACGACATGATCGCTTCCCCACCCTCGCCGGTGTACCCGCTACGACCAGCCATTGAGGACTAATTTGCACCTACAATATCGAGGAAATTACGGGAATTGAATCGATTAGGGTGCGCGGAGCAGGATCAAAGGTCTTACCAAGCACTACTAGCAATTTCTAGACTATTCGTCGAGCTATGGCAACAGAACCAAATCCCGGTCGTCGTGGGCGGCGGACCTGCCTACGGTCTGTACTGCCTCAACGTACAATGCATGCAGACGAAATAGGTGTTGGAGTCGTGGTTGAGGTGCAGCACGGTAGTCCGTCCCATAGCGCCGTAGGACGGATCCGGCGACGCGCCGATGCGCCGACGATGGCTGCTATGTCTGCCGGTGTGAAAGGAGTTGCTCGGGCCTGGAGGCTGGGAGCGAGAGGATGAGAGAGAGCTGACGTGTCATACACGATCCCACCTATCAATTTTTGCATATATTCCAATTTTGCATATCTGCCAAACTTTTTCTTTGAAATTTGCATATTTGCTACATGACCACCACATGACAGTGACACACAAAGTGGCAAATATGAAAGTTGCAAACTAAAATGTGGCAAATATGCAAATCCCCCCTCCACCGCTCCACATGACGGCCCTACCGGTCATTGGCTACGACGGCCCCACAAAATGGTCCCATCATTCATTGGCTTCGAAGGCTCCACAGAACGGCCCTATTTGTCATTTGCTCCACCGGCCACACAATCAGGAAATATGGGGTTCACAAGTTAGCGAAAGATGGATGGATGGTCCGTCATGTATCCTGGCCCCACCTGTCAGCATGTAATGGTCGAGGCGACGTAACATAACGCTCAACGCACGACCCGCCCCAACACGGTCCCACCGGTCAGCATGTAACGGTCAAGACTTTAACCTGATGGCATCCCCTGTCTGAGCGCCTGTGAGGGTTTTAGAATAGAGGGAGCGGAAAAGTGAGGAAAAACTAAGCGGCTAGGGAAAACTGAGTACAACTAAGGAACCAGGGGTACGAAAATAGAAATCCCCTTTATTTATTGGTCTATAGGGCATATCTCCTTCAATTAGATCATATGCCTCGGTGGGCAGGCTAGTCAACAAGATGGATGGAGGCCCATACTATTATGAGAAGGCCTAGAAGGTTTACGGACTTGGGACCGATGCTAGAAGACTTGGAGTACAAGATGTAGTAGTTACAGACTATGTTGTAATCTGTACCATAGACAGATATGATCCTCCCTTTAGGCCATATGTCAGATGACTATATAAACCCTTACGTCAACGATATTCACAACAACTCACACAAGTAAACCCTAGTCAAACCCTCCATAACCTCTGACTTTGCCGATTATAGTGGATTGATTGCAGGAGTAGGATTTGACCACCGCAGTCGGATCTAAACCTGAGTAAACTTGTGTGATCCTTGTCCGGTCATCCTCACGTCTCCCATCCTCTCTCTTTTCAGGCCCCGAGGACCCCCTCATGGCGTACCGGTCATCAATACGACGACAACAATCTCAATATGTTTGTAAGTTCAAGATTGTTATGGACATAACATCTCTACTTATTAGGCATAACCTGCTTAAATCATCATGAATTTTGTTTTCCTAAAATACCCAGGTACTGATCGTTGTTTATCTCATGGGCTACAAATTTGTTTTGCAGACTTTGAATGACAGAACAATTGCACTGGACTTTGCAAACCTAGAGAGAAGCAGCCTGTCACTTGATGTGGTTGCACGCTGCCGCACTGAACCCTCGCGTGCATTTGTACTCCAAGTAATTACCGTCTATCCAGGTAGATCTAACAATCTTGATAATTAAACACCACACAGCCATCCATTTCTTGTGTTATGTGATGTCTGGCCTATTATTGATCTTAATGTAGGAATTTATGGGACTATCCATCAACGTGATGTTCAAGTAACACAATGCCAAAGAAACATTATTTATGCTTCACATCAAGAGAAGTTTGAGGTAGAATCATCTAAGGACAATGATAGCTGAGAATGGATTGTTCTGAGAACCACCGAGAGAAGTTAATTGAGTTCATCTAGAACTATGGGACTGTAGTGCCTTTTTCAGTAATAACTCTATCTCAATCATTGATTGTATTTTTGTACACATACAGTTACGGTACTATAGAACAATAATAAGATTTTGTAGTTGTTTATGTCATACCTACTATGCTCATGCATTATTTCCCATTTAGCATTAGAAAATTGAACCTCCAATAGAAGGCAACACACCATCCACAATTTGAACCTTGTAAAATGTAAAATACCTTAAGTTACAGTGGACAACTATGATTTTTTTGGTATCATCTCCAATAGCACCATGTACATGATTCGTATCTCCATGTTCTGTAAACTACGAAAGAATTTGTTACTTCCTCCGATCCATATTAGTTGTCGCTGGATCGGAGGGAGTATTAGATTTACGAATGTGTGATCCAAGAAACTGAATTTTTGGAGCATAGCCATCTTGCTTCTTGTACATGATCTTGTGGAACTGTCACGCGCCATCGACTTGTTGCGCCAGAGTTCTAGACATGGATGTGTGTCGCCGAGTTTGTTAGGGCTGGGTGTGGCCAAGGCAGTGCAATCTGGTGTAAGCGACTGGAAAACAGCGAGGAACGACAACTAGCATTGGCATCCTAGGTTCCCCGGGCGTGGATGTGTCGCCAAGTCCATTTGGGCTGGGCGTTGACAATGACAAGACAATGCAGTTTGGTGTGCATCTAGGCATCTTGGGCATCGCCGATGTACGACAATTAGAAGATGACGTCTTGGTTGCCTTGGCGTGGATGAGTCGCTGAGTCCATTAGGACTAGGCGTGGCCGAGGCAGTGCAGCAGTCTGGTGTTCGTGCGTCCTCGGCATCAGCGTGGGCGAGGTACGACAACCAGGTGTTGGCATCTTGGGTTCTATGGGCATGGGCATGCGGTAGAGATTTGTTTTTGTTGAGAGATGATGGGCGTGGAAGAGATTTCGTTGTTTAGGGAATGGGTGTGGAAGAGACGATTGATGGTAATTTTGTTTATTGTAGATGAAATACGTAGGGGGAAATGGTGTGGGCGCGCACGGAAATTTGACCTGGGTGGGGAGAACAAACAAATTTGAATTTTAGTTCTACCTATATAGGCTGCTGAGATCTTATTTTTCCACGCAAGTTGGTGCTTTTTTAACCAGTAGTTTAGATAGAGATAGAGACTAGAGTAAAATAAATACATTTTTTTTAGGAAAAGCCATCACGGCAACTTTATTGATAATCAAACAATTATTACATCGTTCACGAGAGAATTCAAAAGAAAGCTAGGTCGTTCATCAACCCGATTACAAGAACTTCTCAAACTAAAACAAAATTTAGCTATCTCGTGAGCGACTTTGTTGACATCCCTTGGACAGTGCGAGAAATCCACATCACCTATTATCCCAAACAGGTTAAAACAGTTTGCAAATATCGCCGTCGTGGCTCCCAATAGTCTGTCCTAACTAGAGCACGCATTTATAACCTCAATAGAATCTAATTCTGTGTGGACGTTGTTGTGGCCTCGTTGATCCACCAATTCCAGACCATGCTGCATCGCCAACACATTATACTATGGTTTAAGCCTGAGCAAAAGCGAGCCATCTGAGGCCATTTGTCCGAGCGCGTGTTTATGGCCGTCTGGTTTTCACTCTGAATCATCTCAACCATGTAGTTTCAGGTGTTGACCGAAGTCTTACAACCTGATCCCTCACATCCCCATCCCCGCACCCACCCCCTCCCCCATCTCGATCTCGTTCCTGCCTCCACCCAAGCTTCCTCCCATACCAGGCCCTCCTCCATCTCCCTGGGAACATGCGTCGCCCCTTCCGCTCCCGAGCTCTCCCTCTCACCTCCGCTCCCTCCGTCCTCTCCACCAACGAGGCCACCTCCTCCCGTTCAGCTCCGGCATCCAGCACCGGCCGCCTCCGCTTCCCCGCCTCGAACCTTCCCGTACCGATTCAACATCGCCACCCACCTCGCGCACGCGTCCGCCGCCACGGTTTGCCGATGGTAAGGAAGATACGGAGGATGTGAGTGCGTGGGACGGTGGGGGTGGGAGATTGGGGCTGGCGCGGATAGATACGCTCCTATGTGGGACTATGCGAACATGTCGATCATCCTCACCACTTTGACTGGAAAAATCATGGACGGATGGCAGAAAAATAGGAATTGAAAAGGAAAAGGCCCCTCCGCTCCTGACCGCTCCCTCTCACCTCCTCTCCCTCCGCCCGCTCCACTCATGAGGCCACCGCCTCCCGTCCATGTCCCGCATCCAGTGTCGGCCGCCTCTGCTTCCCCGCCTCGAACATGCCCAGTACCGATTCGACATCGCCCTCGACCTTGCGGACCCGTCCGCCGCCACGCTTTGCCGGTGGTGAGGAAGATAAGGAGGAGGTGACCGCGTGGGACGGTGGGGGTGAGAGAGAGGGGGTGCCATGGGTAGAGACGCTCCTATGCGGAACTACGCGAAGATGTTGCATCATCCTCACCGCTTTGACTGGAAAAATTAGGAACGGATGGCGGAAAAAAAAGGAATTGAAATGGCGAAGGCTTGCGAGGCATGCGATGACACGGCGCAGAGATATTGGCTAGAACCCGGAATCCACTGTAACATAACGGAAGAATCATTGAACGGAAAACGTGGAGCGCTAACAAGGCGAGAAATGGCCACACACTGCGAGAAACGGTCGCATTTCATGTCACTTCAACAATTAACATGTATGTATTTCTGAAACAAAGCAGAATAAGCAGATTTGGCCCCTCTTAGGCTCTGCAACTGAATTTTCTTTTGAATATATTAGCATATCTCGAGAATACATGAGCTGCTTGTGCAAATTGATAGAGTTAACAAAAATTCCAATGTCCTTGATTTGGAGCATCCTCTATGATTAATGAACAAGCGGGTTTCATCAATTAAGTGGGTCCAAAAGAAATGACATAACTTCTATTTCATTTTGATGTACAGAAATTATCAAACTTGATTACATATTAGTTCTTGCTTTTATGTAAAGATTTGTGGCCACTTCCAGCCATACCTTCTCTTTTAAATTTTATTGAACCAGTAAATAATTTGTAAATATATCAAGTATAACTCCTGCATAGAATTAGTATATATGTAATCTAATTATCTATATTAACTAAACTAATCATTTAATAATCCATCCACTTATAAGTGTTGAATACTAAGTTGTGCATTCTCTTGGAGCTCTGCAATCCAATTAGTTGCAAGCATCGATTTTGAGGCAGACGAATAAGGTTACCGTGTGATCTTCATAATTTAGCTTGTTTTGACACCATTAGTTTTTTATCTTTATCGTGTAACGTGCCAGTTTCTGGTACTAAACTTGGTCTATTGCTCGATCTATTTTTATTTAAAATTTGCTCGATGTACCATTTTGTTGCTTATGAGCTTCAATATGAAATAAGGACCCGCTTCTTGTGTCTAAGGTCTCTCAGTTTCAGACATGTCTAACACGTAAATGACACATTTGTATACCGATTAAAACAATCAACCATGCGCATGCTCATATATTTAATTTATAGTAACATAAATAAGACAAAATATGTTACCAGCAGTGAGAACAACACACCTAACACACTCTGCAAATAGACTGTAGACGTAGATACAAGCATGTCCACCTAGTATTACTTAAAAGGTACCGGTACATGTCAAGCTACAATCCAAGAAAAACTAATTAATAAGGTGTCTCTTTACTGTTTCCTGTCCGGACTAGCGTTGTATCTGCCCAATCTTGGTGATCAAAAGATGCAGTGGGCCGTCATGGCACACGTCGTTCGCGAAAAGACGAAAGTAGGTGTCCTTGAAGGCCCAGATCTCGACAACGTCTCCTGGCTTGAAGCCAGAGTTCTTGATGAAGTCCAGGTAGCCTTCCCCCTTGATGACGGTGCCGCCGCTGCTGTCCCACCTCGACAACTGCAGCTCCCCGATGCCGGACCAGGGCTCGACCACGAGCACGGGAAGCCCGCCGTGTTTCTTCCCCTTCCTCTTCTTCGTCTTCTCCCCTGGGAGCTTGGGCATCTTGGGCAGCCTCGGGGCTTCCTCGTGCAGCAGGTTAGCAGCCAAGCGCTGCTCCAGGGTGAGCACGGGGCGGAGGTTGCGCAGCACGCCCTCGCTCGGGAGACGGAACCGGTTCTGTTGTCGGTCGAGGTCCGTGGCGGTAATGACCTTCTCGTCGATGAAGTACACTGGTAGGTCGCAGCGGAGCTTCAGTTGCAGGAGGAGCCCCATGCGTAGCCACGGCGGCTCGGCGCGGACGACGACGGGAGCGAGCTTGGTGGGAGCGACGGTGGAGAGCGGGACGGCGTTTATGGGCTCGCCGGTGAACGGCACCAGAGCGGCGGCGTGCGCCTGGGCGATGGCCTCATCATTGGACCGTTGTTGATCTGCTGTGGATGGGTCGTAGAGAGCCAGCGTCGTCGTCGTCGGCTGCACGCGCGGCCGCTTGTAGTTGTATCCGGCATGGTGCGGCGTCGGGGCCGTAGTGAAGGAATAGCTGGTTCTTCGGTCGGCGAAGCACATGGTCGGCGAATTCGTGTTCATCTCGATCGAATTGGTTGTCCCTGCGGGATCGAGTCGTGCGATCAACGCTGCAGGACAGGACGGCGCCGGCGTATATATTGATGGAAGGGGTCCATCCCGCGTCGATCTGCCTACGGAGTCTGACTTCGACTGGAACACACGAGGTACTGTATTTGGAAGCCCCGGCCGGGAACAATGCGGGTTCGTGTGAGATACTCATTCCAATTCTCACCAGCCATCCATCACGCGTCTCTAGTTGAAGTCCGTCTTCTAATGGAACAACGCACGCATCCTAAAAAAAACCAAAATCTAGTTAGGAAACGTGCCCTTTATAATCTCTCGGAGCATAGTAGCATACACACACCTAAGTTGCCATAGCATTTTTCATTTTCTGCGTGGCACTTTTTTATTCTGGATTTTCCTTGCAACGTTGGATCAAAAAATCATGTGGCCAAGGGGGCCGCTGCCGGCACGTACGCGCGCTAGCTCACCTCCAAAAAAAAGCTCTTACATACATGAGATCTGTAAAAAAAACTCTTTTTTTTTGCGAAATCTGTAAAAAAACTCTTACATACACATAACGATGCATTCCTTCCTTTTCTGTCTCAAAAGGTATGATTCATGATGTTGTGACGAAAGTAAAATCGTAGTACCAAACGCAAATAGTATCAAAATATATTTGAATACTGATTTAATGTATCTTTTGTGGAAGACGGTGTACGGACAAACCCTTCCAAAAAGAAAATGGATTTGCTAGTTCTCAGGCGTCTAAGAACTTCTTAGTTCTCAGTCGCCTCTTTTCACCGTTCGATATACCTCGTGATTCGTGCAAAGTGTAAGTTACACATGAGTTGCAACTAAGGTGTAACTGAGAATTTAATGAGTTGCAACTTAGATTACAACTGAGAATTAGTACAAATCTTATGAGTTGCAACTAGGTTACAACTGAGAATTAGCATAAATATTAGGATGATCAGCGACTTAGACATAAGAAGTTCTCAGGCGCTTGAGATCTAGGCACTCCCAAAAGAAAATACCCCTCCAACTCAAATTAGTTGACTCAAATTTGTCAAGATATGGATTATCTATATTGGCTCAAATTGTTCAAGTGGCTCTTTTGTAGTTAAGAATGGCTCGGAAATTACACTATGGGAGGACAAGTGGCAGCGGAATGCTACACTCCTGCAATAATATCCATCTCTATATAACATTTATTCGCCACAAGAGTGATAAATCGCTACGGTGTTGGAGTCCTCTCCGTCAAATGTGGCATTCCGAAGTGATTTAATTGGTCCCAGACTTGCATTTTAGAATGCTTTGCTACATCGTTTGGCAACTATGCAATTATCGCTAGAGGCCAATAAATTTTGATGGAATCTACATGAGAGTGGTAAATTCTCAGTGAATTCTATGTATAGAGTAATGGTTCGGCAGAGGTGTCAATTGATAACAATAATTTATTTTAAGGAGATTAAGATATCCTTAAAGATAAAATCTTTGCTTGGTGTCTCCGTTGAGGAGTGATCCTCGCCAAAGAAAACCTTGCAAAGTAGAATTAGTATGGATGTACAAAGTGTGTATTTTGTCATTATGATGAGACAATTAAACATATTTCCTTCCCATGAAACTTTGCTCATTCTATATGGTCGGTCATCCAAGTATCTTCTAACTTGTATTCGTCACATAGTGTTGCTAACATTTTTTGTAAGTGGCTACATGTCATTGATCACATGTTTAGAATTCTTATTAATGTGGAAGTGCTTGTTGTTATTTAGCCTCCATGGCTATGTAGAAATTATAATATTTTTAATGATAAAAATCCATCTCTTATGCAGGTTATCTACTAGTGCACCGGTATAATTCATTTATGGTCGTCTTTTCGGCGTGCTGAGAATCGCGGCATATTTACAGAGGTGTTTACATGGTTGAAGGACAAGTCGACGGATATTTTTATCCAACATGGATGGCATCGTGATCTATGGTTTTTTCTCTATCTCCTTAGGAGGCATGCAATGTCTTGATGATTACATGTATTTTGTGTTTTTTCTTTTTTGGCTTGGCCATGTTACAACTATGTGCATCATGGTTATATAGAGGTAAAGTGTTATGTTTAAACTTTTTAAGTAATAAAACGTGCTTTGTCGAGTGTAATACTTAATTTTTTTAAGTAATAAAGTGTGCTTTGTCGAAGAAAAATGTTAAGAGGGTGCCCCTTTAATTAATTTAGAGAACACTATTTACTTGAAAATATGTATCCTCAGTGGACCTTGGTTATATATCTACACCGCCAAATCTCCCAAGTGGACCGATGACTCATGTTCGCGCCAAGCTCTTTCATGATAAGGTTAACTTGCTTATCTCTATGTGTGACTTCAACACCACACTTTGAATGGCTTGCTACTTCATGTCAGTACCTTATGTATCCTCAGCTACGAGTCCCAAGAGCTACCACTACTTGGGGAAAAGGGTATAAGTAGATTCATCACTCGTGGCGCACCAGTAACCAAATGTTCCACGAGTATATAGTTATGGCGCATTGCACATATATGTACTTACTCGTGGCACACTATGCTAGGGATGTGCCACGAGTAGTGATTGTATGGGCCGGATATCCCATGCGTCAGCCGTCTGACAGTGATATGGATGCCTTCTACACCCTCCATCACATGCAGTCGTTCTTATGGGACCAGAATCAACTTACGCTGCCAACTGAACTCCAAGGGTGGACCCAAAATCTTGGATTGATATAGGATGAAAATATCAAACAATAGCTTTTCATCCAACAGGAGTTCCCGACAATCATCTTGAAGAGGTCTTGAGAAATGGGAGGCTCTTCTACTGCGGAAATCCATCGCGCAATGTGGACATAGAAAGTCGCTTGCTGATGTAGGGTGACAACAGGTCATTCGTAGCGGTAGCGAAAGGAGCACCACGAGGCTTCGTCAACATCCCTGAGTCGAGTCGGAAGTGGTCCTGATGTTACGTATTATCTGTTAGTTCCAAACTATCGATGAGCTTGTGTTATAAACGTTATCCCTACATTAACTTGCCTAGCTAGCTCTATTATTCTGATCGGTCGTTGAACTTAATTGTGATCGATGATATTTATTACGGTTATGATTTGTGGAATTGGTGATTAATTATGTTGATCTTTAATTTCTATTACAGCCTTACTTGATCATGTTCATTTTTAGAATGCTGGTGATTAAATTGTCGTGGCACTATATGTGATTATACCGTGATGGTCTAATGAGCCTTGTGATATGCATAAATACGAGTCTGTGCATCCTACTTGGCTCACTATCACCATCATGGCACATCCATATTGGTCCAACCTAAGTATGAGGCATGTTCTTGAGTTGATCCTACTTGCGAGCGCATTTGAGTTGGCCTTGTTTGTTTTATTGGACTTACAAGGGAGTGCGTAAGACCTTTTCATATGTCAATGCACATTTCTTGCGCATTTGATTTGGTCTTCGGCTTCTCATTTTGTTTTGTGTGTGTCTTTATATGAGGCTTTGTCATGGAATCATGCATGATTAACTCTTTCCTTTTTGTTGCATAGTTATATGTTGCACATATGTTATCTATGAATTTTCTACTTTTTAATTACTATTGCTGCCCTACTTGATCATGTTCATTTTTAGAATGCCAATGATTAAAATGTTGTGGCACTATATGTGATTATACCGTGATGGTCTAGTGAGCCTTGTGATATGCACAAACACGAGTCTTGTGCATCCTACATGGCTCATTATCACCATCACGTCTCATCCATATTGGTCCAACCTAAGTATAAGGCATGTTCTTGAGTTGATCCTACTTGCGTGCATTTGAGTTGGAACTTGTTCGTTTCATTTCCCGATGATTACACTTGGCACCATCTAATGACAAAGGGAGTGTTAAGACCTTGGCATATGTCAATGCACATTTCTTGCGCATTTGATTTGGTCTTCTGCTTCTCATTTTGTTTTGTGTGTATGTTTATATGAGGCTTTGTCATGGAATCATGCATGATTAACTCTTTCCTTTTTGTTGCATAGTTATATGTTGCACCTATGTTATCTATAAATTTTCTACTTTTTAATTACTATTGTGGTCCTACTCGATCATGTTCGTTTTTAGAATGCCGATGATTAAAATGTTGTGGCACTATATGTGATTATACCATGATCGTCTAGTGAGCCTTGTGATGATATGCACAAATACGAGTCTTGTGCATCCTACTTGGCTCACTAGCACCATCACAACACATCCATATTGGTCCAACCTAAGTATGAGGCATGTCCTTGAGTTGATCCTACTTGTGTGCATTTGAGTAGGTCCTTGTTCGTTTCATTGGCCGATGATTACACTTGGCACCATCTAGTGCCAAAGGGAGTATGTAAGACCTTGTCATATGTCAATGCACATTTCTTGCGCATTCGATTCGGTCTTCCGCTTCTCCTTTTTTGTGTGTCTTTATATGAGGCTTTGTCATGGAATCATGCATGAATAACTCTTTCCTTTCCGTTGCATAGTTATATGTTGCACATATGTTATTTATAAATTTTCTACTTCTTAATTACTATTGCTACCCTACTTGATCATGTTCTTTTTTAGAATGCCGATGATTAAAATGTTGTGGCAATATGATTATACCGTGATGGTCTAGTGAGCCTTGTGATATGCAAACTTGTGCATTCTACTTGTCTCACTAGCACCGTCACGACACGTCCATATTGGTCCAACCTAAGTATGAGGCATGTCCTTGAGTTGATTCTATTTGTGCGCATTTGAGTTGGCCCTTGTTGGTTTCATTGGCCGATAATTACACTTGGCACCATCTAATGACAAAGGGAGTGCGTAAGACCTTGTCATATGTCCATGCATATTTCTTGCACATTTGATTTGTATTGCGCTTCTCCTTTTGTTTTGTGTGTGCCTTTATATGAGGATTTGTCGTGGAATTATGCATAGCGTGATATGTTGCATATGTGTCATCTACGAATTTCCTACTGATGTATATTTTGTATTTTGCATAGAGATGACGTGGTATCTCTTGTACAAGGGTAAGGTTCCCGAAGTCTATGATAACTAGGAACAATGTCAGAGACAGGTGCATCGTTTCATCGAGAACAACTACAAAGGGTACGTACAACACTATGGCAGAGGCATAAGCTAGATATGCGCGCTATCTAGCGGGAGAGAGGAGATAGATATGGAGGAACCAGATGAAAACCACCTTAATCGTGATGATGCTCATATGTCACTATGTTCCTGTTCTATGTGATCCTAGTGTAGATGGCTACCTATAGCTTGAGAGCTATAACTAGTGACTTGATCGACTCTTGTATTTGTGTAATAAGTTGACACTAGTCGCTATTTTCAGATTCTAACTAATGTAACGAACTAAATTGTGTTGGTCTTATCTCTATTTCTGTCAGTTCCAATATGTGATCAATTTATCTATGTTTGTATACTATAAACTGGGTTGTATTCTAACCATATACATGTATATAAATACATGGAAAATGTATTAAAAATTCAAATTTCGAAAAATATAGTAGTGGTGCGCCAGTATTGCTACTAGTGGCGCACTATATAGGTGGTGCACCAAGGTGGTGTGCCACTAGTATTCTTTATGGGTGGCACATCATGGGGTGTGCCGCACATATTTGAAGTATAGGTGGGGCACCAGTGCCCCACTAGTAATATTTACTAGTGGAGCCTCGCTAGTGGCGCACTAGGTGTGCGCCACCTATACCCAGAAGTGGTGTGCCATTAGTAGGCATTTTCCTAGTTGTGTACATCCCACATGCACGCCAAGTGATGAAGTTCAAGAGAACATGGTGAAGAAAATGGAACACATGCACCGGGATCTCTGTCGTCATCTACACCGAGATCCTTGACCTAGACAGAATCTCCAGGCCAACCACACCAGAATCTCCAACCAACCACACACGAAATCTTCGGGACAACCACACACGAATCTATGGCCCAACCACACTGCATTCTCCTTACCTGCTCTCCTGGAATTGCTAAGCCAGTTGTGACAACTCAAGGTACGCCAAATAGGAGACTACCTGGAGACCGAACGGAAACTCCTGGCACACAAGATTCTCCTCCAAAACGACACCAGAGTCTCTGGCCTTAACTGCACCGCATGTCTCACGCCCATTGGACCTTAGCCCATGTAACTCTGCAAACTATTTTATGCCTAAACTACCCTTGTTTACATGGTTGGTTATATATATGCCTCCACCTCTTCCTTGAAACCCTAGATATAGATGGTAAGATTAGAACGCTAACATTAGATCTTCTAGTTGTGTCTCACTTCCCTTCCAAGGTAGACTTTATCTACAAGATCTCAATCGATTTGTATCTTTGAGTTGTACAAGGCCCAACCTTGTGTGATAGTGAGTTGGTGTTCATGGCCCTTCCCAAGGTGTTCATCCCTATCTGATTGGGCTCAAGGGAACGCGATACGTTGCTAACGTATCCATAATTTTTGATGTTCCATGCTTAGTTTTATCTACTTTCTTATGTTTTGTCCAGTCTTTGAAGTTCTTTTCATATGATTTCTTGGACTAACCTATTAACAAGATCCACAGTGCCAGTTGCCTGTTTTCTGCTGTTTTTAGTTCCAGGAAAGTCAGAAAATGAATATTCTCGGAATTGGACAGGACAAAAGCCAAAGTCGATATTTTAGCGGAAGACTCACGGAGCCAGAAGACGAGACGGAGAGGGGCCACAGGGCGGCCACACCATGTGGTGGCGTGGGCTAGCCCTGGCCACGCCACCAGGTGGTGTGGGCCCCTGGCCGCCCATCGACCTTGCCTCTTCGGCTATAAGATGCCTCCCGATGCAAAAACCCTAGATCGTCCAGCCTCCAGCCACGAAAAGTTCCACAGCATCGCCGCCATCGAAGAGTAGATTCGGGGGACAGAAAGTCTCTGTTCCGGCACCCTGCCGGGACGGGGAAGTGCCCCCGGAGCCATCTCCATCGATCTCCCCACCATCTCCATCACCATTGTTGATTCCCATGATGAGGAGGGAGTAGTTCTCTCTCGAGGCTAAGGGTTCTACTGATAGCTATGTGTTCATCTCTCTCTCTATGCATGATCATATTGTGATCATGAGCTTTGTAATCAAGTAGATCTACCTTGCTACTCAAGTGCTTTAATAGATCTCTGTTCTCCCCATGTGTGTGAAGTTGATAGTGTGCACACCATGGTGACACTTAGGCTAGAGATTTCAAATACTTGTTATGAGTTTTATTTGGAGTTGGATTTCTCTATGAAATTGTGGTGTTTGTTTGAACCATCTAGTGCTCAAGGTGACAGTGTGCGGTTTTCTAGATGGGAAATATGAACTTTGAGGTGTGCTGTTATAGCCCTACCAACGATTAGAGTGTCCAACCGGAGAGTAGTTAAGAGTAGTATCATAAAGAGAAGATATTTATATGAGAGTGTTCACTAGTGAAAGTATGATCCCTAGGCCTTGTTTCTAAACATTGAAAAACCGTTTGCAACTAGATCTGTTACATGTTTGCTTGCTTCCATCTTTATTTCAGTTTGCCTTTAGTCTCTTCCACGCCATCAAGCTATTTTCTATCACCGTTACCACTTACTTGTATTTCACTATCTCTTCGTCGAACTAGTGCACCTATACACCTGACAAGTGTATTGGGTGTGTTGGGGACACAAGAGACTTCTTGTATCTTGATTGCAGGGTTGTTTGAGAGGGAATACCTTTGACCACTTCCTCCCTGAGTTCGATAAACCTTGGGTGATCCACTTAAGGGAAAACTTGCTGCTGTTCTACAAACCTCTGCACTTGGAGGCCCAACAACTGTCTACAAGAATAGAAGTGTGTAGACATCAAGCTATTTTCTGGCGCTGTTGTCGGGGGCTGAAGAAGAAGCTCCCACGTCAACCACGCGCCAGCAAGTATTTTCTGGCGCCGTTGCCGGGGAGGTAAGGTAAAAGGTACTCACATCCTCCGGTGTGAGTGCTGAAAGTTATTTCCTTTAGATTCTGCAATTTTTTCTTTTTGTTTCTTGTTTTCACTAGTTAGGCTTAATGGAAAACACCAACAAAATTAGAGAGCTTTATAGTATTTATCTTTAGTTAGGACATGAAGTGTTTGAAGAGAAAATTAAAAAACGTATGGAACTTTATTTGCATGCTAATAGCAATGTTATTAGTATGAATTCTTTGAACACCGTTATTGCTAATCCTATGGAAAAGTCTAAGCTTGGGGAAGCTAGTTTTTATGAAAATGATCTTTTTAGTTCCCCAACTTTGGAAGATAGCTATTCTATTGCTTATGATGATACCAAACCTCCAATATATGATGATTACAATGATGAATATGATATTTTCAGTCCACCTACTATTGAGGAGAAAAATAATTATGATTACAATATGCCTCCTATATTTGATGATTATGGTGATGAGAATAATAATGATACCTATTTTATTGAAATTGCTCCCACTACAATTAATAAGAATGACTATGCTTATGTGGAGAGTAATAATTATTATATGCATGTGTCTCATGTTAAGAATGTTTCTTGTGATAGTTATATTGTTAATTTTATTCATGATGCTACTGAAAGTTATTATGAGAGAGGGAAACATGGTTCTATGCATCTCAATAATTTTAAGTTTCCCCTCTTTATGTTGAAAGTCTTGAAGTTGCACTTGTTTTTATTTACTATGCTTGTTGCTTTGTGCTTTCATGACTTTGATTCTTTACAAGATTCCTATGCATAGGAAGTGGGTTAGACTTAAATGTGTTTTGAATTTGCTTCTTGATGCTCTCTTTTACTTCAATTCATATTTCTTATGTGAGCATCTTCTCAAACTATCATGCCTAACTTAAAGGCGTTAAAGAAAAGTACTTATTGGGAGATAACCCAAAAGTTTTAGATGAATCTTCGAAGTTATTACTTCATAATAACCGCTGCTTATCCTTTTTATTTGATTTTTTGTGCCAAGAGTAACCTCTAATGAGAGATAAGTAATGATTGGGAAAGTTGTTGTCCCAAAACAGATTTTTGTGCTTCACCGTAAACATCCGTGTAAAATATCTATACGTTTTTTTGAGGCGTGAATTTTTGTGCTTCTGCCCCAGGTTGTTATCTAACTTTCGTTAGTTCAACACTTTCCGATTTGAGCAACATAAGGTCTTCGAAAATATTCGTCTTTACCTGCTGGTCTGTTTTGACAGATTTCTGCCGTTATTTGCATTTGCTTCTTGTTGGTTCCTTTTTGAGTTCTTTTGGGGAATTGAGATTTTTGAGAGAAGTGATACAGTAGCTAGTGTTTGTTTTATTGGTGTTAGACCTGAACCTAAAGACTTATTATCTTGAGTGCACTAATGTTGCTAATAAAGATTGTGTGAAGTTTTGTATGAAGGAAACATTTCAGGTGTATGGAAGGAATGAGTAATGAGATGAAGAATGGACTAAACCTCAAGCTTGGGGATGCCACGCGTGTCACCCTAAGAAATATTCAAGAAGTACAAGCGTCAAAGGTTGGGAATGCCCAAGGCATCCCCTTCTTCATCAATAAAAATTCCAGGTTCCTTCCAAACACTTCATTTTTATTGTTTCATGCACAGTTGTGTTGTTCTTGGAGTGTCTTCTTTTTCGTTTTTTGTTTTGGTCTTTCGTTTGCTTTGTTTTGTTAGTTTTCTGAATAAATTGGTTGGACCCCCTCTTTCATACATTGGTTTTCAAATAGTTTGGTTTGGATTGGAAAAGAGTAGGAAAGTTCATGCTTAAGTGGTAAAGAGAGCTTGTTTTTGAATGTGGACTATGCTTTGTCATTCCATGCTTGATATTTTTTTGGCTTTATGCTTAGTATTCTTTGCCCTGGCATGACTTGTTATAAACAATTGAGATTGCTTAATGTGCCTTGGAAGAATCATGCGTTTTTTTAGCATATTAAAGCATAGTAGTGTGGTATTCTCCCTTGATTCTTTATTTGGGTTGACTTGGCACATGCTCACACCATGTTAGACTATCCCAAGTCACCAAAGCCTTTATGACCCTTTAGTTTTTAACTTATAGTATCACTTTATGCTTTGATCAATGATGTTTTGTTGCTCTGCATGATTATGGCCATTATTGCTCTCTTAGTTGGTTGCTCCCAGTCTTTTGCTAGCCTCCATAACCAAGTATGAGTTCCACTCATGCATCCAACTACTAAAACCAAGTTATTCCAAAGATTCCACCATACCTACCTATTAGCATATGCTATTCCAAGTATATTCATGTTTTTGTCTACCTTCTGAATCAAACTTGTTATGAGAAAACTAGTGATTAAAGCTCTCACGTACTTGATGGCACACTTTACTTTCTTGCGCTTAATAAACTTGAACCATTGCATCCATATTTGTTGCGTATATGCTTGCGCTTTATAAGTTGAAGTAAGCAGAACCATGTATCATGGGGAACGCTTTCAACATTGCACATGTACTTTGTACCCCGTTGATATCATGTTCTTTTGCTTATGGATCCCGGCGGTGTAAAATAAAAGTGAAACTTGTAAGATCATGGAGTTTGTATGTGTGTTAGAGAAATGTCTGGGCCGCTAGCCTAAGCCATGCGTAATCATGGTGGAAACTTGCAGCATAAGCATAATGAGCACTCTATGAAGCATCCTCAATAAAAACCTATGCAAATAGCAAATTAAAAGATCACTGAGATGCTCATTGTATGCTTGCCTTGTCATTTTGATTATTGGATAGCTCCTGTATCATGTGCAAGGGGTATCCCGTTAGCGGTTCTTTATGATACATATGTACTTACAATGACAAGAGCTTACTTGTGACTAAAGTTGAGTAGCATGAGGTTCGGTCTTCGTAAGTAAGGGGCATGATATTTCAGCTTATAACTTGTCAAGCATATCCTCTTAGTTGTGTCACTTTAACCTTAATCACTTCAAGATGCTTATGATAGGGGCAATGAGAGCTGAAAGCTAATAAGTACCATAATTTTTGGAAGCTCTTTATGAAACTTGAATCTCTACTTCCTTCTATGAAGGCCTTTCTTTTACTTTTATGTTGAGTCTCCACCTTCTACCTTTATGCACCTACTTTGAGAGCATAGTGGCCATTCTTAATTCTATGTGCATTGTCCCAAGACTTGTTGATTGATGCATAACTTTGATATTGCTTGTTTTAAACTATTTGTATCTAGTCACTATTATAAACTTTGAAGGTTTCCTATGCATTTATGTTTGCTACTCTATGAGGGACAAGCTGAATACCACTATGTTATGTTTTCTTTATGTGAAACAAACAAACGTCTTGCAAAGCATTGTTATTCATGAATCTTTTGTTTGTGCCTTTTCATGTTGCAACATAGTTGCTTTGCCTTATTGTTAGAACTTTGTCTTTCATGTTATGATTGAAGTACTATGATCCCAGCTATCAATGATGTACAAATACTTTGATCAAGTTTATGATGGTGCATGTCACCTCAAAAATTATTCTTTCTTTTTATCACTTACCTACTCGAGGACGAGCAGGAGTTAAGCTTGGGGATGTTGATACGTTGCAAACGTATCCATAATTTTTGATGTTCCATGCTTGGTTTTATCTACTTTCTTATGTTTTGTCCACACTTTGAAGTTCTTTTCATAAGATTTCTTGGACTAACCTATTAACAAGAGCCACAGTGCCAGTTGCCTGTTTTCTGTTGTTTTTGGTTCTAGGAAAGTCAGAAAATGAATATTCTCGGAATTGGACCAGACAAAAGCCAAAGTCGATATTTTACCGGAAGACTCGCGGACCAAAAGACGAGACGGAGAGGGGCCACAGGGCGGCCACACCATGTGGTGGCATGGGCTAGCCCTGGCCGCGCCACCAGGTGGTGTGGGCCCCCTGGCCGCCCACCGACCTTGCCTCTTTGCCTATAAGATGCCTCCCGATGCAAAAACCCTAGATCGTCCAGCCTCCAGCCACGAAAAGTTCCGCGGCACCGCCGCCACCGAAAGGGAGATTCAGGGGACAGAAAGTCTCTGTTCCGGCACCCTGCCAGGACGGGGAAGTGCCCCAGAGCCATCTCCATCAATCTCCACCACCATCTCCATCACCATTGCTGATTCCCATGATGAGGAGGGAGTAGTTCTCTCTCGAGGCTAAGGGTTCTACCGATAGCTATGTGTTCATCTCTCTGTCTCTATGCATGATCATATTGTGATCATGAGCTTTGTAATCAAATAGATCTACCTTGTTACTCAAGTGCTTTAATAGATCTCTGCTCTCCCCATGTGTGTGAAGTTGACAGTGTGCACACCATGGTGGCACTTAGGCTAGAGATTTCAAATACTTGTTATGAGTTATATTTGGAGTTGGATTTCTCTATGAAATTTGGTGTTTGTTTGAACCATCTAGTGCTCAAGGTGACATTGTGGGGTTTTCTAGATGGGAAAGATGAACTTTGACGTGTGATGTTATAGCCCTACGAACGATTAGAGTGTCCAACCGGAGAGTAGTTAAGAGTAGTATCATAAAGAGAAGATATTTATATGGGAGTGTTCACTAGTGAAAGTATTATCCCTAGGCCTTGTTTCTATTTGTCCAACGTCCATATTGGTCCAAACTAAGTATGAGGCATGTCCTTGAGTTGATTCTATTTGTGCGCATTTGAGTTGGCCCTTGTTGGTTTCATTGGCCGATAATTACACTTGGCACAATCTAATGACAAAGGGAGTGCGTAAGACCTTATCATATGCCATGCATATTTCTTGCACATTTGATTTTGTATTGCGCTTCTCCTTTTGTTTTGTGTGTGCCTTTATATGAGGCTTTGCCATGGAATTATGCATATTTATATGTTGCATATGTGTCATCTACGAATTTCCTACTGATGTATATTTTGTATTTTGCATAGAGATGACGTGGTATGTCTTGTACAAGGGTAAGGTTCCCAAAGTCTATGATAACTGGGAACAATGTTGGAGACAGGTGCACCGTTTCATCGAGAACAACTACAAAGGGTACGTACAACACTATGGCAGAGGCATAAGCTAGATACGCACGCTATCTAGCGGGAGAGAGGAGATAGATATGGAGGAACCGGATGAAAACCACCTTAATCGTGATGATGCTCATTATCACTATGTTCTTGTTCTATGTGATCCTAGTGTAGATGGCTACCTACAGCTTGAGAGCTATAACTAGTGACTTGATTGACTCTTATATTTGTGTAATAATTTGACACTTGTCGCTACTTTCAGATTATAACTAATGTAACGAACTAAAATTGTGTTGGTCTTATCTCTATTTCTATCAGTTCCAATATGTGATCAATTTATCTATGTTTGTATAATGTATACTGGGTTGTATTCTAACCATATACATGTATATAAATACATGGAAAATGTATTAAAAAATCAAATTTCGAAAAATATAGTAGTGGTGCGCCAGTATTGCTACTAGTGGCGCACTATATAGGTGGTGCACCAAGGTGGTGCGCCACTAATATTCTTTATGGGTGGCACATCATGGGGTGTGCCACACATATTTGAAGTATAGGTGGCACACCACATGGTGCCCACTAGTAATATTTACTAGTGGAGCCTCGCTAGTGGCGCACTAGGTGTGCGCCACCTATACCCAGAAGTGGTGTGCCATTAGTAGGCGTTTTCCTAGCTGTGTACATCCCGCATGCACGCCAAGTGATGAAGTTCAAGAGAACATGGTGAAGAAAATGGAACACATGCACCGGGATCTCTGTCGTCATCTACACCGAGATCCTTGACCTAGACAGAATCTCCAGGCCAACCACACCAGAATCTCCAGCCAACCACACACGAAATCTTCGGGACAACCACACACGAATCTATGGCCCAACCATACTGCATTCTCCTTACCTGCTCTCCTGGAATTGCTAAGCCAGTTGTGACAACTCAAGGTACGCCAAATAGGAGACTACCTGGAGACCGAACGGAAACTCCTGGCACACAAGATTCTCCTCCAAAACGACACCAGAGTCTCTGGCCTTAACTGCACCGCATGTCTCACGCCCATTGGACCTTAGCCCATGTAACTCTGCAAACTATTTTATGCCTAAACTACCCTTGTTTACATGGTTGGTTATATATATGCCTCCACCTCTTCCTTGAAACCCTAGATATAGATGGTAAGATTAGAACGCTAACATTAGATCTTCTAGTTGTGTCTCACTTCCCTTCCAAGGTAGACTTTATCTACAAGATCTCAATCGATTTGTATCTTTGAGTTGTACAAGGCCCAACCTTGTGTGATAGTGAGTTGGTGTTCATGGCCCTTCCCAAGGTGTTCATCCCTATCTGATTGGGCTCAAGGGAACGCGATACGTTGCTAACGTATCCATAATTTTTGATGTTCCATGCTTAGTTTTATCTACTTTCTTATGTTTTGTCCAGTCTTTGAAGTTCTTTTCATATGGTTTTTGGACTAACCTATTAACAAGAGCCACAGTGTCAGTTGCCTGTTTCTGTTTCTGGTTCCAGGAAAGTCAGAAAATGAATATTCTCGGAATTGGACCGGAAAATAGCCAAAGTCGATATTTTACCGCAAGACTCACGGAGCCAGAAGACGAGACGGAGAGGGGCCACAGGGCGGCCACACCATGTGGTGGCATGGGCTATCCCTGGCCGCACCACCAGGTGGTGTGGGCCCCCTGGCCGCCCACCGACCTTGCCTCTTCGCCTATAAGATGCCTCCCGATGTAAAAACCCTAGATCGTCCAGCCTCCAGCCACGAAAAGTTCCGCAGTACCGCCGCCACCGAAGGGGAGATTCGGCGGACAGAAAGTCTCTGTTCCGGCACCCTGCCGGGATGGGGAAGTGCCCCCGGAGCCATCTCCATCGATCTCCCCACCATCTCCATCACCATTGCTGATTCCCATGATGAGGAGGGAGTAGTTCTCTCTCGAGGCTAAGGGTTCTACCGATAGCTATGTGTTCATCTCTCTCTCTCTCTATGCATGATCATATTGTGATCATGAGCTTTGTAATCAAGTAGATCTACCTTGTTACTCAAGTGCTTTAATAGATCTCTGCTCTCCCCATGTGTGTGAAGTTGACAGTGTGCACACCATGGTGGCACGTAGGCTAGAGATTTCAAATACTTGTTATGAGTTTTATTTGGAGTTGGATGTCTCTATGAAATTGTGGTGTTTGTTTGAACAATCTAGTGCTCAAGGTGACAATGTGGGGTTTTCTAGATGGGAAAAATGAACTTTGAGGTGTGCTGTTATAGCCCTACCAACGATTATAGTGTCCAACCGGAGAGTAGTTAAGAGTAGTATCATAAAGAGAAGATATTTATATGAGAGTGTTCACTAGTGAAAGTATGATCCCTAGGCCTTGTTTCTAAACATTGAAAAACCGTTTGCAACTAGATCTGTTACATGTTTGCTTGCTTCCATCTTTATTTCAGTTTGCCTTTAGTCTCTTCCACGCCATCAAGCTATTTTCTATCACTGTTACCACTTATAATTATCTATACCACTTGTATTTCACTATCTCTTTGCCGAACTAGTGCACCTATACACCTGACAAGTGTATTAGGTGTGTTGGGGACACAAGAGACTTCTTGTATCTTGATTGCAGGGTTGCTTGAGATGGAATACCTTTGATCACTTCCTCCCTGAGTTCGATAAACCTTGGGTGATCCACTTAAGGGAAAACTTGCTGCTGTTCTACAAACCTCTGCACTTGGAGGCCCAACAACTGTCTACAGAATAGAAGTGCGTAGACATCAGAACACTTTACCATGATCTCTCCTTGCGAGTAATATTGGACCGGTGGCCACCAACGGGAGAAATTTGTCAATTTATCGAGTTGTGTTTTGTGTAGATTCCGTCGTGTTGTCTGTGTGGAGTGTGTTTAATTCCACTACTTTGTCCCCCCTTTCCATTCTATTGACATGATTTCTACTGCATGAACCGTGAAGATCAGGCCACCCTCTAGGATAACCACTAACATATTGGTATCAACAACCTTTGGTAGCTAGGGATTTCTATTCGTTTTGGTCTTTTTCCTACAAATTTAAAATTTTCACACAAAATAGCCCCAAAGTTAACCTCAGATGAATCTATTGATTTGGTGTGTTTCTAATGGTTTTGATCCATGAAATCTTTGTCTTGGGACTTGGTCCACCTTTGTTTTCATTTACTTAACCCAGGTTTGCCGAATTTCCCCTAAAATTGAGGCTTCAAGGCCCGGTGTTCCACCCAAGAAAAAATAGATCGCACAACCCAAATAGATTGCAAGGAAGCGAAGGACGGTGGGAACGCACGGTCGAAGATGGTTAACTCAGAAAGGGCACGAATTAAGATGGGGAAGTAGGGAGGGAGATGAAGTTTCTCATCCTAATTCAAATGACAGTCTTGAATTGGACGTAGGAGGTGGGATCCACGGCAGCGCTTCTCGGGTCTGATGAGGTCGCCAATGTGTAGGTGGTTGTAGGCATGTCTGGATCGGCTGCTATGGTACGTTCGACATGAAAAAGATGGCAGAATTTTCCACCTGGCGGTTGCTTCGAGCGACAATAAAATTGGTGGCGGGAAGCTTTGCTAGCCATTAGCCATGGCATAGTGGAAGAAGGTGGGGAAGAGAGGGGGTGCAGCGTGGGCGATAAAAAGGGACTAGGGTTGCTAGGGCGGCGCTTGGGTAGAAATAGATGAGCTATTACAAGCTTGTCCAATGGATCCTTGTGTGTAGTGATATGGACACGCGGAGGAAGACTATGACTTGGCGCCCTCCTACCCGTATGACGTGGTGATTGTTGGAGATATGCCCAAGAGGCAATAATAAAAGTGGTTATTATTATATCTTTGTGTTTATGATGAATGTTTACATCCCATGCTATAATTGTATTATTAGGAAACACTAATACATGTGTGTTTTGTAAACATAAAAGAGTCCCTAGTAAGCCTCTTGTTGAACTAGCTTGTTGATTAATTGATGATCATGGTTTCCTGATCATGTACATTGGATGTGATTAATAACAAGGTTATATCATTAGGAGAATGATGTGATGGACACACACCCATA
The DNA here is from genome assembly GCA_910589775.1 of Avena eriantha. Lineage (NCBI taxonomy): Eukaryota > Viridiplantae > Streptophyta > Magnoliopsida > Poales > Poaceae > Avena > Avena eriantha. The sequence goes on from OU342746.1 coordinate 380,722,133, forward strand.
GTAAGCATAGCATAAGATCATGTCATTAAGTTCGTATTGCTATAAGCTTTTAAATGCATAGTAACCTAATCCTTCGACCATGAGGTTGTGTTAATCACCATCACCGGATGGGTACTTTGATGACATCAAACGTCGCTTCGTAACTGGGTGGTTATAAAGGTGTCATTGGGTATTCTGAAAGTATGTGTTGAAGCGCATGGACCAAGATTGGGATTTGTCCATCCATATGACGGATAGATATGCTCTGGGCCCTCTCGGTGGAATGTCATCTAGTTAGCTTGCAAGCATGTGACTGGGTCACAAGGGATGACATAACACGGAACGAGTAAAGAGTACTTGTCAGTAACAAGGTAGAACTAGGTATGGAGATACCGATGATCAAACCTCGGATAAGTAGAGTATCACGAGACAAAGGGAATTGGTTTCGTATGTTAATGGTTCAATCGATCATGAAGTCATCGTTGAGTATGTGGGAGCCGTTATGGATCTCCAGATCCCGCTGATGGTTATTGATCGGAGAGGTGTCTCCATCATGTCTACATATTCACGAACCGTAGGGTGACACAATTAAGGTTCGAAGTTGTTTTAAGTAGATATGGAATGTGCGTTGGAGACTGAATGTTGTTCGGAGTCTCGGATTGGATTCGGGACATCACGAGGAGCTCCGGAATTGTCCGGGGAGTAAGATTCATATAATGGGGATCTTTTTCTGAGTTAGGAAATGTTCCGGAGTGTTTGTATGGGGATTCTAGAAGGTTTCGGAATGTTCCGGAAGGTTCTAGAAGATATTTTGGAGTTTATTTGAAAACCAAGATAAGATAAGATAAGATAAGGGAAATTCAAAGAGGAGACTTGGGGGGGGGAGGACTCCTCCCCCCACCTCCTTGGTGCGCCGGCCCTAAGGGGTGGGCCTAGGGGTGGGAACCCTAGGCCGCACCCCTCCCTCTATATATAGAGGGGTGGAGGCGCCACCCCCCTTTGATCCTCCACTCTTTCCCCAAGCCACCTCTCTCCTCCTCCTTCTTTCTGCTCAGGCTTAGGCGAAGCCCTGCAGAATTCTCCACTCCACCACCACCACCACGCCGTCGTGCTGCTGGGATTCCGTGGAGAGATCTACTACCTCCGCTGCTCGCTGGAATGAGGAGAGGAAGGTCTCTTCGACTCCGTACGTGTGATCGACTGCGGAAGCGCTGCCGGAACGCGGCGCCGGAAGGATCGTCCACTCGATCTTGAGATCGGCAAGTGATCGACTACATCAACCACGAGATCTAATCTCGTAATGCTTTCGTGTCTACAAAGGTTAGTACAGATCTATCCCGTTGCACATGTCTAATAGATTAGATCTTGGCTTTTTATCTAGATTAGATCTGGGTTTTTGTTCGTTCTTGCGGTAGAAAATTTTTGTTTTCCATGCTACGGACCCATCAGTGGTATCAGAGCCATGTCTATGGGTAGATCTGTTGCACGAGTAGAACACAATGGTGTTGTGGGCGTTGGTGCTCGTGCCGTCTTTTGCTTTGTGTACTTTGCATCTTGCGGCATGGTGGGATGAAGCGGCTCGGGCTAACCTTACATATCATCGCACATGAGACTTGCTCCACACTTGACGTGTAACTTGCTTTGCACAAGTGGCTTTGCGGGTGTCTGTCTCTCCCACCATAGTATAGATCCAATTTACACTTTGCACTTGATAGCACTTGTATCAACGTTGTGGTTCAGTTTCGTAGGTAAGATCCGTTCTTGTTCGAAATCCCCAAACCACGTAAAACATGCAAAGAAAATTAGAGGCGTCTAACTTGTTTTTGCAGGGGTTTTGTGATGTGATATGGCCATCATGTGATTGTGATTATATTTGATGTATGCAATGATCCTTGTTGTAATATGGCAACCGGCAGGAGCCTAATGGTTGTCTTTAATTCTGTTAAGACATGCGTGTCTATTCATCTTGTAATAGCTTTATTCCAAGTAGTTGTAATAGTTGCTAGTGATGATGGACAACCATGAAGCGGCGCCACTTACCTTGACGCAATGTTGGTGATGATGGAGATCATGTTCGTGCTTTGGAGATGGAGATCAAAGGCACAAGAAGAAAGGGCCATATCATATCACACTAATTATGAATTGCCTGTGATGTTAATCCTTTATGCATCTTGTATTGCTTAGATCGCGACGGTAGCATTATAAGATGATCCCTCTCACTAAATGTAGCACCCCAGTTGTCTAACAATGGTAATGCTACTTGTCCTAGTAAGATATTGGCTACTCCATAGATATTATTGTTGCATCATAATTATATCATGCTCATGTCATCATGCCACCTTGCATTTGAGCATCATATAAAACTCCTTTTCTTTTGGTTCTTCTCTCACATGCATTATTAATTGTATTTACCTCTTGATATTGTCTTTGGCTATTGATATAATGTTCAAATGCCCAAGTTGAGTTGGGGGCATATCTTTTATTTCCATTCCACCACCTTTCTCTTCCACCACTTTATAATTCCACCATCCTACTAGACCATGAGCTTGTTTGTTTTATTTTGGTTTTACCTAGCTCATGGGCAATAGGGTGGATCTAGTCCTTAATTTCCTTTGCTTGGCTCTATTCCATTTCTTGGAAATGCAAAATAACAATGCCATCATATTATTATTGTTGTCACAAAATAAAGAATGGCATTATTATTTTTGCATGGGCCATGCAAGCTTCTACACCACCTTTTTCCTCCATTGGTTTTTCTTTGGATTTAGTGGATCCTATCTAGGAAAAACCATCTCCTACCATTCCACCTCTCCATAGTCTCAACCATATCTTTTTCTTTTATTTATTTCTTCAAGCATGATCATATGAGCCTTTTTCCACCTAATTCTTTTCTTCCTCTTTCTTTCTTGTTTCTCATCCACATTAGCTCATGCAAGATCAAGCCCTATGGTTCTTCTTGGTTTGGCCTCATAAACCAAATTAAAATCTAATTACCTAATAAAACCTAACCTAGGTTCTCTCTCTCTCTCCAAATTCTCCTAAACCCTAACTCCACTTACCTCTCTCTCTCACACCCCTCTCTCTCTCTACCATGGGCACCACCCTGGCCACCCTCTCCCTGGCCCATACCCAGCCACCCTAACCCTAGCTAAACCCTAACCGAGGCCACCATCTACCCTAGCCGATCTACTCCCTCTTCTCTCTTTCTTTCTCTACCACCAGGCTAGCCCCACCCTAGCCTCTCTCGTCCTCGGCCCCACTTGTAGCCTCCCCCTGCCATGCCTACCTGCCCACCCCGACCTGCACGTGCTCGAGGAGAAAGGAGAGAAAGGTGGCACCGAGGCCACCTTATCTCTGCCGTGCCCCGCCTGCTTTTCCCCTCTCTCCCTCTCGTTTCCCTCGCCCACACGCCTCTCTGGCCTCTCCCAGATCTGCCCAGAGCCGCCCCCTTCTTCTCCTTCTTCCTCTCCGACCACCACGCCCGACGCCGGTCGCCGCCAGGCCCACCTCGTCCCCGTCGTTCCCGCCGTGCAGCTCGACCTGGAGGTGGTCTGGACGCTCGAGGAGGTTCCCCTACGATGCCCTGTCCACACCAACGCGAAGAAGAAAGCCCCAGCACCGCCAGATCATCGCCGACCTGACGAAACACTAGCCGCCGGAGCGCCTGCATCCCCGACGATCCGCCGCTCCTCGCCCTGATCCGCGCCCGCCGTCGAGCCTGCGGTGAACATCTCTTCCCCTCTGACACGGTCCGCCTCGCCATACCGCCCTAGCGCCGCCGTTCTTTTCGTCGAACGCCCGCCGTGCGCGCCGTTCGGCGTAGTCTGCCAGCCTCTCCACGCCGCACAGCCCCTTACCTAGCCCGCGCCCACCTCCCTGTCAACTACCCGAGCCAGCCGCACCGGTTAGCCCCCTCAGCGCGCACTCCCGCGACCCGGGCTCGAATCCTCGCTCCGCGCCGCGAGCACGCACGCCGTCAGACAGAGAGGAAGAAAAACAGTAACCCGGGCCTGTGGTAAATTTGCAAAAAGCCCCCCACCTTTTTGATTCCTGCAACCCGCTCCTAGCGACCCCACCAGTCAGCCGCGCTAGCACTTTTCAGGAACGCCCCTCTGCTTTTACCGCCGCAACCCGCACTCCAGCCCCAGCCCCACCTGTCAGCCCCTGTCTTCCTCACCGCTGTCACGTGGGCCTGCGCCAGTTGGCCCACCCCGCAGTCACAGTGGCTAGCCCAACCCGCGGTGACAAAAGGTTTTCCGCGCGCGCGGCCCAGTCAGCGCAAGGCCCACCCGTCAGTGGCTGTGGCTGGATCTGACTGGGTAAGAAAAGTAATTCCGGTTGTCTGTTTTTATTTAAACATTTTCCAAATTGATTTAAATTCAAATTCAATTCAGATTCAAATAATTTTTAAAATACAAATCCAAATAATACATATAATATATGTTTTGGAATCAGAAAAATGTGAGGAATTCAAATATGCCATTCAAAATAATGTTTGAACACTTTAAAATTTCGAGATGATCAAAATTACAATAAAATTCCCTTTTCCTTATTTAATTAATAACTTTTGTTTTATAATTCCAAATCTGACAAATAATATGTCTAAATCGATCAGCTCGACGAGCCCGTTCTATCTATGTAGTCCTTGTTCTGAATTGAAGCATGCATCATGTTGTTATTAAAAATCTGAACTGTTTATGACAATAAAACTTGGTTAAATAAATAATAATATGCTTTATTTCTTGCAACCACACCTCACCTTTGCCATGCTACTTTAATGCCATGCAAATTGTGCATCATTCATCATGGCATGCTTGTTTGCTTGGCGCATCTTAATTCATATGCTTGTGCACTTCATTTATGTTGGCCCTTGTTTGTTTGGTTCTTCTTCGAATAGACGCCCAGCAGGAGAATTACCAGGAATCCCAGGAGTATTACCCAGATCCATCTCTCGGTTCAATTGAGCTGCCAGGCAAGCACTACCACATGCTTGCATACATACAGTACCTATTGCCTCTATCTTATTCTTGCATCATTGAGTCGCGATTGCATTAAATTGAATCCCATGTACTGCATAGCCTTTACCTTTAAACCACACCAAGCTTGTTCCGGTCCCATGAGCCATTACTACAGGAGTTGTTTGAGCCATGCGAGTCGTAGAAAAGCATGAGTAGGGTATGTGAGTGTCTGATGGATAATGAGGTACCTAAACAACATAACCTGAGTCGTAATGGGATAACTAATGAAAGAGGCACCGGTGAGCAATATCTGCTATTTGGATTTTCATGCTCACTTGTGTCCCGTAGGACCCCGAGTACTTGATTCCTGTTCCTTGACTATTCGCACTATCCACATCCGGGAGGCCTTATGGACCCCCCCTGAGCCAGAGCTTGATTCATTCTTATTTCTTGGGGCCACAATTAGTTTGGGGATTTATTACCATCCAGTACTTATGCCATGTTACTGCTTTATTTAAGATTGTGCGAGGAGCACCTGTACTGTTTTGGATCGTGACACGTTTTCGCTGTATCGACAAGCCCAGTCACATTTTCGGGTTCCCAGTCGTTTACCGCCGTCCACACAAACCTTGGGTCCATCTCGGAGCCGGCCAACTTCGTTGCGGGTAGCTTAATGGGGTGGCCCCCTGAAATATTTCTGAATCCTGTGATTGCTTTGTCGTGAATGCCTCGTTGGGTTTTGATTTGGTTTTTCCGAGGTTGATCGAGTGTGTGTTGCTATTCGTGCACCCCTGCAGGGTAAATCTTTCTGAAAGCCGTGTCCGCGGTTATGGACGACTTGGAGCATAGTTTCTCGATCATAGACAAGTATAACTAAAGTACCGCTTTTAAATTGACTAAGTACTCGACTAGTAAATAGTGCAATATTCATGGAATGGTTAATAAAACTACCAACGGATGATGGGGGTTGTTCGTCCGCTTCCTCATTGGTATGCGAGGAGGAGGATGGATCTGTTAATTATACTGTTATAACTGTTGTTCTTAATTCATGGACTTCTGTCTATCATTGGTTAGGCGGAAGGTTAGCGAGTATTTGTAGAATTGTTAGGTATTATCTTTTGCTGCAATTGCGTCACCCCAGGTTGTGTCCCCTTTAGTGGCATAAAGACTTGCTGAGTACCCCTAGGGTCTCACACGATAAATTGTTTGATTCAGATGAACAGGTGTACCCGCAAGATGGATACTGGGTGGAAGAGATAGATGATGTTGGCAACGATCATTCGGTGTAGAGATTCCGGGAACGGGGATCCATGTGATCTGTGGGCGGGATGTGTTTATTTATGGGGCATCTTATGCCAATTTGCTTCTTATCCGTACTCGGATCTTGTTTCCGCTTCCGCCTGATACTCTGATGTGTGATGTATGAGGAGCTATCCTAAATTATTATATCTATCTAGGACATTTGGATCTTGCCGTATGGCGTTGCAATATTTCTATTTCTTTTAGATGGAATGGCTCTGAGGACTATTGTATGTGGCTTGCATACATACTCATTTGTGTATGTAGTTGATCCCTTCGCCTGCAGATTACGCCGCTCGTTCTTGTCCCGTTGACCGAAAGTGGTTAGGACGGCCGAAAGGTCTACCGTGAGTGGCCCTGGGCCCCACCGTACTATTTTAACCACTTTCGTTTATCCAGGCATTAACTAAGAGCGTAATTCACCGAGGTAGTTACAATTGGTATTAGAGCCATCCCGCCCTTCAGGGTCTCAGCCAAAATGGTCGTTGTCAGTCTAGCAAATATTTTGGTAGTTATGTATACTAGGGAAAAACAAAGCGTGAGACTAGGAATGCTTCCATTTTTCTTCTTACCCACCCACCCACCCTTTTCTGGTAAGGAAGTGTAACGTTTTCAATCCTCTTCTAAAATTCAAACTAGGATTCACGTGTTCTGGGTTCCGTAGTACCATAGGTTGGGTTTGTGTTTGTGTGTGTGTGTGTGAATTCCTTGTCTATCTGTTGCATCCAAATGTTATCACTATCTGCCTTTTGGTTATCAACTGTTGGTACATTCCATACCGACAGGCCTTTGTAAACCGACGCGATCTATTCTAATTTGTTGTATACCGATGCGATCTATCTTACTCTTTGTGATCCGACGTTATCTTGTTGGGGTGTTCTTTTTCGTAGTTACCAATCTTTAGGTTCATCTAAGAAGAAGGTATTGGTATATGTGTTTTACTGATTCATGTGCAAAGTAATGATTTGAGTGCAGGATGGAGTCGCGACCATACCACTACTTTTGTATATTGAACTAGTAGAGTTACTAATCTTGATTCGTTAAGTGGTTTTGCGCATTTAGTGGTATTTTAATGCCGAAATTTGCGGAAAAGTTTTATTTGTTAGTTGTGTACCACACTCCTTGTTCAGTCGTGTGTGTTATGCTTAATATCTTCTAGTTGCCTTGAACTTTGTTGATATTTTAATATCATCTCAGTGATTTGCATTCTTTAATCTTGATTAATTCCATTTTGGTACTATTTTGGATTATTATCATTCTCCATTATAGTACTGACTTGTGTTTTATATCAATCATAGGATGGCACCACCACGCCGTTCTGAGGAGGATATACCACCTGAACTTGGGGCTTCTTTGGCAAGTATTGCAAATGCTTTGGGCACTATGCAGCAGAACCAGCAGCGCTTCGAGGAAAGTGTGAGGAGGAATGAGTTTGCTCCGCTACCTCCACCTCCCAAGCGAGGAGACATCAAGAGTTTTCTCAAGTTCAACCCACACCAATTTGAAGTGTCTGATCAGCCACTTGATGCGGATGATTGGCTGCGTGAAGTGTCAAGGTTGCTGATGACTGCAGATGTTCCCGAGCAAGAATGGGTCAAGTGTGCTACTCACCTTCTGAAGGGAGATGCAGCTCTCTGGTGGGAAAATTACCTCAAGGCAGATCTTTCTGGTTTTCAGCCTACTTGGGAGCGGTTCACTGCTGCTTTCAAAGAGCAATATCTGTCAGAAATTGTCATGGAAAGGATGAAGGAAGTGTTTCTCAACCTCAAGCAGGGCACTGACAATTTCAACACCTACATCAGAAACTTCATGAACCTGTCTCGTTATGGTGGCGATGAGATCTCTGATGACAAGAAGAAGCAGAAGAGGTTTAGGCAAGGCGTCAATGCTTCCATCAAATATGTTATCACTCATGCAAGGCCAGCATCTTTCCTGGAACTTCAACACACAGCTCTGCAGGAAGAAGCAAGTAGGCAAGTGTTTGAGGAGTCAAAGAAACACAGCCGTGATACAGCAAGCTCTTCTGCTATGACAGCTCCTTCTAAGCGTCGTGTCTGGGTTCCTAACACCCCACCGTTGCTCCCTGCTCCACCAAGACCTTCAAGCTACGCACCAAGGCCACCAAACTCCTTCACTGCGGCTCCCAGGGGCTACAACCAGAACTACCCTAGAGCGCCTGGCGGAGTCCCTGGCTACGTTGCTCCACGTCCACCTGGTGCTTGCTATACTTGTGGAAACACTGGGCATCAGCACTGGAGTTGTCCAATGAACAACAAAGCTCTTCCACCACCACCTCCAAGACCTGCGGCAAGTGCTCCTATGATTCGTGCACCCCCACCTCGGGCTCTCAACATCAACACTAAGCCGGGGTCTACGGTTGCTCGTGCCAACTATGTCAACGCCGCTCAAGCTGAGCATGCACCTGGAGTTGTCATGGGTATGCTTCCTGTTAACTCAGTTCCTGCACGAGTTTTGTTCGATTCTGGTGCTTCGCATTCTTTTGTTTCTCACAAGTTTGCTCATGAGCAAGATCTGGCTATGGTTCCTTTATTACACCGTCTTGTGGTACAATCTCCTGGGTCAAACATGAGGGCTTCTCATATCAGCCATGGCAATCAAATTGAGATTGGTGGTTCTTCGTTTCCGGCTTCCTTAATTATTCTGGGCAATTCTGATATTGATGTTATCTTGGGCATGGATTGGTTGACAGCAAATGCAGCTGTGATTGATTGTGCTGAACGTTCGGTTTCTCTAAAAATTCCTGAAGGCCATATAGTCTATTCTCCAAGTCTGACTCCTGCAATTCAGCTTTATTCTCTGGTGGATCTGAATGATGATGCTATGGAAGGTATTCAGAGTGTTCATGTAGTTTGTGAGTTTCCAGATGTCTTTCCTGAAGAGTTACCAGGTATGCCTCCGGATCGTGAGGTTGAGTTTGTCATTGAACTTGAACCTAGTACAGCTCCTATCTCCAAGCGGCCTTATAAAATGGGTCCTGCTGACTTGGCTGAACTTAAGCGTTAGTTGGATGAACAAGAGAAGTTGGGTTTCATTCAGCATAGTACTTCTTCTTGGGGTAGTCCAACCATCTTTGTGAAGAAGCGAGACAAGACTGATAGACTTTGTGTTGACTATCGGGCACTCAATGCTAAAACCATCAAGAATAAATATCCCCTTCCGCGGATTAATGATCTCTTCGATCAGCTAGCTGGAGCTGTGGTATTCTCTAAGCTTGATTTGAGAAGTGGTTATCATCAAATCAAGATTCGCAAGGAAGATGTTCCCAAAACAGCTTTCACCACCCGCTATGGCCTGTATGAGTACACAGTCATGTCTTTCGGTCTCACCAATGCACCTGCCACCTTCTCGAGGATTATGAACTCGGTTTTCATGGAGTATCTTGATAAGTTCGTTGTGGTCTATCTGGATGACATTCTAGTCTATTCTAAGTCAAAAGAAGAACATGAAGAACACCTTCGGTGTGTCCTAAACAAGCTTCGTGAGAACCGCCTATATGCAAAGTTCTCCAAGTGTGAGTTTTGGCTGCCTCAAGTCAGCTACCTTGGTCACGTCATCTCTGCCAAGGGCATTGCCGTCAACCCAGAAACTATTAAAACAATTATGGACTGGCTTCCACCCATAAATGTCAAAGAAGTCCGGAGTTTCCTTGGTTTGGCCAGTTACTGCCGTCGCTTCGTTCAAAACTTCTCAAAGATTGCGAAGCCTCTTACCGATCTCCTCAAGAAAGGCAAGAAATATCTTTGGACTCCTGCATGTCAAGCAAGCTTTGAAACACTCAAAGAGAAGCTCACTTCCACACCAGTCTTAGTTCCTCCAGATACATCAAAGCCTTTCCAGATTTTTTGTGATGCTTCGTTGCAAGGATTGGGTGCGGTCCTTATGCAAGAAAAGCAAGTTGTTGCTTATGCCTCTCGACATTTGAAGACGCATGAGATCAACTATCCTACACATGACCTCGAACTCGCAGCAGTTGTCTTTGCTTTGAAAGTATGGAGGCATTACTTGCTTGGCAACCGTTGTGAGATCTTTTCGGATCACAAGAGTCTGAAGTATATCTTCACACAGCCTGATCTCAACCTTCGTCAGAGGAGGTGGATTGAAACAATCAATGATTTCGATTTGACCATCAACTACACCCCGAGCAAAGACAATGTCATGGCAGATGCTCTCAGCCGAAAAGTTTATGTCAACAACCTCATGGTGGAAGAACAACAGCCTCTCTTGTGCGAGGAATTCCGCAAGCTCAACCTTGAAATTGTGGATCAAGGTTATCTTCTGAACCTTCTAGCAACACCTCTCTTGGAAGAAAAGGTCCGTTCCATTCAGCTTGGAGATCCTTACACTAAAAAGATCATCTCCAACATTCAACTTCCGAAGTACGAGTCTTTCCACGTTGATGACCAAGGCACTCTTTTCTTTGAACACCGGATGTTTGTTCCGAACTACCCGGGTTTAAGAGAGCAAGTTCTCAAGGAGGCGCATGATTCTGTTCTTTCTATCCACCCTGGAAGAACTAAGATGTACATGGACTTGAAAACACAATATTGGTGGCCTGGTTTGAAACGATATTGTGCCAAGTATGTCTCAGAGTGCGATGTTTGTCGCAGAGTTAAAGCTGTTCATCAGAAACCTTCCGGTCTTCTACAGCCATTGAAGCCTCCGGAATGGAAATGGGAGAAAGTAGAGATGGACTTCATCACTGGTTTTCCAAGGTCGCAGAAGGGCAACAATGCAATCTTTGTCGTCATTGACAGGCTTTCCAAAGTAGCTCACTTCTTTCCAGTCAAGGAATCAATTTCTGCAATTCAGTTGGCTGAGCTCTATATCAACAGAATTGTCTCTCTGTATGGAGTTCCTCTCGAGATCAGTTCAGACCGTGGAAGCATCTTCACTTCCAAGTTCTGGAGAAGTTTCCAAAATGCTTTGGGAACAAAACTAAACTTCAGCACAGCTTACCACCCTCAGTCGCAAGGACAAGTTGAAAGTATCAATCAGATTCTGGAAGATATGCTCCGTGCTTGCGTTATCTCTTTCGGCATGAAGTGGGAAGAATGTCTTCCTTATGCTGAATTCTCTTACAACAACAGCTTCCAGAAAAGTCTAAAGATGGCACCATTTGAGGCTCTCTATGGTCGCAAATGCAGAACTCCGATTGGTTGGTCGGGCGCAGGTGAAAGAATATTGTTTGGCCCCGACATTGTAACTCAAGCGGAGGAGAAAGTTCGCATCATTCTTGAAAATCTGAAGATTGCTCAAAGTCGCCAGAAGAGCAATTATGACAGGAAGCACACGGACATGGAGTATGTCCCTGGTGATCTCGTTTACCTTCGTGTCACTCCCATGAGAGGTACGCACCGCTTTGGTATCAAAGGGAAGCTGGCTCCTAGATACATCGGTCCTTTCAAAATTCGTGGAAGAAGAGGAGAAGTTGCTTATGCTCTTGAGCTCCCTGAACAACTCAAAGTCCATGATGTTTTTCACATCTCTCAACTCAAGGATCCTGGCAGGACCGTGGACCATGAACTCATTAATCTCCAAGAAGATCTGTCTTATCAAGAACACCCCACAAAATTCTTGAAGTCGCAGAAAGAAGGACTGGCAACAAGTCCATCAAGTTCTGCAAGGTGCAGTGGTCGCACCATTTCGTTGATGAAGCAACCTGGGAACGCGAAGATGAGCTCCGTGCCAAGTATCCTTCCCTCTTTGAGTCTTCTTCTTCCTAGAATCTCGGGGCGAGATTCCTGTTTAGTGGGGGAGAGTTGTAGCACCCCAGTTGTCTAACAATGGTAATGCTACTTGTCCTAGTAAGATATTGGCTACTCCATAGATATTATTGTTGCATCATAATTATATCATGCTCATGTCATCATGCCACCTTGCATTTCAGCATCATATAAAACTCCATTTCTTTTGATTCTTCTCTCACATGCATTATTAATTGTATTTGCCTCTTGATATTGTATTTGGCTATTGATATAATGTTCAAATGCCCAAGTTGAGTTGGGGGCATATCTTTTATTTCCATTCCACCGCCTTTCTCTTCCACCACTTTATAATTCCACCATCCTACTAGACCATGAGCTTGTTTGTTTTATTTTGGTTTTACCTAGCTCATGGGCAATAGGGTGGATCTAGTCCTTAATTTCCTTTGCTTGGCTCTATTCCATTTCTTGGAAATGCAAAATAACAATGCCATCATATTATTATTGTTGTCACAAAATAAATAATGGCATTATTATTTTTGCATGGGCCATGCAAGCTTCTCCACCACCTTTTTCCTCCATTGGTTTTTCTTTGGATTTAGTGGATCCTATCTAGGAAAAACGATCTCCTACCATTCCACCTCTCCATAGTCTCAACCATATCTTTTTCTTTTATTTATTTCTTCAAGCATGATCATATGAGCCTTTTTCCACCTAATTCTTTTCTTCCTCTTTCTTTCTTGTTTCTCATCCACATTAGCTCATGCAAGATCAAGCCCTATGGTTCTTCTTGGTTTGGCCTCATAAACCAAATTAAAATCTAATTACCTAATAAAACCTACCCTAGGTTCTCTCTCTCTCTCCAAATTCTCCTAAACCCTAACTCCACTTACCTCTCTCTCTCACACCCCTCTCTCTCTACCATGGGCACCACCCTGGCCACCCTCTCCCTGGCCCACACCCAGCCACCCTAACCCTAGCTAAACCCTAACCGAGGCCACAATCTACCCTAGCCGATCTACTCCCTCTTCTCTCTTTCTTTCTCTACCGCCAGGCTAGCCCCACCCTAGCCTCTCTCGTCCTCGGCCCCACTTGTAGCCTCCCCCTGCCGTGCCTACCTGCCCACCCCGACCTGCACGTGCTCGAGGAGAAAGGAGAGAAAGGTGGCACCGAGGCCACCTTATCTCTGCCGTGCCCCGCCTGCTTTTCCCCTCTCTCCCTCTCGTTTCCCTCGCCCACACGCCTCTCTGGCCTCTCCCAGATCTGCCCAGAGCCGCCCCCTTCTTCTCCTTCTTCCTCTCCGACCACCACGCCCGACGCCGGTCGCCGCCAGGCCCACCTCGTCCCCGTCGTTCCAGCCGTGCAGCTCGACCTGGAGGTGGTCTAGACGCTCGAGGAGGTTCCCCTACGACGCCCTGTCCACGCCAACGCGAAGAAGAAAGCCCCAGCACCGCCAGATCATTGCTGACCTGACGAAACCCTAGCCGCCGGAGCGCCTGCATCCCCGACTATCTGCCGCTCCTCGCCCCGATCTGTGCCCGCCGTTGAGCCTGCGGTGAGCATCTCTTCCCCTCTGACACGGTCCGCCTCGCCGTACCGCCCTAGCGCCGCCGTTCTTTTCGTCGAACGCCTGCCGTGCGCGCCGTTCGTCATAGTCTGCCAGCCTCCCCGCGCCGCACAGCCCCTTATCTAGCCCGCGCCGACCTCCCTGTCAAGTACCCGAGCCAGTCGAACCGGTTAGCCCCCTCAGCGCGCACTCCCGCGACATGGGCTCGAATCCTCGCTCCGCGCCGCGAGCACGCACTCCGTCAGACAGAGAGGAAGAAAAACAGTAACCCGGGCCTGTGGTAAATCTGCAAAAAGCCCCCCACCTTTTTGATTCCTGCAACCCGCGCTCCTAGCGACCCCACCAGTCAGCCGCGCTAGCACTTTTGCAGGAACGCCCCTCTGCTTTTACCGCCGCAACCCGCACTCCAGCCTCAACCCCACCTGTCAGCCCCTGTCTTCCTCACCGCTGTCACGTGGGCCTGCGCCAGTTGGCCCACCCCGTAGTCACAGTGGCTAGCCCAACCCGCGGTGACAAAAGGTTTTCCGCGTGCGCGGCCCAGTCAGCGCAAGGCCCACCCGTCAGTGGCTGTGGCTGGATCTGACTGGGTAAGAAAAGTAATTCCGGCTGTCTGTTTTTATTTAAACATTTTCCAAATTGATTTAATTCAAATTCAATTCAGATTCAAATAATTTTTAAAATACAAATCCAAATAATACATATAATATATGTTTTGGAATCAGAAAAATGTGAGGAATTCAAATATGCCATTCAAAATAATGTTTGAACACTTTAAAATTTCGAGATGATCAAAATTACAATAAAATGCCCTTTTCCTTATTTAATTAATAACTTTTGTTTTATAATTCCAAATCTGACAAATAATATGTCTAAATCGATCAGCTCGACGAGCCCGTTCTATCTATGTAGTCCTTGTTCTGAATTGAAGCATGCATCATGTTGTTATTAAAAATCTGAACTGTTTATGACAATAAAACTTGGTTAAATAAATAATAATATGCTTTATTTCTTGCAACCACACCTCACCTTTGCCATGCTACTTTAATGCCATGCAAATTGTGCATCATTCATCATGGCATGCTTGTTTGCTTGGCGCATCTTAATTCATATGCTTGTGCACTTCATTTATGTTGGCCCTTGTTTGTTTGGTTCTTCTTCGAATAGACGCCCAGCAGGAGAATTACCAGGAATCCCAGGAGTATTACCCAGATCCATCTCTCGGTTCAATTGAGCTGCCAGGCAAGCACTACCACATGCTTGCATACATACAGTACCTATTGCCTCTATCTTATTCTTGCATCATTGAGTCGCGATTGCATTAAATTGAATCCCATGTACTGCATAGCCTTTACCTTTAAACCACACCAAGCTTGTTCCGGTCCCATGAGCCATTACTACAGGAGTTGTTTGAGCCATGCGAGTCGTAGAAAAGCATGAGTAGGGTATGTGAGTGTCTGATGGATAATGAGGTACCTAAACAACATAACCTGAGTCGTAATGGGATAACTAATGAAAGAGGCACCGGTGAGCAATATCTGCTATTTGGATTTTCATGCTCACTTGTGTCCCGTAGGACCCCGAGTACTTGATTCCTGTTCCTTGACTATTCGCACTATCCACATCCGGGAGGCCTTATGGACCCCCCCTGAGCCAGAGCTTGATTCATTCTTATTTCTTGGGGCCACAATTAGTTTGGGGATTTATTACCATCCAGTACTTATGCCATGTTACTGCTTTATTTAAGATTGTGCGAGGAGCACCTGTACTGTTTTGGATCGTGACACGTTTTCGCTGTATCGACAAGCCCAGTCACATTTTCGGGTTCCCAGTCGTTTACCGCCGTCCACACAAACCTTGGGTCCGTCTCGGAGCCGGCTAACTTCGTTGCGGGTAGCTTAATGGGGTGGCCCCCTGAAATATTTCTGAATCCTGTGATTGCTTTGTCGTGAATGCCTCGTTGGGTTTTGATTTGGTTTTTCCGAGGTTGATCGAGTGTGTGTTGCTATTCGTGCACCCCTGCAGGGTAAATCTTTCTGAAAGCCGTGTCCGCGGTTATGGACGACTTGGAGCATAGTTTCTCGATCATAGACAAGTATAACTAAAGTACCGCTTTTAAATTGACTAAGTACTCGACTAGTAAATAGTGCAATATTCATGGAATGGTTAATAAAACTACCAACGGATGATGGGGGTTGTTCGTCCGCTTCCTCATTGGTATGCGAGGAGGAGGATGGATCTGTTAATTATACTGTTATAACTGTTGTTCTTAATTCACGGACTTCTGTCTATCATTGGTTAGGCGGAAGGTTAGCGAGTATCTGTAGAATTGTTAGGTATTATCTTTTGCTGCAATTGCGTCACCCCAGGTTGTGTCCCCTTTAGTGGCATAAAGACTTGCTGAGTACCCCTAGGGTCTCACACGATAAATTGTTTGATTCAGATGAACAGGTGTACCCGCAAGATGGATACTGGGTGGAAGAGATAGATGATGTTGGCAACGATCATTCGGTGTAGAGATTCCGGGAACGGGGATCCATGTGATCTGTGGGCGGGATGTGTTTATTTATGGGGCATCTTATGCCAATTTGCTTCTTATCCGTACTCGGATCTTGTTTCCGCTTCCGCCTGATACTCTGATGTGTGATGTATGAGGAGCTATCCTAAATTATTATATCTATCTAGGACATTTGGATCTTGCCGTATGGCGTTGCAATATTTCTATTTCTTTTAGATGGAATGGCTCTGAGGACTATTGTATGTGGCTTGCATACATACTCATTTGTGTATGTAGTTGATCCCTTCGCCTGCAGATTACGCCGCTCGTTCTTGTCCCGTTGACCGAAAGTGGTTAGGACGGCCGAAAGGTCTACCGTGAGTGGCCCTGGGCCCCACCGTACTATTTTAACCACTTTCGTTCATCCAGGCATTAACTAAGAGCGTAATTCACCGAGGTAGTTACACTAAATATCAAGTAATAAAGTGTTCACCCTTAGTTGGCACCGTTGCTAAGACTCGTCGTTTCGAAGCATCTCGTCATGATCGGATGTGATAGATTCTACGTGTGCATACAACGGGTGCAAGCCAGATTTGCACATGCGGAAACTAAGGTTATCTTGACGAGCCTAGCATGTACAGACATGGTCTCGGAACACGGAATACCGAAAGGTAGAGCATGAGTCATATAAATGATATGATGAACATGAAGATTGTTCGCCGATGAAACTACATCTTCTCTCGTGAAGATCGGACTTGGTGTAGTGGACTTGGTTCGTGTAATCACTAAGACAATGTGAGTGATGTTGTTTTGAGTGGGAGTTCACCTAGTTAACTTAAGTATTAAATTTGAACTCAATTCATCATAAACTTAGTCTAAACTACTTGCAAATTTGTTGTAAATTATGGCGACCCCCTCCATCAATTTCAATACGTTCCTAGAGAAAGAAAAGCTTAAGAACAATGGAAGCAATTTCACGGACTGGTTCCGTGGACTGAAGATCGTCCTCAGGGCTGGTCAGTTGACCTATGTGCTCGAAGCACCGCTAGGTGACCCACCTGCAGATGATGCCACCGATGACGTAAAGAATGTTTACGCCACTCGGAAAAATCATTACTCCACAGTTCAGTGTGCCATCCTGTATGGTTTAGAAGCGGAGCTCCAGAAGCATTTTGAGCACCACGACCCGTTCGAGATCATTAAGGAGCTCAGGCTAATTTTTGAGACTCGCGCGGCCATAGAGAGCTATGAGGCCTCCGAAAAGTTCTTTAACTGTAAGCTGGAAGAGGGAAGCTCCGTTAGCGAGCACGTGCTCACCATGTCTGGGTACGCAAACAAGCTCCAAGGGTTGGGAATATCGATTACTAATGAGTTGGAGATTCATCGTCTCCTCCAATCACTGCCACCAAGTTACAAGAACTTTGTGATGAACTATAATATGCACTGCATGAACAAAACGTTGCCTGAACTATCGTCCATGCTAAAAACTGCTGAAGTGGAGATCAAGAAGGAGCACCAAGTGTTGATGGTCAAAAAGACCACCAATTTCAAGAGACAGGGCAAGCCTAAGAACAAGGGCAACTTCAAGAAGGACGGCAAGAAAGCTGCCGCACCTGCTAAGAAGCCCAAGGCTGGTCCTAAGCCTGAAACTGAGTGCTTCTACTGCAAGGGTGCTGGTCACTGGAAGCATAACTACCCCAAGTACCTGGCAGATCTGAAGAATGGCAACATCAAGAAGAAAGGTATATTTGATATATATGTTATTGATGTGTATCTTACTAGTAATCGTAGTAGTGCCTGGGTATTTGATACTGGTTCGGTTGCTCATATTTGTAACTCAAAACAGGAGCTGCGGAATAAGCGAAGACTGGCGAGAGACGAGGTGACGATGCGTGTTGGAAATGGCTCCAAGGTTGATGTGATCGCCGTCGGCACGCTCCCTCTACATCTACCTTCGGGATTAGTTTTAAATTTGAATAATTGTTATTTGGTGCCTGCATTAAGCATGAACATTATATCTGGATCTTGTTTATTGCGAGACGGTTACTCTTTTAAGTCTGAGAATAAAGGTTGTTCAATTTATATGAGTAATATCTTTTATGGTAATGCACCTGAGATGAATGGTTTATTCTTACTGAATCTCGATAGTAGTGATACACATGTTCACAACATAGATGCTAAACGAACAAAATTGAATGATAATTCTACATACATGTGGCACTGTCGTCTTAGTCACATTGGAGTGAAGCGTATGAAGAAACTCCATTCTGATGAACTTCTTGAATCACTTGATTTTGAATCACTTGAAAGATGCGAAGCATGTCTAATGGGAACATGACTAAGACTCCATTCTCTGGTACAATGGAGCGAGCTACAGACTTATTGGAAATAATACATACCGATGTGTGCGGTCCAATGAGTGTAGCATCGCGTGGTGGATATCGTTACGTTCTCACTATCACGGATGACTTAAGTAGTTATGGGTATGTCTACTTTATGAAACATAAGTCCGAAACTTTCGAGAAGTTTAAGGAATTTCAAAGTGAAGTGGAAAATCATCGTAACAAGAAGATTAAGTTTCTGCGTTCTGACCGCGGAGGTGAATATCTAAGTTGCGAGTTTGGCATGCATTTAAAGAAATGTGGAATACTTTCGCAATTGACACCGCCGGGAACACCACAACGTAATGGTGTGTCCGAACGTCGTAATCGAACTCTCTTAGATATGGTTCGGTCTATGATGTCTCTTACAGATTTACCGCTATCGTTTTGGGGCTATGCATTAGAGACAACCGCATTCACTTTAAATAGGGCACCATCTAAATCCGTTGAAGCGACACCGTACGAATTGTGGTTTGGTAAGAAACCTAAGTTGTCGTTCCTTAAAGTCTGGGGCTGCGAAGCATATGAAAAGAAGTTACAACCTAAAAAGCTTGAACCCAAAGCGGATAAATGCGTCTTCATAGGATACCCTAAAGAAACAATTGGGTATACCTTCTATCATAGATCCGAAGGCAAAGTTTTTGTTGCCAAGAATGGATCCTTTCTTGAGAAGGAGTTTCTCTCGAAGGAAGTGACTGGAAGGAAAGTAGAACTTGACGAGGTTATTGAACCTTCTCTCGGATTTGAGAGTAGCGCAGCACCGGAAGATGTTTTTGTGCCGCCTGCACTAATTGGAGAGGAAGCTAATGATGGTGATCATGAAACTTCGAACGAAGTTACTGCTGAACCTCGCAGGTCAACGAGGGTTCGTACCACTCCTGATTGGTATGACTCTACTTTGAACGTCATGTTGGTGGACAACGCTGATGACCCTGCGACGTATGAAGAAGCTATAGTGAGCCCAGATTCCGACAAATGGCTAGAAGCCATGAAATCCGAAATGGGATCCATGTACGAAAACCAAGTGTGGACTTTGGTGGACTTACCGGATGGCCGTAAGGCTGTCGAGAACAAATGGATTTTCAAGAGAAAAACAGATGCTGGTGGTAATGTTACCGTCTATAAAGCTCGACTTGTCGCGAAAGGGTTCCGACAAATTCAAGGAGTTGACTACGATGAGAAATCTCACCAGTAGCGAAGCTAAAGTCTGTGAGGATTTTGTTAGCAATTGCTGCACATTTCGATTATGAGATTTGGCAGATGGATGTCAAAACGGCGTTCCTTAATGGTGACATTGAGGAAGAGTTGTATATGGTACAACCCAAGGGTTTTGTCGATCCTAAAGATGCTGACAAGGTATGCAAACTTCAGCGCTCCATTTATGGACTGAAGCAAGCATCCCGGAGTTGGAATCAACGTTTTGATAAAGTAATCAAAAACTTTGGATTTATACAAACTTATGGAGAAGCTTGTATTTACAAGAAAGTGAGTGGGAGCTCTTTAGCATTCCTAGTACTATATGTAGATGACATATTGTTGATTGGAAATGATATAGAACTTCTTAATAGTGTCAAAGCCTATTTGAATAATAGTTTTTCAATGAAGGATCTTGGCGAAGCGGCATATATTCTAGGCATCAAGATTTATAGAGATAGATCAAGACGCCTAATAGCGCTTTCACAAAGTACATACTTGGACAAATTTCTAAAGAAGTTTAGAATGGAAGAGAGCAAGAAAGGGTTCGTGCCCATGTTGTCAGGTAAGACCTTGAGTAAGACTCAAAGTCCAACTACGGCAGAAGATAGAGAGAAGATGAATAATATTCCCTATGCCTCGGCCATAGGTTCTATCATGTATGCCATGCTGTGTACAAGACCGGATATAGCACATGCTGTTAGTTTGACTAGCAGATATCAAAGTGATCCTGGAATGGAGCACTGGACAGCGGTCAAGAATATCCTAAAGTACCTAAAGAGGACTAAGGATATGGTTCTTTCTTATGGAGGTGATGAACAACTTGTTGTAAATGGTTACACCGATGCTAGTTGGAACACCGATCCGGATGACTCAAAGTCACAGTCGGGATACGTATTTATTTTGAATGGTGCTGCAGTGAGCTGGAGGAGTGCAAAGCAAAGCGTTGTGGCGAAATCTTCAATACATAGTTGCTTCGGAGGCTGCACAAGAAGCCATATGGATGAAGGAGTTCATTACTGAACTTGGCGTGGTTCCCACTGCGTTGGACCCGATGGCCATCTACTGTGACAACACAGGTGCCATAGCTAATGCACAGGAGCCAAGGTCACATAGCAAGCTGAAGCACATCAAGCTGCGTTTCCACGCTATTCGCGAGTATGTCCGAGATGGTGACATAAAGATTTGCAAAGTACACACTGATCTGAATATGGCAGATCCGTTGACTAAACCTCTCCCTAGGGCAAAGCATGACCAACACCAGAACGCCATGGGTGTTAGGTATATTACCATGTAATCTAGATTATTGACTCTAGTGCAAGTGGGAGACTGTTGGAGATATGCCCAAGAGGCAATAATAAAAGTGGTTATTATTATATCTTTGTGTTTATGATGAATGTTTACATCCCATGCTATAATTGTATTATTAGGAAACACTAATACATGTGTGTTTTGTAAACATAAAAGAGTCCCTAGTAAGCCTCTTGTTGAACTAGCTTGTTGATTAATTGATGATCATGGTTTCCTGATCATGTACATTGGATGTGATTAATAACAAGGTTATATCATTAGGAGAATGATGTGATGGACACACACCCATAGTAAGCGTAGCATAAGATCATGTCATTAAGTTCGTATTGCTATAAGCTTTTAAATGCATAGTAACCTAATCCTTCGACCATGAGGTTGTGTTAATCACCATCACCGGATGGGTACTTTGATGACATCAACCGCCGCTTCGTAACTGGGTGGTTATAAAGGTGTCATTGGGTATTCTGAAAGTATGTGTTGAAGCGCATGAACCAAGATTGGGATTTGTCCATCCATATGACGGATAGATATGCTCTGGGCCCTCTCGGTGGAATGTCATCTAGTTAGCTTGCAAGCATGTGACTGGGTCACAAGGGATGACATAACACGGAACGAGTAAAGAGTACTTGTCAGTAACAAGGTAGAACTAGGTATGGAGATACCGATGATCAAACCTCGGATAAGTAGAGTATCACGAGACAAAGGGAATTGGTTTCGTATGTTAATGGTTCAATCGATCACGAAGTCATCGTTGAGTATGTGGGAGCCGTTATGGATCTCCAGATCCCGCTGATGGTTATTGATCGGAGAAGTGTCTCCATCATGTCTACATATTCACGAACCGTAGGGTGACACACTTAAGGTTCGAAGTTGTTTTAAGTAGATATGGAATGTGCGTTGGAGACCGAATGTTGTTCGGAGTCTCGGAATAGATTCGGGACATCACGAGGAGCTCCGGAATTGTCCGAGGAGTAAGATTCATATAATGGGGATCTTTTTCTGAGTTAGGAAATGTTCCGGAGTGTTTGTATGGGGATTCTAGAAGGTTTCGGAATGTTCCGGAAGGTTCTAGAAGATATTTTGGAGTTTATTTGAAAACCAAGATAAGATAAGATAAGGGAAATTTAAAGAGGAGACTTGGGGGGAGGACTCCTCCCCCCACTTCCTTGGTGCGCCGGCCCTAAGGGGTGGGCCTAGGGGTGGGAACCCTAGGCCGCACCCCTCCCTCTATATATAGAGGGGTGGAGGCGCCACCCCCCTTTGATCCTCCACTCTTTCCCCAAGCCGCCTCTCTCCTCCTCCTTCTTTCTGCTCAGGCTTAGGCGAAGCCCTGCAGAATTCTCCACTCCACCACCACCACCATGCCGTCGTGCTGCTGGGATTCCGTGGAGAGATCTACTACCTCCGTTGCTCGCTAGAACGAGGAGAGGAAGGTCTGCTTCGACTCCGTACGTGTGACCGACTACGGAAGCGCTGCCGGAACGCGGCGCCGGAAGGATCGTCCACTCGATCTTGAGATCGGCAAGTGATCGACTACATCAACCATAAGATCTAATCTCGTAACGCTTTCGTGCCTACAAGGGTTAGTACAGATCTATCTCGTTGCACATGTCTAATAGATTAGATCTTGGCTTTTTATCTAGATTAGATCTGGGTTTTTGTTCGTTCTTGCGGTAGAATTTTTTTGTTTTCCATGCTACGGACCCATCAGTGATCGGTACGGGGGGTGACGAGGGTTCAACTCATCAATGCCCATTGTTATGGACTTAGGTTCAGGAATTGAGGAGCGCTGGAAATCTCGGTACGACTAGCAAACAAGCACACAGGTGACACGAGGTTTTACCCAGGTTCAGGCCTCGTAGAGGACCCTACATCCTGCTTGTCTGCTCTTGATTGATGATGATCCGAAGGATTACAAGGTTGTCGATGACGGTAGATGCGCAGATTGGATCTGGTGTATGTCTAGATCGTAGATCTATCTATTGTCTATTGTGGGAGTCGCGATGTCTAGATCTATTGTGGGAGTCGCGATTGCCTGTTTGGGGAGAGGATAGAAGTTATGTCGTGTCCCCCACGTTGGACCCTCCTAGCCTTTATATATGGGGAGGCTAGGTCTCAGGTACCAATACGAGTTGGTTACAAGTTGTATTCAAACTCTAGTCTTGAGGTTTCCTTGTTTTGTGCGTTTGGGAGTCCGTGTCCATATGGGCTTCATACCAGTCGAACCGTCATAGGCGTCATGGACCTTGGCAATTTGTGGAGTGCGCCTTCCGTCGAGCCGCACCAGGTAGGCTGTAGTTGAGTGCCTATTGGGTATACCCATGTCAGTAGCCCCCGAGTATCCATGCGAATCGCAGATTCGGATGGAGACTCAGAAGTCTTGATCTTTGCATTAGGATGTCGGAGTCGACAATTGTGTTGAGTGCGAAGCACTCACCCGGAAGTTCATCGGGCCAGTCGAATTTTGTAGTCGTTCATAGGGATGATGGTAAACGTGCCTGGTGCGCTCGATGGATCGAGACCAGTTAATTGCTCTAGGGCAAAAAACAACGCCACCTACTCAAACTCGAGTCCCCGGACTCGAATCCAGAAAAATTCGACTCGCGCTGTCGAGGTCTTACAAGAGTCGAATTCTAGTGTACAAGTGTGAGCACTTGACGCGTCCGTCAAGGCATATTCATCGTACCTGCAGGCACGGATATATATCTGGTAGTGCGCAGCAGATGTGTTGCCAAGCCTTATTCAGGTCTTATCATCACGCTGTAAGCACGGCATCCGAATTTTTTGTCATCGCGGAGATGATTCGGGTGGCCCAGGAGACGTAATCTCTTTGTAGGGAAAATATGAGGCGGAGTCGCCATAGCCTTCGAGTGTGGATGTTATCGACACACAGTACGATGTACGAGGAAGAAAATAATCATAGGGTGCACGACCAGCGCTCCCTATGGGAGTAGCCCCCGAGTGCCTGGTAGAGTCGCAGACTCAAGCAGGGACTAAATAACTTTTGCGACTGCTGTCGTCTTTTGTTGCCTGTTTTAGTCGAAGATGCAGGCAGGGACTAAATAACTTTTGCGACTGCTGTCGTCTTTTTTTGCTTGTTTCAGTCGAAGATTCAGGCAGGGACTAAATAACTTTTGCGACTGTCGTCGTCTTTTGTTGCTTTCAGCGCTCCCTATGGGAGTAACCCGAAGTCCACAATCGAATCGTAGATTCGAGTGAAGGGTTTTCATGATGCTTGGATATTTCCACAAATTTCTTCGAGTGCGCGGCCATCGCTCCCTATGGGAGTAGCCCCCGAGTCCTTAGTCGAATCGTGGATTCGAGTGAGGACTCAGAGCGTGTCACTCGAGGATCTTGTATATGCGCCACCAGTGTTCCAGTTTGGAGTAGCCCCCGAGTGTCTGGCGGAGTCATAGACTCGGGCAGAGACTCGAGTATTGTATCTTTGTAGATGTAGTCGCCAATCATGCGAGAAGAAAACATGGGTGAGTCGACGATGCAGATGGAGTCGATGCAGTCACTTTTGTCGGGTGTGTGGCCAACGTCGCATGTGTGTAGCATCAAACGATGCAACCATCCGATGGAGGGACTCGACTCAGGTCTTGAGTGTATGTCATAGCCAGTTGTTTTGTTGACTCCTGTTGGAGGACCCGATGGAATAGTTCGACGCAGTCGACATCCTTATAAGCTGCATAAAGCATTAAGAATTGTGAAGTATATGTATCTTGTAAAGAGTATTTGCTTGTTAGTTTGTAAAGTAAAATTCTGGTGCCGATCGAGTCGACACTTTTGCACTGTATGCTAGGCCTTTTCGTTAGCCTGATTACCCTTAGTCTCAGTGCCTTGCCGAGGTGCTCGGAGTTCAAGGATTCAACGACCAGGCAGAATCAGCTACTCGGGTTGTCGCGTATGAGGTGCTCGAGTGCGTGGAATCGACGACACATTAGGTCACTCGAAGAGGGCGCAGCCCTCGAGTGTTTCGAGTGCGCGTTAAAAAAGAAACAGCTCTAAGTAGAGGGAAAACTTAGCTTTATTGGTAGTTGTCGTGGATGAAGTTGATGAAGCAGCGAGTCGCGGATGAATTCGACGTGGTGGCAGGTCGCGTGAAGGAGTCGAAGATACATCAGGTCAGCGGAGTCGAAGACTACAGCGCATTACCGCAGTCGAAGACTGCATCAGGTCGCGTGCTGGAGTCGAAGATTATAGCGGCTCGCTGTCGTGGGAGTCGAGGAAGTCCTCGAGTCACCCGATATGAAAACCACAGCCAGTCGTTGAAGTTGAAGACTGCGGCGGTTGCCGAAGCAGAGGGACCCCCCGAGTCGCTAGAACCGAAGATCGTAGCGGATTGTCGATGGAGTCGAAGATGGCAGCAGGTTGCGTGATGGAGTCGAAGACTCAGTAGGTCGGCGGAGTCGAGGACCATAGCGAGTCACTGGATCACCAATGCTAAGGGAGCCCTCCCCCCCCCCCCCCCCCCGAGTCGCTGGAGTCGAGGACCACACCTGGTCACCGGAGTCGAAGAAGTCATCGAGTCGAACATCGTAGCGGGTCGTTGAAGTTGAAGACTAGAGTTGACGTGGCAGCGAATCACGCGGCGGACGTAGTCGACGCGGCGGATCAGAGTCGCGTGGTGATGACGAGTTGCCATATATGAAGACTGTAACGGGCCACATCAGTGAAAACCGTATCGGGTCACCTCATCCGAAGACCACAGCTGAAGACCGCAGTGAGTCGCGTGATGGAGTCGAAGACTCAGTAGATGGGCGGAGTCAAAGGCCGTAGTCAGTCACCGTAGAGGAGGGAGCCCCTGAGTCGCTAGAGTCGAAGATTGTAGCAGGTCACTGGAGTTGAAGACCGCATCGGGTTGATGGAGTCGAAGACCACAACAGGTCGCCGCAATCGAAGATCGTAGCAGGTCGTATGATGGCGTCGAAGGAGCCCCCGAGTGTAGCGTCGAGGTGGTTGATGGAGTCGAGGCAAATTTATTCCCGGAAGCAGACGAGTCGAGGATCACTGATGATGGAGCCGTCGAGATCGCAACATCAGCGCACCCACTTCCCACAGACGGCGCCAATTGACGAGGGTTCAACTCATCAATGCCCATTGTTATGGACTTAGGTTCAGGAATTGAGGAGCACTGGAAATCTCGGTATGGCTAGCAAACAAGCACACAGGTGACACGAGGTTTTACCCAGGTTCAGGCCTCGTAGAGGACCCTACATCCTGCTTGTCTGCTCTTGATTGATGATGATCCGAAGGATTACAAGGTTGTCGATGACGGTAGATGCGCAGATTGGATCTGGCATATGTCTAGATCGTAGATCTATCTATTGTCTATTGTGGGAGTCGCGATGTCTAGATCTATTGTGGGAGTCGCGATTGCCTGTTTGGGGAGAGGATAGAAGTTATGTCGTGTCCCCCACGTTGGACCCTCCTAGCCTTTATATATGGGGAGGCTAGGTCTCAGGTACCAATACGAGTTGGTTACAAGTTGTATTCAAACTCTAGTCTTGAGGTTTTCTTGTCTTGTGCGTTTGGGAGTCCGTGTCCATATGGGCTTCATACCAGTCGAACCGTCATAGGCGTCATGGACCTTGGCAATTTGTGGAGTGCGCCTTCCGTCGAGCCGCACCAGGTAGGCTGTAGTTGAGTGCCTATTGGGTATACCCATGTCAGGGGGGTGACCTAGAGGTGGACTTGGGCCCTATGTGGGCTTGGTGCTGGACCGGATGGGTTGTTGTGCAAGATTCCTCTCTTCCCCTATTTTTTCTTTCTAAAGCATTTCTTTTGTTTTAGCATTTGTTTCTTTTTAAAATCTTTTGAAACTTCTGTTTTTTGGCAGGGATTTAAATAGAAAGACTTGATCCATTTAGAATGGAGGCAAGTAGGGAAGTAGAATGATACAAAATATGGTGATGCCCACATAATCATTTTGGGCATTTGTACAAAAAATAAGAATGGAATCAAGAAGATCATATGATAGAAATCAAAATAGATAAGAGGGATGTAGGTTAACAAAACATAGGTGTGATAGCAACAACATGATACATACAAGATGGCAAGATACAACAATGCAATGCAAACAAGATGAACCATGAAAGGTGGTATGATGTTCATGATGATGGATATGATGTTCGGAAATTCCAAGTGTGATCCATAAAGTAAGCACAAGGCAGCATTACAAGGTTTAGAACTCTTGGGATGCTACAATAAGGCTATGGCGCTCACTTGTAAACACTCACACCCCTATCCCGGAGAGAGGTTCAAATCCTTCACACGCACGCACGGACACACACGTAGATAACTCTGCTCATCTTCCAAAGATAGACGAGCAGAGCTCGTAGGCTTCCCACTAGCCAGGAACCTCACCATTGTAACATTGAGCACATCGCACGACTGATTTAGAAATTAGCACATGAAGTAGGGCTGTTTCTGGCGGGTATTCCCCAGGACTAAACCTATATAAATCCTTATGTTCCTGAGATAGTTATCCCATCGAATCGGGGCCATATATACCATACCTATACAAATTTATTGTCGGGATACGAAACCTCGCCATGGATTTTGTGCTCTTTGCGGTGTACCCAAACATATAGACCACATCATCTTATCATGTATATCATGTAAGACCTAGTTCTTTTTGGCAGTATTAGAGAATTTTTGGGGTGCAAATGTCCTTCCTCGGACTTCCCTAGCTCTATGGCATCCTTGAGGGCCTATGATGCCTAATCAGGCGACTCATGTAGATGGGATTCACAACACTTGATTGGGCACCCTGGTCTACTAGGAATAAACCACTTACAAAAGGAAAAATTTGTTATACAATGGGCTGATGCACTCTATAAATTAAATATTTGTTTATGCTTAGTTATGGAGGCATCTTGACGAACAAAAGGATAGAAGCGACATCATCCTTCTCACGGACCTTCTTCGGATGCAAGTGGCTACACTCTGAGCTGCGGTGCGAGCTCCCTAGTTTCAAATTCAGCTAATTCTTCGAGAATTAGCAAAGCTGGAATATTTATTGTGCTACCTCAGCTCACTAGCAATCCAAACTTAACTTGTGGTATCCTTACTTTTTGGTCATCAGGGGGGTTTATTTATAAAGCCGGGCGAATGGGCTTTGAGAAAAAAAAAAGTAGATTTTTTTTGTGTCACCATCTCATTGATGTCACCATTTCTTCATGTCAGTACTTGTCTGTTTAATCTCCTGAGTTTTTTGGCACTTATAACAGAGAATGATCGCTGAACATATTTTTTGGACAAAAAGGAATTACCGTGTAGTATTAGAGATAGACACTGTTTAATCAACTTGCTTTTTTACTAGTGTGGCTTAACTTGGTAGCATCCGCCCTTTCTTGGTGATCAAAATATAAAGAGTTGTCACGGCACATGTCCACGCCAAAGAGACTAAAGTATGTCTCCTTGCCCAGACTCGATCACGATCACGGGAAGCCCCAACTTCGAGTGACCATCTCAAGACATCTCCACAACAGCAGTCCCAACTGTATCGTTTTTACAGCGACAGCAGTTATGGTAACAACCTAACTTGGTGAAGGAAGCCTCAAGAGCAAAAACACAACACATGATCATAGTGCCAAACTCGCCACCGCACCAACTTTGCCACCTCCCCAATTCTTATGTTAAAAGACGACGAGAGTCGACACAGGGATTTCCTGAAATATCATCTTTACCACAAAATTCAAAACTCAAACTCCCCTGAAGCCTTGTTGAACAGAACATCTCTGCCATTCAACTGCATGATACCATCCTTCAATGTGCACTTCCAGCGATTCTTTGCCCTTTTCACCCTTTCAAACTGTGCGAGGACAAGGTGCTGTGTGCTAGGTTCATCATCATCCTCAGCATCATCTGTCTCATCGTCGTCATCTTCATTGAGAGGAGGTTCGTCATCGTCCTCATATCCTGTATCGTTTCTTGGTCTTGGTGTTGCAATAGCAGGCGTCTTGTAGTCTTCTGTTGGAAGACATGGGAAGGAAAATTGACCATAATCAGACGGCCCCGTTGGTACGTTGTGCATCCCCAAATCTGTCCCTGGAGTCGG
This sequence comes from Avena eriantha, assembly GCA_910589775.1. NCBI lineage: Eukaryota > Viridiplantae > Streptophyta > Magnoliopsida > Poales > Poaceae > Avena > Avena eriantha. The sequence continues at coordinate 380,751,104 of OU342746.1, forward strand.
TGGGAACAACATCTCGGCGGTTGGGGTGGCGTACTCCTCCGATGTGGCCTCGTAGGGCACGTTGAGGTCGCGTACGGGCGCCGCCGTGCCGGCACCAGGAGCGCCTCTCGCGGCCGCGGCGGGGGCCCTGTTGAGGTCGATGTTCCCTGAGATTGCGCCGCAGTACTGCCGCATCTTCGTTTGCCAGAGAGCCTGGAGCTCGTTGAGGACGGCGTCACCGACGCCGTAGGTGATGAATTCCTCGCGGACATTAGCGACGACGTCATCGATCGCGGAGCTATAGACGGGGAAGAGGTTGCTGCTGGCCATGGCGGCGGCGCAAGCACCAAGGGTTAGGTTTTGCGGAAGAAACGGCAAAGCCGGGTGGAGATTGGGAAAGGTGGGGAGTGGACGAGGAGGAGGACGAGGCGTGCGGTATATATCGATGGAGTCCGACCTCGACTCCAACACAAGCTCCGTCCCGACCGACCTATCGCCCTTCTATCGGGGGCAGGCCCACTCGCGCCCCGCACCTTTTTTTTTTAAGAATAGAACACTTTATTATAGCTAACAAGCCGCCTCGCTAAAAATCTTCCCGTTCCGTCGATACCCTGGTAAGAAAAAGAGTGCGTAAAAACTTGCCGCTCCAAGTTTACGGACGCATAGGTTACACGAACGCCATCTGGCGGAGAAACTAACCACATATGCCTACCGACAGAAAGATAACGAACTGTCTAGCTAAGTTATGAGCATCTATGTTGGATGATCGCTTCTTGTGAGCGAAATCCACCCTTTGAAAGTTCGCCTTCCTAGTTGTGATCTCGTGGACGATCTGGCCATAGACCCCTCTCCCTTCTCCGCCTAGGTTCTTGACCACATTGTTGCAATCAGATGCTAGTTTAAACCTCTGGAGGAGCAGGTCGACCGCCAACGCCATGCCCTCCCGGCACGCCATCGCCTCCAGCATTTTCGGGTCAGTGATGCCCTTGGCGACCACCGATGAAGCACCCATAAAACTACCATTTTCTCTACGCCCGTTATAGCCGCGATTGCAGTATTCTTCCATGTAGCCGTGTCAACATTAATTTTTTGCATCCCCGCTGGCGGGGCAACCCATGCCGGTCCTGGTGGACTCTTTCCAGTATTAGTTGCCTTCACCTTTGGACTCGTCACCCGCAGCTCCGCGATAAAACGCTAAAAAAAAATAGTCTGTCGATAATGGGCTTTGGTAGATCTCTTCGTGGATCGCCTTTCACCTCGTGTGCCAAACCGCCCATAGCGTGACTACTACCCTGATCAATTCCGCGTGTGGTAGAGTTTTGAAGACAGTGGCCAGCCACGCTTTGGCACTCTCCTCTTGAATGTTACTGATCATCTCCGTACTCGCCTCTGGCGCCAACTCCCATACGCAGTGTGCCATCGAACACTCCAAAAGGGAGTACTTGCATGAATCGTCGTTGCCGCAGAACTGGCATTGACGACTAGTTGCCATGTGTCGATGATGACGCACGTCAGCCATCGGCAGCGACTCACGCGCCAATCTCCGCAAGAAAACACGAATCTTCGATGGAACCTGCACCTTCCATAGCGCAATCCATTCTTTTGCTTTGCTAGCGCCAGATGAGCTTGTGGTTTCCTCCACCCAGTCTGTCCTCCTCAATTTCGTTTCAATAAACATATGATATGTGGAACAAACAGAGAATACACCTGACTTCTCGTAGTGCCAGTTCTTTATCCATCGGTAAGAAGAACGTTTGCAGCTTCTACACATCCCACCTTGCTTCAAAACTGACATGATGGGGAGGAGTTTCGTCTGAGCTTTTACATGCAACCGGCCGCAAAAGGCTGTCTCGTGGAAACCAGTTGGTTGTCCACACCTCCGTGCTTTCTCCTATACCAATTCTCTTGATAAGCCCTTGTTTCAACGCCTCCTTTCCATCGCATATCGATCTCTATATCCAGGAAGGGGAGGAACCTACCCCTGCGGACAAGAAATCGGACTCTGGAAAGTACACAACCTTGAGACCCTCGCACTTAGTGAGGTGGGGTCCTGCAGGATGCGCCAAGCCTGGCTCGCCAGTAACGCCAAGCTGAAGAGCTCGATATCTCGAAATCCTAGACCACCCAAGTATTTCGGCTTCGTCATCTCCTCCCACGAGACCAACATGTTTTTCTCTTCTCATCTTTGCATCCCCACCAAAATTCCAGAGCAGACTATTTATGTGATTGCAAAGACCATTTGACAGTCTAAAACACGACATTGAAAATGTCGGTATAGCTTGAGCTACTGATTTGATAAGTACCTCCTTTCCTGCCGTCGACAACAACAACTCTAGCCAGTCCTGAACCTTCTTCCACACACGGTCCTTCAGATACTTGAAGGCACCATTAATGGATGATCCCACATTCGCTCAAGGAGACATTGTGTACACCCACAATCTCCATGATCTCCTCCTTCACTGAATCCTGGCATCCCTTGGCGAAGTGGATGGATGACATGTCCAGGTTCAGTCTTTGGCCTGAAGCATCACAATAAATTTGCAACACATCCTTCTGTAGGGGATCGGTGCAGAAAACAAAAAAATTCCTACGATGAAACCCCAGAAACTGCCTAGGATCTATCTATGTAGTAATGCGGTAACGGCCGATGCGTAGAGAATACATACCCTTGTAGGCCGTCTGCGGTTAACGTTTCGTGCGGAACGTGGTTGAAGTAGTTGTACTCGTAGCCGACCTCCAGGTCGCGAAGCTCCTCGCAGGTCACCCCTTGCTCCTTCTTGATATTCATCATCTTTATCATGCAACAGCTCCGGCTCACGACATTCAAGTGCCCCAAGATGGATCAAGTGCCCCAAGTGTCTTCGTACACATCCGGTGTACGATGAGACCTCCGGCAGCCTGATCCCGCCGGGAGTGCAGAAGTTGATATCCGGCTAGGAATCCCTGCAGCGCAACGGCGTACTACAGGTGTGCCTTGATCGCACAGCCCAGACTTGGGGCCATGGTCACAAAGTATAGAGAGAGGGAGGGAGAAAGTCAACCAAAGGACTTCTCAAGTTGTGTGTTCAATCCCACCCATGGGCACCCCTTTATATAGGGGGAGGGGGTGTGCCCTCCCCTTTGGGTTTCCCATGTGGGACTATTCAAGGGAGAGAGGGGGGAGGCGCATGGGCCTTCATGGGCCACCGGCCAGGGGTGGGCCCTACCTCGCGGACAGCCCTAGGCAGGCCGGGTGGGCCCCCTCAAGGCGCCTGGGCCTTGGCCCTTTAGCCCTTGGCCCTTCCCTCCTCCGGTTTTCCCTCATGGGCCCTATTTCCCTAGGAAGTTTGGCCCATTAGTGGAATAACCCTTCAAATTAGATTTTAATATTATATTTAATATTAATTACACTAATTAATATGTAAATACATATTACTAAATCTATCTTGACCCGAAACACCTTTCGGTTCCCTTTCGATTTCCTCCGAATGACTTCGGATCTTTCCCGGACTGATTCTGGTCCTTTATTCTTTCTCCGAACAACTTCGGATCTCTCTGCAGAATGATTCCGACTTTCTCTTTCTCTATTGTGATTCCATCTTACGAATGATCGCTCTCATCGTACCCTTAAGTGTATCCTCTCACGACTCGGGAATGCTCTAGACATGATCTAAATCAATGATCAACAGAGGGACCAGGGATATCCATGTGACCCCTATGCATTCCTGATGACAATGTCATTTGAACCGTCTAAATGTAGCATCATCTTCCTTTTGTTTCTCGATACAACTTGCCCGAGATCCGATCATTGGTATCCCATACCTTGTTCAATCTCGTTCGCAACAAGTTCTATTTTCTTGTTACCGTGATATTACATCCCCGTGACCTAGTCACATGTTGCAACATGTATAGATGTAATCTCACCAAGTAGGCCGTATGTATCTTTACCTGTCATGTGGGTGAACAAATCCCGGTCTTGCAGTCACATGTCATCTACTGTTCCTTCGGAATACCCAATGTACACCTTTATGGCCACCGCATTACCAGATGACGGTTGATGCAGTCTAAGCAGCCTAGGGAAACATTGAGTAATATGAGCTCACGGTCTAAGGAGAAGGAGTCTAGGTATAGTTGTTGCAACAATGAACTATGACTTGATCGTGTTGCAATCCTTCGAGGAATGTCCAATCACATCATTCTCCAATGATATGATCTCGTTGTCAGTCGGCATAAATGCCCATGATCTTGAAACCCAGATCATCTTCATGACCAACGAACTAGTATGAATAGAGGCTACTAGGGACTTGGTTGTTTCATACCACACCTGTACCAATGTTTCTACTTGGCACAGTTATAGCACAATATGAAACTATTATAAACTAATTGAGATATGACAATAAAAACCTACTTCTTATTTGCCTCTAGGGCATATCTCCTTTAGTCTCCCACTTGCACTAGAGTAAAAATAAACTAGCTCGCATTTTACTCATATAAACCATATACGATATGCGTTTACAGATCATGCATGCTCATGGGAAACGTCATGTCCATGTTCTGTTTTACCAGATCATTATGTCTCTTGCAAATCCTTAATGTCTTCCTAATTTTGACATTCACTCCATTATTTTATAATGGGTCGAAGTATTTGTTTGGCAACAAAGTGAGACTTTGTTTCTAGTGTTTATGATGACGGTCGTTTTCACTATTGTCATCTAAACTTCGAAACACACTTTGCTATCCTTTGTGTATATACTATAGTTATGGCAGCTGAATGAGACCGGATTCCAGGAGCTTACAGTGACGTTAGATCAACCTCGAGGGCTTTCTCATGGGCACTGGGCCCTGGGACACATCATTCTACGTTAAAAGCGAACTAGCCTCGCCATAACATTATACAGCACATCAGATGTAGCCTTTATACTTCTATATCTATGTAGATCCTAGTGCATGAAATGCATTTATGCCACTTACATTGCTTCTTGCTACTTAAGTACAAACTTAATTCTGGTTCAGTGATCAACTCAGGAGTCACTTAAAGACATGTTCTTATAGTTAAGACTTTGTCCTACCAACCAGAACTTCGGGTCACTTTATGTCGAGCATATAACACGGTTGCATGAAAGAACCTATGACTGAGGCATAGGAGATGCAACGCATCTCTTTCTTTCAACCATAGTTGCAATACTCAATGCTTCATATAGTAAGAACTACTTTCTCACCTTGTTCCATTCTAAGCTACTTCAGAATCTTGTCTTAGGACATTCTGAACATCTTTCAGAATCAAGTCCAGGAAGCATTCGATGTTCAATGTTTATTAAACTCATCGATCTATCTTGATAGATCTTATCATTTAATAACTTCAACTTCATCCTAACTTAAATATTATTAACACCGATCACATCATTCACATATGTCTTCCACATATCCTAGAATGATTTCACGCTCCCACTCAAATATGACATTCATGTTTGAGATCCAGGGATTTCACTTAGCTCCCACTCAAAATATGTCATTCATGTTTGAGATCTAGGGATTTCACTTAGCTCCCACTCAAATTATGTCATTCATGTTTGAGATCTAGGGATTTCACTTAGCTCCCACTCAAATTATGTCAGCTACATATTATGAATTAGCCAAGCTGATTTGCTCCCACTAAAATCTAGGTCCTCCCGATAATCTTGGACATTCCAAAATTCTTTCATCATTATCAATTTGAGAATTCCAATTACGAGACTTCAATATCCATATATTTCTAGTGTAAATTCAAAAGACTTAAGCATCACTACTATTGTAGTCAATTCCTTGAATTTGTCCAAACTTGTGACAAATCGAGCTTTTTGTCATTCATTAAGTTTCATTTCCTTCTTATGACTTTGCAGTCATTCGGAAGTATCAAGTAAACTTCTTTACTTTGATAACATCAAGTAACATGTTATTTTGCAATCTTAAATGTAACTTAATATAGGATTTTATGACTCCTAGTCATTTCTCGCACTCAGGTCCATCACGCTTCTTTGTAATTTGTAGGTATGTCTTATTCAAAACATCACAAGTGAATCAATAATATAATTCCACAAACTTGTAGAATATATAGTTGAATCCTACTTTCTTTAGTAAAAGTATTCCCTGAAACTTTATGATCATTATGAACAGTTTCTCCTCTATTTGTAGAGTTTGGTTTCATGAAACAAATTTCGCTACGCCACTCAACAATCCAGAGGTAAGGTCAAATACCTTGTTTTGATCTTTTACTTTCTTCCACCTGTATCTTCATCAAGACACGTCAACTTTGGACAACCACAAGTTTGTCCCTTTGTGGAAGATGCATTCATAGCTACCTAAGAATGCTCTACAAAGACTTGTTTATTCGCCACGATTTCGACTTATCGAAATCTCCAGAAACTCGAACGTGTCATAACACTTATGGTGTTGTTTCCACGAATCTTTTGGACGTTCCTTTGTATTTCAAATGAGTGTTTGCTTATTTTGATCTCTAACTCTAAACGACAACTATAACCCTGATAAGAGATAATATTATACCATATGTATCTAATACATAATGATTATGATATTTAGACATTTCAACATAGTTTGAATTCGTCCAATTATCATAATTTGTGAAACATCTTTCACAAGTCCCTTTTTTATGCTAAATTTTAACTTGAATACTTTTGTCGTGTCGTCAAATCGAAGATACTTGTCAATTCAGTTAATTCAATATCCCATTTAGTTATGAACTCATTTGAACAATTCAAATCATTTCAAACTTCATGTTTCATTAAGTAAATACACTTATTCACTTAAGTCCACAATAAATGATTTCCACTACTTGTTGAAAATATGATACATCACTATGTATAAGATTCAACATTTCTTCGCATATCACCGTTTTACCAGAATGCGGAGTTTTAGTCATTCTGCCCAAGAGGCATGGTTTTGCAAAGTCTCTAGATTAAGCATCTAGGACCCCGATCTTTCATAAAGAACCTTCAATAACCAAAATGACTTAAACTGTAGTGTCATTTCATTATTAAACTTTGGATATCTTTTAGCATTCTAATCCTTTATAAATGTTTAAACTATTATCATTAACATAGTGATGAGAATAACTTGTTTGTAACCGTAATGTGACCATAACGGTATTGTTCATAAGAATAGTACAAACTAGTTTGTAACTTGTTCATATGAATAATTGTCTCGCCAAAAGCAAGACACACAAACTAGGATTACAAATTATATTCAAGTCCACTAATCCAAATGACAAACTTTGAGGGAAGAGGTGATGTCGGTCATCAACTGTTTTGCTTGCCGTCATCAAGTCACGTTGCCTCAAATCTAGCAATTCTCAAGCAGATTAATCTGTTTTCACAAAACGGGACAAGTATCAAATACTTTGCAAACTGCAACGAGTTTTGCAAGAACCACATTTATAATTTTGTATATCTAACATATAACTTTTCATCCATGACCTCCATTTGCAATCAAGCCCTACTAAGAGTTCTCAACTCTAATGCAAGATCACTAAGTGTTTTTCCAAACATTCTCCATGATGGAGGAAAACCCATCCAACGGCTCATACTCTATGTGCCTTATTCTGTAGAATACAAAATGTAGCCCAACTCTCCATCGAATGGAGAATGGCTTATTGGATGATAATGGAGAAAACACAAACATCCCGGAGTCATTGAATCATCTCCTAATGGTTATTGTATCAAGAAGAGAAGATCACCTTTTACGAGGATATCCCTCAGGCGTGGGTATTAATCTATGAAGTTGGACCCTTTTGCTAAGTTCCATATATATTAAGCAATATATTCCCATGGTCTCAAAGGAACTCAATGGGATAGGCCAAGGTCTACTAAGATATTTGCAAACAGACATCTAGACTAAGTTTATAATAAGAGATCAATTTATAATTGGTCTCCACTAAAATTGTCATCCCCTGGACAACTTTAGTGATCGCATGATCCCTATCCTCTACGCTTCCCCCGATCATCACGGCCATCAGTGCATTATCAAAGGTATATATATTCACTAATGGCAATCACATCATCCATGTGACTCATGCTCGATCTTTCGATCTCTTGTGTTCTGAGGCCATGTATGTACATGCTAGGCTCGCCAAATCTAACTTGTATGTATTCGCTGTGCAATATGGCTTACACCCACTGTATGCGAACGTAGATATGTCTGACCCCCGATCATCACGGCCGACCTCATACCGAAGAACTTTCTTGGTGGTGCACACACAAGGGGAACACGGAACATTGGAATTAAATAGGGATTATCTTATTTGCTACCGTTGAGTATCTAAATACTAGCACACAATAAGATGTAAAAACTGGTATCAACATCATATGTATAATGTGATATGATATGGTCTTTCTTGTGCCTTGATATCCATCGAGCGCTCCAGCATGATCTCCATCGTGCCCTTGGTTTGACGCCAAGTCCACGACGCCTCCACCAGGTCGTCCATCGGAACGATGACTATTACTATACTACTTAGTAATAGAAAAGTAAACTACTTTACCTTCGTATCGACCAATGCCATATCATAATCACATGCCCCCTGCAACATAAAGTTAGACACCTCTACTTTATCTATTGCAAGTTTTACGTGGTTGTTAGGGCTTTCACACTAGAACCGTTTCTAAACTACAAACTTTCCAACCACAACATGGATCAACTGTTGTCTCTACTACACCCCTTTCGGGGCCCTCCGTTGTAAATGATATATCAACTATCGAATGAGAGACAGACACCCGCTAGCCACGTCTACGGTACAAGCCGTATGTTGAGCGTGGAACCAGTCTTGCGTACGAATACGCGTAAGGTCGGTCCGGGCCGTTTCATCAAACAATACCATGATATAAACAAGCACACGTTAGAGGGTAACAACTAAGGGATAAATGCCCGCACAATAGTTGTGCGTACTGACCGTACAGCACTCCTACGCATAGATCAGCTCTGATACCACTGTAGGGGATCAGTGCGGAAAACAAAAAAATTCCTACGATGAAACCCCAGAAACTACCTAGGATCTATTTATGGTAAAGGCCGATGCGTAGAGAATACATACCCTTGTAGACCGTACGAGGTGAACGTTCTGCGGGGAACATGGTTGAATTAGTCGTACTCGTAGCCGACCTCAAGGTCGTGAAGCTCCTCGCAGGTCACCCCTTACTCCTTCTTGATCTTCATCATCTTCATCGTGCAACAGCTCCGGCTCACGACATTCAAGTCCCCCAAGTGTTGCGCATCGTGTCTTCATACACATCCGGTGTACGATGAGACCTCCGGCTCCCCGATCCCGCCGGGAGTGCGGAAGTTGATATCCGGCTAGGAATCCCTACAGCGCAATGGCGTACTGCAGGTGTGCCTTGATCGCACAACCCAGACTTGGGGCCATGGTCACAAGGTATAGAGAGAGGGAGGGAGAAAGTCAACCAAAGGACTTCTCAAGTTGTGTGTTCAATCCCACCCATGGGCACCCCTTTATATAGGGGGAGGGGTGTGCCCTCCCCTTTGGGTTTCCCATGTGGGACTATTCAAGGGAGAGAGGGGGGAGGCGCATGGGCCTTCATGGGCTGCCGGCCAGGGGTGGGCCCCACCACACACACAGCCCTAGGCTGGTTGGGTGGGCCCCCTCAAGGCGCCTAGGCCTTGGCCCTTGGCCCTTCCCTCCTCCGGTTTTCCCTCATGGGCCCTATTTCCCTAGGAAGTTTGGCCCATTAGTGGAATAACCCTTCAAATTAGATTTTAATATTATATTTAATATTAATTACACTAATTAATATGTAAATACATATTACTAAATCTATCTTGACCCGAAACACCTTTCGGTTCCCTTTCGATTTCCTCCGAATGACTTCGGATCTTTCCCAAACTGATTACGGTCCTTTATTCTTTCTCCGAACAACTTCAGATCTCTCTGCAGAATGATTTCGGCTTTCTCTTTCTCTAATGTGCTTCCATCTTAAGAATGATCAGTCTCATCGTACCCTTAAGTGTATCCTCTCACGGCTCGGGAATGCTCTAGACATGATCTAAATCAATGATCAACAGAGGGACCAGGGATATCCATGTGACCCCTATGCATTCCTGATGACAATGTCATTTGAACCGTCTAAATGTAGCACCCTCTTCCTTTTGTTTCTCAATACAACTTGTCCAAGATCCGACCATTGGTATCCCATACCTTGTTCAATCTCGTTCACAACAAGTTATGTTTTCTTGTTACCGTGATATTACATTCCCGTGACCTAGTCACATGTTGCAACATTTATAGATGTAATCTCACCAAGTCGGCCGTACATATCTTTACCCGTCATGTGGGCGAACAAATCCCAGTCTTGCAGTCACATGTCATCTACTGTTCCTTCGGAATACCCAACGTACACCTTTATGGCCATCGCATTACCAGATGACGGTTGATGCAATCTAAGCATCCTAGGGAAATAGTGAGTAATATGAGCTCACGGTCTAAGGAGAAGGAGTCTAGGTATAGCTATTGCAACAATGAACTATATGACTTGATCATGTTGCAATCCTTCGAGGAATGTCCAATCACATCATTCTCCAATGATCTGATCTCGTTGTCAGTCGGCATAAATGCCCATGATCTTGAAACCCAGATCATCTTTGTGACCAACGAACTAGTATGAATAGAGGCTACTAGGGACTTGGTTGTTTCATACCACACATGTACCAATGTTTCTACTTGGCACAGTTATAGCACAATATGAAACTATTATAAACTAATTGAGATATGATAATAAAAACCTATTTCTTATTTGCCTCTAGGGCATATCTCCTTCACCTTCACCTCATTAGCACTCTCACTATTAGCTTTAAAAAACAGCAGGCTGTCATCTGCAAATAGTAAATGCCTGACCACAGGGGCTGATGGCGCCACTTTGATACCACTTAAGTTCGATGACTCAATTATTGATTGTAAAAGGCACGAAAGGCCCTCTCCTGCTAACAAAAACAGGTAAGGAGAGATAAGGTCACCCTGGAGGATGCCCCTTGAGGGAGTAAAATTTTCAACATGATCTCCATTGAATAAAACTGAGAATGAGACGGTTGTTACCATGCACATGATCATTTCCACCCATCTATGATGAAAGCCCAACCGCAACATAATGGCTTGGAGATAGTTCCACTCCACTCTGGCGTAGGCCTTCCTCATGTCCAACTTCAATGCACAGCATCTCGCACTCATGGCTCTCTTGCGCTTCATAAAATGCAAGCACTCATAACAATTATGTTGTCGGTGATCATTCTTCTAGGAAAAAAAGCGGACTGTTCCTCGGATATTATCTCAGGTAAGATCCCATTCATCTATTAGCAAGAACCTTTGACGCAATTTTGTAAATAACGTTGCAAAGACTTATGGGTCTGAATTCTCCCAGCTCCTTCGAGGACGCCACCTTCGGGATGAGAACAATGAATGTTTTATTAATAATGGCTGGATCATCATCACCCCGCAAAACCCTCATAACAATTGAGGTCACTTCCTTCCCGCACAGCTCCCAATGATGCTGAAAAAATGCGATGGGTATCCAACAGGTCCTGGATCCTTCACCTCCTTCTCTGAAAAAAGGCCGAATCAGTGCCTCGGTCACCTTCACTAGAACCGTCTCAAGCACTGTCTCCATACTTGACATACCCTCTGACGTGTATAACTATTTATAGAACGATGTGGTCTCAGATCCCATCTCCTTCTCATCAACAATGATCGATCTGTCTCCTCTTTTAATCTTTGAGAATTTATTCTTCTTCTTCCGTTGACTTGACCTCATATGAAAAAAATTGTATTCTTGTCTCCGGCCATGAGCCATTGTAGCCTTGCACGTTGCTGCCATATGATCTCTTCTCTATAGCTTAGTTCAACAACTTTGTTCGTCACCTTTATTTCAGCGTGAGAGGGTCCAATTCTCAATGGACCATCCTGCATCACCTCAAGTTCAGCTTTGAGCTTACTAAGCTCGAGCTTCACATTGCCAAAACTGCCCTTGTTCCACTCGTTTAGTTGTGTCGACATATTCTGCAACTTAGTATTCAAATCATACACAGTTGTTACCTCACCTCCTTGCTTCCATGCCTAAGCCAGCATAGGAGTAAACTGCTCATGCTCCTCCCACATGAGCTCATATCTGAAATTTTAACCCCTTCGCCTTCGCTCTAGCCCGTGTGCCCATGTGAGCAGTATGGGGCCATGATCAGATGTGGCGGCTGTCTATTCCACACAGTCGCCCCCGAGAATCGTGCACTCCAGTCCGATGTAGCCAACGACCAGTCGAAGCGGACCCTGTAGTACGTCCCTCCATCTACCTTTTGTAGGGGCTCCGCGCATGAAAACAATAAAAATTTACCCTACGCCCCTGAACCTCTGATGCTGCCAAGACCTATATATTAGTAATACAGTAACGGGAGGGGCTTTTGCGAACTTACCCTTGAAGACCGAAAAGCGTTGTCAACGCTCAGGAGAGTGTGGTTGATGTAGACGAGCCAAAGCCGACCTCAAGGTCGTGATGAAGTCCTTGCGCTCCTGTGGCTCCAACGACTTGAGTGCCTCAAGTGCGACACCTCGCGGGGAGTTACACACGTCCGGTGCCTGACGATGACTCCCGCTTCCCTGATCCAGCAGCAGTTGCGGAAGTAGAGCTCCTAGATCCGAATCCCGCAGCGCGACGGCGCTCCGCGGTGAAGAAGTCTCTCGTTCGCGCAGTCCAGACTTGGGACCATGGTCACGAGAGAGAGGGAGAGAGAGAAAATATCAATTAGAGGTCCTCCCAAAAGTGAGAAGAGCTTTATTGATTATTGGTGTATTTTATTTGGCAAAATACTCCCACTATATATAGGGGGAGGTACTACCTCCCTCAAAGTCCCGGGGTGGGACTAAAGGAGAGGAGGGGGAGGGGAGGCCGCCGGCCACCCTACTGGGCCCCGCGCGGGGGGGCTAGGGCCAGCCGGCCACCCCCCTTGTCCCTTCTCCATCTCTCATTTCCCTAATGGGCCATCTCCCCTCCGGGAATTGGCCCATTAAACCTTTGACCATTTAAATTGATTTTTATCTTTATTAATAATTATGAATGAATGATTAAATCAATATTTAACATTCATTCACATATTATTCAACCTCCATGGCTATGCAACAGCTTCCACCTCCACTCCGGACATCCTCCGGACTTACCGAAACCCTTCCGGTTTTCTCCCTACTATTCTTCGGCGATTCTACCGATCCTATAAACACTCTCTAAGCATCATCAAGCCCTTAAGCGTGATACCCCACGGTTCAGGAACACTCCAGACATGGTCGGGACCCTCCCGCACCAATGATCGACTGAGGGACCTGGATGGCCATGTGACCCCTGTGCGTTCCACGAAGATCTTTCGTTGTTTGAACCGGGACAGTCGTGTCTTATTCCCTTTGTCTCTCAATACCTGCATTGGCCAAGATCTGATCAATGACATCACCATGTCGTGTTCAATATCGTTACCGGACAATGCTACTTGACTCGTTCCGACAAGTGATATCCCTGTGATCAAATCACACGTTGCGCAGCTATTGGATATAACCTCTCCGAGTGGGCCCTTGAGTATCTTCCCGTCACATGGACGGACAAATCCCACTCTTGACATATATTGCCTCTACGGTTCCCTCCGAGTACCTAAACACACCTTTATAACCACTTTATTACCAAGTGGCGCTTGATGCTATCTAAGCACTCTCGGGAGACACTGATTGATATAGCCTCACGGTCTAAGGAATAGTCTACGAGGATCCATTTCTAATCATCATAACTTGAACTTCGTGACATGATCGGGTCACAATGATTAGGTTGGGTATCGGTTCATCATCTCATTCTCTGAATGAGTTGACTCCATTTCCAACTGGCATAAATGACATATGATCAGGAAACATGATCATCTGTTGAACAATGAACCAGTTACTAGAGTTTCACTGGGAACCCCCTGGTTGTTTGTATATCACACGTGTATTGATGTTTCCACTCAATACAGTTATATCATGATATGAAACTTAATCATAAACTATATGAAATATGACAATAGTCCTTATAACTATTTGTCTCTAGGGCATATTTCCAACAGTCTCCCACTTGCACTAGAGTAAAAATACACTAGCTGCATTTGTTCTTAATCATTGGCACCATTACCGGTACCCTGAACATGCTCACTCATGGAAGAGGTTGAGTCTTGGGTCTGTACTTTACAGTCCCAAATCCTTTGCAACTTGCTAATGTCACCTTGATTGACATTAATACTTTATCATCACATGATAACATCTGTGTGTATGCATCGTCGCTATGGCAGCAGAACGAGGCCTGATTCCAGGAGCCTGATTCCAGCAGAACGAGGCATGATAACATCTGTGACTTTAGATCAACCTCGAGGGCTTTCTCATGGGCACTGTGCCCTAGGACACATCATTCTACGTTAAAAGCGGACTAGCCCTGCCATAACATTATACAACACTTTAGATGGTACCCTTATCTATTATTATAAATGTAACCATCGAAACACCAGTGCACTCTATGCAACCTTCGACGTTTTGTTCACCTCGCTTCCTACTTGACTCTAATCGGTATTACGGGAGTTTCCAACATATTCCCTTATAACATAACCCTTTATGCTTTAAGATATGTCATCCTTTATGGATTTGGAAAATATGTCTACAGTTCTCTATTAGACACTGTGGACAAACTTAGCTCAACATTCTGTGATTCAAACTTAATCACTTTCAAACGTTCCTTATTGGATCACATATTATGTTAAGTTATCATCATGGTTTTCTAAGATAGAACCTATGTCTTAACATAGTGGATGATCATCATCCTATTCTTTCTTGCAACAATTGATGTTAAACTTAATACTATTCCTAACTTGAGTTATTAAGGACCAGTTCCTTAATTAACTTCTATTCTGAAACCCTTTTCAGAATCCCTTAAGGAATACTACATAATATCATAATACACCTATTATCAACTTCTACACCTTATAAATCATTATTTATAAGTAATTGCGCTTTTATTCTTAACACACTTAAGAATTACTCCTATAAGCTCCCACTCAAAATATGTTCCTACATATTTGGGTATGAGTCGGTACTCTTACTCAAACTATGTTCATACATATTTGAATTTGAGACTTATATTGCTCCCACTCAAATATATGTCATTCACATATTGTTTTAGGAAGACTTTCATAGCTCCAACTCAATTTCATGCAAATTGCACATCTACTTACTATTTTGAACAACTTCAAATCCTTTGATCAAATATCAAACTTGGAGATTTACTATGAGATACTAGTACTATTACTAGTTTTAAATCCACTAGACATTTAAACACACATGAATCAAATTCATTCAAATTCGTCCAATACTTGACAAATTGTGCTTTTGTCATTCACCCCCTTTTTCCACTATGGCTTTGTAGTCATTTTGGAAAATTCAAGTAACTCCTTTTACTTGTGAGATTCAGCAATGAATTGCTTTCTAATCTCAAGGGAATTCTGCTTCTAGGATTTCTCATAATTCTAGTTTACCATTATTTCCTTAGTAGTTTGTAGGTATGTCATATTCCAAGAATCATGAAAAATGATTCATAAATGTCTCCATACAAGATATGGATTACATTTTGAATCCTAGTTCATGTAGTGAAAACACTAGTGGGAAGACACAATGATCCTTATCATTCATTCTTTCCTTCTGTGAAGAGAATCGTTCAGGAACGTTGTCCATTGCGCTTCTCAACACTCTGATGCAGGGATATGAATCCTCATCATGTTTTTCACTATCTTCCATTTGCTTCATAATCGAGAAATAACACTAAAAGTGACCTTTCTCAAGAATGCACCAAAATCCAAGCAATACCAGTTTTGCTTCTCTTTTAGTTTCAGTTATGGATTTCGTATTCAAAGTTTCCAATGAATACTCTACAAGGACTTGTTCGCTATTGTTTTGGTTATATCGAATAACCCCAAAACTTTCATGACGATCCATACTAGATATGGAGACGCTTTCACGAATTCAAATGGTTCACTATATATTCTAATTGAGTGCTAACTATTTCTAACTAATGGTCTTCTACATCTATACTACAACGATTTATTTGGTGCCATCTATTAACCCATTTTGATATCTAATATCGCATTGTGATGCTTTGCATTTTGACGTTTCAAAACACTTTGCATTTCACAATTTCTCTTATGCCATTCTTATAAAGTCGAATTTCATTACTATTGATCAAATCGCGGTAATTAGATTCTCTTTTATATTTAGTACCCTTTGTTTGTGAAACACTTTGATCAAATCAAATAGTTTCATATTCATGTTTCCTTTGGGAAACTACTTTACACTTTTAAACAATCATATAATGATAATTACCATTTTGTTAAAACACAATGCATCGAATATGTATTCACTTTAACAATTCATTAAAACACTTTATATTCAAGTAATACACGGTGTTCAAGTTATTTTGCCAAACTTTGGCATGATTTATATGTGATAAGAAATCGAATGTCTTTTCACATATTATCAATATAACTCTGAATTTAAACAATGGTTTTTCATTCATTAATGAAATATCATTAAGTTGGGTATTTTAAGGCATTTTAATATTTTAAAAATGTTCATGCATTATCAATTAGTTTCAAATAACAAGGATAATTCACAAGTAATCAAACAAGATATGAATGCGAATAGAAATCATTCATAATAGTAGAATAACTGCTTGTTACAAACTGATATGAATAATCGTCTCACAAAGTGTGAGACACACTAAAGAGGTTCACGATCTATTGATTACAATAACTATCCAAAATATAAACTAAATGATAAATGTCGAGGGAGAGTGTCGTCGGCCATCATCATCATGCTCGCCATCAACACGCAACGTCACCTCCTCTCCAGCAAACACCTCTCATGCAGAAGGACCTGTTTTCAGCAAAACAGAACAAGTATCAAATATACTTAACACTGCAAATGTGTTTGCAAGATTATAACATTTATAAAATTGTATATCAAATATATACCTTTATCATTGATGACCTCAGTGACATTTGGTTCAACCAACACATTCCTGAGATGTGTCACGAACCGGTGGAATTCCATTGATTCTGCGTCGTCTCTCATAATGCAAGTCCTGACTTTTGCTTGGCAGCTTGGTGGCAGCGACCGCAGCACAACGCCATTTGCAAAAGAGCCCGTCATCCAGCTATCCAGGAAGTATGCAGGCCTCATGTACACATCATGCATGCGCTCCAAGTGGTCGTCAAGTGATGAGTTCTCCTCCATCTTAATGGAGAGGAAGTATCCCATCAGCTCATGCTCCCATATGCGTGCTTGTTCCACGAAATGTGTCCTAAGCTGTAGCATAACCGTACGAGGGTTTACATCACCCACGAAAGGCCATGGCTCGTCCACCATTCTGAAACGCATTGTAACTGAAATGAAGGAGGCCATCTCTCGATGGAGATAGTGGTATTCCCGCTGCTCTGGGGTCTCTAGGTCAATGGGCTGATCCAAATCTATTCTGTCGAGAATGTAGTCGACTACGTCATTCTCGCTAAGGAGAACATGGAGACGCGCAACCCACATAGAGAAGTTTGATCCATGTAATCTGAGCTTCTCTCCTTCTAACCAATCAATCGTCAGCAGGAAAGGTGGCATCTACATTTATAATTGCAAAATGAATTTAGACTGAGTTTATAATTAAATGAGTTAATAATAACTCCACTCAGAAACACCTATCCTTAGAAGGGTTCCTAGTGATAACACGACCCCTATCAGCCACACTCCCTCGATTGTCACGGCCATCAATGTGGGTTCAAGGGTGGACGCTAAACGTCGGTCACATCATTCATGCGACTCGTGCTCGATCTTTTGACCATCCGCGTTCTGAGGCCATGTCTGCACATGCTAGGCTCTCCGACTCGACCTTAGTGTATTTGTTGTGCAACATGGCTTACACCCACTGTATGCGAACATAGATATGTCTGACACCCATGCATGTACCATGGATTGCCTCATACCGAAGAACTTTCTTGGTGGTGCACACTAAGGGGGAACACAATCGTTGGTAATTTTAACAGGGATCATCTTATTAGGCTACCGTCGAGTATATAATACTAGCACACAATAAGATATACAAACAATAACATTTAATGTAAATGCGATGTGATATGGTCCTTCACGTCGTGCTCTCCATCCGTCGTCACCGGATTCTGGCGCTAGGGTTCTGACACCGTAGACACCAGGGAACCGGTGTCTTTCCGGCGTGGTAGTCCGTCACCTCTGTGACTATTTACTACTACGTAATAAAAGGTAATCACTTTATCTTTGCCACAACCATATCACAAAGCAACGCCCCCCTGCAAAACAAAGTTAGACGCCTCTACTTTATCTTTGCATGTTTTACGTGGCTGAATAGGCTTTCGCACAAGAACCGTTCTTACCTACGAACTTTCAGGACAACGCTGATCAAGTAGTTGTCTCTACTACACCCCTTTGGGGGGCCTCCGTTGCAAATGGCATACCAACTAATGCGAGAGAGACAGACACCCCCCTAAGCCACTTTATACGGTACAAGCTGTATGTCAAGTGTGGACCAGCCACGCGAATGAACGCGTAAAGTCGGTTGGGGGCCGCTTCATCAAGCATTACTGCGGTATACACAAGTACACGTGGGAGGGTAACAACTAAAAGATCAACGCCCATATGCTACATCTCGTGTGTTCTACCCGTACTAGCATTACTACGCATAGATCTAGCTCTGATACCACTATAGGGGTTCTGCGCATGAAAACAATAAAAATTTACCCTACGCCCCTAAACCCCTGATGCTGCCAAGACCTATATATTAGTAATACAGTAACGGGAGGGGCTTTTCGTGAACTTACCCTTGAAGACCGAAAAGCATTGTCAACGCTCAGGGCAGCGTGGTTGATGTAGACGAGCTGAAGCCGACCTCAAGGTCGTGATGAAGTCATTGCACTCCTGTGGCTCCAACGACTTGAGTGCCTCAAGTGCGACACCTCGCGGGGAGTTACACACGTTCGGTGCCTGACGATGCCTCCCGCTTCCCTGATCCAGCAGCAGTTGTGGAAGTAGAGCTCCTAGATCCGAATCCCGCAGCGCGACGGCGCTCCGCGGTGAAGAAGTCTCTCGTTCGCGCAGTCCGGACTTGGGACCATGGTCACGAGAGAGAGGGAGAGAGAGAAAATATCAATTAGAGGTCTACCCAAAAGTGAGAAGACCTTTATTGATTATTGGTGTATTTTATTTGGCAAAATACCCCCACTATATATAGGGGGAGGTACTACCTCTCTCAAAGTCCCAGGGTGGGACTAAAGGAGAGGAGGGGGAGGGGAGGCCACCGGCCACCCTAGTGGGCCCCGCGCGAGGGGGCTAGGCCCAGCCGACCACCCCCTTGTCCCTTGTCCCTCTCTTCTTTCCCTAATGGGCCCTCTCCCCTCCGGGAATTAGCCCATTAAACCTTTGACCATTTAAATTGATTTTTCTCTTTATTAAATAATTATGAATGAATGATTAAATCAATATTTAACATTCATTCACATATTATTCAACCTCCATGGCTATGGAACACCTTCTACCTCCACTCCATACATCCTCCGGACTCACCGAAACCCTTCCGTTTTCTCCCTACTATTCTTTGGCGATTCTACCGATCCTATAAACACTCTCTAAGCATCATCAAGCCCTTAAGCATGATACCCCACGGTTCAGGAACACTCCAGACATGGTCGGGACACTCCTGCACCAATGATCGACTGAGGGACCTGGATGGCCATGTGACCCCTGTGCGTTCCAAGAAGATCTTTCGTTGTTTGAACCGGGACAGTCGTGTCTTATTCCCTTTGTCTCTCAATACCTGCATTGGCCAAGATCTGATCAATGACATCACCATGTCGTGTTCAATATCGTTACCGGACAATGCTACTTGACTCGTTCCGACAAGTGATATCCCTGTGATCAAATCACATGCTGTGCAGCTATTGGATATAACCTCTCCGAGTGGGCCCTTGACTATCTTCCCGTCACATGGACGGACAAATCCCGCTCTTGACATATATTGCCTCTACAGTTTCCTCCAAGTACCTGAACACACCTTTATAACCACTGTATTACCAAGTGGCGCTTGATGCTATCTAAGTACTCTCGGGAGACAGTGATTGTTATAGCCTCACGGTCTAAGGAATAGTTTACAAGGATCTATTTCTAATCATCATAACTTGAACTTCGTGACATGATCGGGTCACGATGCTTAGGTTGGGTATCGGTTCATCATCTCATTCTCCGAATGAGTTGACTCCATTTCCAACTAGCATAAATGCCACATGATCAGGAAACATGATCATCTGTTGACCAATGAACCAGTGACTAGAGTTTCACTAGGAACCCCTGGTTGTTTGTATATCACACATGTATTGATGTTTCCACTCAATACAGTTATAGCATGATATGAAACTTAATCATAAACTATATGAAATATGATAATAGTCCTTATAACTATTTGTCTCTAGGGCATATTTCCAACACCTTCTTCTCGAAGGTCCAGCTCCTTCCTTCGTAACCAAGATCACGAAGTCCACAAACATCAACCATCTCACGGAACCTAGCTATTTGAGTATTGCTTCTCTCATGCACCCCAACATGTTCCAATCGATGTAACACCTCATTGAAATCACCCATGCAAACCCATGGTAATGCAGACAATGAATTAATGAACTTGAGCATATCCCAAGTTTTAAAACGCTGCGCCACCTGCGCCTCCCCGTAAACACAGGTCGGTCTCCAAGGATCACAACCCTCCTCAGTAACAATAACATCAATGTGATGCTATGAAAACGGTAAAATATGAATATGAGTTTCATTTTTTCAAAAGATTCCTAGGCCTCCACTTCTACCAGAACTGCTAACCGCAAAGACTTTATCATAGCACAGCGTACCACATAAACTTTCCACCCGTGTTTTGTGTACATGAGTCTCAAGCACACATAGCACGGTAGGGGAAAAACAGCGTCTAAAAACACGCAACTCATTAACTATCACAGCTTTGAAGGGTTCCGTAGCAGAAAACAAAAAAATTCTATCTACTCGAACACTAATACCAGGATCTATACCATGTAGACATAAGTAACGGCGAATGAGTACAGTATTCATACCTTTGCAGAGAGTGGCACGCCTTACGCAGGAAGGCGTATATTGATGAAGACGAGCAAAACCCCAAGTGTGGTGCCTCCGAAGTTCGTCACACGTCCGGTGTAGTGGACGTCAACTGGGCTCCGATCCAGCCGAGCAGCAGAAGAAGTAGATGCCGGATCGCTGATCACACAACGGTAGTGTGAAGTTGGAGAACTCAACTACGAAGTCCTCCCCAATATTACGGGGAAGCCCTCAGCAGATGAGAGAGAGAATGAGAGGAATGGGTGTTTTCCAAGGGGAGGGGGACCCCTTTATATAGTAGGAGGGGGGTGCACCACCCAGGGGCCAGGCGGTGTGGGACTATTCCCACACCCGTCGGCCACCTTGGGGCAGCCGCCGGCCCTAGGTGGGCCCCACTGGGGCGGCCCACTAGCCCTAGGCCGGCTAGCCCCCACTCCTAGGCGCCTTGCCCACTTGGGCCTCCCCTCGGGTGAGGCCCATTAGCAATATAGTGCTTTTTAAAATAAAATAAAATATATATTTAATATTAATTCTCCAATTAACATTCAAATATACATATTATATTATTCCTTCACTCCGGAACATCTTCCGGACCCCTTCCGATCTCCATCGGATGTTACCGAAACTATTTCGGTTTCTCTCTCTCTATTTCTCATACGATACCTCATCTACCCTAAGCGTCCCCACCCTTAACCGTGACATCCTTCGGTTCGGAAACACTCCGGACATGATAGAGACCACTCTCATATCAATGATCAATAGAGGGACCTGGATGGCCATGTGACCCCCGTGTATTTCACGAATACAATCGCTCGAACCGTGAGATAGTCGTTCCCCATTCCCTTTGTCATACGATACCTAATTCATCCGAGATTGATCTTCGGTATCTCTATACCTTAGTTCGATCTCGTTACCGATGAACTTGTTTTCTCGTTCTCATGTCGTTGCATTTCGTGACCTAGTCACATGCTTGCAAGCTTCATTAATGCAACGTCACCGAGATGGCCACATGTATCTGTCCGTTACATAGACTAGACAAATCCTGGTCTTGATATGTACTCCTCTACACATTCCTTCGGAAAACCTGAGTGGCACCTTTTTGATCACCCTGTTACGAGATGATTCTTGATAACCATCTAAGCTTCTTCCAGAATGGTGATTTGCATTACCTCATAGTCAAAGGATCAGGTTGCGAGGTTCTCTGTGTTTTATCATCAATGGTGAACTTTGTAACTAGATCTCATTATGGTATAACGGTCGGATGTTTGTCTATCATGTTATTCAACTAATAACATGACCTCATTGTCAGTTGGCATAAATGCCCATGATCTCGAAACACGGACCATCCTCATGACCAATGAACTAGTTCACTAGAGGTAACTAGAGACACGGTTTGTTTACATACCACACGTGTATTAACGTTTCGTATTAACACAGTTATAGCACAGTATGACACGTATTATGAACATACAGGAGGTATATCAAATAATACACTTTATTATTTGCCTCTAGGGCATAACTCCTTCAGTCTCCCACTTGCACTAGAGTATACAAAACTAGTTTACAATAGGCAGGAACCTAAAACCAATGGAATCTCGATGTTGTTCGTGCTTGTCATGTTGGAGAGCTTTAGTCAAAGGATCTGCTACATTCAGTTCCGTATCTACTTTGCAAATCTTGACTTCACCTTCGTCAACAATCTGCCGGATGACGTGAAATCTAAGCTTGATGTGTTTGGCTGTGGAATGAGTTCTTGGTTCCCTTGCATTTGCAATAGCTCCTGTGTTATCACAATAGATTGTCACGGGGTCTTGTGCATTGGGAAAACCTCCCAGTTCGATGACGAAATTCCTTAGCTAAACAGCTTCATTTGCCGCATCTGCTGCGGCAATGTATTCCGACTCCATTGAAGATTGTGCCACCACCGGTTGCTTCTTGCTTTTCCAGCTTACCGCCCCACCATTCACCAAGAAAACAAATCATGTTTGAGACTTAGAGTCATCATGATCTGAATTCTAGCTCGCATCTACGTAACCTGTTACGTTCAGAGCTTCATCATTTCCTCCATAGATTAGGAACATATCCCTTGTTCTTCTCAGATACTTTAGGATATTTTTCACAGCTGTCCAGTGATCCGGTCCTGGATTACTCAGATATCAGCTCGTCAAACTAAGAGCCAATGCCACATCAGGTCGGGTACTAAGAATTTCATACATGATAGATCCTATTGCAGAAGCGTAGGGGACGTCAGACATCTTCTCTCTATCATTGTCCGTTACAGGACATTGAGTCACACTCAAGTTGCAATTCTTCATCATAGGTGTAAAACCCCTCTTGGTGTTTTCCATTTTGAACCTCTTCAAAATCTTATCTATGTAAGTACTCTGACTTAATGCTATTAGGTGCCTTGATCTATCTCTATAGATCTTGATTCCTAATATGTATGCAGCTTCACCTAGATCCTTCATGGAAAATTGGTTGCTCAAATACGCTTTCACGCTATTCATAAGATCCACATCATTTCCCATGAGTAATATGTCATCCACATATACTACTAAGAAAACTACCGAGCTCCCACTCGCTTTTTTGTAAACACAGAACTCTTGTTGGTTTTGGACAAATCCAAAACTCTTGATCACTTGATCAAAACATTGGTTCCAGCTCCGAGATGCTTGCTTCAACCCATAAATGGACCGTTGGAGCTTGCATACCTTTCTAGCATCCTTAGGATCAACAAAACCTTCTGGTTGCATCATATACAACTCTTCATCAATGTGACCATTGAGGAACGCGGTCTTGACATCCATCTGCCAAATTTCATAGTCGAAATGCGCAGCAATTGCTATTAAAATCCTGACAGCCTTAAGCATCACTACGGGAGAGTAAGTCTCATCGTAGTCAACCCCTTGAATTTGTCGAAACCCCTTTGCGACAAGTCGAGCTTTGTGAATGGTTACATTACCATTCGCATCTGTCTTTTTCTTAAAGATCCATTTATTTTCCATGGCCTTGCGACCCTCTAGAAGATCCACCAAGGTCCAAACTTGGTTTTCATGCATGGATCCTATTTCGGATTTCATGGCTTCTAGCCATTTATCGGAGTCAGCACTACCCATAGCTTCTTTGTAGTTTGCAGGTTCTTCCTGATCATCTAAGATGACAGACATTAGAAGGCTATTATACCAATCTAGAGTGGCACGAACCCTTGTAGACCTGCGAACTTCAGGAGTCTCAATGTCGTTGTTTTGATCAGCATCAATAGACTCTTCCTCCATGTTAGAGAGCGGTTTCGGAACAGCTTCCGTTGCGCTACTCGGAATACGGAGAGAAGGGTCAACAATTTCATCTAACTCAATTTTCCTTCCACTCACCCCTTTTGCAAGAAACTCTTTCTCGAGAAAGGTGCCGGTTTTTGCGACAAGTGTTTTGCCTTCGGCTTGATTGTAGAAGGTATATCCAATAGTTTCCCTTGGATATCCTACAAAGATACATTTTTCCGATTTGGGTTCGAGTTTATCAGGCTGCAGTTTCTTAACATACGCCTCACATCCCCAAACTTTCAGAAAAGACAACTTTGGCTTCTGTCCATACCATATCTCATATGGTGTTGTCTCCACGGATTTGGATGGTGCTCGGTTTAAAATAAAAGCGGCGGTTTCTAACGCATATCCCCAAAAAGACACAGACAAATCAGTTAAAGACATCATGGACCGTACACTATCTAATAGGGTGCGGTTACGGCGTTCTGACAGACCATTACGTTGTGGTGTTCCGGCTAGCGTAAGCTGTGGGATGACACCACAGTCCTTCAAGTGCATGTGAAACTCATAACTCAAATACTTGCCTCCCCGATCCGATCGAAGGTGCTTGATTTTCTTGTTAAGTTGATTCTCTACCTCTTTCTGAAATTCCTTGAACTTTTCAAAGGTTTCAGACTTGTGCTTCATCAAGTAGATATATCCATATCTGATCAAGTCGTCAGTAAAGGTAACAAAGTAATGATAACCATTGCATGTTGAGACACTCATTGGTCCACATACATCTGTATGTATGATCCCAAGTAGGTCTACAGCTCTCTCCACTATGCCGGAGAATGGTGTCCTGGTCATCTTTCCCATGAGGCATGGCTCACATGTATCAAGGGATTCGAAATCCAATGATCCAAGAAGCCCTTCTGAATGAAGCTTCTTCATGCGCTTTATGCCAATATGACCAAGACGGCAATGCCATATGTACATGGAATTATTGTCACTGTGCTTACAACGTTTAGCATCAACACTGTGGATGTGTGTATCACAATCAAGATCAAGTAGGAATAAACCATCACATACAGAAGCATGAACATAGAAAATATCATTCATATAAATTGAACAACCATTTGTTCCTGATTTAACGAATAATGGTCTTGCAACAAGCAAGACCCACTCACAATATTCATACTCAGTGCGGGTACATAATAGCATTTATTCAAAACCAACAATAATCCTGACGGTAGACGGAGATGCAGGGTGCCGACGGACATCACTTCGACTCTCAAACCATTGCCGACGCGCATTGTCACCTCGTCCTTCCTCAGGCGCCTCCTACTCTGCAGATCCTGCTGAGAGTTACAAATGTGAGCAACAGATCCGGTATCAAATACCCAGGTGTTACTCCTAGCGCTTGTAAGGAATACATCAATAACATGTATATCATATATACCTTTGTCCGGGATGGCTATCTTGCCAGCTCGCTTGTCTTCAAGGTACTTAGGGCAGTTACGTTTCTAGTGCCCATCCCCTTTGCAGTAGAAGCACGAAGTGCCGGGCTTAGGGCCAGGCTTCGTAGTCTTTGAGGTGCTAGGAGCAAACCTGCCATCCCTCTTAGACTTCTTACCCTTGCCTTTTCCCTTTTGCCCCGGTTTCTTAAAGTTGGCAGTCTTGTTGACCATCACCCGTCTGCTCCTTCTTGATTTCAACCTCAGCAGTTTTGAGCATGGCGAACACCTCAGCAAGGGTCTTGGTCATCCCTTGCATGTTGTAGTTCATCACAAAACTCTTATAGCTAGGGGGCAGCGAGTGCAGCACCCTATCTATGGCGAGCTCCTCCGGGATTTTGCAATCTAGGGTGTTTAGGCGCTTAACGTAGCCAGACATTTTGACCACGTGCTCACTAATACTGCTGTGCTCTTCCATTTTAGTAGAGAAGAAGAGCTCAGAAGCATCATACCTCTCTGCATGAGCCTGCGGAGCAAAGACGGCTTTGAGATCCTCAATGATCTCAAAAGCATTCATCTTCTCAAAACGCTTTTGAAGCTCCGGCTCCATGGCATAGAGTATTCCACTCTGAATGAGGGAGAAATCGTCCACCTTGGACTACCAGACATTCTTTTTGTCCTGAGAGGCGGAATCTGCAGGCTTGCCGGAAGCTCAACCTCGATGACATAAGTCAACTTGTAGGGGACTAGGAGGATCCTAAGATTGCGAAACCATGCGGTGAAGTTGGTTCCATCAGTTTTCAGCTTGTCCTTCTCGAGGAAAGTGCTTAGGTTGAAGGTGGGTGGGTGAGACATCTACAAAGGATTTGCAAAGTGTTTAGACTTGTTCATAATAATGAGTTCAAATTTTAATAAAGGAACTCCCACTTAAACGAACATCCCTCTACTCGTTTAGTGATCACATGATCCCTATCCCCTGCACCTCCCCTGATCATCATGGCCATCAGTGCAGCATCAAAGGTGGACATTCCCTAATGTCGATCACATCAACTATGTGATTCATGCTCGACTTTTCAGTCTCTTGTATTCCGAGGCCATGTCTGTACATGCTAGGCTCGCCAGTTCTAACTCGTGTGTATTCGCAGTGCAACATGGCTTGCACCCACTGTATGCAACAGTAGATATGTCTGACCCCCGATCATCACGGCCGGCCTCATACCGAAGAACTTTCTTGGTGGTGCACACACAAGGGGAATACGATAACTGGAATACTACGAGGGATTATCTTATCATGCTACCGTCTAGTAAGTATACTAGCATAATAAGTAACACTTCTAAAGTGAAGTGCTATGACATGGTTATAGCTTTGTGATCATCATCAATAGCTTCAATGAGAGTTTCATAAACTTGTCATTGCCATGTTATAATACTTGCCCCAATGCAATAACGAAGATAGACGCTTCTATATTGACTATTGCATGTTTTACGCGGCTTTAGGGCTTTCGCAGTAGAACCCCTTCTCACCTACGAACGTCGAGCCACAACATGGATTCAGTGATTGCCGTTCTTCTTCCCTTTTCAGGGCCCTCCAGTGTCAATGCCATATCAACTACTGTAGAGAGACAGACACCCCCTAAGCCACTTTGATTTGTGGACCAGTCTTGTGAATCACCACGTCAGGTCGGTTGGGGGCCGCTTCATCAAATAGTGCCGCGATATGAACAATAACACTAAAGAGGGTAGCAACTAGAGAATCAATGCCCACATATTGCTATGTGTTCTATCCGTACGACATGTCTACCCATAGACCCGCTCTAATACCACTAAAGGGTTCCGTAGCAGAAAACAAAAAAATTCTATCTTTGCAGAGAGTGGCACGCCTTACGCAGGAAGGCGTATATTGATGAAGACGAGCAGCACCCCAAGTGTGGTGCCTCTGAAGTTCGTCACACGTCCGGTGTAGTGGACGTCAACCGAGCTCCAATCCAGCCGAGCAGCAGAAGAAGTAGATGCCGGATCGCCGATCACACGACGGTAGTGTGAAGGTGGAGAACTCAACTACGAAGTCCTCCCCAATATTACGGGGAATCCCTCAGCAGATGAGAGAGAGAATGAGAGGAATGGGTGTTTTCCAAGGGGAGGGGGCCCCTTTATATAGTAGGAGGGGGCGGGCGCACCACCCAGGGGCCAGGCGGTGTGGGACTATTCCCACACCCACCAGCCACCTTGGGGCAGCCGCTGGCCCTAGGTTGGCCCCACTGGGGCGGCCCACCAGCCCTAGGCCGGCTGGCCCCCACTCCCTAGGCGCCTTGCCCACTTGGGCCTCCCCTCGGGTGAGGCCCATTAGCAATATAGTGCCTTTTAAAATAAAATAAAATATATATTTAATATTAATTCTCCAATTAACATTCAAATATACATATTATATTATTCCTTCACTTCGGAACATCTTTCGGACCCCTTCCGATCTCCATTGGATGTTACCGAAACTATTCCGGTTTCTCTCTCTCTATTTCTCATACGGTACCTCATCTACCCTAAGCGTCCCCACCCTTAAGCGTGATATCCTTCGGTTCGGAAACACTCCGGACATGATAGAGACCACTCTCATATCAATGATCAACAGAGGGACATGGATGGCCATGTGACCCACGTGTGTTTCACGAATACAATCGCTCGAACCGTGAGATAGTCGTTCCCCATTCCCTTTGTCATACGATACCTAATTCATCTGAGACTTGATCTTCGGTATCTCTATACCTTAGTTCGATCTCGTTACCGATGAAGTTGTTTTCTCATTCTCATGTCGTTGCATTCCGTGACCTAGTCACATGCTTGCAACCTTCATTAATGCAACGTCACCGAGATGGCCACATGTATCTGTCCGTTATATGGACTAGACAAATCCTGGTCTTGATATGTACTCCTCTACGCATTCCTTCGGAAAACCTAAGTGGCACCTTTTTGATCACACTGTTACGAGATGATTCTTGATAACCATCTAAGCTTCTTCCAGAATGGTGATTTGCATTACCTCACAATCAAAGGATCAGGTTGCGAGGTTCTCTGTGTTTTATCATCAATGGTGAACTTTGTAACTAGATCTCATTACGATATAACGGTCGGATGTTTGTCTATCATGTTATTCAACTAATAACATGACCTCATTGTCAGTTGGCATAAATGCCCATGATCTCGAAACACAGACCATCCTCATGACCAATGAACTAGTTCACTAGAGGTAACTAGAGACACGGTTTGTTTACATACCACACGTGTATTAATGTTTCGTATTGACATAGTTATAGCACAGTATGAAATGTATTATGAACATACAGGAGGTATATCAAATAATACACTTTATTATTTGCCTCTAGGGCATAACTCCTTCAAGCTTTGCCGAAACCGCGGCAGTGAAAACTTGAACAACTCATTGCTCCCGGCGGAGCTCCTCTGTAGAGCCCGCCGATGGATTTTTGCCTCCCTTCACCTGTGCATTGACATTCTTGGTTTTCTTCTGCCTCTCTGATTCCTTAAGTGACACATACGCTGGCGGCGGTGGAGGTTCCATCAGCGCAAGATTTCCCTCCTTACCTCCATTAGTATGCTCCTAGGTCAGTTGTTTTGGTGCTAGCTTACCATCTCCTCCATCGGCTCTCTCCTCAATCGATTTCAGAGGGCTACCTGCTGAATCCTTCAGCTCTTGTTCTCCCGGGAGGCTTGCATCACCCAAGTTTTCCTGGAGCCAGAACTAGTAGTTTGCCCCCCCCCCCCTTCTCCATCCAAACTGCATCACCACGTCCTCCCGTCACACCCTACCAGCCACGGCCAGGGCCAAAACGACCACCTCTTCTTTGAGCACGGCCACCATGTTCAGACTATCCACGACCATGACCGGGCCTAGCGCCATACCGCTCCTGCCCAAAACCTCCTCACACCCGAGGACTCGATGGGTGCCAAGTCTCCATGGGAGCTAGCATCCACTCGCCAAACTACAGCTGATCATCCGTAAATTTTCCAAAGCCGCATTCTAGAACACCATGGCCCATCAGTCCACGGTGGTTACAAAACCTAGGTATTTTCTCGAATTTGACATGCAGCGTCATGCTCGGCCAACCCTCTAGTGAAAGCGTAACAAAGCGCCACAATGGCTCCTCCCAGGCCCGTCTCTAGGATTTGGGGGCCCCGGTGCGACTTATAAAATGGGTCTCAATTTTTGCTAAAAATAAATAAATAGTAAAACGAAATCACTGTTTACCTAATTATATAACTTCACAATGTGCTATTCCATATAATGTTCACAAATATATCAAGTATTTATTCTAAAAGAGTAAATATAGCAAGTAATAAAACGAACCTCATGTTCTACCAAAAAGCATCAGCCGTCTAGTATTTCTTGAAATAAATCTTCAATCATATCTTCATAATTAATCTTCTCCAAGATGTCACTCTCAAGTGCTATTGTGGCTAATCCACTGAGTCTTTCTTGTGTCATAGTAGACCGCATGTAGGATTTCAACAATTTGAGTTTAGAAAAGCTCCTTTCCGCAGATGCAATTAACAAAATTATGTCTGCAATATTAGCAAATTGATTTTCAGAATTTACTTGAGTCTCTTTCACCACAAATCTATCAAGAGCACCTTTTAAGACTGAGCTGCTGCTTCTAATCTTCATCTTTTCTTCTTCTTTTCAGCACCAGATTGACACTTTATTATTCTCATGATTTGTCATGTTTTCACAAATTTAGATTAACAAAAAATTCAAACAACTCAAATTAATAAGTTAACGCGAATAGACAAGTTGCGGTGGTCATACCTTCACATCTGAACAAAATTGCCGATCGGGACGCTCGTACAGCAAACGGCAAAACTAGGGCCGGCTGCTAGCAAGGACAAGGAAAACATCCGTTTAATAATCAGATTAGACCATCAGAATTGATCGATGATCAATCTGCTACTTCCCGTGAGCACTAGGCTTCACCAAATTTTACAATCTAGAAGATCAAACAATGAAATAATATACACCAGAGAAGGGACAGCCGGACAGGGTACGTACTAGTTCTAGTAAAAAAGGAAATACGCGATCGCGGAATCGGGAGACGGGAGTTGACAGTTCAGCAGTCAATCGATCTATTTCTACTACTTCCCAGAATCCCTCAGTTCGGCAGTTCCCAAACCCGTCTTTGATCTGCTGAAAAGGAACAAGTACCTTTGACAGTTTGAGACCGGCAGGAACTCGATCGACGATCACTAGCCAGGAAACTAGGGAAGGCGGGCAAGGTGTTGTCGCGGGTCCTGCGTTGAGTCGGGACGGCTAGGGATGACGGGAGAGGCAAAACAGTTCGCTAAACATCAATCTGGGCCATGTACGTACCTCGGCTGTTGCTAGAATCCGGGGGGGGAGGGCTGTTCGGTCGCTCCACCTGAACATGGCCATCAACGGGCCTGCTCCTCCGCTGCCGGATGAACTCGACCTCTATGGAACTCCCCAGTATTGGTCGCCACCACCCGCATCTCCACCTTGTCCACCTTTTCCACCTTTGCAGCAAGCTTCTTTAAGATGTCCTCCGTGCGGAATAGCGGAGGCAACTTGTGGATTTGGATCTAGGCCTACACTTTGTCAGGAAACAGAGGGGTTGGCCGATGCGCCGTCATACTCCTCCACCAATAGGGCACAGTCCCTGAACAGCCAAGGACCTTCCTCCGTAATCCGCTTCCAATCGTCGAGGCAAAACGCCTGCAGCACATACAGGTTGTGTCCGGTCGGGTTGAAAGACATCTCGCGATCTACCAACGGGCAACTGGGCGAGGCCGGTCCCTTGATCAGCCCGAGCAGATGTCTCAGAGGGGAGGGATGCAGGCGGCACGACGGTGTAGAGAAACTCCCGACGATCTGGATCGCCGCCAGAATTGCCTATGAATCGCCGTGCGCCCCGCACCTGCACATAGGTAGCTGGATTTTACACTGGGTTCCACATAGCCTGCCTTTCCTTGATAGGCCGTTGCTAGAGCATCTCTAGCAAATACCGTATCCGGCCCCATCCCGCAAAATAGCCGCCAGTTTGCGGTACTACGTGGAAAAAGTGGCCTTTATAAATACCTTAAATCGTACCGCATAGGGAAAAAAAACGCGGTTCACCTCAAATGGGCGCTTCCATGCTGTATATTTTCCGTATGGAGGACTCCCGATACGGTTTATTGCAAATGAGTAGACGGTTGGTGGGAGGAATATTCAGCTATAGTACCTCCATACTCATCGCCAACGCCATCGCCAAAGGTCGATTCCGGCCTCCCGCCAAAGCTGGGAAGGGTCACCGGAGCTATGAGGGGTCGACGGATCAGGGAAGGGTCACCGGAGCTGTGAATGGTCATTGTCGCTGCCACCGCTAGAAGTTGTCGTGGTATTGCCGACGAGAACGCCATAGAGGGGTCCTCACAGAGGGTGTTTAGAGAGTTGGGGAAAGGCGTTGAGTTGACGGGTACAGGTAACACAGCTTACCCAGGTTCAAGTCCCGTAACGGTGGTGGAACTCTACTCCTGCTATAAATCACTATAATGACAATACACCGAGTTATAGGGATTGGTTCACGCTGCGAGGTGTTGTGTAATGTTGTATGTTCTGCCCTAAAGGATCCCACGAGTCCGGCTTATAAAGGTGCCAGAACCTAGGGTTACAGGGAAAAGACCTTGCCGGACAGGTTACAGAGTCCTACACTGATACTAACTAGTTTTCGTGTCTTGTACTCCAAGGCTCCGTTGTAGGTTGGTGACTGCGACGTAGCCTTCCTTTATCCGGCATAGGCCTCCCTTCTGGATCCGTCTAACTGGGCCCCCCAGCAGGCCATGGGCCGTGCTACCAACTGTGGGCCACCCTGGTTAGCCGGATTAGAGACATGCAATGGTGATATCCATTTAGCATATCTCCAACAGAAGTCGGTCGCCGGAGTGCCTTAGATCT
Organism: Avena eriantha; assembly: GCA_910589775.1. Lineage (NCBI taxonomy): Eukaryota > Viridiplantae > Streptophyta > Magnoliopsida > Poales > Poaceae > Avena > Avena eriantha. The sequence continues at coordinate 380,783,936 of OU342746.1, forward strand.
AGATCCGCGTGTCTACGAAGAAGATGATAGAATATTCATGGGTATATTCTGTTTTGCAGCATGCATATGCGATATCTATTCCGCGCCAGCATTTTTCAGACAAAAAATGTGTTTTACAGTACACCGTATCCGTGTTTTACAGTACCGCGGGATGGGGTATCGGCTAGAGATGCTCTTAGTACACGAGTTGCTTTTTTGTTCTTTTTCTTTCCTTGACTTGATAGGCACACGTTCTGGACCAGGTAGCCTGGAAGTAACGTTGCAAGGTTATGGCCTATGTAGCGAGGTAATTTGGTGGTGATTTTTGCTGGATCGTTGGTGATGATTGTTGCAACCACTGTAAAAGATTTTACACGATGGAATTGTTATTTATTTATGTTTGATCCATTGTTGATTTTTGTTATTTATTTATGTTTGATCCATTGTTGATTTTTGTTGAAATTGGTGATGATTTTTGTTGCAAATGAATTTGCTGCAAAATATTTTGCACGATTAACTATTAATGTTGGAATTGTTATATATTATTTGTTGTAACCATTGATGATTTTTGTTGGACAATCGTGATGGTTGTTGTTGCAAATTGATCTGGATCATTATTGTTGCAAATGAATCTGCTACAAAAGATTGCACATGATGAATTCTTAGTGTTGGCATTGTTATATATATTTTTTGTAACAACTGGTTATTTTTATTCGACTTGGTGATGGTTATTACCGCAAACAAATCTGCTGCAAAAGATTTTGCACGTCAAACTCTTAATGTTAGTTTTTTTTTTGTAACGGTTGGTGATTTTTATTGGAATCATTGATGCTTATTGTTGCACTTGTGTCTATCGCAGAAGACACCGCACAATGGAATAGTAATGTTGAAATTGTTATTTTTAGTGTTAGTCACGGCCGATCTTTTTTGGAATCGGTGATGACTATTGTTGCAAATAAGTGTGTTTTAATGTTGGAATTTGCTGCTAATTTGTTACAATAGTGGTTGTTATTGTTGTAATCAACTAACATTAAATTATTTTGCTGCCAAATTATAATTTAATTTTTGTGTTGCATCCAAGATTTAAAATTATCTTACGGCGATACTTAAAAATAAACCATATTTTAAGAAGAACAGCTAGCGTGTGAAACTACCATGTCACAGGACATAAATCACTAGATGCACGGACTTCATTGTCCAGAGAATGAGCGCCTAGTTGCATGTTTCCTGACATTCGTAGCATATATTCTTCGTGCATTCACATGAGGCTTTCACGATTTGACCTGAATCCAACTTACTGTGACTCACGTGGAGGAAAGTGGATGGCTTGGTTTCCTAAGAACTGAAAACAGTCCATAACTTCATCCGTAACAATTCGTACGTACTTGTATGATTTATGTTTCCCTTTTCCCCTTGTAACGTGCTAGAATTAGGAAACAATTTTGTTGGTTTGATTGAATGATGCAAGATTCAAGCTTCTCTTGATTCCGCGTAACATCTCCATCACGCCTTGTCCGTACAGTATTCAGCCTGTATCTGTTTCTAAAATATGTGTTTTTGTTTTTGTTTTCGGGGTTTTTGTATATGTTTCTGCTTCCATAAAAGAAATACGAAAAAGAACGTGGCACCCATTGGTTCTGTTCGTTTTGGCTCAGTTTTTATCCCTGCTGATAGCTTTAATGGCTTCCTACTAGTATGTCTCAATGGCTGGTTAGGAAACCACGTTTAAAATTATGAATAACAAGTAAGTAGCGAGAAAAAATTAAGATAAGAACAAGTAGTACATAACAAAATGCAGCGTACATTGGAAGAAAAAACCAAGGTGCGTCGATCTCGAACTATTTCCTGCCCCTATATATGAAACTATCTAATTAATGGCCTAGCATGTGGCCTTTCTTGGTGATCAAAACATGGAGGGAGCCGTCATGGCAGACGTCTGTTCCGAAGAGGCGAAAGTATATGTCCTTGAAGGCCCAGATCTCGACGACGTCTCCCGGCTTGAAGCCGCAGTTGTTGATGAAGTCGAGGTAGCCTTCCCCCTTGATGACGGTGCCGCCGCTGCTGTCCCAGCGCGAGAGCTGCAGCTCCCTGATGCCGGAGCGGGGCTCGATGACGATGACGGGGAGGCCGCCGTGCTTCTTCCCCTTCCTCTTCTTCCTGGCCGGTCCTTCCTCTCCAGGGATCATGGGCAGCGGCAGCTTGGGCAGCCTGGGTGGCCTGGGGGCTTCCTCGTCGACCAGGTTGGCGGCCTCTCGCTGGACCGCGGAGAGCACGGGGCGGAGGTTGCGGACGACGCCCTCGCTCGGGAGGCGGAACCGGTTCTGGTGCCGGTCCAGGTCGGTGACGGTCACCATCTTCTCGTCGATGAAGTACACCGGCAGGTCGATGCGGAGGTTGAGGTGCAGGAGCAGCCCCATGCGTAGCCACGGCGGCTCGGCGCGGGCGACGTTCGGAGCGAGCTTCCTGGGACTGGGAGCGACGTCGCGGAGCGGGACGGCGTTTATGGGCTCGCAGCGCGATGGCGGTGGCACGAACGGCACCAGGGCGCCGCCGGTGGAGGAAGACGACGCCTGGGCGGTGGCATCGTCACTGCTGCTGGCCCGTTGCTGGTGTGATGCGGTGGAAGGGTCGTAGAGAGCCAGCGTGGTGGTCGTCGTGGTGGTGGTCGTCTGCTCCGCGCGCGGCCGCTTGCTGCCGGCGGCGAGGTGGTGCGCCGCCGGCGCCGTAGCGAGGGAATGGGTTGGCGTGGGGACGAAACACATGGTGGTCGGCCGGTGAAGAATGCGTGCGTATTCGGCGATCGATCGACTCGCTTCGCGGCAGAGCTAGCAGGCAAGCTGGTTTCCTTTTCCCCTGCTGTTCAAGCTTCGTCGACGATGGTTGGATGTGAACCAGGCGAGCGCCGGGGTATATATATATCGGCCGTCGCGCGTTTGCCTCCGGAACCGGAACAGGAGTCCGACTCCGGCTGGAACAGGAAGCAGGAGGTATCATTTCATTTGGTGGGGGACGCGGGCAAATCAAAGCCAGCTGGGCTGGAGTCCGTCTGTGACTCGCATTTCCGTATCTCCACGTTTGGAAACTGGGGTAGCTAGCTAGCTAGCTAGGCCCAACTCATGATGCTAGCTAGGGTGGAGGGTTTATTCGACGCGGTTTGACTCTCCGATTAATTGTAGGGTTTATCCCGGAACCGAGGATGTGTTACGAGTCCGACGCGTTCCTTGCAGTGGACTACCATGAACGTGGATACTGTAATAGAACTTACCTGTATTATCCATTGAAATTGAGGGAGTAATAATATATGATGTACTGTAATTAAAGAAAAAGATCAAACAAAATTACATCCACAAAAGGCTCCATGGCAAAGAAATGGAGCTTAGCAGTCTCCTTGTGTTTCTGGGAGGCTTGTATATATTGTTGTGGGACACCTTCACTGTCGTCATGTTTTTGCTAGGGCACCTTTATGGCAGGGCCTATAGGGTGAGGCTCAACAACAAACTCCCCACGGAAAATATCTGAGATAACTTTATTGAATTATATACTCAGATTCCACACTTATGTCTCATACAGAATCTGGCGACCTAAACGATAAAAAGGAGTATGGACTACATCCCTACAATATGGACAGTATGCTATCTATGTACAATTGTACACCTTACATGGACATGCGACGATGGGCGAGGTCAAAACTTGAAACCTCCATTCAGTTGAACAGACATGTTATCCAGGGGTGCTTTCTTCCATGGTGATTACTATCCCCGAACTGCACACTTCACCATTCATCAGTGACAGGTTGTGTTGTGGCCTTCGGTGCCATCATGCTTTAGCATAGGCTCAACAACAAGCTGGGAGTACTTGCCTTGGCTTATGCTAATATTACTACTCTACATATATTTGGTTCCAAAAGAAAAAACGGTTCATACCACATCTACATATAGGCTTTACAGGTTGACAAACTAGCGACCTCCAGAATCGAAAGGAGTCTAAACTATGGACATCCTACGATATCTACAGTATACTATCTATCTGCAGCTTACAGGGACGGGCGAGGTCAGGACTCAAAATTTCCATTCAGCTGAACAGATAAAGATGGCCTTCCCACGTTATCAAGGGGTGCTTCCACGGTGATTACTACCCCAGAACTGCCGACCTCACCATTCATCTTGGATCGCCCAAGCTGACACGCCATATCACCATAATTACAAGGGCATCAGTCCGTGCTTTGCAGTAGAAGACATTGATAAGAATCACTTGCATAACAAGGTCTGGAGAGCTTACAGAAAGAGATGTGAAAGCCGAAGGATGTCTTGAGCAAGAAAGGCCGTACATCACATTGACTTCCTCCTTCAGTGAATGGGCAACCTCCGCCTGTATGCCAGGATTACTCCCTCCAATAGTGGGGCAAACACTGGTGCAGGTGGTACATGGATGAGATTATTCACAAGTTGAGAATGGATTGCGCAATAAAAACATGCAACACAGAATTTCAAAAAAAGTACTACTATTATGGAAGAAGTTTAGGTACTTCACTAGCTTCGTTTGTTTTCTTCTGCTGGCAGAAACAGCAGATTGCCATATGCCAACTAATGACATAATGATGCAAGCATGATATGCTTAGCGGTGTACGGAACATGATATGGCATTTTTTAAGGTTGCACACGACATAGGCCTAACATGTTTCATTCAGCAATATTCATATTAACCAATTGCCAGTTTGACATTAACTATGAGCAAACTTCCAAAACTGTACACTGAATATTTGAATTACAAGTAACAGCAATCCACCTTTTTACCGAGTTGAGACACCAGTTATGGCTTTGAGCAAGTGTGTATAGTTAACTACCTGACTTGGATGCAGGGTTTCACCAGAAGGTCACACTTTTTCCATGCTACGGCTCGGGAAACTCCAAATGACAGAGATTTGTCAGGCCAATGAAATGCAGGGGCAAACCTTGTGCCTTGTTTGCTCTTCAATGGAAAAAAAAGGGAAAAAAATGACTAGTCAAAGAATTGGGAAGAGACTGCAGGAAAATTGACCAATGTTAAATTTGATATAGATCATAAATAGCATGTGTGATATATGTTATTGCTGTTTCAAAATAGTATAGTTTCTGAAAATGCAGTATTTTTTTATTTTTCTTATCTTAATGAAATTGACCTTTTACGTAAAAAAAATAGTGCTTGACTTTGCAGAGTTGAAACTGTTTCTTTAGGAATTTGCAAACACACAAAAAAAATTATGTGGTTACATAGCTAGCATTAACAAACCATGAAGGAGAAGCTCAGTTTGGTTTCTCCAGGACATTTTCCATGTACATGAAGCAATCCATCAAATAATGGGAGAAAACCACTTGTTGTTATCCCCTCACCAGCAACATATGTTAATTGCCCGTTTGGACATTGCACATCCACGAAGGACTGCAACCAAAAAAAAACGTGAGAAGATGATAAGATGGTAGGATGGTTGCCTTTGTTAAATTTGCCAGCTACAGCCAATTAATGTACTTCCAAAAACTGTGCCAAAAAGGAAAGTTGATGCATTCCTTCTAGATTTAAATGTTTCCAACACACTAGAAAGTTATATGTGCACTAAGCATAGACAAGTTTTCGTGTCTTCGGTTTCTTCATAAAACTTGTATCCAAAGTAAATGGCAAGGCACATGCATCTTTTGATCACATGATGGTAAAATACAAGGGGCAAGCAAGATAAACATTTCTACAGCTAATTCAGTTATCCAGCAATTGTTCTTAGTATATTGACTGCTGATCCATAAACGCTGGTCAATGAAACGGCAGTACAGGCTACAGGGCACACTGGATAGATACTAGGAAACAACACATAAATTTGGATCACAAGAAGAGGCCAAAATATGTCTACTTACACAGGATACCGGGTTGAGGGACATCATGGACATCAAAATCCATTCTCTATGCTTTGACCAGATTGCTGGACATATGGAATGAACTCCACTCTACAATAGATGAAAAAGTTTTAGTATGTGCATGTAGCAAAATATCAGCCAATCCATACACACAAAGAGCTTGAATGGATGGTAAGTTTAGGTATATCAAGTACTTGATGAGATCAATAATTTACAATTGGTATGTAAGATACATCCATGTAAATATGGAAAATAGTTCAAATGCATAACAATTTAACAGTTGGCTCAGCAAGAGCTGAACTCAGCATTTAAATCCTTTTTATGGATCTGAATACAGAAATATGGTGATGCATTTGTTAATTAAAATTGCGCATATTAAGCTATATGGTGATGATAAAACATGATTTAAGGAAGCTAGGAGTAAGGCATTAACAATTGCAATCTTCCACAGAACAGTCCAAAATCATACTAGGTACCAGAAAAAAGATCTCACAAAATTAGTATTATAAAGGATGATGAGCATTCCCTAATTGTATACCATCACTTCATGATTGCATGAACAGTCAGCTAGTAAAAAAAGTTCATTCAGTTTGAACTAGATACTCTGCATAATATTAGCCCTCTCACAGTATGCTTCATATTTAACCTACACTGTAATGTATATACTGCTTGAGAGAATCATTCTTAAAATAAAGCAAATGATACACTGTTTTCATCAATCATGTGAGTGATATTGCAGAAGTAATGAACATGTGCAATTTCATTTATCAAGAGAAAGAGAAGTACCTTGCGATCATAACCATACCAGATAAGGTGTTGCTTTGACAGATTAATGGGAAAAAGAACTGCAGAGTCTCGGATTAAAATTATAGGACCCAACTGAAAAAGGAAAGGAGGGCGACTGTTGCTTCCAAAAGTTGAACCACCTCGTGATGATTCAAACCTCCAGATTTCTCCACGAGCCACTGCTGAAACATCAAGAGTTTGGTGCCTCGTATTGTACGTTGCCGAGATCTTTACCCTCCCCTGCATCATCACAATTACAAGGGTTAGGATTTGTAACTGAGCATATCGACTGCGTTACACCATCAAACACCCAGTACAATTAGATGCTTTAAAACCTGTACAGATATACATCATACATCTGGAAAAAGAAACGGTACGACCTTATGCTGAAAGGATACCTGAGCTGCGTGTACTACTAATTTACAAGCATATAGGCACAAACTCTGTTAACATGCAAACCCATCTCAACAAACTAAAAATTTCTGAAGAATGTTGGATTTTAACCCAACAATTGTTCACCCAAACAAATCACGCATAGACACAATGAGGCATATTTCACCAGAGGCACCTCATGTGCCTCCTTTCCCCTTTATTTGTTTTCTCACAAATCTTACACATGATTACAACCTGCATGTGAATATATAAAGAATCAAGCTAAACGACACGCATACACAGAATGGCCTTTTGCAAGCCGTACATGGCAACTAAGACGTACTAGGTAGGACTTAGACAAGCACAATCAGAATCTACCATGGCAACTCCTAACCGGACACGACAATCACCCAAACAAATCACACAAACACAAGACATGCATATTTTCCAAAGGGACCTCATGGGCCGCCTTTCGCTTTATTTGTTACTCACAGGTCTTACACAGGCGTATTACAACCTGCAAAATCAAGCTACACGACACACAGTCGTCAACGGACTCGCCTTGTCCAAGCCGTATACGACAATTCAGACGTAGCTAGGTAGGACTGGAACAAGGCGCAATCTGACTCGACCAACAACACGACACCTAACATGACATGACTAACTCTTGAGTATTTCCAAAACTGAACACAAAACAGTTATAGCAACGGAAAACGGCACAATCAGAACCGGCTAACATAACTCCTAACAAGAGAAATCTAGGTCTTTGACTATTTCCAACAATGTAGACAGACAGTTACATCAATGAACACATAAGCAGCAGTTCTATACCTACATCAATGAACACAATCGAACATCTGTTCAGAGCAGAAAAACACACTCCATCAGTCTAATGTGCACAAGTCGAACATCTGTACCTTAGGTCTCTGAAATGTCGGCGAAGTCCCAATTTCAGGTCCGAGGTCGTCATCCTCTTCATCAGAGTCATATGCACCCCCAGTCCCGCTCCCACTAGCTGCAGCACTAGCAGTGGCCGCCGCGGCCGCGGCAGCCGCCGCCTCGAGGCGGTCCGTGTCTGAAAAGCCCGTCACCGCGGCGGTCCCCTCGTTCACCTGCGCTGGTGGCGGCGGCGGAGGCGCCCCCCACCTCCGGCGCCGCGAGGTCTCCCCGAGGAACGGCAACGGGAGCTGCTGCACTGCGCCGCCAATGGACGCGCCGAGGCCGGACCGCGCCTGGCCGAGCCGGTCCCCAATCTCCACGAGCGAGGCGGCGGCCGCGGCCGGGAGGTCGACGCCCCCTCGGCGCGCGAAGGGGAGGTCGATGTCGAAGGGGATGAACTTGTGCGGCGGCTGCATGTTGAGGAGGAAGCCCGAGAAGCCGTGCGCGAGGCGGTCGGCCAGGTCCCGCTGCGCGCCCAGCAGCGCGTCGAGCGAGATCTCCATGGATGGAGGGCTCGGGCTCGGGCTCGGGCTCGGCGGCGAAATGTGGAGGAGACGGAGCGGTGGGGGTTCTGCGGTGGGCGGTGGCGGCCTGGGCGGGGGATATGCGAATGCGATAACGGCCTGCTTGATCACGAGTTGATCACGGGGGGTGGGGCCAGATCCCGGAGACTGATGCAGGGAGTACTATAATGTGACAATATGCAGCTTCCACTTCACTCTCAACCATGCTTGCACGCTCGATCTATTCCGCGGCTTAGTGCTTATCCATCCATCCATCAGGTGCAGGGGGAGTGATCTGTCAGTCCGGCCGTGGCGATCTCTGAAGAATGGAGTCAACTCTAAAGCGACAATGTAGCCATGATAACCCATTTTGCTCTCATAGAGTATTTGGGCCCGAGAAACCGTCCGATGCCTCCCTTGGTCGATGATATGTAACGATTATATGTTATGAAACGGAACAATCATAGTATGAAGAAACCAACATTTCGAAATGATGTTAAAAAGAACGCAGTAAAGCAGCCCAGTGATCAGGTTCTACGAAGGATGCAAAACCCTAGCTCATGTCCTCGTAATAGCAACTAGAGAGCTAACAATCAGAGCCCGCTCCCCCCATCTCCCGACAACTAGGGCTTGGGGAACCGCTCAATGTCTTTCTTGGTCAATATTGTTATGTGGGAGGATGGTTCTATAGAGTGCTTTGGGCAAGTACCAAACCTTTCCGCTTTTGGCAAACTAGCCAAACTCAGAGGTTACCAAAAATGGCATTGCCTCCCCCGTGAGCCCGTGGCATATATTATTTTATCTCCTAGCACCAAATCAAACTTCTCATTCGCAAGTCCACCACCAGTGTGGATCCAACATTCAGAAAACCTAACAGGCTCTGACAAAAGCTGATATCGACGATACATATTCGGAAAGAAAAAACAAAATCATGTCGCACGGTTCTAACGGCCCCTTATAAGTAATTTAACCCTCTGGCCTATTTATATTTAGATTTGCTACCGAAGCTCGATTTTCCACCCCCAACATAGTAGCAAAATAGAAAACGAGAACTTAGCTCCTCTATATCACACCCATCATTTGGATAAAGGAACGTGTGGTTACATCGTGCATCTCTTTGTCAACGATGTATCACTTATATCTTAGGGCTCGGCATAGGCGCACCTAGTAGCAGAATGATCTTACAATGTGCTTCTCGGTAGGCTCAAGAACACATTTTCCCTCGTCTCTCATGAGGTCACTAGTTTGATGTATTTTCCTCCTAGCACCATCAAAAAACCTCCCCCGGTAGTCTACCACTAGTGTAGGTCCATGGTTTATAAAGATATAACTGATTCCATCAAAAGCTAATACGAGTGAGAATAATGTTGCCTATGAGAACCCACTCACATGCTCCCTGTCTACTTGGGTTTGAGGAACCCCTTGATGCCTCTCTTGGTCAATATTGTAACATAAGAGGATGGTTTTAGAGAGTGCCTTTTGTATGTATGAAACCTTTCCACTTTTGGCAGACCGACTGACCTCACAAGTTTCCCAAAATGGTGTTGTCCCCCCCCCCCTCCCTCGTGAGCCTGCATCCTTCAATATTTTGTCTCCTAGTACTAAACCAACTTTTCTTACATTAATCCACCACTAGCGTGGATCAAAGACTCAGAAAACCCTAATAGGTTCCGACAAAAGAAAGTACCAGTGATACAAAGTATGAAAGAAAAAAAAATGTCTCGCATGATTCCGACATCCCCTTGTAAGTAATTTACCACCCACCCATCACCACCATTTATAAAGAATCATGTTTTCCACACACACTAGCAAGCCGGGAAATTAGAACTTAGTGCCCAATGTTAACATGCCTCGCTTTTTCAACGATGTAATGATTACATCTTAAGGTGTGATGTAGTCCCACCTAGTAGCCTAACGATCTTACAAGTGTTCCTAGATAGGCCTACCAATGATGCGGTTGACTCCCTCGCGGCCCATGAAGGGGACGAGCTTGTGTGGCAGTGATGGGAGCTGCGGCTGCTGCATGTTGAAGAGGAACCCCGAGAATCCCTGCCCGAGGCGGTTGACCATGCCTTATTGTGCGCCTAGCAGCGCGTCGAGCGAGATCTCCGTGGATGGAGGGCTCACCGACAAATTTTGGAGGAGACAGAGTGGTGGGGTTCTGCGATGGGCAGTGGCGGTTCGGCTGAGGGATATGCGAATGTGATAACGGCCTGCTTGATCACAGCTTGATCATGGGGGGGCCTGCTCCGTACTTCGGCCAGTTATATAATGTTACAATATGCAACTTCCACTTCACTCTCACTCTCTCAACCATGCTTGCACGCTTGATCTATTCCACGTCTTAGTGCTTATCTATCCATCCATCCATCAGGTGTGGTGATCAATATGACGCTGCAGGGGGGAGTGATCAGTCAGTCCGGTCGTGACGATCTATGAAGAATGCAATTCTAAAGCGACAATGTAGCAGACAAGAACCCATTTTTCTCTTATCGAGTATTTGGGCCATAGGAACCGTCTAATGCCTCTCTTGGTCAATGATGTAAATGATTATATCTTAGGACAAAACAATCTTGCGATGCTTCCCATGGACAAGCCAACATTTCAAAATGATGCTACAAAAAAGCGGTCAAGCAGCCTAGTGAAGGGGTTCTGCAAAGGATGCAAAACCCTAGCTCATGTTCTTGTAACAACAACTAGAGAGCGAACAATGTAGCATATCAGAGCCCGCGTCCCCCTCTTCTCGATTACTTGGGTTTGAGGAACCGCTTGATGCCTCTCTTGGTCAATGTTGTTGGTGGGGATATACTTTCCGGGTATACCCACCTTGACTCGCTAACCAGGGTGGCCCACTTTGGGTTAGAGCTATGCTTCACGGGCGGCCCAGTCAAGGAGAGAAGTTGAAAGCCTATCCGGCTACGGGAAGGCCTAGAAGACTTACTAATTAGGCTTGTAGGAATACTTGTAGTTCAAGATGTACTATGTAACCGACTCTGTATCGTAGCCGGATAGGACTCTCCTGTAAACCCTAGGACTAGATGACTATAGAAGTCTTAGGGATTAGCCTTTAGGGCATCAACAATCAACCTCAACTCGCATAGGCAAAACCTCTCTTATAATATGTACTTTCGGCTCTACCGATATTACTAGATTGCTAGCAGGAGTAGGATCCATCCACCGCAGGCAGATTCGAACCTGGGTAAGCTTGTATGCTCACCGTCCTGGAAAACCGTACATTTCAGACCCCACATATTTCCACGCCCCGAGGACCCCCCTCATGGCATACTTGTCCTCAATCCGATGATAGTTGGCGCCCACCATGGGGCAGGTGACCTTCGGATCTATGTTCCGGGCGGAATCTACGTGAATCAAAATCGGCGAAACAATCACCGTTGGTCGGGTCCTCTATGCCAGCGACATCTCTCTCGTCCTTCTCGACGAGAGCTAGATTCCTGCTAGGGAGGTTGTGACTAGCTACACAATCATGTCTTTTGGTGAGATCAATGTTTACCACGGTTTCACTGAACCGGCCCCACCCACCCTAGTGGTGATGATAGAGGCGGAAGAAACTTCTAGATCTTCTTTGTCCGCAGAGAGGACAGAGTTTCGAATCTCAAAAAACCCATCCCATAGAGGAATTACAGAGAGTGAGAGAAGTTGCCGAGACACAGAGGCTACGGTATGCTAAAGACATGAGAGAAATGCATAAGAAGCAAGAAGAGATGCAGGGTAAACAAAACCATACAAATGACTTACTTCATTAAGTGTTGTCTTAGATGACTCGGAAGATGCAGCAGCAGCAGCAACAACAGCTTCAACTGTCGCAAGGTAAGTGAACTTGTGGTTGACACTTGTGAGTTCTTGGGTTAGGAAATTTAATTGGTGGAAACTTGTGAGTCTTTTGGGCAACGAAACTTGTGAGGTTTTTGGCTCATAAACTATCATAGAATTTTTCTGTCTATGGAAACTTATGAGGCTTTTGGCTCAGACACTACTATGAAATTTATGTGGAAACTTGTCCCCAAATTTATTATCAAAATTTGTTATTGGATGCATGTGGTGTGAAATGGGTCACAAACGATTAGGGCTAGTAGAAATTTACATGCTAGCATTACGTGCACAAATGGTCCCCTGTTCTCAAGGTGCCACCAACAGGTGATACGTTGCTAACGTATCTATAATTTTTGATGTTCCATGCTTGGTTTTATCTACTTTTTTATGTTTTGTCCATACTTTAGAGTACTTTTCATATGAGTTCTTGGACTAACCTATTAACAAGATGCCACAGTGCCAGTTGCCTGTTTTCTACTGTTTTTTGTTCTAGGAAACTCAGAAAATGAATATTCTCGGAATTGGACGGGACAAAAGCCAAAGTTTCTATTTTACCGGAAGACTCACGGAGCCAGAATACGAGACGGAGGAGGGCCAGGGCCTGGCCACACCCCCCCAGGTGCGGGCAACCCTAGGCCGCACCAGGGCATGGTGTGCCCCCCCTGGCTGGCCACCAACCTTGCCTCCTTCGCCTATATATTCCTCCTGAGGCAGAAACCCTAGATGGTCAATCAGAAATCCACGAAAAGTTCCGTTGCGCCGCCGCCACCGAAGGGGAGATTTAGGGGACAGAAAGTCTCTGTTCCAGCACCCTGCCGGGATGGGGAAGTGCCCCCGGAGCCATCTCCATCGATCTCCATCACCATCGCTGATTCCCATGATGAGGAGGGAGTAGTTCTCTCTCGAGGCTAAGGGTTCTACCGGTAGCTATGTGTTCATCTCTCTCTCTCTATGTGTGATCTTATTGAGATCATGATCTTGTAATCTATAGATCTACCTTGCTACTCAAGTGCTTTAATAGATCTCTGCTCTCCCCATGTGTGTGAAAGTGACAGCGTGCACACCATGGTGGCACTTAGGCTTGAGATTACAAATACTTGTTATGAGTTATATTTGGAGTTGGATGTCTTTATGAAATTGTGGTGTTTGTTTGAACCATCTAGTGCTCAAGGTGACAGTGTGGGGTTATCTAGATGGGAAAGGCTTACTTTGAGGTGTGTTGTTATAGCCCTACCATGGATTAGAGTGTCCAACCGGAGAGTAGTTAAGAGTAGTATCATAAAGAGAATATATTTATATGAGAGTGTTCACTAGTGAAAGTATGATCCTTAGGCCTTGTTTCTAAGCACTGAAACACCATTTTCTATTAGATCTATTACATGTTTGCTTGCTTCCATCTTTATTTCAGTTTGCCTTTAGTCTCTTCCACACCAACAAGTTATTTTCTATCATCGTTACCACTTATAATTATCTATACCACTTGTATTTCACTATCTCTTCACCGAACTAGTGCACCTATACACCTGACAAGTGTATTGGGTGTGTTGGGGACACAAGAGACTTCTTGTATCTTGATTGCAGGGTTGCTTGAGAGGGGATACCTTTGACCACTTCCTCCCTGAGTTCTATAAACCTTGGGTGATCCACTTAAGGGAAAACTTGCTGTTGTTCTATAAACCTCTACACTTGGAGGCCCAACAACTGTCTACAAGAATAGAAGTGCGTAGACATCGGCAGTCATCCACGACTAAAACAAAATCGTCTTAGTTGTTCTTGATGAAATATTTCCATCACAGGTAAACGCCAATGTGGCCGCCTTTCATTGGCCAACTATCTAGACGAAACAGAAACATCATGGCCAATAATAACGTCATCATATAGAGTTTGTTGTCAGTAGGGGATACGTGTCCCATTTTGATTTCCCACGTGTCATTCTATGGTTGGTCCAAGGGGGTCGTCCGATTGGTGCAAGCTTGGCCCATCCAACCGCCCATGTGTCAGCAGGGCGTCGAAAGGTGGCGACGAAAAAATTCGTCACGGCCTGTGTGACTTCATAAACGGGATGGATACTATCATGAACGGGTTGGATGATGTCACGGATGCGGAGACAACGGAATCAAGTCATGATGGAAAAAAAACATCAGGACGTCTATGATATCATAGACAACGTTCATGATGTCAGCAAACATCGATGACGGTTGCCCGTGCTGTCGTCTGCCACGTGGCATAGATCGTGACAAAAAAAACATCACGAACGATCTGGTTTGAGCTGGGCCGGTCCAGTTGGCCACGACGAAATTACAGAAACATCACGGTCGGGCGTGACGTTTTTAGATAGAAAAAATGTCATGGATCTAGTTATGATGTGAGACTCATGACCTTTTTTATCGTAGAATTTGTCGTAGATGGCCATCTATGACATTTTAACCCTCATCCACGATGAAATCAGATCGTCATTGACCATCTAGTGACCTTGGTTTTTTTTCAAGTTTCTCCAACACGAGCTTTGGTACAGCCACTAGTACAGACCGGGCCTACTAAGGCCCCGGGCGCACACGGAAATCCTTTTTCATATGTGGTGTACCAGATCGGTGACGCCGAAATTTTTTGACCGTCTGCTCGCGGCCTAGGCAAGCTCCAACACGGGGGTGTTGCAAACTGAACGTTTTTACGGACTGTAAGAAATATAAAGCACAGAAAGGGGTATGCCAGAACAGTTTGCTTAGGTGAGAAGCTTCCCCCATGATTTGGTTCTTGTGAATCGTGTGCCTCTTATTTCTTATGTTTTCTTGAGCCTCAAGCATTTTTTTTGTGCACTTACTCACACGGCGAGTCATAAATCCTAGTGTGCTTTTCTCGAATTTCGTAAGATGCGTGCGTAGTCTCTTCTTCTTCCTCCGAGTTAGGGATGATGCAGCTTCCCGGACACACTCCATAAAAAGTCATGCCGGCTCTCTCTTGGCACACACCAGTTCTATGATAGTCAGTTCGATATTCCTCACAGCAAGAAGATCGCTCTTTTCTTGCATCTGGCAGGTCCCACTGACAAAGCACCATGGTGATGAGAAGTACTCTCCTGAGGTGAAGGAGGAGAAAGCTCCAGATATTGGGGAGGAGGAGCACCCCGTCCCTCCACCGGACAATTACGGAGGCTCCCCCTCGTATTTCGGCTAGACCTCCGCGTGCGAACGATGACTGCGAAGTGAATTTAGAGGACGATGAGGACACCACCAAAGCCAAAGCCTCTAACTCCAACTACAAGTACGAGAAGTAGACTACTTTCCATGTATAATTCGACGCACAGTTCAATGTCATAAACCGTTTGCGATGTTTTCCTATCGTCAACAGTGATCTATGGAAAAATTGTTTGGGATGTCCTCGATCACACATTGTTTGTGATGAATATCGCAAATGTTTTCTTTGTTAGAATCGTTTGCGAATAATTAGATCGTTCCATTTCTTCCCACTTTACTGTTTTTGTTCAAAATGTGAAGTCTCAAATTGCTTGCATCATTTCCCCTCGTATAAAATGTCTCATGTAATCTTCCCACTAATAGCCTCTCCCATTGATACCATTCCTCCCTGCGAATCCACTCTTGGGAACATTGACCTCGCGCCGTCGGATGGCGAGGAGGGGCATTCCTCATAGAATATTGTTGGGGGAAGCGTGATTGACCACACGGGGTCCGATTCATAGGAGGGGCATGCGCTAGGGGAGGAGGGGGCATGGTGCAGAGGCGGATGAGCTAGACGAGTGGCAGGCGGAGGACTTGTAGGTGCACATGGTGGTCAAGGACTCCATCGTGTCGACATAGCATGAGGAAGAAGCGGTGCATCGGCCGGGCCACGGAGGATTCCTTCGAGACACTCTGCGACTCCCGAGTGTGTGCATGGCTGCACACCAAGAACAACGGTAAGAAGAAGGCCGAACACGTAGAAACATGTCCATAGTTTCCCTGTCGTATGTTCGACGAGATTGCGGCGATTTGGATGGCCATCGCGACAAAGTGCAAGGCCGCCTAGCAATTGGGCATGTCATTGGGAACTAGCAATCCTTTCACCGATGACGTCGAGGCTGCAGGCTCTCGGGAGGTTGGAGGAGGCTCCAATGATGAGGAGGTATCAGGTTTTGGAGAGGGCGGGGGAGGCTCCGACGATGCATAGGCATTAGGCACCGATGACGATGTCATCGACTTCTCCACTGGTGACGAGGTGGAAGCTTAGTAACTTAGCTATGTTTGATTAGGCCAATATATATGTATGTACTGTGAAGTTAGCGGTATTTTTGTAACACGGGAAGGGCAACCATGTTTGATTGGAGCCCTTCCGACGAACTGATGCCTAAATATTAGTAACAGTGTCTTCTATAACAGGAAGGGAAAACCATGTTTGATTGGTGTGAGATCCAGACACATGACTTAATAGGATTAATAGGATACCCATAAAAACAAGTTGCAACTTCTTTTCCGAAAGCTAATTCAAAAATAACTCTAAGGTTAAGCGTGTTTGGCCTAGATCAATTCTAGGATGGGTGACCAACACGGAAGTGATTACCGGGTGCGCACGATGTAACACCCTCGAATCGGCCGTATGCAAGTTTCAGCGATTCTCGCCAAACCCGCATAGAAATGATGCAAATATGCCCACCAGGCACTTGCGTGTGGGTGGAGAACGAAGTAATACCATTACACAACGGTCCTCGATGGGACCCACAGAACAGATATATATATACAACACGACTCCATGAGTCAAGAATACTGATATACAGTACAAAGATCCAATCACCTTAAAATCGATACAACGTCCGAGTACGGACAATATGCAAATGGGGCTAAGAGCCCTGAAGAATAACCAATGGCGTCCATAACCCTGCCTAGGCCAAGCCGAAAGGGTAACCCTACTAACGATGTCGGTCTCAAACCTGCTAAAACAAAATGGGTGCCGACAAAGGGCAAAGGAAAAAGAGGAGCGTCAGTACTGAGGCCAGTACACGGCGAGGCTAGAATTCGGCGATATTCCTCACAGCAAGAAGATTGCTCTTTTCTTGCATCTGGAAGGGCCCACTAACAAAGCACCATGGTGATGAGAAGTACTCTCCTGAGGTGAAGGAGGAGAAAGCTCCAGATATTGGGGAGGAGGAGCACCCCGTCCCTCCACCGGACAATGACGGAGGCTCCCCCTCGTATTTCGGCTAGACCTTCGCGTGCGGATGATGACTGCGAAGTCAATTTAGAGGACGATGAGGACACCACCAAAGCCAAAGCCTCTAACTCCAACTACAAGTACGAGAAGTAGACTACTTTCCATGTATAATTCGACGCACAGTTCAATGTCATAAACCGTTTGTGATGTTTTCCTATCGTCAACAGTGATCTATGGTAAACATTCAGTTGTGGTTGCAGTACTTACTAGTCAGATACAATTAGCATGTGACATCCCAAACCCAGCAGTTGTTGGCACTTTTATCACATTCCATTGGAGTTGCAATACTTACTAGGCAGGTACAGCATGTCACCAAACAACCCCAGATCCACCAGTTGTTGGCATTTTAATATCCATTCTATGATAGTTGAATCTGGTTACTAGTCATATATTAAGTCAAGTTTATAGCACTACTTTAGTTATGCTTGTCTATGATCGAGATACTGTGCTCCAAGTCGTCCATAACCGCGGACACGGCTTTTAGAAATATTTACCCTGCAGGGGTGCACAAATAGCAACACACACACGATCAACCTCGGAAAAACCAAATCAAAACCCAACGAGGCTTTCACGACAAAGCAATCACAGGATTCATAAAATATTTCAGGGGGGCACCCCATTAAGCTACCCGCAACGAAGTTGGTCGGCTCCGAGACGGACCCAAGGTTTGCGCCAATGGCTGTAAACGACTGGGAACCCGAAAGTGTGACTGGGCTTGTCGATACCGCGAAAACACTCCGCAATTCCTAAACAGTACAGGTGCTCCACGCACAATCGTAAATAAAGCAGTAAAGCATGGCATAAGTACAGGATAGTAATAAATCCCCAAACTAGTTTGTGGCCCAAGAAATAAGAAATGAATCAAGCTCTATCTAAGGGGGATTCATAGAGTCTCCCGTATGTGGATAGTGCGAATAGTCAAGGAACAGGTATCAAGTACTCGGGGCCTACGGGACACAAGTGGACATGAAAAACCAAATAGCGTATATTGCCCACCGGTGCCTCTTTCATTAGTTATCCCAACAATTTAATAGTTGTATTTAAAGTCATGATCAACTCCACCGTAAACATCTGCCAGCATTCCAACAACTGTGGTACTTGACAACACGAGATCGCACCTGAGCAAGCAACTATGACTCGCAAGGCCAGCTATCTACCAAACACAGGTAGTAGGAGGTGTCCAAGGCAATATAGAGGTTGCACGAGATATAACTGGTGTACAAAAACTAAAGCATCGCGACACGGATAGCAATAGATCAACAGGAGAAAATAAAGACTATAAATGCAAAATAGGTAGAAAGGGGGAGAATGCTCGCCTGGGAAACACTGCCGAAGGATCATATCCGGAGAACTTGTCGATACTCGCATCAACTCAACGGCCTAATCCGCGAAGAACCAAAGCACTAAAAGAAACACTGGATGCACTATTTAATACTACGGCAGAAGATCAGGCATGATGCATGTATGATGCATGACATGGCAAAACTGCGGTGCAACTAGACAATATTAAGCGGAACCGGGGTCCCGACAATTAATGAATAGGTTCATGTTGTTTAGATACCCCGCAATTTAAATGTTGACTTAACAAGACAAAACATGGCATCAGTTCGCTACACAAATTTAAACGGAGCCAATATTGTTGGAGATATGCCCAAGAGGCAATAATAAAAGTGGTTATTATTATTTCTTTGTGTTTATGATGAATGTTTACATCCCATGCTATAATTGTATTATAAGGAAACACTAATACATGTGTGTTTTGTAAACATAAAAGAGTCCCTAGTAAGCCTCTTGTTGAACTAGCTTGTTGATTAATAGATGATCATGGTTTCCTGATCATGGACATTGGATGTCATTAATAACAAGGTTATATCATTAGGAGAATGATGTGATGGACACACACCCATAGTAAGTGTAGCATAAGATCAAGTCATTAAGTTCGTATTGCTACAAGTTTTCAAATGCATAGTAACCTAATCCTTTGACCATGAGGTTATGTTAATCACCATCACCGGATGGGTACTTTGATGACATCAAACACCGCTTCGTAACCTGGTGGTCATAAAGGTGTCATTAGGTATTCTAAAAGTATGTGTTGAAGCGTGTGGACCAAGATTGGGATTTGTCCATCCATATGACTGATAGATATGCTCTGGGCCCTCTCGGTGGAATGTCATCTAGTTAGCTTGCAAGCATGTGACTAGGTAACAAGGGATGACATATCGTGGAACGAGTAAAGAGTACTTGTCAGTAACAAGGTAGAACTAGGTATGGAGATACCGACGATCAAACCTCGGATAAGTAGAGTATCGCGTGACAAAGGGAATTGGTTTCGCATGTTAATGGTTCTATCGATCACGAAGTCATCGTTGAGTGTGTGGGAGCCGTTATGGATCTCCAGATCCCGCGGATGGTTATTGATCGGAGAGGTGTCTCCATCATGTCTGCATATTCACGAACCGTAGGGTGACACACTTAAGGTTCGATGCTGTTTAGGTAGATATGGAATATGCGTTGGAGATCGAATGTTGTTCGGAGTCTCGGATTGGATCTGAGAAATCACGAGGAGATCCGGAATTGTCCGGAGAATAAGATTCATATAATGGAGATCATTTTCTAGGTTCGGAAATGTCCCGGAGTGTTTATATGGGGGTTCTAGAAGGTTTCGAAATGTTCCGGAAGGTTCTAGAAATTTCTATGGAGTTTACTTGAAAACCAAGAAAGAAAAAGGGGAAACTTGGGGGGGAAGGAAACTCCCCCCAAGCCCCCTTGTGCGCCGGCCCTAGGAGGTGGGCCTAGGGGTGGGAACCCTAGGCCGCACCCCTCCCTCTATATATAGAGGGGTGGAGGCGCCACCCCCTTGCCCCTCCACTCTTGCCTTAGCCGCCTCTCTCCTCCTCCTTCCTTCTGCTCAGGCTTAGGCGAAGCCCTGCAGAATTCTCTACTCCACCACCACCACCACGCCATCGTGCTCCTGAGATTCCGTGGAGAGATCTACTACCTCCGCTGCTCGCTGGAACGAGGAGAGGAAGGTCTGCATCGACTCCGCACGTGTGACCGACTACGGAAGCGCTGCCGGAACGCGGCGCCGAAAGGATCGTCTACTCGACCTTGAGATCGGCAAGTGATCGTCTACATCAACCACGAGATCCGATCTCGCACAAGGCTTTCGGATCTACAAGGGTTAGTACAAATCTATCTCGTTGCACATGTCTAATAGATTAGATCTTGGCTTTTATCTAGATTAGATCTGGGTTTTGTTCGTTCTTGCGGTAGAATTTTTTTGTTTTCCATGCTACGAACCCATCAGTGGTATCAGAGCCGTGTCTATGCGTAGATCTATTGCACGAGTAGAACACAATGGTTTTTGTGGGCGTTGGTGCTCGTGCCGTCTTTTGCTTTGTGTACTTTGCATCTTGTGGTATGGTGGGATGAAGCGGCTCGGGCTAACCTTACATGTCATCGCACATGAGACTTGCTCCACGCTTGACGTGTAACTTGCTTTGCACAAGTGGCTTTGCGGGTGTCTGTCTCTCTCACCATAGTATAGATCCAATTTACACTTTGCACTTGATAGCACTTGTATCAACGTTGTGGTTCAGTTTCGTAGGTAAGATCCGTTCTTATTCGAAAGCCCCAAACCACGTAAAACATGCAAACAAAATTAGAGGCGTTTAACTTGTTTTTGCAGGGGTTTTGTGATGTGATATGGCCATCATGTGATTATGATTATATTTGATGTATGCAATGATCCTTGTTGTAATATGGCAACCGGCAGGAGCCTAATGGTTGTCTTTAATTCTGTTAAGACCTGCGTGTCTATTCATCTTGTAATAGCTTTATTCCAAGTAGTTGTAATAGTTGCTAGTGATGATGGACAACCATGAAGCGGCACCACTGACCTTGACGCAATGCTGGTGATGATGGAGATCATGTCCGTGCTTTGGAGATGGAGATCAAAGGCATAAGAAGAAAGGGCCATATCATATCACACTAATTATGAATTGCCTGTGATGTTAATCCTTTATGCATCTTGTATTGCTTAGATCGCGACGGTAGCATTATAAGATGATCCCTCTCACTAAATATCAAGTGATAAAGTGTTCGCCCTTAGTTGGCACCGTTGCTAAGACTCGTCGTTTCGAAGCATCTCGTGACGATCAGATGTGATAGATTCTACGTGTGCATACAACGGGTGCAAGCCAGATTTGCACATGCGGAAACTAAGGTTAATCTTGACGAGCCTAGCATGTACATACATGGTCTCGGAACACGGAATACCGAAAGGTAGAGCATGAGTCATATAAATGATATGATGAACATGAAGATTGTTCGCCGACGAAACTACATCTTCTCTCGTGAAGATCGGACTTGGTGTAGTGGACTTGGTTTGTGTAATCACTAAGACAACGTGAGGGATGTTGTTTTGAGTGGGAGTTCACCTAGTTAATTTAAAGAATTTAGATTGAACTCAATTCATCATAAACTTAGTCTAAACTACTTGCAAATTTGTTGTAGATTATGGCGAACCTCTCCATCAATTTCAATGCGTTCCTAGAGAAAGAAAAGCTTAAGAACAATGGAAGCAACTTCACGGACTGGTTCCGTGGACTGAAGATCGTCCTCAGGGCTGGTCAGTTGACCTATGTGCTCGAAGCACCGCTGGGTGACCCACCTGCAGAAGATGCCACCGATGACGTAAAGAATGTTTACGCCACTCGGAAAAATCACTACTCCACAGTTCAGTGCACCATCCTGTACGGTTTACAGACGGAGCTTCAGAAGCGCTTTGAGCACCACGACCCGTTCGAGATCATTAAGGAGCTCAGGCTGATTTTTGAGACTCACGCGGCCGTGGAGAGCTATGAGGCCTCCGAAAAGTTCTTTAACTGTAAGATGGAAGAGGGTAGCTCCGTTAGCGAGCACGTGCTCACCATGTCTAGGCACGCAAACAAGCTCCAAGAGTTGGGGATAACGATTCCTAATGAGTTAGGGATTCACCGTGTCCTCCAATCACTGCCACCAAGTTACAAGAACTTTGTGATGTACTACAATATGCACTGCATGAACAAGACGTTGCATGAACTATCGTCCATGCTGAAAACTGCTGAAGTGGAGATCAAGAAGGAGCACCAAGTGTTGATGGTCAATAAGACCACCAATTTCAAGAAACAAGGCAAGCCTAAGAACAAGGGCAACTTCAAGAAGGACGGCAAGAAAGCTGCCGCACCTGCTAAGAAGCCCAAGGCTGGTCCTAAGCCTGAAACTGAATGCTTCTATTGCAAGGGTGCTGGTCACTGGAAGCGTAACTGCCCCAAGTACCTGGCGGATCTGAAGAACGGCAACATCAAGAAGAAAGGTATATTCGATATACATGTTATTGATGTGTATCTTACTAGTAATCGTAGTAGTGCCTGGGTATTTGATACTGGTTCGGTTGCTCATATTTGTAACTCGAAACAGGAGGTGCGGAATAAACGAAGACTGGCAAGAGACGAGGTGACGATGCGCGTTGGAAATGGCTCCAAGGTTGATGTGATCGCCGTCGGCACGCTCCCTCTACATCTACCTTCGGGATTAGTTTTAAATTTAAATAATTGTTATTTGGTGCCTGCGTTAAGCATGAACATTATATTTGGATCCTGTTTATTGCGAGACGGTTACTCTTTTAAGTCTGAGAATAAAGGTTGTTCGATTTATATGAGTAATATCTTTTATGGTAATGCACCTGAGATGAATGGTTTATTCTTACTGAATCTCGATAGTAGTGATACACATGTTCACAACATAGATGCTAAACGAATTAAATTGAATGATAATTCTACATACATGTGGCACTGTCGTCTTGGTCACATTGGAGTGAAGCGTATGAAGAAATTCCATTCTGATGGACTTCTTGAATCACTTGATTTTGAATCACTTGAAAGATGCGAAGCATGTCTAATGGGAAAAATGACTAAGACTCCATTCTCTGGAATAATGGAGCGAGCTACAGACTTATTGGAAATAATACATACCGATGTGTGCGGTCCAATGAGTGTAGCATCGCGTGGTGGATATCGTTATGTTCTCACTTTCACGGATGACTTAAGTAGATATGGGTATGTCTACTTTATGAAACATAAGTCCGAAACTTTCGAGAAGTTTAAGAAATTTCAATGTGAAGTGGAAAATCATCATAACAAGAAGATTAAGTTTCCGCGTTCTGACCGCGGAGGTGAATATCTAAGTTATGAGTTTGGCATGCATTTAAAGAAATGTGGAATACTTTCGCAGTTGACACCGCTGGGAACACCACAGCATAATGGTGTGTCCGAACGTCGTAATCGAACTCTCTTAGATATGGTTCGGTCTATGATGTCTCTTACAGATTTACCGCTATCGTTTTGGGGCTATGCATTAGAGACAGCCGCATTCACTTTAAATAGGGCACCATCTAAATCCGTTGAAACGGCACCGTACGAATTGTGGTTTGGTAAGAAACCTAAGTTGTCGTTCCTTAAAGTTTGGGGTTGCGAAGCATATGTAAAGAAGTTACAACCTAATAAGCTTGAACCCAAAGCGGAGAAATGCGTCTTCATAGGATACCCTAAAGAAACAATTGGGTATACCTTCTATCATAGATCCGAAGGCAAAGTTTTCGTTGCCAAGAATGGATCCTTTCTTGAGAAGGAGTTTCTCTCGAAGGAAGTGACTGGAAGGAAAGTAGAACTCGATGAGGTTATTGAACCTTCTCTTGGATTTGAGAGTAGCACAGCACCGGAAGATGTTTTTGTGCAGCCTGCACCAATTGGAGAGGAAGCTAATGATGGTGATCATGAAACTTCGAACGAAGTTGTTGCTGAACCTCGCAGGTCAACGAGGGTTCGTACCACTCCTGATTGGTATGACCCTGCCTTAAACGTCATGTTGGTGGACAACACTAATGACCCTGCGACGTATGAAGAAGCTATGGTGAGCCTAGATTCCGACAAATGGCTAGAAGCCATGAAATCTGAAATAGGATCCATGTACGAAAACCAAGTGTGGACTTTGGTGGACTTATCGGATGGCCATAAGGCCGTCGAGAACAAATGGATTTTCAAGAAAAAACAGATGTTGATGGTAATGTTACCGTCTATAAAGCTCGACTTGTCGCGAAAGGGTTCCGACAAATTCAAGGAGTTGACTACGATGAGACATTCTCACCAGTAGCGAAGCTAAAGTCTGTGAGGATTTTGTTAGCAATTGCTGCATATTTCGATTATGAGATTTGGCAGATGGATGTCAAAACGGCGTTCCTTAATGGAGACATTGAGGAAGAGTTGTATATGGTACAACCCAAGGGTTTTGTCGATCCTAAAGATGCTGACAAGGTATGCAAACTTCAGCGCTCCATTTATGGACTGAAGCAAGCATCCCGGAGTTGGAATCAACGTTTTGATAAAGTAATCAAAAACTTTGGATTTATACAAACTTATGGAGAAGCTTGTATTTACAAGAAAGTGAGTGGGAGCTCTTTAGCATTCCTAGTACTATATGTAGATGACATATTGTTGATTGGAAATGATATAGAACTTCTTAATAGTGTCAAAGCCTATTTGAATAATAGTTTTTCAATGAAGGATCTTGGCGAAGCGGCATATATTCTAGGCATCAAGATTTATAGAGATAG
Organism: Avena eriantha; assembly: GCA_910589775.1. Lineage (NCBI taxonomy): Eukaryota > Viridiplantae > Streptophyta > Magnoliopsida > Poales > Poaceae > Avena > Avena eriantha. The sequence goes on from OU342746.1 coordinate 380,809,084, forward strand.
ATCAAGACGCCTAATAGCGCTTTCACAAAGTACATACTTGGACAAATTTCTAAAGAAGTTTAGAATGGAAGAGAGCAAGAAAGGGTTCGTGCCCATGTTGTCAGGTAAGACCTTGAGTAAGACTCAAAGTCCAACTACGGCAGAAGATAGAGAGAAGATGAATAATATTCCCTATGCCTCGGCCATAGGTTCTATCATGTATGCCATGCTGTGTACAAGACCGGATATAGCACATGCTGTTAGTTTGACTAGCAGATATCAAAGTGATCCTGGAATGGAGCACTGGACAGCGGTCAAGAATATCCTAAAGTACCTAAAGAGGACTAAGGATATGGTTCTTTCTTATGGAGGTGATGAACAACTTGTTGTAAACGGTTACACCGATGCTAGTTGGAACACCGATCCGGATGACTCAAAGTCACAGTCGGGATACGTATTTATTTTGAATGGTGCTGCAGTGAGCTGGAGGAGTGCAAAGCAAAGCGTTGTGGCGAAATCTTCAACTGAATCGGAATACATAGCTGCTTCGGAGGCTGCACAAGAAGCCATATGGATGAAGGAGTTCATTACTGAACTTGGCGTGGTTCCTAGTGCGTTGGACCCAATGGCCATCTACTGTGACAACACAGGTGCCATAGCTAATGCATAGGAGCCAAGGTCACATAGCAAGCTGAAGCACATCAAGCTATGTTTTCATGCTATTCGTGAGTATGTCCAAGATGGTGACATAAAGATTTGCAAAGTACACACTGATCTAAATGTGGCAGATCCATTGACTAAACCTCTCCCTAGGGCAAAGCATGACCAACACCAGAACGCCATGGGTGTTAGGTATATTACCATGTAATCTAGATTATTGACTCTAGTGCAAGTGGGAGACTGTTGGAGATATGCCTAAGAGGCAATAATAAAAGTGGTTATTATTATTTCTTTGTGTTTATGATGAATGTTTACATCCCATGCTATAATTGTATTATAAGGAAACACTAATACATGTGTGTTTTGTAAACGTAAAAGAGTCCCTAGTAAGCCTCTTGTTGAACTAGCTTGTTGATTAATAGATGATCATGGACATTGGATGTCATTAATAACAAGGTTATATCATTAGGAGAATGATGTGATGGACACACACCCGTAGTAAGTGTAGCATAAGATCAAGTCATTAAGTTCGTATTGAAGGAAATATGCCCTGAGAGGCAATAATAAAGTTGTTATTATGTATTCCTTGTATATGAAAGATGTTTATTTTGCATGCTATAATTGTATTGATAGGAAACATCAATACATGTGTGTTTAATAAACAAAAAGGGTTCCTAGTTATGCCTCTCTTATAGACTAGCTTGTTGATTAACAAGATGATCAAAGTTTCCTGATCATGGACATTGGATGTTGTTAATAACAAGGTCACAGCATTTGTGAAATGATGTGATGAACATTCATCCGAAGTATAGCATTACGATCAAGTCATTATGTTTATATTGCTATAACATTATACAAAGTAGTCTTAGTCCTTAGACCATGAGATCATGTTAATTGCTAACACCGGAAGAGTATCTTGATAACATCAAACGTCACACCGTAACAGAGTGACCATAAAGGTGGGTTCAGTGCTATGAAGGTGTTATGTTGAGGCTCATGGATCAAGAGTGGAATTTGTCAATCCTGATGACGGATAGATATACTCTGGGCCCTCTCGGCGATATCACATTAAGATAGCTTGCAAGCAAGTGATGTGATCACTAGAATGTTATATCACGGGAACGAGAAAAGAGTGCATGTCGGTAACGAGATCAAACTAGGTATTTGGATACCGATGATCGAATCTCGGACATGTATTATATCATGAGACAAAGGGATTAAATTGCTGACGTTAAAGGTTCTCACGATCACAGAAGTCATCGTTGAATATGCATGAGTCAGTATGGATCTCCAGGTCCCGCTTCTGATTATTGATCTGAGAGGAGTCTCAATCATGTCTGCATTATTCGCGAACCGTAGGGTGACACACTTAAGGGTTGCCGGACACCATTTAGGAGCACATATGTTCCAGACAAAAGGTTTGCAAAGCGCAGGAAATGTTTCGATAGAAACAGGAATTGTTTCGATAGAAACCGGAATTGTTTCGGGTGAAATTGCAGAAAGTGGTTCTGCATGTGATATTGAAATGTTGCAAGGGTTTTATGTGAATGTTTGTTAATTAAAGTAATTAACAAAATTCTGAATAAAATAAATAAAAGAGTTTTATTAATTGAGAGTTGCATTTAATTTGGTGGAAATTAAATACATGTGAGTGGGATTTTGGGTGGAGGCCATGTTTATGTGAGTGGAGGTTCACCACATGAATGAAGGAGGGGAGGAGTCCCCCCCCCCTCATGCGCCGGCTATGGGAGGGGAGGGGTCTCCGTCCCTCTTATATAAAGCCCCCCTCTCCCCTCTCACAAACCACACCTCCTCGTGAAGGATCTCTCTCCCCCTCTAGATATTCCCCCATGGTCTCGGATTAGCGAGATACATGTTCCCGGTGGACTTGCGTCTGGAAGGAGTTGCTGCTTCCGCTGATTCGCTGGAACGAGGAGGTGGAGGTTGTCCAGTGACTTGAACGTGTGTGCGAGGACGGATGTGCTGCTGATTTGTGGCGCTCGGACTTCCACACGATCTTGAGATCGGCAAGCGTACGACTACATCAACCACGAGTTCCTACTCGTTGACAAAACTCGTTGTCTTCGAGGGTAAGTTCTCCATGGATGTATGTCCACCCGTTGCTCTGTATCTAGTAGATAGATCTTGGCGTATAGTTCTCATCGTAGGAAATTTTTTGTTTTCTATGCTGCGGACCCAACACGTATTGCTACAAGTTTTCAAATGCATAGTAACCTAATCCTTCGACCTTGAGGTTATGTTAATCACCATCACCGGATGGGTACTTTGATGACATCAAACACCGCTTCGTAACTGGGTGGTCATAAAGGTGTCATTAGGTATTCTGAAAGTATGTGTTGAAGCGTGTGGACCAAGATTGGGATTTGTCCATCCATATGATGGATAGATATGCTCTGGGCCCTCTCGGTGGAATGTCATCTAGTTAGCTTGCAAGCATGTGACTAGGTCACAAGGGATGACATATCATGGAATGAGTAAAGAGTACTTGTCAGTAACGAGGTAGAACTAGGTATGGAGATACCGACGATCAAACCTCGGATAAGTAGAGTATCGCGTGACAAAGGGAATTGGTTTCGCATGTTAATGGTTATCGATCACGAAGTCATCGTTGAGTGTGTGGGAGCCGTTATGGATCTCCAGATCCCGCGGATGGTTATTGATCGGAGAGGTGTCTCCATCATGTCTGCATATTCACGAACCGTAGGGTGACACACTTAAGGTTCGATGATGTTTAGGTAGATATGGAATATGCGTTGGAGACCGAATGTTGTTCGGAGTCTCGGATTGGATCTGAGACATCACGAGGAGATCCGGAATTGTCCGGAGAATAAGATTCATATAATGGAGATCATTTTCTAGGTTCGGAAATGTCCCGGAGTGTTTATATGGGGGTTCTAGAAGGTTTCGGAATGTTCCGGAAGGTTCTAGAAATTTCTATGGAGTTTACTTGAAAACCAAGAAAGAAAAAGGGGAAACTTGGGGGGGAAGGAAACTCCCCCCAAGCCCCCTTGTGCGCCGGCCCTAGGAGGTGGGCCTAGGGGTGGGAACCCTAGGCCGCACCCCTCCCTCTATATATAGAGGGGTGGAGGCGCCACCCCCTTGCCCCTCCACTCTTGCCTTAGCCGCCTCTCTCCTCCTCCTTCCTTCTGCTCAGGCTTAGGCGAAGCCCTGCAGAATTCTCTACTCCACCACCACCACCACGCCGTCGTGCTCCTGAGATTCCGTGGAGAGATCTACTACCTCCGCTGCTCGCTGGAACGAGGAGAGGAAGGTCTGCATCGACTCCGCACGTGTGACCGACTACGGAAGCGCTGCCGGAACGCGGCGCCGGAAGGATCGTCTACTCGATCTTGAGATCGGCAAGTGATCGTCTACATAAACCACGAGATCCGATCTCGCACAAGGCTTTCGGATCTACAAGGGTTAGTACAGATCTATCTCGTTGCACATGTCTAATAGATTAGATCTTGGCTTTTATCTAGATTAGATCTGGGTTTTGTTTGTTCTTGCGGTAGAAATTTTTTGTTTTCCATGCTACGAACCCATCAAATATAAGACTAGATTCGCCCACATATGAGCTCCATATTTAATTATTAGGTGAATCGTCAAAGTAGCCCCAAACACATGAATATGTATGCGATCATGAACAATTTAAATGCAGTAAGTTTATATAACATTTTATAAAATAGGGCTCGGATAAGGGGATCACACATTAGGGGCGAAGGTCTTGGTTCCGGGGGGGGGGGGTCGGAGTTCAACAGGGTTCGACAGGGGGAATGGTTCGACGGGATCGATCTCGGACAACGGAAGGAGAACTTGGCGTTCCGGGAAGAAGGACTTGGTTTGGCATCGGGGCGCATCGGCTTCGCCCTGGTCGGTGTCGATCCTGTCGTCGCGAAGATCTTGTCGGGTCCGCGTATCGGGTAGATCTTGTCGATGGTTCAGCAAAAACCACTGGGTTCAGTCTTGGTGACAGACGATCTTGGCGACAACGTGGTTCACTGGGCGACACCACCTTATCCGCGATGATGAAGATCTTGTTGATGTACCATGCTCCTAGCGGGTCCCTCGGTTAAAACCTTGTGCATCGGGGGAAGGGCTAGGTAGATCTTGTGTGCTGCACAACAGAGGAGGTCCACGAGGGTTGGTCAGAGCAGGGGGGCCTCGCGGCGCGCTTGCTGACCCAGAGCAGGAGCGTGCAGAGTGGAGAGGGTCGCGGGCCAGGGCTCCCGTGCGTGGCAGCAGAGAGTGGAAGGAGGCCGCGTGCGGAGCTACTCACAGGAGGTGGGGCGCCGGGCGCGGTGGGCATGGCCGGAGGAGGAAGCGGGGCAAGGCCGAGGCGGAGTCGCTCGAGGGGGTCACGGAAGGCGACCGGAGGGCGGCGGCGGCGCGTCGGGGAAGGGTTGGTGGGGGAGCTCGCGCGGGGGAACGCCTGGCGGGCGTGGAGGCGAGGAGAGGCGTCTCCACGACGAGCTCGGATCACGGCGGATGAGGCGGCGCGGGGGCTGAAATCGGCGGGATGCGGCCGGAGCACAGAGGGCGGCCTCGCGGCGGCGGGGTGGGCGAGCTCGGGCCGGCGGACTGGAGGCGGCAAGGCGAGCCGGGCAGAGGCGGGACCACGGCGGAGGGAAGGCAAGGGCGGGCTCCCTGGCGGCGGAAACTCGACGAGGCGGGGTCGTGCGGCGGTGGGGTTGATGCAGGAAGGCGGGGTAGGTGGGGAGAGGAGAGACGGCCTGGTCGCGAGGCGTGTGCGTGTGGTGCGGTTGGTGTGGTGTGGGGCCGGGCTGGCAGCGGGAGGATGGCATGTGGTGGAGGGAGAGAGAAAAAGGTGTGGGGCCAGGAGGTGAGGTGGCGGCCTGGGAGTGGGCGGGGTGAGGTGGAGGGAGTTGGCTAGTGGGCGGGAAAGCGGCAGGTGGGGGTGGGGTTGCGCGCCTAGGTGGCGGCGGTTGGGAGGGAAAATTGGAGGGGGAAGGGGTTAGGGTAGCCGGTTGGGATAGGGTTTGGCTGATTGGGTGTTTTTGGGGGTGGCCGGCTGGGCTGGTTCGGGCCGGTTCGGCCGCCCCCTAAAATAATGTAAATATTTTATTCATTAACAACAAGGCTTTTAGAATCCGTTTTTAGACGAAGCAAAATAATCCGGAGGTCCGGGTTTTAATTTGAAATAAAGACGGGGCGTTTAGAAAACAAAACCACGCTTTTCGAAAATAGTTTTATACAAACACATGCATGATGATGACGATGCTCAAATGCAATGTGGCATGATGATATGAGCATGCGGTCATGATGATGCAATGCACAAAAACACAACAATTTTCTAGTAGTGGTTTTAGCGGGATGCCACACACGAGTAGGGACAAAGTGTGCATAAAAGACTAGCGTTGGTCTGTAGGGCCAGTCTAGATATCCTATTAAGCTCCCAGGAGTGACACCCCCGGGGCCTAGTGGACGGGGTGTTGCAATTGGTTCATGCCCTTCTAGCCAAATATTATGAACTGATCTTCAAGTACCATATCACAAACCTTTCTTATATGTAAAACCGTGTGTGATGGTAAGAAGACAATGAGATTGAGTTTGTGTGGTGTGCACGACCTATGTGCAACGTGCATGATTATACAAGTTCAAAGCGTCTTCTATATTTCATTTTCACATACGGTTCTCCCACCTATAACCATGTGTCTTGTTTGGGCCCAATAGGGCCCGGCGGTAGAAGCAAATCCTACTATTTTTCCTATATATAAGGATAAGGACCAGCAGAGACCGCATCCAATCTCATTAGTCGACAACCATCACCCATTTTTTACGATAAGGACGAGGAGGGACCGCATCCAACGAAACCTTACCGCACTAGAATACAGATGACCTCAACGATGGCTTCTTCGCCGGCGATGACGCCGGTCAAGCCGGCTTGTCCTTGCCAACTAGCTACACCGTTCTCACCTCCCCATATGTATTCGTTCTTACCAATGCCTGATCTGTCGTTAAGCATGGTTAGCAATGCCCGATCTGTTAGAATATTGTCTTAGGATCGTGTGTTTGGTTTTATGTTCATGAGCAAAGTTAGCAAGGCCAGATTCATTAGGGTATTGTGTTTCGATGGGTGTGTATCTTATACATATTCAATGAATGTCGTTGCGTTTAACAAGCTTGGCAAAACCACCTCCCCGCTTGATTTGATTGTTAGTTCTATATGACATGTTATGTATATCTGGATTGAATTACTAGATCTGTTGTGTATTACTGGATTTCATTGCTAGATCTTATATGTGTAAGATCTATTACTTCCATCTTTATGTGCTTGCTTATGTTTTAAATGATCTATTTCTGTCACAACTTCATGTGGTTACTTATGTGTACAATCATCATCTTATAATATGGATGATACTTTGGTGGCACTGCATAGAAATTTGACTTCCTTGTGCTTGCAAAAGGACTTCTAGATACACCTAGGTATCTATGCGTAGGCACCAAAATTGATCTATATTGCTTGAAGCATGTCACTGATTCATTTTACTATTTCTTTGTAGAAACAGTTGAGATGCATTCCAGTCCACGAGCTATCGAGAATAACCATTGCTGTTGTGACGCTCTGTAGCATTGCCTAGAACAATTTTTTCATTAAGAGTGTCCTACCAAAGGATCACAAAGGTGACCAGAAGATTACACTGAAGGTTCTGAAAAAATGGTCTATAAAATGGGCTATTACTATATGTGGTGTACAAGATTAGGCCAGAACCTGTCATGGCGACAACAACGTAACTAAAAATTATTTCTAAATCTCTCTGTTTTACTCATTTGTATAGCTATTAATTGAATCTATGTTGAAATACATGTAGTGTATGAAAAAGTACAATAAAATAAAATCCAGTTCCGCTGATGTACTTGCATGCAATGTTGAGTTTTGGGTACAACTAGTGTACATCTGCTACACGTTTATAGCTAAACCACGTGCAATGCTCGAAATAACCATACAACTAGACTAAATAAACGTGTGACAAGTGAGATGAATACATAACCTAAATTGACATATTACGTTTGCGATCGTAGAACATGGCGACGATTTAGCATGAAACGGATTTGCGAAGGCTCGGATGTTCGCAAACGATTTTAGATTCCGAATCGTTTCAAGCTTCGCACAAGGTCCGAGAAACTATGTGCGTAGTAGAGGCTCATCGTATACCTATGGTTAGCGATGATTCAATTTATCGAGTGTGAAGATCATATCAACGTATGTAAAGACCCGATCTGTACTAGCAGAACCGACCCATAGGGCGAGACAATGGCGCGCTCGCCCTAGGCCCCCAGGAGTCAGGGCCGCCGACCCAGTTCTCTTACTACTAAGACACTTCTACTGGTGAGGCCCACTAGTCTAGTAAAATTCCAAAAAAAAACCCTGAAAGGCCATGCTGCAGCCCGCAGGACACACCACCGGGAAAATGGACCAAGTAATCTTGACTCCTCCAGTTTCCGCTAAAAAAAAGACTCCTCCAACCGCTCCCTGATTCCTCGACTTCCCAAAAAAACGCCGCAGTTCATTCCCCTTGTCACGCCGAGGGTATAAAGTCTGCACTTCTACCATTCCGCAAGAAGATCTCCGATTCACAACAATTGTTTGGGAGATTGTATATCTTGTTCCATCCTCTTCTCAATTCTGGCAAATAGCTCTCCTCTTCTCCTAAATTTGCACAGGCAGACGGATCAAGGTACTCACAGAAATTTCTTTGTGCTTAAAATCTAGAGTTACTAGCTAGATTCGAGAGATTGTTCAAGAGAAAGAGAAAGAGAAAGGGGAAATGATCATTCAAATCATCATCTATCTGTTCAGTGGGAGGTCTTTTTGCTCTTGCTGCGGACCAACTACCAACATCCAGACTGAGCCATATACGGGTGCTTTCATTCCTTTTTTTGGCATTTTTATACAAGTTGTGTGGTGATGTGTCTCCTAGAAAGTTTTCTTTTCTGTTGATAAAAGGAAATAGACAGGTAGATAAGCGACTAGAAAGAAGCAATCGGTAGAGACTAGTATCATGGTATAGTTCTCTCCCAATCGATAGAAATGTGTAGTTTGTTCTAGACAACAAACAATGTAATGCTGCACGAATGGCCTTGCAATATAGCAAATATATTTATGGAGGATTTGGAATATATATTTGAAGTCTTTGTGTATGAACAAGGGCCCCTTTTTGTCTGAACAAGGGCCCCTTTTTGTCGTCTTGCCCCAGGGTCCCAAATATCCATGGACTAGACCAGTGGCCGAACGCCTGGAGGTTCATACGGTGTCGTTTCAACGAATTTAGATGGTGCCCTATTTAAAGTGAATGCGGCTGTTTCTAATGCATAACCCTAAAATGATAAAGGTAAATCTGTAAGTCAGTATGATGCTAACGAAAGGTAACCATGAGAAACGATACTCAGCCAACTCCACAGGTTATGATGCTAACGAAAGGTAACCGTGAGAAACGGAAACACAAGCTGACAAGAATATAGTTCATACATACTAGTAGTAGTTTTAATACAGCTCATATAATAAGGGAGTGACTATTGAGCAGTTAGCTGTTTTACAATTGAAAAACAGACACATTTTCATAGCTAATTAGAGTGTCCCAGCTGTAAGACTCAAATTCAGTTTTAGTTGAATACAAAGTGTCTGTTTTCAGTCAGACCAAACAGCCACATTTTCCAGCAAACTTCTCTCACCCCAACATTGAGTTGCAACGGCTCTTTCCTTGAGTCCAAGCTTGAGTTTGTTGTTCCTGTCATTTGTTGAAGCCCAATCGTGTAGGCCCACTACAAAAGAAAACCAAATAAAAGGCCCAACCAGACCTTCTTCTCTTGCAAGAAAGGTCAACACGAACTCCAGTACCCACCACCGCTGAGTCATTCTTGAAGCTCCTGATCGACATCTCCCACCAAGAGAAGGGGAACAAGAAACCACATGACCAGCTTTAGAAAATGGAAGCACAAGGGAAATAAAAGGACAAACATGTTCAGGAAGAAAACCTAATTACAATTGGAGATTCTCTGCAGTTAAGGGTAACCTCCTAAAACTTCTTGTTATTCTGATAGATGGAATGCATACTGTGAGAGCAAAGCTATTAGGAGATAGGAACATATTTGTACACATAGAGGGCTACAATACTAGGTTTATTCCTAGGATTTCCTATCAATTCACTCCCAGCAAAATATCACTGCACCAAATAACACAAAGGAAATATAGCTTACAGTAATGAGCCCTGAAGAAAATAATAAGAAGTTTTGTTCCAAGGTATCCATGCAATATGTAGCATGAAGTTGGTCAGATAAAGGCAAAAAAATGATAAGCAAATGAGATTCAAACATGAACACTGAATATTGAAAGCTCAAGGAGAACCAAGAATAAAAAGCATGCTATGGACCAAACTGTTGGAGAGCCTCCACATCACCAACCCTCCTTCAACATTCTGTATCTGCCACACATTGCAGATGAAGCTAGTGAGCATATGTGCTGAATAAATACTACTATGCTAAACAAAACAAAAAATCCAAAAATGAGATAGAGAGCGCACCGTTGATGGAGGCAGACTACTACTCTTCGACTCTGTTGTTTTACCCTGCCTTCTCCCACTACTCTCTCCCACTAAAAGCATAACACTAAAGAAACCATGCAAAAGAGACCAATCCAAAAATATCACCACTGAAGAACAATATACTCTCAAAGCACAATATCGAGAGACTGAAAAATAAAGAAAAAAGTAAGATGACTTAGAAAATACAACTGGCCCCTCCTCCTTTTTTGGGGATTAGAACCGGCTATCCAACTTAATAAACTCTTAAGAAATGCATAGGCGGAGTTCCCCAGAAGACCCCGTCCACCCAAATGACTAGCGTAAGAAAAAATAAATAAAAATTCAAGAAACTAATGAAACAACTCAAGGAAAGGTATTACTGAAGATTAGAGAAACTGAACAGCTGAGACTTACTTTTCAAAGAAGAAATAAAGGAATACTGAAGAAGAATAAGATTGCGGTGACAGATGCAATAAGATTAAGAAAGAAAGGAAAACTCAAGGAGAGGGAATTAAGAAAAAAGAAAGAAAAATAATATTGAGATAAAGAAGAATAAGATTGAGAGGACTGGTGTGATAAGATGGACTAAACAAATTAAGATGGACTGATAAAGCATAAATAGGAGCGAAAGACAAACTAAAAACAGCTCAGTCAGAAGCATTGCGATACTTCACACTAAAGAATGAATGAGTAGAGAAATGATGGAAAATAAGATGCTGACTAAGATGCTTCTCCACCTACACTCAAAATAGGACCAAAGATATGCAAAAAATACTGAGTAAAAGATAGCAGATGAATAGGAAACTGAGAAATGATGAATGATGACTCAGGACTGAGATGAATGAATAATGAGACACATATGAGGAATGAAGAATGATGGATGAGTAAAGATAATTAATTGCTATCTGTATAACATGACTGAAAAATGATGCATGAAGACTGAGAAACCCAAACAATGAGTGACTGGAAAAGAAAAGAAATTGTAGAGAGGACTAAAATAAGGAATGAAGAATGACAAATGAATAAAGATAGAAATTAAATAAGAATGAATTATATCTTCATGACATGACTAAAAAATCTGATGAACTGAAGAACGAAGAATGAGACACTGAAAAAATGATAAATCTAAGAGAGACACCCATTTATGGACTCAAAAAAATTAATAACATATGGACTAAACAACGACGAACGCAAAGTAGAATAATATGATAAGAGACTGAACTAAATTAGAAAGAAGAATAATAATGAGAAAAAAAGAGTACTGAGATAATGAAGATACTAACGATGAAGAAAAGAGGGCTAATATGAAAATAAGAAAAACCGGAATGACTAGATAAATGCTAAAAACTGAAGAAAATATTAACTGATAAGCTGATATACGAGATATACGAAATAATGAAGACTCATATGCTCATATACAAAATACTGAAGATAACAAAGAACAATCGTATATAACTCTAAAAGACAAAAAGATAACGAGGAATGAACCACTGATAAAATAAGTGATGGTTCAAAAGGAGAGAGGGATGAGGCACCGACGAGTTGTAATCAAACATGGGATTCTATCAAATAACCCAGCTAATCGAACATGTGAGCACACAATTCAGCTAACCTGGAATCAACTGAATCCTAAATACAGTCAACAAGCTTCCGCACCGAAACTGAACATAATAAGTTACTGTGATCAACACCCAGGTATATATCTACACAACATCATGTTATTCAAGATTAGCCTAACCTTTTTTGAAGTGGAACCCCAGATTCCATTAACCTACCGGCTCAGCTGACGTGCTGGCCACCAAAACACAAACAGAGTTTGGCAGAGACTCCGGCCACAGCGACCTGGAATCTTGCCGACGCACACCCAAAGCCACAAGTTCATGTGCCAGTTTATTACAACCTCTAGGCCAAACGGAACAAAATTAAGGCGCAAAAGAAATCGAAGGTCCCTGTATATTACTCCTTCAGGCTTCAAGTCAAAATCAGATCCTTGTAGTGCATACATCAGGTTATGTGCATCTGACTCCACCTCTATGCATGGCCCACTCTGCAGCATTGTGAACAGCCTCAACGCAAGCCAGTGCCTCTGCACGCGCAACACTAGCTGCAAACAGAATTCGCCCCGCTCCTGAACCCCTGCTCCTGAACCCCTGACCGTGCCAGTCACATCCCAAACTGCAAATCCCCACCCTCACGTTCCAGTATCATAATGATTTTTTATCTGTTGTCTCCTTAACCTCTTTAATACTGCAATATTGTGCTGATTCCAAACTGCAGTAGATGGCCAGCATGTGTGCTTCCTCCACCGAAATACTTTTTGCCTCTGAATTTGATTTGTTTCTCATCAACCACCAACGCCATAGAGCACAGCAAATCACAACCTTCTGTTCATTGTAGCTAGGATTTCTTGTATCATTGAATCCGGAATCTCATATACACATATACGATCACACAATTCTTTAGGTCCCCACCGGCTCCACAGCTTCTTCACTTCTTCAGGTCCTAACCTGAAATCAACTAAAGACTAACTGAATATAATCAACAGCTCGCGTACCAAACTGAACTCAAACTAATGGGAGATAAAACACAATATCCAGGGAGACTGCCCCGACTGAGGTCAAACTCCCTAACACCCAAATTCGAGCGCTCCAACTAAATCCGCCGTGCTACCTACAAAACACAAGAAACCGCCACCACAGAAAATAGATCGTGTGGATTCTCTGATATCGCGCCGACAAACACTATAGAGATACGAGCACAACCAACCAGCACACGTACGCACGTACGAACTGAAATAGAATGAAATCATAGAACATGGCAGACAGCGCAGATGCCTTCGAGGCTTGCCAATTGCCGATCTGCGAACCACGACTCTCTCTCTCTCTCTCTCTCTCTCTCCGCTAGCTCAGGCTGCGAGGTCACCGCTCTCTTCGGCGGCAGTTTCTCCATCTCCCGAAGCACCGCCCCCTCCGGCGTCGGCTGAGATAGCTGCGGCATCCCCGCGGGCATCTCCGCTATGGCTCTGCCTCCTCTCCGAAAGAAAAGGAGAAGCACAGAGCGGTGCCTTCCGATAGAATAAATGAAATTAAAAAAAAACAAGGGTATCAGTGAGACTCAGCCCGCGAGACAAAAAGAGAACTGAGACAGATGCGCTGAGATTCGGAAATACATCGGACGGTGCAAAAAGTGACTGTTTCTCAATTGTAAAACAGCTAGCTGTTTAATAGGAAAAAAACAAAGTGATAGGATAGGCGGGGAGACAATATAGGCGATATGAATAAAACAATTAAACAGAGAACTCCTGAGCAGGGCAGGGTCTAGAGGGATCCTTAAGATAGTATACAAAAGAAGGGACAGACTAGACATTAACAGTGAAACATGATAATCCACTACACCCTCCATTGATACCCGGAACAATGCTCAGATCAAACAGCTCCCATGCAAACCTCATGCCAGCTCCTTCCCCAAATTAATCATCATTGCGTCATCTCCATTACGCTTCTTGCTAGGGGATTTCAGCAATTGCATCCCTGGTCTTTTCAGTATTTGCTTTGGATCAGGCATATCAAATTCCATGTGTAATCAGTAAAAGTCTGGGAAAGAATAATTGAACCATAGACAGCTAGCGCTAATATAATTTTACATTTCCAAGCGAAAAGACTAGTGAAAAATAAATAAAAATAGACCAAACTTATATGTCAGAGGAGACGTGTGAATTGTTCTGGTGAGGATTTCACTGTTAGCATCGCCACAGTGCTGGCATTTGACTTGCGTAATGGCTGCATATGCCAGCACCCATCTCATTGCTATATAATGTGTCGCTAGGTTCATCCCAAACCAGCGGTGCCAAGTGTTACCCAGACCTGTCTTGAGATACTTGTTTGAATTCAGACTATCCACCCTAAACCCTTACACTATCTATTGTGACTACTATGTGTGTGATATGATGATGCCAAGAAAAAGAAAAAAAAGCATTAATATGGTAATTTAGCATGTACTGGGAGTAAAAGGCCAGCGGTGAAAACGATCAGTTACCTAGAGCAGGTTTGAGATATGCGGAGATCCTACTTGCAAAGTAGCCCATGGCTAAACCAAGAGTCCCCTTGGCGCTGATCGGGTGCACTTCCTTAACAGTCATGTTCTTCATGTCGATAGCAAGCACCCATGCAGTGTGGCGGCTGTCACGGTAGTCAATCTTGGCGAGGAAGTAAACAGTGGCATCATCATCCTGCAGGCTGAGGTTGGGCAGGCCAACATGGAGAGTCGACAGGGTTGGGTCGGCAGCCTTCTTCTTCGTCTTCTTCTTCTTCTTGATGGCAGCAGCACCAGCTTTGAGCATATGCAGCAGCGACGGTTGAGGCGGTATCAGCGCGGAATTAACGCGGTGATCCATGGTCCAGTCCTCGGGGGAGAGGCTGCCGGTCCTGATGCTCCATGTGGCGGCCTTCCAACAACAGGCGGTTCTAGAGGAGCGGTCGAAGTGAACGTGCATGTCGGCGAACTTGATGAAGTTGCCGACAAGGGCGACGTCCCGGACAGACCTTGGATTGCCGCGCCCCACCGCCTTTTTGGGCATGATGGGCTCGGGCAGGGTCAGGTGACGGAGCTTGGGTTTTTCGTCTAGGACGTCGCAGAAGATGATGCTTTGCCATAGATCGACCCAGGCCACGGTGCCTTTGTCTCCTCCGATGGTGAGTGTCTTGGATGTAAAGAACCTTCGTGGATATGAATTGAACAGCACCACGGGCTTACTGCTCCAGGTCCGGGTATCAGAGTGGTACATGCAGAGGTGAGAAGTTTGCGGACCTCCGAACACAGCAGCAGCTTGTGCGGCGACGACGTAGGTGCAATCATCATGGTGGTGATCCTGGCAGGCTGCTCCCTGGCCATGGCTATGGCCATGGGGGACGAGGTGGAATGGGCGGAGGGTGGCGGTGGTGGTGCGTCGTCGGCAGTGTTGGTTGCACTTGCGCACGATGGCCAGTGTGTATTCTTTGAATTCGTGTTGGCGGCCAGGGTGGGGGAGGTGGTCGAGCTTGGCGGCGCGGGGGTCGTAGACGAAGTATTCTCGGGTGCTGGCCAACACGCACTCGTCTGGATGACGACAGACGGTGACAAGTAGGAGGAGGAGGCCGCCGTTGGTCTCCGTGGTGAGGATTTGGGGCCTGAGGGAGAGCATGGCTTGGTCCATGTCGGGGGCGTGGACGGTCAAGTAAGAGAGGAGTGGCGGGGCGACGGGGCAGAAGGTGACCTGGATGCTGCCCTTGAGGTTGGAACCCACTGCCGCCGTGACGGTGGCGGTGGTGGCGTTGCGGCGGTCGGCGAAGTAGACTAGTTCTTTGATGAGGACGAAGGGTGGCCACTCGCCGTCGTCGGGGTAGCCATAGGCAGGAGGAGTGTCCGCCTTCCCCTTCTCCTCCTCGTCCTCGCTCTCGCTGCTCAAAGATTCCTCGGATTCCTCCTCACTTGATCCCAGATCGACTGCCTCCAACTTCTCCGGCTTCAACTTATTCATCATCATCATCTCAGATCAGATCGATCGACGACGAAGAGATCTGGTGTGTGGATCTCGATTTTATTGGGAGAGAGAGGGGAGGGGAGAGCGGAATCGAAATCGGAATCGGAGATTGGAGTCCCGGCCGGGATGAAGGCCGACTAGGGTTTCGCTCTCTCTCTATTCGGGGATTTTATTCGGGGCTGGAGAAACTTGGGCTCTCCTGGCGATTAAGGCCCACCCTATCGCTTCGCTCAAGGATCGATCTCGGCAGCACTTTGGGCCGGTTGGCGCTATTTAAATCGGTCGGATTCTCTCTCAGCTTTTTTTTTTCTGGAGAGAGAGAGGGGTGTGGGACTATCTTGTTCATCCAGGTTTGCCCGGTTCGCAACCAGACTGCACTCTTTTGCACGGGTGACATTTCTTCCACATCTAAAAAAAAAATTGTTTCTCAAAAATCTCCACAGCTCACCAATATGGTGAAACCTGGCAAAAGATAGTGAATCTGTAAGAAGCCATGAACTTACGCTATGTCTTGTAGTAGACGAAAACGAAATCATTATTTCAGGAACAAATATGCACTGAAATAACGTTGGAAGTAGAGCAAGAGAACTTCTAAACAAGGATAATTTCAATGAAAATTGAAGGAACAAAATTATTTCCTAACAATAGGCACAAGGCTTCATAACAGAGAGGAACAAAAGCCACTAAACATACTAGGGAATAGATCAAGACACTAGTTCTAAGGAAAACAAAATACATTCAAAATAACAGAACTAGTTCAACTTGCATAAAAACACTACTCTATTAGGAGAAAAAACCATTGAGCTTCGGAACAAGTTCATCTTAAACTCAATACACTGGAAAGAGCTCAATCAACTCCACTGCAAGATTCCTTCTATGTTTTCCTTCTCGATATTTCTTCCACATTTACAAAAAAAATATTTCTGGAAAATCTCCACACCTCACCGATATGGTGAAACCTGGCAAAAGATAATGAATCTGTAAGAAGCTATGAACTTACACTATGCTTTGTAGTAGAGAAAGAACAAATATGCATTGAAATAACGTTTGAAGTAGAGCAAAAAATCTTCTAAACAATGATGATTTCGATAGAAATAAAAGGAACAAAAATTCCTAACAATAGGAACAAGACCTTATAACAGAGAGGAACAATAACCACTAAACAGAGATCACGGTCTTCAGATTTATACCAAAGGACCAAAAAAATTATGACTAGGGAATAGAAAACACTAGTTCCAAGGAAAAAATGCATTCAAAATAAGAGAACTAGTTCTACTTGCATAAAAACACTACTTTATTGAAAAAAAACCATTGAGCTTTGGAACAAGTTTTCAGCATTTAACAATTGAATTAAAAGGCATATTTTGTAAATGACTTCAGGAACAGATGTTCAAGATATGTAGAGCAAAAACACTAAAAATAAGTATGTGGGATTGTTGAAGCAAAGTAAGGAACAAAACCAATAATTCACAGGAACAACTATTCAGTAAATGAATAACAAAAAAAACTTGTTTGAAAGAAAGAAAAGGATTTTTTACATTGGGAACAAGTTTTCAGTACAATAACATTAATTTAAATGACTTCAGGAATATTTGTTCAAGGTATAACAAAAAAAATACTAACAAGTATGTAGGATCGCTGGAATAAGTAGTTGTGAAGTAAAGAACATACACTAGTAGAAACAAGGCTATTAGTCCTGGTTCGGTTGGGCCATCAGTCCTGGTTCCCGAACCGGGACTAACCAGTCGGGACTAATGCCAAAAGGCATGAGTCCCGGTTCCTCCACCAACCGGGACTACCAGGAGAACCACGTGGCAGCGGCATGGGTCGAGGGGGAGAGGCATTTGTCATGGTTCATATTACGAACCAGGACCGATATGTCTCTGCCGCGGCAGGAGATTTTGTGTATTTTTTCATTTAATTATTTTTGGCACTTTTTATTTTGTGTTTTGCACTCAATTCGATGGTACTAGGAACCATTATTACAAACAACATGATCGCGGATATATTACACAATCGCATTCGTCGTGCTTAGTCAAATATATAAATACAAATGGTACACACGAGTTTATCATGCATAAAATATACATCTCTATAATTTACACTGTGTTTGGCTGCCGATAGAATTCTCCTTTCGGATCTACGACCTCTGCATCTAGGAATCCCGTGAATTCCTCTTGAATTGCGCGTACGCGGTCCTTTGGTAGAAGACTGTGCCGCAGCCGTTCAATCTAATTTAAATAAGGGGTCAATATATATGAACGAAATAAATCACAAATGATGGAAATAGAAAAAATATGAATATTGTTTACTTACTTAAAGTTGTTCTAAGTACTGTTTGCCCGTCTCATGGGTTGTCTGGCGAATAAACTCGCAAACATAGTATCCACATAAATTATTGCCGTCTTCCTACCTCAAGTACTTCACGAGAATATAATTCAATTTAAATATTAATCAAGCATGATAATAGTATTGAAACTAGAATCATAGAGATGACATGCATGTAGCTACAGTAATACTTACCGGTATTTATTGAAATGTAAGCTCTGGAGCCCATTCACCTGGCGTCTTGTTGGTGAACCATTTTCAAGCCCTGCCCGACAATAAAATAAATAAAGGAGTTATATATTATAAGTTGATATCAGGAAAGGAACGAAAAGTTGCTGATATAGTGCCATAATGATTGAAATTACCTCTGGAGGCATTCCTGCATGTTCTCCGACGTCTTAAGGGGCTTACGTTTCGAGTCCATGATTTGTACTCTTCCTTTATCAGGTTGAATGATTAGCAGAATAAAGTGGAAGCTGCACACACATAACTCATATTTGTGTGTGAGCTAGCTAGAGACTTAATTACAGAAATAAATAGTTACATGCAATAGGCGCTAACGATAGCTTTATCGATGGTGTCTTGATTGAATAACTGAAATAATTCATCAAGGTCGGTCATGACCACGCCATCTCCATCCCCGTAATACTCGTGTCTATATCCCAGATATATCTAGTTTTGCCCTTCCTTTGAGGCTCACATGCACCACTTATGCAATCTTCTTATTTTTGTTGGTAGATCGTTGACCTCCTCAGGTTTGACGAGAGGATACCTATGCCAGTATTTGTATTTTTCTTCTGCCGTGGGGAACTATAACTAGAGCATGTACTGAGAAAGAGTCAGGCCATGAGCAGCGGCCGCTTTGCCGTACGCTGCAACAAACTCCGGATCATAGTGCTACTCGGTCGCACCTTTGCTCAACCCCACCTCGGTATCGGAAAATGCGTTGAGCGGTGGGCACGAGTGGTTTTCATGTTCTCCGTGCTGGGCAACTTGTTTCCCGCTTGCTCTAGTACTCTTCGATCGCCCCTTCTTTGCCTTATGTGACTTGCGAATAGAGCGGTCATAGTCTGATTACAGCCTTGGCTCAGGTTGGTGAAGGGTCTTCACCATTTTCACGCATGTGGCGTGTTCTTCTGGGGTGCTGGGGAACTCTGGCTCTTTCGGCCGCTTCAGGTTAGCAACCCAAGCATTCAGTTCGCCCTTTGCGATCGCCTCATTTTTCTCTGCAGTATAGTCATAAGGTCTCATGGGAGGAGCCTTTGCTACTTTTGGGAGGGGGGACAGTTTACATTTCGGTGAGCGGTTACTACTTTTGGCTTTTGATGCTTTGGCTCATCGTATGATGTATCCGTTTGCTTCTTTTTTTCTTTTTTTGGGTATGGAGGACATATCCTTCACATAGAACACCTGAGCCACATCATTGGCTAGGACGAATAGTTCGTCTCTGTAACCAAGATTCTTGAGATCCACTGTTCTTATTCCATACAACTGGTCTACCTTTACACCTTCTCCAGCCAGGTTGACCCATCTGCACCGAAATAAAGGGACCTTAAAAGAAGGTCCATAGTCAAGTTCCCATATCTCCTCTATGTAACCATAGTGTGTGTCCTTTCCCCCTTTGCCGGTTGCTGCATCAAAGCGGACACCACTGTTTTGGTTGGTGCTCTTTTGATCTTGGGCGATCGTGTAAAATGCATTCCCATTTATCTCGTACCCTTGGAAATTCAATACAATCAACGATGGTGACACGGCCAACAATTACAACTGATCTCCAACAATCTCGTCATTCATGAGATGTAATCGCAACCAACTGCCAAAAGTCTCCATGTGTTTTTGTTTAATCCAGGGTTCAAGCTTCCTCGGGTTTTCGGAGCGTACAATATTCTTGTGTACCTCGATAAACAGAGCCGCGAAGGTGGAACTCTGTAGAACTGTGTAGTGTGCTTGAGTGAAAGAATGGCCGTCCCTACATATCATTGCTTTCTTTCCTAGCGTGCCTTTTGCACTCATTCTCCCCTCATACCGCGATTCAGGAACACCAATCGGCTTAAGGTCAGCAATAAAGTCAACATAGAACTCAGTGACCTCCTCTGTTCCACAGCCCTTAGAGATGCTTCCTTCTAGCCTAGAACGGTTATGAACATATTTCTTTAAGACTCCCATGAACCTCTCAAACAGGAACATATTATGTAGGAATACAAGACCGAGAATGGCAATCTCATCGACTAGGTGAACCAGGAGATGCGTCTAATATTGAAGAACGATGGGGGAACACCAACTCAAAACTAACAAGACATTGGACCACATCCCTCTATAACCTTGGCAGACTTACTGGATCGATTACCTTCTCAGATATTGCATTGAGGAATGCATATAGCTTCACAATGGGTACTCGAACATTTTCCGGTAGAAGCCCGCTCAATGCAACCGGAAGCAACTGCGTCAGAATCACATGGCAATCATGAGACTTCAGGTTTTGGAATTTTTTCTCTGCCTTATTTATTATTCCCTTTTAATTTGACGAGAAGCCAGCCGGGACCTTGATACTGCTCATGCATTCAAAAAATATTTTCTTCTCTGCTTTGGTAAGAGCATAGCTGCTTAAGTAATGATGATGTTTATCCGTCTGCTTGTTGTATGGGTCTTTCATACGTTGCTGGTCCCCCGTGCTTCTGGAGTATCTTTTGTATTCCCATACACGCCTAGGAAGGCTAGCAGGTTCATGCAAAGATTCTTCGACATGTGCTGTAGGGGTTCGTAGCATGGAAAACAAAAAATTCTATCGCATCGAACACACACAAGCCAAGATCTATCTACTAGATTGTAGCAATGAGTCGATAGAGTACTAACCCTCGAAGATTCCAAAGCGGTTAACGAGATGCGGATCTCTCGTGGGTGATGTAGTCGTTCACTTGCCGACCTCAAGATCGTGAAGATGATCCTTCCGGCGCTGCGTTTCGGCAGCGCTTCCGTAGTCGGTCACACGTTCAGTACTCGATGAAGACCTTCCTCTCCCTTGTTCCAGCAGGCAGCGGAGGTTGTATCTCTCTCCTCGTGATTCCGGCAGCACGATGGTGTGGTGTTGGACTTTAGAGGGAATATCCCGTAGGGCTTCGCCTAAGCCAGTGCGAGAGGGATGAAGTAGAGAGGCTCCCCGATGATCTAGGGTTTAGAAGCCAGAGAGATAGAGGTGGAGGTGGTGGACGGCGGCGGTTGGCCGGCGGCGGCGACTTGGGGTTTAGGGTTTGGGCAAAGGGAGAGGGGCTGCCCCCTCCCCTCTATTTATGAGAGGGAGGGGCCGCTAGGGCTGGAGGAGGCCTCCTCCTCCTCCAAGTCCCTCTCCCTTGGCCGCCGGTTTGGAGAGAGGGAAGGATCCCTACTCCAAGTAGGTTTCCTTCTCTCCCTTCGATCTCACTTTGACTTTCATGTTGGGATTTGACTTTTTGTCAAACAATTGTTTGATCCGATCAAACTAGTGTTTGATTTCTCTCTCCCACTGCCATGTGAAGTGATCGAGTACATGATGCAACCATTACACATTGTTATGACACATTCATGTACCCTTCCCCTTTCGAATCGGTGAAACTTCTAGACCCTTCTAGATCCTTCTGGTGAAAACACCGAAACCATTCCTGAACTCCGAAATTGGACTTTCCTTATATGAATCTTATTCTCTAGACCATTCAGGATCACCTTGTGATATCCTTGATCCCATCCGAGACTCCGAACAACATTTGGTATCTCACTAACATTCCATAACTACACAACAATATCGAATTCTTAAGTGTGCCCCCTATGGTTCGTGAATTACGCGGACATGATCGAGAAACCTCTACGATCAATAACAAATAGAGGAATCTGGAAATTCATATTGTTCCCACATATATCCATGATTACTTCGTGATCGAATGAACCATTTACATATGGTACCAATTTCCCTTTGTCTCGCGATACTTTACTTATCCGAGGTCCGTCGGTATCTCTGCATACCTAGTTCAACCTCGTTACTGATAAGTACTCTTTACTCGTTCCTGTGATATGTGATCCCTTGTGAGCGAGTAACATGCTTGCAAGCTAATTGGATGACATTTCACCGAGAGGGCCTAGAGTATATATATCTGTCATATGGATGGACAAATCCCACTCTTGATCCATGTGCCTCAACACATACTTTCCGAACACTCAATGCCACCTTTATAGCCACCCAGTTATGAAGTGGTGTTTGATGTCCTCAAAGTATCCATCCGGTGATGGTGATTTAACACGATCTCATGGTCGAAGGATTTAGGTTACTATGTATCTAAAGGCTTATAGCAAACGAACTATTGAAATGACTTGATCTTAATGCTACGCTTAACTATAGGAGTATGTCCATCACACCATTCTCCTAATGATATGATCTTGTTGTTAATAACATCTCTATGTTCATGATCAAGAAACCATGATCATCTATTAACCAACAAGCTAGTATTACAAAGAGGCTACTAGGGACTCTTACAAGTTTACTAATCACACAAGTATTAAGGTTTCCAGTTAACACAATTATAGCATGAATGTAAACATTTATCATAAACACAAAGATATAATAATAACTACTTTTATTATTGCCTCTAGGGCATATCTCCAACAGTCTCCCACTTGCACTAGAGTCAACTAGTCTAGATTACATGGTAATATACCGAACACCCATGGTGGTTTGGTGCTGGTCATGTTTTGCCCTCAGGAGAGGTTTAGCCAATGGATCCGCCACATTCTGACTTGTGTGTACTTTGCAAATCTTTATGTAACCATCTTGGACATTCTCTCGAATACCGTGTAAACGTAGCTTGATATGCTTTAGCTTCTTGTGTGACCTTGGTTCTTGCGCATTGGCTATGGCGCCCATTTTGTCATAATAGATAGACATTAGGTCCGGCACACAATGAACTCTTTCATCCATATCGCCTCTTGCGAAGCCTCCGAAGCAGCTATGTATTCAGATTCAGTTGAAGATCTCGCCACAACACTTTGCTTTGCACTCCTCCAACTTACTGCTGCACCATTGAAAATAAATATGTATCCAGATTGTGATTTTGAGTCATCCGGATCGGTGTTCCAACTAACATCGGTGTAACCATTAACACCGAGTTGTTCATCACCTCCATAAGAAAGAACCATATCCGTAGTTCTTCTCAAGTATTTAAGGATATTTTTGACCGCTGTCCAATGATCCACCCTGGATCACTTTGATATCTGCTAGTTAAACTAACATCATATGCAATGTCAGGTCTAGTACATAGCATGGCATACATGATAGATCCTATGGATGAGGCATAGGGAGTCTTACTCATCCTTTCTTATCTTCTGTCGTAGCTGGACTTTGAGTTTTACTCAAGGTCGTATTAGGCAACATGGGCAGGAACCCTTTCTTGCTATCTTCCATTCCAAACCTCTTTAGAAATTTGTTCAAATATGTACTCTGTGAAAGCTATATTAGGCGTCTTGATCTATTTCTATAAATCTTTATGCCTAATATGTAAACAGCTTCGCCAAGATCCTTCATCGAAAAACTATTATTCAAATAATCCTTGTAAATTAACAATATGTCATCCACATATAGTACTAGGAATGCTATAGAGCTCCCACTCATTTTCTTGTAAATACAAGCTTCTCCATAAGTTTGTACAAATCCAAAACTTTTGATTACCTTCTCAAAACATTGATTCCAACTTCGTGATGCTTGCTTCAACCCATAAATGGATCGTTGAAGCTTGCATACCTTGTTAGCATCTTTAGGACCGACAAAACCTTTGGGTTGTACCATATACAACTCTTCATCAATGTCTCCATTGAGGAACGCTGTTTTGACATCCATCTGCCATATGTCATAATCATAATATGCAGCGATTGCTAACAAAATCCTCACAGACTTTAGCTTCTCTACAGGTGAGAAAGTCTCATCATAGTCAACTCCTTGAATTTGTCAAAACCCTTTTGCGACAAGTCGAGCTTTATAGACGGTTACATTACCATCATCATCTGTTTTCTTCTTGAAAATCCATTTATTCTCGACAGCCTTCCGGCCATCCGGTAAGTCCACCAAAGTCCATACTTGGTTTTTGTACATGGATCCAATCTTGGATTTCATGGCTTCTTAGCTCTTGGTCGAAGAATAGTTGATAATTTGCTGGAGTTCACAAATAACTGGTTTTCAATGATAGCTTTCAAAGTAGTAAACATCAAGATAAGAGCAATGTGCAAAACAAGGAACATAAGCAACATGATTGAATAAATCATCATATGAATGAATCAAACACAACAACTCAAAATACTTGCTGAGATAGAGAGGAGTAGGTTTACTGACTCAACTAAAAAGTAAAAGAAAGGCCCTTCGCAGAGGGAAGCATGGATTGCAAGTCTCATAAAGAGCTCCCAGAAATTATGATACTTACTACCTTTCAGCTCACATTGCCCCTATCATAGGCATCTTTTGGTGATTAAGGTTAAAGTGACACAACTAAGAGGATATGCTTGACAAGTTATAAGTTGAAGTCTCATGCCCCTTACTTATGAGTACCGAACCTCATGCTACTCAACTTCAGTCACGAGTAAGCTCTTGTCATTGTAAATATACGTGTATCATTGAGAACCGCCAATGGGGTACCCCTTGCACATGACACAAGAGCTATCCCATAATCAAAATGACAAGGCAAGCAGACAGTGAGCATCTCAGCGATCTTTTTATTTGCTATTTGCATAGGTTTTTATTGAGGATGCTTCATAGAATGCTCACTATAGTTATGCTCCAAGTTTCCACCATGATTAGGCATGACTTAGGCTAGCGGCCCAGGTGTTTCTCTAACACACATATAAACTCCATGATCTTACAAGTTCCACTTTTATTTCACACCGCCAGGATCCATAAGCAAAAGAACATGATATCAACTAGGTACAAAGTACCAATGCAGTGTTGAAAGCGTTCCCCATGATACATGGTTCTGGTAACTTCAACTCATAAAGCGCAATCATATACGCAACAAAGAAGGACCCAATGGTTCAGGTTATTAAATGCAAGAAAAGTAAAGTGTGCCATCAAGTTCGTGAGAGCTTTAATCACTAATTTTCACATATCAATTTTAATTTGGGAGGTAGATAAAACAAGAATTTACTTGCACTAGCAATAATGCTACTAGGTAGGTATGGTGGACACAAATGGCAAAGGTTTTGGTTTAAAGAAGTGGATGCACCAGAAGAATTCCCTCTCAGTAAAGGTTTTTGGCTAGCAAGGCTGGGTAGCAAGTATAAGAGTTGAAGGAAACAAACAAACATACAATGATAAAGACAAACATGCAATCTTCCTTGGAAGCACAAAAGATCTTAACTAGAGAATACTAGACTTATGAGCAAATCAAGAAAGAAAGATGATGAAAATATATTATGAGTACTTATGAGTACTTTTATCTTTTTCATTCAACTCTCAAAAATAGTGTTGCTACTGACCAAGCTAGGTTTGCCAAAACCAACTAAATTAACTCAATGATCCCAAAGTGATACCAATACTAACAACAAGATCAATCATATAACCACGAATTGAAAACTAATATAAGCTATGCAAAAGAGTAAATGATAGAACTTCTCATTAATATTCCATAATGGCAGCTCACACCAAGGGATGCATATCTAACGAGAGAGGGGACACTTCCATAATGCAAACCATACTACATAATAATTTTTCTATTCATGACATGCCTCTACTAATAAGGCAAAAAGATAGAAGATAGTGATGTGATACCGCGGCACTCCCCCAAGCTTGGAACAAACCAAGGGGATGCCAAATCTGATGACGAATTACTCCTTTGGTGGTGGTGGTATCCTCTTGATGAGCTCTCTGATAAGTTTCCCCAAGTCCTCAATCTTGAAGGTGAGGTTATGAATAAGCTGCGAGTTTTGCTCAATGCGGCTCATGATCATGTCGGGTTGAGAATTCTAGCTCTTGCTATTCTTTCCCCATTCTTCCTCCTTGAAGTCTTCTTTCCCTGCGTAGCTAGAATGAGGCAAATCCCAATTGGAGGGTAATTTCCCCTTGGGCATATTTTGGTATTGATGCTCATGGATAAGAGTATGGAAAGGATTCTTGGTGCGTGGAGGAAGTGACCGTGGAGCCAAGCAGTGATGAGGAGCTTTCCCCCTAGTCTGCATCCGTGCAGTCCTTCTAACCCTGGAAGGTTTTGTCACCACTCCAACGCTTGCAATGGTAGTGCCGGTGTGCGGATGTTGGTCTTGTCCTCTTCATCTTCACTCTTGATCTCCTTCTCCTTCCCTTTATCCTTGGAGGACACCATTGTGCTTCTAAACTTTCAAAGAGTATGTCCTGGCAGAAACAGATCGAAACAAAAACACGACGAGAACACAATATATGAACCTCGGGGGCTCCGGGGGATTATATATTACGAATTTTCATAACAAAAGGAAGGTACTGGGCGAAAATGAGTCGGAGGCAGAGTCCGGGGTGGACTCACCACCTGGTGGCACCGCCAGGGGAGGGCTCGTGCCACAGGGTGGTGTGAGCCACCCTGGATCCGTTTCCGTCCCTCTTTCGCTTCGCAGCTTTCCTTATTGACTGAAAACTGCAAAAATATAGTCGGATAGTGTTTTCGCGGAAGTTTTCTTACCAGAACTGTTACCTATTTGAAAACGGACTCTGCAGGTCTCTGAATTTGGTATCTAGTAGATTCTTCCGGAGGAACCACTTGAATAACATCAATATCTTCATCTTTATACACTTATTGCTTGAGTCATAAAACCTTTCACTTCCTTAGTACACCATTATCTCCACTTCCTGGAAATTTCTTTCTCACAAAACTCACACAATTCTCATTAGCAACATTAGTATATATGAAGTGATAAAACCTTTTGAGTCCAACTTCAACTGAAAACCATCAAAACATAAGCTACTGTAACAACTCCTTCCGAAAACCCAAAAAGAATTCAAAAAGGAAATCGATTAAAGAAGCAAATGCAAGAGTGGCAAAATCTGTCAAAACAGACCAGCAGGTAAAGATCAGTTTTTTCGAAAATCTTCTGTTGCATAAATCAAAAAGTGCAAAACTAACGAAAGTTAAATAACAACCTGGGGAGAAGCACAAAAAATTATAGCTCAATCTGACATACAGAGATCTCTCACGATTTTTTACGGTGAAGCACAAAAATCTGTTTCGAGACAGCAACTTCCCCAAATCTTACTTCCCTCTCATTAGAGGTTGATCTTGACACAAAAACCAAACAAAACGGATAAGGAGCGGTTATTACCGAAGTAATAACTTCCAAGACTCAAAGAAACAAAACAAACTGAAAGCAAAAAACAAATTGGGTTGTCTCCCAAAAAGCTCTTTCTTTATAGCCATTAAGATGGGCAAGATAATTTTGAAAATGCTCACATAGGAATATGAATTGAAGTGAAAGAGAGATTTAAGAAGCAAAAACACACACATTTAAGTCTAACCCACTTCCTATGCAAGGTAATTTTGTAAACAAACAAGTTTTTGAAACCAGAGGCTACTTGCATAAAAAGGCAAAAGAAGTGCAACATAAAAACTTTCAGCATAAAACGAGGAAATTTGATATTATTGAGATACATAAGAACACTTTTCCCTCTCTCATAGTAACTTTCAGTATCATGCATAAACTTAACAATATAACTATCACAAGGACCATCGTAGCAATGATCACTTATTCTAACAGAAAACACAGGAACACTAGCTCTCATAACACTACTATGTGAAACAATATTAGAGGTATCCTTACAAAGGATAGCGTGTCCCTCTTCTTCATATTTAGTAACAAAGTCTTTCACATTTGCTACCACAGGTTCAACAGCTTTATGTGTACTTTCATTAACCATACTATCTATCATAGAATGTTCCTTTGTCTTAACTGGGAAAGGCATTTTCTCAATATAAGGTTCAGGTAAGACACGATTAGCAGCATAAACTTCAGTATTTCTTGCAGGAACACTCTTGGCAACATCTTTATAAGGTTCATGATACTTATTCCACTTCTATTTAGGCACTTCAATATTGGAAGCAAAAGCCTTAAAATAAGAAGCAATGGCTTGAGAGTCTAGACCATAAGCATTTTTAATATTTTGAAAGTCATCAGTTCCCATAAAAGATTCAATGCATTCATAATCATAATTTATACCTGACTTTCTACCTTTGTCATTCTCCCATGCTTCAGCATTATCTTGAATACGGCCTAGAAGATCGCATTTAGCTTCTTCTTCCATGCGAGTGAATGATCCAGCACAAGAAGCATCCAATAAATCCTTGTCATGTAGAGGGAGCCTTGCATAAAAGTTATTGATAATAATATTGTTGGGGAGCTTATGAATGGGACATTTGAGCATTAGTAACTTCAATCTCCCCCAAGCTTGAGTTGTACTCTCTCCATCAAGAGGCCAAAAGTTATATATTTGATTCCGATCTTTATGAATCTCAGTAGGAGGATAAAACTTCGAATAAAAGAGAGGCACTATTTCCTCCCATTCCAGAGCTTGACCATTCTTCAGCAGCTTATACCATTCCTTAGCTCTTCCTTTCAGTGATAATGAGAATAACTTCTTCTTAACTTGATCTGTAGTAATACCTGCACACTTGAACAACCCGCATAATTCGTGTATAAAGAGTAAATGATCACCAGGATGGAGAGTTCCATCCCCAACATAGTAGTTATCCATAACACGATCAATAATTCTTGTAGGTATGGCTTATCTACTACCTTAGCAGTGGTAGTAGCATTACCAAATAAGAAACTCAGCGAATTGTCCATAACGAAAATAAAGCAACTAACAGAAGTAAACAATACTCAAAGTAGAAGTTTCCTTTACCAGTTCCACTCTCCAATAGCGCTTCACTCCCCGGCAACGGCGCCAGAAAATAGTCTTGATGACCCACAAGTATAGGGGGTGTATCGCTGTATTTTCGATAAGTAAGAGTGTCGAACCCAACAAGGAGCAGAAGGTGCTGGCTAGTGGTATGGATCAGGAATTCTCTGCAAATACTTACCAAACGGATTTTTAGGGGTTTTCGATAAAACAAATAAATAAAGTACGAGTAAATAAAAGACAGTAGGAATAAATACAACAAGTGGCCCAATCCTTTATGCAGCAAAGGACAAGCCGGTTGTATTACTTAAGATGACCAAACGTTCTCGAGGACACATGCGAAGACTGTCAAGTACTTTCACTTCATATAGTTGATTAATCTTCTTTAGCTTGCTAAGTGTTGTGTGGGTGAACCAGTGCTAATGTACCGACCTTCCTAGGACTAATACATACTTGTGATTATACCCCTTGCAAACATCCGTAAGTACAAGAAAGTAATTAAGGTGGAAACCTAACCACAGCTTTAAACTCTAAGACCCTTATGTCCCTTGTGCAATGGTTTCCTAACGGGGGTTCAGGTTTCTGTCACTCCGGCAACCCCTATGATTAGTAGCCAAATACACAATGCATTCCCCTAGGCCCATATAGGTGAAGTGTCATGTAGTCGATGTTCACATGACACCACTAGAAGAAGTACACCACAACTTAAATATCAAACTATTGAATCTTTCTCAACACAACTCCACTACTAACAACATGACTTCTCCCATGTCCTCAAGAACAAAACTAACTACTCACAAGACATCATATGGATCATGATCAGAGATGGAATAATGATGTATAACAATCTGAACATAAACAATAGTTCAATGGTTCACTCAATAGCATCAACTACAAAGAGTAATCAACACCGGGAAAGTTTCCCCTATGAACTATGTAAGATTCAACTCAATTGTTACAGCAATATGGAGATGGTGATGAGGGTGCTGATGGTGATGATGGTGGTGATGATGATGATGATCCCGATGAAGTCTAGCTTGATGGTGGTGTTGATGGCGACGATCTCCCCTCTCTGGGAAGGAATTCCCCTGGCAGAAATCTGTCTACCGGAGAGATCTTTCTCTCTCGGTGTTTTCCGCCCCGCAGAGGCAGCGGAATCTTTCTGTGGTCTCCCCCGAGTCTTAGGGTTTCGTGAGGATAATATACGCCAGAGGGAGTGCTAGAGGTGGACCAGGGCGGCCACACCACCTGGTCGCGCGGCCTAGGCTGGCCCGCGCCAGGGGATGGTGTGGGCCCCCTATGGCCCATCTCCAGCCCCCCTTTTGGCTTCCTTCGTCTTCTAGAAAAATAGGATTTTCCGTATATTTTCCTGGATTTTCCGATCTTCGGGAATTTTTTCTCCAAACAGCACCTTTTCCATCAAAATCCTGACTGCAGCGGTCCATGCTCCAAAAGTCATCAACCATGTAAAAACAGATGAAATAACATAAGTATCACCTCTCAATACGAAATATATCGATGAATAACAGTGAATTATGACATAGAATAGTGATGCAAAATGGACGTATCATCCCATTATATGCACACGTTGATTCTATCACACCCGATCATCACGTGGTGCTTCGAAACGACGAGTCTTAGTAACGGCGCTAACTAAGGATGAACACTTTACTTGATAATTTTGTTAGAGGGATCATCTTATAATGCTACCGTCGCGATCTAAGCAATACAAGATGCATAAAAGGATTAACATCACATGCAATTCAAAAATATGTGATATGATATGGCCTTTCTTCTTGTGCTTCCGATCTCCATTTTCAGGCACGAACATGATCTCCATAATCACCGGCGTGGCGTCAAGGTCAATGGCACCGCTCCATGGTTGTCATCCAGCAACATAGACTTTTGCAACTACCTTGAATAATAGACATGCAGGTCTTAACGAAATTAAAAGACAACCATAAGGCTCCTGCCGGTTGCCGACTTACAATAAGGAACATTGCATACATCATATATAATGACAATCATAGCCATATCACATCACAGCACACCCTGCAAAACAAAGTTAGACGTCTCTAATTTTCTTTGCATGTTTTACGTGGTTTAGGGCTTTCACAGAAGAATCGTTCTAACATACAAACAAGAACCACATCGTTGATACAAGTATTGTCAAGTGCCCATTGTAAGTTGAATCTTCACTATGGTGGGAGAGACAGACACCCACAAAGCCACTTATGCAAAGAAAGTTGCATGTCAAGCGTGGAGCAAGTCTCACGAACATTGTCATGTAAGGTTAGCCCAAGCCGCTTCATCCCACCATCCCGCAAGATGCAAAGTACACAAAAAGCAGTCGACAACAAAAGCATCAACGCCCACGACAACTGTAGCACCCCGGGAAAACCACTACTAGAAAATCGTTGTGTTTTACCTTTGTGCATCATCATGATATCATGCTCATGTCCTCATGCCACATTGCATTTGAGCATCATCATGTCATCTTGCATCTTTGCATAAAACTATTTCTCTAAAAGCCTATCTTTGTTTTCCAATTGTCTCCCTCATTATTTCAAATGTAAAACTCTGGACCTACCTGAATATTTTGTTTGTCTAAAATTAATTACAATACTCTTATAAATAAATAAAACTTATATTATTTTTAGGAGCCAACTAGCTAGGCCCAAAAGCCCAGCCGACCACCTCCAAACCCTAACCAGCTAATACCGCCTAAACCCTAGCCTAACTAATCCCTCACACCGCAAGCACGTTGCTCAAACACCACACATCCGTGTGCGCGCTGCACCAACACGCTAGACATGCACGCAACACTGCAGCGCGCGGCACGCCACCTTGCTCCACCCGGCCCCACCTCCCTCGCGAGTCCCACTCCCACCCCGTGACGGCAACCACCCCGCACACCACGTTCACCCACCCCCTCCGTGGGCCCACCTCGGTCCCACGCGACTGTGATGCCAGCTCTCCTCCCCATCGCGTCTCTCCCCCGATGCGCCCAACCATCTCCGCGCTCTTAGCGCCGCCCGCCTCAGCGCTCCTCTCCCCGAGCAGCACAGCACCACCGCCGCCTCGTCTGCTCTAGCGCCTGATACGTTGCAAACGTATCTATAATTTTTGATGTTCCATGCTTGTTTTATATCTACTTTCTTATGTTTTGTCCACACTTTGGAGTATTTCTATATGCTTTCTTGGACTAACCTATTAACAAGATGCCACAGTGTCAGTTGCCTATTTTCTGCTGTTTTTGGTTCCAAGAAAGTCAGAAAATCAATATTCTCAGAATTGGACCGGACAAAAGCCAAAGTTGATATTTTACCGGAAGACTCATGGAGCCAGAAGACGAGGCAGAGAGGGGCCATAGGGTGGCCAAACCACCCCTAGGCGCGGGTCCCCCTAGCCGCGCCAGGGCATGGTGTGGGCCCCTGGCCGGCCACCGACCTTGCCCCTTTGCCTATAAAATTCTCCCGATGCAAAAACCCTAAATCGTCTAGCCTCCTACCACGAAAAGTTCTGCAACGCTGCTGCCACCAAAGGGGAGATTCGGGGGACAGAAAGTCTCTGTTCCGGCACCCTGCCGGGACGGGGAAGTGCCCCCGGAGCCATCTCCATCGATCTCGCCCACCATCTCCATCGCCGTTGCTGATTCCCATGATGAGGAGGGAGTAGTTCTCTATCGAGGCTAAGGGTTCTACCGGTAGCTATGTGTTCATCTCTCTCTCTCTATGCATGATCATATTGTGATCATGAGCTTTGTAATCAAGTAGATCTACCTTGCTACTCAAGTGCTTTAATAGATCTCTGCTCTCCCCATGTGTGTGAAGTTGATAGTGTGCACACCATGGTGGCACTTAGGATAGAGATTACAATTACTTGTTATGAGTTATATTTGGAGTTGGATGTTTCTATGAAATTGTGGTGTTTGTTGGAACCATCTAGTGCTCCAGGTGACAGTGTGGGGTTTTCTAGATGGGAAAGTGAACTTTGAGGAGTGCTGTTATAGCCCTACCATGGATTAGAGTGTCCAACCAGAGAGTAGTTAAGAGTAGTATCATTAAGAGAAGATATTTATATGAGAGTGTTCACTAGTGAAAGTATGATCCCTAGGCCTTGTTTCTAAGCATTGAAACACCGTTTGCAATTATATCTGTTACATGTTTGCTTGCTTCCATCTTTGTTTCAGTTTGCCTTTAGTCACTTTCACGCCACAAAGCTATTTTCTGGCACCGCTATCTTTTATCTATACCACTTGTATTTCACTATCTCTTCGCTGAACTAGTGCATCTATACACCTGACAAGTGTATTGGGTGTGTTGGAGACACAAGAGACTTCTTGTATCTTGATTGCAGGGTTGCTTGAGAGGGATACCTTTGACCACTTCCTCCCTGAGTTCGATAAACCTTGGGTAATCCACATAAGGGAAACTTGCTGTTGTTCTACAAACCTCTGCACTTGGAGACCCAACAACTGTCTACAAGAATATAAGTGCGTAGACATCAAGCTATTTTCTGGCGCTGTTGCCAGGGAGGTAAGGTAAAAGGTACTCATATCCTCCGGTGTGAGTTCTCGAAGTTATTTCCTTCAGATTCTGCAATTTTGTCCTTTTGTTTCTTGTTTTCACTACTTAGGCTTAATGGAAAACAACAAAAAAATTAGAGAGCTTTTCAGTATTTTTTCCTAATGTAGAACATGAGTTGTTTGAAAAGAAAATTAAAAAACCCATGGAACTTTCTTTGCATGCTAATAGCAATGTTATTGGTATGAATCTTTTGAACACCTTTATTGCTAATGCTATGGAAAAGTCTAAGCTTGGGGAAGCTAGTTTTTATGAAAATGATCTTTTTAGTTCACCAGCTTTGGAAGATAGCTATTCTATTGCTTATGACAATACCAAACCTCCAATATATGATGATTACAATGATGAATATGATATTTTCATTCCACCTACTATTGAGGAGGAAATTAATTATGACTACAATATGCCTCCTATATTTTATGATTATGGTGATGAGAATAATAATGATAGCTATTTTGTTGATTTTGTTCCCACTACAATTAATAAGAATGACTATGTTTATGTGGAGAGTAATAATGATTATATGCATGTGGCTCATGATAAGAATGTTTTATGTGATAGTTATAGTGTTAATTTTATTCATGATGGTACTTAAAATTATTATGAGAGAGGGAAACATGATTTTATGTGTCTCAACAATATTAAGTTTCCCCTCTTTATGTTGAAAATATTGAAGTTGCACTTGTTTTGCTTTACTATGCTTATTGCTTTGTGCTTTCATGACTTGTTTCTTTACAAGATTCCTATGCATAGGAAGTGGGTTAGACTTAAATGTGCTTTGAATTTGCTTCTTGATGCTCTTATTTACTTCAATTCATATTTCTTATGTGAGCATCTTCTCAAACTATTATGCCTAACTTAAAGGCAGTAAAGAAAAGTACTTATTGGGAGATAACCCAAAAGTTTTAGAAGAGTCTTGGAAGTTATTACTTCAGCCTTATCCTTTTTATTTTCTTTTTGTGCCAAGAGTAACCTCTAATGAGAGAGAAGTAATGATTGGGAAAGTTGTTGTTTTGAAACAAATTTCTATGCTTCACCGTAAAAATTCGTGTAAAATCTCTGTATGTCCCTTTGAGGCGTGCTGCCCCAGGTTGTTATCTAACTTTCGCTAGTTCAACACTTTTTGATTTGAGCAACAGAAGGTCTTCGAAAAAATTCGTCTTTACCTGCTGGTCTGTTTTGACAGATTTCTGCCATTTTCTGCATTTGCTTCTTGTTGGTTCCTTTTTGAGTTCTTTTGGGGAATTGAGCTTTTTGAGGGAAGTGCTACAGTAGCAAGTGTTTTAATGGAAGTTTTATTGGTGTTGGAACTGAACCTAAAGACCTATTATCTTGAGTGCACTAAAGTTGCTAATAAAGATTGTGTGAAGTTTTGTATGAAGGAAAAATTTCAGGTGTATGGAAGGAATGAACAATGAGATGGAGGATGGACTAAAGCTCAAGGTTGGAGATGCCATGCGTGTCACCCCAAGAAATATCCAAGAAGTACAAGCGACAAAGCTTGGGGATGCTCAAGGCATCCCCCTCTTCATCAATAAAAATCCTAGGTTTCTTCTAAACGCTTCATTTTTATTGTTTCATGCATAGTTGTGTTGTTCTTGGAGCGTCTTGTTTTTCATTTTAGTTTTGGTTTTTCATTTTCTTCGTTTTCTTAGTTTGCTGAATAAATTGGTTGGACCCCCTCTTTCATACATTGGTTTTCAAATAAGTTGATTTGGTGTTGGAAAAGAGTAGGAAAGTTCATGCTTAAGTGGTATAAAAGGAGCTTGTTTTTGGACTATGGCCTATGCTTTGTCATGTCATGCTTGATATTGTTTTGGCTTTATGCTTAGTATTCTTTGCTTTAGCATGACTTGTTATAAACAATTGAGATTGCTTAATGTGCCTTTGAAGAATCATGCGTTGTTTTAGCATATTAAAGCATAGTATTGTCGTATTCTCCTTTGATGCTTTATTTGGGTTGACTTTGAAGGGAATATGCCCGAGAGGCAATAATAATGTGGTTATTATATTATTCCATGTTTATGATAAATGTTTATTTCACATGCTATAATTTTATTAATTGAAACGTTAATACATGTGTGTTTAATAAACAAAATACAAAGTTCCTAGTAATGCCTCTCATATAAACTAGCTCGTTGATTAACAAGATGATCAAGGTTTCCTGATCATGGACATTGGATGTTGTTAATAACGAGGTCACAACATTCGTGGAATGATGTGATGAACATTTATCCGAAGTATAGCATTACGATCAAAGTCATTATGTTTATATTTCTATAACATCATACGAAGTAATCTTAGTCCTTAGACCATGAGATCATGTTAATTGCTAACACCGGAAGAGTATCTTGATAACATCAAACGTCACACCATAATAGGGTGACTATAAAGGTGGGTTCAGTGCTACGAAGGTGTTATGTTGAGGCTCATGGATCAAGAGTGGGATTTGTCCATCCCGATGACGGATAGATATACTCTAGGCCCTCTCGGTGATATCACATTGAAATGGCTTGCAAGCAAGTGATGTGATCACTAGAATGTTATATCACGGGAACGAGAAAAGAGTGCATGTCAGTAACGAGATCAAACTAGGTATTTGGATACCGATGATCGAATCTCGTACATGTAATATATCACGAGACAAAGGGATTTAGTTACTAGCGTTGAAGGTTCTCACGATCATAGAAGTCATCGTTGAATGTGTAGGAGTCAGTATGGATCCCCAGGTCCCGCTTCTGATTATTGATCTGAGAGGGGTCTCGATCATGTCTGCATTATTCGCGAACCGTAGAGTGACACACTTAAGGGATATCGACACCATTTCGAGCAAATATGTTTCAGATAAAGATTTAAGAAAGCGCTGGAATTATTTCAATAGACACCAAAACTGTTTCGGGTGAAATTCCTGAAATTGGTTCTGCATGTAATATTGAAATGTTGCAGGGGGTTTTATGTGAATGTTTGTTAATTAAAGTAATTATCAAAATGCTGAATAAAAATAATAAAAGAGTTTTATTAAATGAGAGAGCATTAAATTTGGAGAAACTTAATGCATTTAAAGTGGAGACTTTAAAAGAGAATGTGAAGGGGCATTTTAATGTGGAGGGGTTACCACCACATGAATGGGGGACGTGAGGAGTCACCCCCATGGGGCGCCGGCCATGGGGAGGGGTACCCCCCTCCTCCTATAAAAGGCCCCCCTCACTCCCCTTCTTCCTCACACCTCCTCATGAAGGATCTCTCTCCCCCTCTAGTATTATTCCCCCATGGTCTCGGATTAGCGAGATACATGTTCCCAGTGGCTTTATCTAGAAAGGAGTTGCTGCTTCCGCTGCTTTGCTGGAGCGAGGGACGGAGGTTGCCGGGGTACCGGACGTGTGTGCGATCACAGATGCACCGCTGCTTTGCGGTGCTGGACTTGGTGGTGCTGGACTTGCTGGAGCTGGATCTGAAGGACGTGCTGGAGCCAGACCTGCTGGACTTCATCACGATCTTGAGATCGGCAAGTGTACGACTACATCATCCATGAGTTCCATCTCGTTAACAAAGCTTTGTTGTCTTCGAGGGTAAGTTCTCCATGGATGTATATCCACCCGTTGCTTGTATCTAGTAGATAGATCTTGGCGTATAGTTCCCATCATAGGAATTTTTTTGTTTTCTATGCTGCGAACCCAACAGACTTGGCACATGCTCACACCATGTTATGACTATCCCAAGTCACCATAGCCTTTATGATCCTTTAGGTTTCAACTTGTAGTATCACTTTATGCTTTGATCAATGATGTTTTGTCGCTCTGCATGATTATGGCCATTATTGCTCTCTTAGTTGGTCGCTCCCAGTCTTTTGCTAGCCTCCATAACCAATTATGAGTTCCCCTCATGCATCCAACTCCAAATAAAACCAAGTTGTTCCAAAGAGTCCACCATACCTACCTATTAGCATTTGCTATTCCAAGTATATTCATGTTTTTATCTACCTTCCGAATTTAAGTTGTTATGTGAAAATTAGTGATTAAAGCTCTCACGAACTTGATGGCACACTTTACTTTTCTTGCCTCTAATAAACTTGAACCATTGTGTCATCTATGTTGTATATGCTTGCACTTATATGTTGGGGATTAGCAGAACCATGCTATCATGGGGAACGCTTTCAACATTGCACTTGTACATTGTACCTAGTTGATATCATGCTCTTTTGTCTATGGATGTCGTCGATGTGAAATGAAAGGGGAGCTTGTAAGTCCATGGAGTTATGTATATGTGTTAGAGAAACGCCTGGGCCGCTGGTCTAATCCATGCTGACATGGTGGAAACCTACAGCGTAACCATAATGAGCTGTCTATGAAGCATTCTTCTTATAAAAAAAGAGAGTCCTATATTGAGAAAAAAGAGAAAAAGAAAAAAAGAGATATTATGAAAAGAGGAAAGAGAGAAAAAAGCACCATATTCCCATGGTAAATAAGAAGATTGCTGAGATGCTCGTTGTCTGCTTGCCTTGTCATTTTGATATGGGGATTCTTCCGTATCATCGGGCAAGGGTACCCCGTTGGCGGTTCTCTATGATACACATGTACTTACGATGACAAGAACTTACCAGTGACTAAACTTGAGTAGGATGAGGAGCAACCCTCGTATTCAAGGGACATGAGATTTCCAACTTATACTTTGTCAAGCATATACTCCATAGTTTGTGTCACTTTAACCTTAATCACCTTCAAGCTGCTTATGATAGGGGCAATGAGAGCTGAAAGTTAATAAGTACCATAATTTTTGGAGGCTCTTTATGAAACTTGAATGTCTACTTCCTTCTATGAAGGCCTTTCTTTTACTTTTTTGTTGAGTCTCCACCTTCTACCTTTATGCACCTACTTTGAGAGCATAGTGGCCATTCTTAGTTGTATGTGCATTGTCCCAAGACTTGTTGATTGATGCATAGCTTTAATATTGCTTGTTTTAAACTATTTGTATCTAGTCACTCTTATGAACTTTGAAGGTGTCCTATGCATTTATGTTTGCTACTCTATGAGGGACAAGCTAAATGCCACTATGCTATGTTTTCTTTATGTGAAACAAACAAACGACTTGCAAAGCATTGTTATTCATGAATCTTTTGTTTATGCCTTTTCATGTTGTAACATAGTTACTATGTCTTATTGTTAGAACTTTATCTTTCATGCTATGTTGAAGTACTATGATCTCAACTATCAATGTTTTACAAATACTTTCATCAAGTTTATGATGGTGCATGTCACTTCAAAAAATATTCTTTCTTTTTATCACTTACCTACTCGAGGACGAGCAGGAGTTAAGCTTGGGGATGTTGATACGTTGCAAACGTATCTATAATTTTTGATGTTCCATGCTTGTTTTATATCTACTTTCTTATGTTTTGTCCACACTTTGGAGTATTTCTATATGCTTTCTTGGACTAACCTATTAACAAGATGCCACAGTGCCAGTTGCCTGTTTTCTGCTGTTTTTGGTTCTAGGAAAGTCAGAAAATCAATATTCTCGGAATTGGACCAGACAAAAGCCAAAGTTGATATTTTACCGGAAGACTCACGGAGCTAGAAGACGAGACGGAGAGGGGCCATAGGGTGGCCAAACCACCCCTAGGCGCAGGTCCCCTGGCCGCGCCAGGGCATGGTGTGGGCCCCCTGGCCAGCCACCGACCTTGCCCCTTCACCGATAAAATCCTCCCGATGCAAAAACCCTAAATTGTCCAGCCTCCTACCATGAAAAGTTCCGCAGCGCCGCCGACACCGAAGGGGAGATTCGGTTGACAAAAAGTCTATGTTCCCGCACCCTGCCGGGACGGGGAAGTGCCCCCGGAGCCATCTCCATCGATCTCCACCACCATCTCCATCGCCGTTGCTGATTCCCATGATGAGGAGGGAGTAGTTCTCTCTCGAGGCTAAGGGTTCTATCGGTAGCTATGTCTTCATCTCTCTCTCTATGCATGATCGTATTGTGATCATGAGCTTTGTAATTAAGTAGATCTACCTTGCTACTCAAGTGCTTTAATAGATCTCTGCTCTCCCCATGTGTGTGAAGTTGACAATGTGCACACCATGGTGGCACTTAGACTAGAGATTACAATTACTTGTTATGAGTTATATTTGGAGTTGGATGTTTCTATGAAATTGTGGTGTTTGTTGGAACCATCTAGTGCTCCAGGTGACAGTGTGGGGTTTTCTAGATGGGAAAGTGAACTTTGAGGAGTGATGTTATAGCCCTACCATGGATTAGAGTGTCCAACCAGAGAGTAGTTAAGAGTAGTATCATTAAGAGAAGATATTTATATGAGAGTGTTCACTAGTGAAAGTATGATCCCTAGGCCTTGTTTCTAAGCATTGAAACACCGTTTGCAATTAGATCTGTTACATGTTTGCTTGCTTCCATCTTTATTTCAGTTTGCCTTTAGTCACTTCCACGCCACAAAGCTATTTTCTGGCACCGTTATCTTTTATCTATACCACTTGTATTCCACTATCTCTTCGCCGAACTAGTGCACCTATACACCTGACAAGTGTATTGGGTGTGTTGGGGACACAAGAGACTTCTTGTATCTTGATTGCAGGGTTGCTTGAGAGGGATACCTTTGACCACTTCCTCCCTGAGTTCGATAAACCTTGGGTAATCCACTTAAGGGAAACTTGCTGCTGTTCTACAAACCTCTACACTTGGAGACCCAACAACTGTCCACAAGAATAGAAGTGCGTAGACATCAGCGCCCGCTAGAGATTGCCACGTCTTCTCTGTTTCGGCCCAGCAGAGTTCATGGCCGCCCCTCCCTCGAGCTTGCAAGACCACAAGCGCGCCGCCGCCTCTGAGCACCGGCGTCACTGCCTCTACGGTCTTCCCTGACGACATCTCCGGTTCCAGCTTCGCCGCCCCTGAGCACCCTCTTCCTCCCCGTCTCCGGCCAGTAGTCGTCCTGGCTCTGGCGCGAGACAGTCTTCCAGCGAGCCGTTGCGAGGTCGTCGCTGGCACCGCCCTGCAAGCCCGGCCCTGTAGCTTCTCGCCTCCCTCTCCGGTCATCTCCCTCATCCTCGACAGCCAAGTTTGCGCTCCTTATTGCCGCTGCTTTGGGACCCGAGCCCCTCTGTCGCGAGGTGCCGCCGCATCGACTGCTTCGCACGATGCCAGCGAGGCCCTGCCTCCTCGCCTCTGCGCTATACCGTGGCCTCCTCTTGTCGATGCCTCGCTTCCCTGCACACGTACTTCGACGACGCCCTCCTCCCGAGCTTCTCTGGCCCCGTTCTTCGTCTGTCTGCAGGTGCGTGTAAGCTAGGAGGTGCACGCCCGTGTCCGTGCGTGTATGTGTTGGTGCTTGTGTGTTTGTTTTCAAGGCAGTGACCTCGCTCCATATTCATAGTATCCAGACCTCTGCCTAGATCCCAACTACTCTATCAAGATCGCAGCATCGTGTATGAGTGCATCTGAAGACCATGGTGCTGAACCAAGCCCGCCACCGATCATTGAGATGGAACATCAAGACCTCCTTCACGGAACCCCGAGACCCTGAAGACCGACCCTGGATTCGAAGACCAAACTGAACCCCGCCAAGACCTCGTCCTCGGAGGCGAAGACCGATCCCCGTCGAACCCTCGGAACCCCAAGATCTCTGATCCGACATGTGTGATCCTAAGCCCCCACTATCTATAACATGATATTTAATTTGTGCACATTGAATTGTACATTCTTGCATACATGTTGTGGTTTGGGGGTATTTTGTTGACTCATCTAATAATTAAATATGGAGGCCATATGCGGGCTTTTCTAGTCTTATATTGGCTCCATTTAAATTTGTGTAGCGAATCGATGCCATGTATCGACTTGTTAAGGCAACATTTAAATTGCGGGGTATCTAAATAACTTAACCTTCTAATTAATTGTCGGGACCTTGGTTCTGTTTAATATTTCCTAGTTGCATCGCATCTTGCCATGCCATGCATCATATCATGAACATGCTGATTCTTTGTCGTAGTATTAAATAGTGCATCCGGTGTTTCTTTTAGTGCTTTTGTTCTTCGCGGATTAGGCCGATGAGTTGATGCAAGTATCGGCAAGTCCTTCGGATAATGTATCTCCGGCTATGTTTCTAGGCGAGCATTCTCCCCCTTTCTACCTATTTTGTCTTTATAGTCTTTACTTCCTTCTGTTGATCTATTGCTATCCGTGTCGCAATGCTTTAGTTTTTTGTACCACTTATATCCCCTGTCGCCTATACTGCCTTGGACACCTCCTATTACTTGTTGTTTGATAGACAGTCAGCCTTGTGAGTCGTAGTTGCTTGCTCAGGTGCTGCTTCGCGTCATTGTCGTTCCACCATTGTTGGAAGGTTGGCACATGCTTAATGGTGGAGATGCTTAATGCTGGAGATGATCATGGCTTTAATTTCAACTTGATAATTAAAATGCTGGGAATAGATATAACTAATGCAGAGGCACTACTGGGCAATAGCTAATATTTGGTTCTTCCACACTCACTTGTGTCCCGTAGGCCCCGAGTATGCGATACCTGTTCCTTGACTATTCACACTATCCACATATGGGAGACTCTATGAATCCCCCTTTGCCTGAGCTTGATTCACACTTTATTTCTTGGGGCCACTGATGTCTACGCACTTCTATTCTTGTAGACAGTTGTTGGGCCTCCAAGTGCAGAGGTTTGTAGAACAGCAACACGTTTTCCCTTAAGTGGATCACCCAAGGTTTATCGAACTCAGGGAGGAAGTGGTCAAAGGTATCCCCTGTCAAGCAACCCTGCAATCAAGATAAAAGAAGTCTCTTGTGTCCCCAACACACCCAATACACTTGTCAGGTGTATAGGTGGACTAGTTCGACGAAGAGATAGTGAAATACAAGTGGTATG
The DNA here is from genome assembly GCA_910589775.1 of Avena eriantha. NCBI lineage: Eukaryota > Viridiplantae > Streptophyta > Magnoliopsida > Poales > Poaceae > Avena > Avena eriantha. The sequence continues at coordinate 380,851,462 of OU342746.1, forward strand.
GATATAAGACAATGGTGACAGAAAATAGCTTGAAGGCGTGGAAAAGACTAAAGTAAAACTGAAAAAAGATGAAAGCAAGCAAACATGTAATAGATCTAATAGAAAACGGTGTTTCAGTGCTTAGAAACAAGGCCTAGGGATCATAGTTTCACTAGTGAACACTCTCATATAAATATATTCTATTTATGATACTACTCTTAACTACTCTCCGGTCGAACACTCTAATCGATGGTAGGGCTATAACAACACACCTCAAAGTAAGCCTTTCCCATCTAGAAAACCCCACACTGTCACCTTGAGCACTAGATGGTTCCAACAAACACCACAATTTCATAGAGACATCCAACTCCAAATATAACTCATAACAAGTATTAGTAATCTCTAGCCTAAGTGCCACCATGGTGTGCACGCTGTCACTTTCACACACATGGGGAGATCAGAGATCTATTAAAGCACTTGAGTAGCAAGGTAGATCTACTTGATTACAAAGCTCATGATCACAATATGATCATGCATAGAGAGTGAGATGAACACATAGCTGCCGGTAGAACCCTTAGCCTCGAGAGGGAACTACTCCCTCCTCATCATGGGAATCAGCAACGATGATGGAGATGGTGGTGGAGATCAATGGAGATGGCTCCAGGGGAACTTCCCCGTCCCGGCAGGGTCCCGGAACAGAGACTTTCTGTCCCCGGAATCTCCCCTTCGGTGGCGGCAGCGCTGCGAAACTTTTCGTGGCTAGAGGCTTAACGATCTAGGGTTTTTGCCTCGAGGGAGATATATAGGCGAAAGAGGCAAGGTCGGTGGCCAGCCAGGGGGCCCACACCATGCCCTGGTGTGGCCTAGGTGGACCTGCGCCTAGGGGTGGTGTGGTCACCCTGTGGCCCCTCTCCTTCTCATATTCTGGCTCCGTGAGTCTCCAGGAAAAATAGGCATATTGGCTTTTGTCCGGTCCAATTCTGAGAATATTGATTTTCTGACTTTCTTGGAACCAAAAACAGCAGAAAATAGGCAACTGACACTGTGGCATCTTGTTAATAGGTTAGTCCAAGAAATCATATGAAAAGTACTCCAAAGTGTGGACAAAACATAAGAAAGTAGATAAAACCAAGCATGGAACATCAAAAATTATAGATACATTTGCAATGTATCAACATCCCCAAGCTTAACTCCTGCTCGTCCTCGAGTAGGTAAGTGATAAAAAGAAAGAATAATTTTTGAGGTGACATGCACCATCATAAACTCGATCAAAGTATTTCTAAAACATTCAAAGTTGGGAACATAGTACTTCAATCATATAATGAAAGACAAAGTTCTAGCAATAAGACAAAGAAACTATGTTGCAACATGAAAAGGCACAAACAAAAGATTCATGAATAACAATGCTTTGTAAGACGTTTGTTTGTTTCACATAAAGAAAACATAGCATAATATCATTCAGCTTGTCCCTCATAGAGTAGCAAGTATAAATGCATAGGACACCTTCAAAGTTCATAAGAGTGACTAGATACAAATAGTCTAAAACAAGCAATATCAAGTTATGGATCAATCAACAAGTCTTGGGACAATGCACATAGAACTCAGAATGGCCACTAGGCTCTCAAAGTAGGTGCATAAAGATAGAAGGTGGATACTCCATATAATGGTGGAAGAAAGGCCTTCATAGAAGGAAGTAGGGATTCAAGTTTCATAAAGAGCTTCCAAAAATTGTGATACTTAATAGCTTTCAGCTCTCATTTCCCCTATTATAAGCATCTTGAAGTTATTAAGGTTAAAGTGAACAAACTATGGTGTACATGCTTGACGAAGTATAAGTTAGAAATCTCATGTCCCTTGAATACGAGGGCGGCTCCTCATGCTACTCAAGTTTAGTCACCGATAAGTTCTTGTCATTGTAAGTACATGTGTATCATAGAGAACCGCCAATGGGGTACCCCTTGCCCGATGATACGGAAGAATCCCCATATCAAAATGACAAGGAAAGCAGACAACGAGCATCTCAGCAATCTTCTTATTTACCATGGGAATATGGTGCTTTTTTCTCTCTTTCCTCTTTTCATAATATCTCTTTTTTTCTTTTTCTCTTTTTTCTCAATATAGGACTCTTTTTTATAAGAAGAATGCTTCATAGACAACTCATTATGGTTACGCTACAGGTTTCCACCATGTCATCATGGATTAGACCAGCGGCCTAGGCGTTTCTCTAACACATATACATAACTCCATGGACTTACAAGCTCCCCTTTCATTTCACACCGACGACATCCATATACAAAAGAGCATGATATCAACTAGGTACAAAGTACCAGTGCAATGTTGAAAGCGTTCCCCCATGACAACATGGTTCTGCTAATTCCCAACAAATAAGTGCAAGCATATATAACATAGACGACACAATGGTTCAAGTTTATTAAGGGCAAGAAAAGTAAAGTCTGCCATCAAGTTCGTGAGAGCTTTAATCACTAGTTTTCTCATAACAAGTTTAATTCGGAAGATAAACAAAAGCATGAATATACTTGGAATAACATAAGCTAGTAGGTAGGTGTGGTGGACTCTTTGGAATAACTTGGTTTAGGGAGTTGGATGCATGAGTGGAACTCATACTTGGTTGTGGAGGCTAGCAAAAGACTGAGAGCGACAAACTAAGAGAGCAATAATGGCCATAATCATGTAGAGCGACAAAACATCATTGATCAAAGCATAAAGTGATACTACAAGTTGAAAACTAAAGGATCATAAAGGCTATGGTGACTTGAGATAGTCATAACATGGTGTGAGCATGTGCCAAGTCAACCCAAATAAAGCATCAAAGGAGAATACCACAATACTATGCTTTAATATGCTAAAACAACGCATGATTCTTCCAAGGCACATTAAGCAATCTCAATTGTTTATAACAAGTCATGCTACATCAAAGAATACTAAGCATAAAGACAAAACAATATCAAGCATGGCATGACAAAGCATAGGCCACAGTCAGAAAACAAGCTCCTTTACCACTTAAGCATGAGCTTTCCTACTCTTTTCCAAACCAAACCAAACTATTTGAAAACCAATGTATGAAAGAGGGGGTCCAACCAATTTATTTAGAAAACTAAGAAAACAAAGCAAACGAAAACCAAAAACAAAAACGAAAAAGAAGACGCTCCAAGAACAACACAACTGTGCATGAAACAATAAAAATGAAGTGTTTGGAAGAAACCTGGGATTTTTATTGATGAAGAAGGGGATGCCTTGGGCATCCCCAAGTTTTGACGCTTGTACTTCTTGGATATTTCTTGGGGTGACACGCGTGGCATCCCCAAGCTTGAGAGTTAGTCCATACTTCATCTCATTACTCATTCCTTCCATACACCTGAAATTTTTCCTTCATACAAAACTTCACAGAATCTTTATTAGCAACATTAGTGCACTCAAGATAATAAGTCTTTAGGTTCTGTTTCAACACCAAGAAAACTACCATTAAAACACAAGCTACTGTAGCACTTCTCTCAAAAAGCTCAATTCCCCAAAGAGAACCCAAAAAGGAACCAACAAGAAGCAAATGCAAATAATGGCAGAAATCTGTCAAAACAGACCAGCAGGTAAAAACCAATTTTTTCGAAGACCTTCGGTTTCTCAAATCGAAAAGTGTTAAACTAATGAAAGTTAGATAACAACCTGGGGCAGAAGCACAAAATTTCACGCCTCCAAATGACGTACAGAGATTTTACACGAATTTTGACGGTGAAGCACAAAAATCTGTTTTGGGACAACAACTTTTCCAAGCATCACTTCTCTCTCATTAGAGGTTACTCTTGGCACAAAAAGCAAATAAAAAGGATAAGGAGCGGTTATTACTGTGGTAATAACTTCCAAGACTCATCTAAAACTTTTGGGTTATCTCCCAATAAGTACTTTTTTTAACGCCTTTAAGTTAGGCATAATAGTTTGAGAAGATGCTCACATAAGAAATATGAATTGAAGTAAATAAGAGCATCAAGAAGCAAATTCAAAACACATTTAAGTCTAACCCACTTCATATGCATAGGAATCCTATAAATAAACAAGTCATGATAGCACAAAGCAACGATCATAGGAAAGGAAAATAAGTGCAACTTCAATATTTTCAACATAAAGAGGGGAAACTTAATATTGTTGAGACACATAAATCATATTTCCCTCTCTCATAATAATTTTAAGTAGCATCATGAATAAAATTAACAATATAACTATCACATAAAACATTCTTATCATGAGCCACATGCATATAATAATTATTACTCTCCACATAAGCATAGTCAGTCTTATTAATTGTAGTGGGAGCAAAATCAACAAAATAGCTATCATTATTATTCTCATCACCATAATCATCAAATATAGGAGTAGTCATAATTAATTTCCTCCTCAATAGTGGGTGGACTGAAAATATCATATTCATCATTGCAATCATCATATATTGGAGGTATAGCATCATCATAAGCAATAGAATAGTTATCTTCCCAAGTGTGTTCATTTGTAAACATATCATCATTGGAAGGATCATGGATAGTGTTGGAAATATGCCCTAGAGAAAAATAGTAGTAAGGACTATTATCATATTTCATATAGTTTATGATTAAGTTTTTTATCATGCTATAACTGTATTGAGTGGAAACATCAATACACGTCTGATATACAAAGAAACCAGGGTTCCCAGTGAAACTCTAGTCACTGGTTCATTGGTCAACAGATGATCATGTGGCATTTATGCCAGTTGGAAATGAGGTCATCTCATTCTGAGAATGAGATGATGAACCAATACCCAACCTAAACATCGTGATTCGATCATGTCACGAAGTTCAAGTTATGATGATTAGAAATGGATCCTTTTAGACTATTCCTTAGACCGTGAGGCTATATCAATCACTGTCTCCCGAGAGTGCTTAGATAGCATCAAACGCCATCTGGTAAAACGGTAGTCATAAAGGTGTGTTCAGGTACTTGGAGGAAACCGTAGAGGCAATATATGTCAAGAGCGGGATTTATCCGTCCATGTGACGGGAAGATACTCAAGGGCCCACTCGGAGAAGTTATATCCAATAGCTGCGCAGCGTGTGATTTGATCACAGGGATATCACTTGTCGGAACGAGTCAAGTAGCATTGTTCAGTAATGAGATTGAACACGACATGGTGATGTCATTGATCAGATCTCGGGTAATGCAAGTATCGAGAGACAAAGGGAATAAGACACGACTGTCCTGGTTCAAACGACAAAAGATCTTCGTGGAACGCACAAGGGTCACATGGCCATCCAGGCCCCTCTGTCGATCATTGGTGCGAGAGTGCCCCAACCATGTCTGGAGTGTTCCCGAACTGTGGGGTATAATGCTTAAGGGCTTGATGATGCTTAGAGAGTGTTAATAGGATCGGTAGAATCGCTGAAGAAAAGAAGGGAGAAAACCGGAAGGGTTTCGGTAAGTCCGGAGGATGACCGGAGTGGAGGTGGAAGGTGTTCCATGGCCACGGAGATTGAATAATATGTGAATGAATGTTAAATGTTGATTTAATCATTTATTCATAATTATTTAATAAATAGAAAATCAATTAAAGGTCAAAAAGGCTTAATGGGCCAATTCCGGAGGGAGAGGGCCCATTAGGGGAAAGGAGAGAGGGAGAAGGGGCAAGGGGGAGGACGGCTGGGCCTAGCCCCCCGGCGTGGGGCCCATTAGGTGGCCGGCGGCCACTTCCTCCCCCTCCTCTCCTTTAGTCCCACCCCGGGACTTTGAGGGAGTACCTCCCCTCCCCCTATATATAGTGGGGTATTTGGCCTAGAAAAATACACCAATAATCAATAAATGTCTCCCCACTTTTGGGAGGACCTCTAATTGATATTTTCTCTCTCCCCCCCCTCTCTCTCTCTCTCGTGACTATGGTCCCAAGTCTGGACTGCGGGAGCGAGAGACATCTTCACCGCGGAGCGCCGTCGCGCTACGGGATTCAGGATCCGGGAGCTCTACTTCCGCAACTGCTGCTGGATCGGGGAAGCGGGAGTCATCGTCAGGCACCGGACGTGTCTAACTCCCCGCAAGGTGTCACACTTTTGGCACTCAAGTCGTTGGAGCTAGAAGGAGTGCAAGGACTTCATCACGACCTTGAGGTTGGCTTCGGCTCGTCTACATCAACCACACTCTCCTGAGCGTTGACAATGCTTTTCGGTCTTCAAGGGAAAGTTCGCAAAAAGCCCCTCCTGTTACTGTATTAATAATAGATAGGTCCTGGCAGCTTCAGGGGTTCAGGGGTGTAGAGTAAAATTTATTGTTTTTATGTGCGGAACCCCTACAGTGGTATTAGAGCTAGATCTATGCGTACTAATGCTAGTACGGGTAGAACACACGAGATGTAGCGTGTGGGCGTTGATATTTTAGTTGTTACCATCCCACATGTACTTGTATATACCGCAGTAATGCTTGATGAAGCGGCCCCCAACCGACTTTACGCGTTCATTCGCGAGACTGGTCCACGCATGACATACGGCTTGTACCATATAAAGTGGCTTAGGGGGTGTCTGTTTCTCTCGCATTAGTTGGTATACCATTTGCAATGGAGGGCCCCGAAAGGGGTGTAGTAGAGACAACTACTTGATCAGTGTTGTGCTGAAAGTTCGTAGGGAAGAACGGTTCTTGTGTGAAAGCCCATTCAGCCACGTAAAACATGCAAATATAAAGTAGAGGCATCTAACTTTGTTTTGCAGGGGGCTATGCTTTGTGATATGGTTGTGGCAAAGGTAAAGTGATTACCTTTTGTTGCATAGTAATAGATAGTCACGGTAATGACAAGCTACCACGCTGGAAAGACACCAGTACCCTGGTGTCTACGGCGCCGGAACCCTGGCGCCGGAACCCGGTGACGACGAATGGAGATCACGACGTGAAGGACCATATCACATAGCATTTACATTCAATGTTATTGTTTGTATGTCTTATTGTGTGCTAGTATTAGATACTCGACGGTAGCCTAATAAGATGATCCTTGTTAAAATTACCAACGATTGCGTTCCCCCTTAGTGTGCACCACCAAGAAAGTTCTTCGATATGAGGCGATCCAGGGTTACATGCCTGGGTGTAATGCATATCTACGTTCACATACAGTGGGTGTAAGCCATGTTGCACAACGAATACACTAAGGTTGAGTTGGCAAGCCTAGCACGCTAGAGAAGCGTGGCCTCGGAACACGAATAGTCAAAAGATCGAGCACGAGTCGCATGAATGATGTGACCGATGTTTAGCGTCCACCCTTGAACCCACATTGATGGCCGTGACGATCGGGGGAGATGTGGCTGATAGGGGTCGTGTTATCACTAGGAACCCTCACTGGGGATAGGTGTTTCTGTGTGGAGTTATTATTAACTCATTTAATTATAAACTTAGTCTAAATTCCTTTTGCGATTATAAATGTAGATGGGATGTTTCGTGTTGACAATTGAATGGTTAGAAGGAGAGAAGCTCAGATTAGATGGATCGAACTTCTCCATTTGGGTTGCCAGTCTCCATGTTCTACTTAGTGAGAACGACGTGGTCGACTACATACTCGACGGGATGGATTTGGATCTTTCCACGGACCTTGAGACCCCAGAGGAGCGGAAAGACAGCTATATCCGTCGTGAGATGGCCTCCTATATTTCAGTTGTGATGTGTTTCGGAATGGTGGACGAGCTGTGGCCTTTCATGGGTGATTTCAACCCTCGTTCGGTGATGCTACAGCTTAGGACACATTTCGTGGAGCAGACACGCATCTGGGAGCATGAGCTGATGGGAGACTTCCTCTCCATTAAGATGGAGGAGAACTCATCACTAGACAACCACTTGCAGCACATGCATGATGTGTACATGAGGCCAGCATACTTCCTGGACGTCTGGATTACGGGATTTTTCGCAAACGCTGCTGTGTTGCGGTCGCTGCCACCAAGCTACCAAGCACAAGTCGGGACTTGCGTATTGAGGGGCGACACGGAAATGGAGTTCCACCGGTTCATGACACATCTCAGGAATGTGTTGGTTGAACCAGATGTCGCTCAGGTCGTCAACAACAAAGGTATATATTTGATATACAGTTTTATAAATGTTATAATCTTGCAAACACATTACAGTGTTAAGTATATCTGATACTTGTTCTGTTTTACTGAAAACAGGTCCTTCTGCATGAGAGGTGCTTGCTGGAGAGGAGGTGACGTTGCGTGTTAATGGCGAGCATGATGATGACGGCCAACGACACTCTCCCTCGACATTTATCATTTAGTTTATGTTTTAGGATGATTTTTGTAATCGAGAGATTTGAACTTCTTTAGTGTGTCTCACACTTCGTGAGACGGTTATTCATATAAGTTTGTAACAAACAGTTGTTCCACTTTTATGAATGATTTCTATTCGTGTTCATATCTTTTTTGATTATGTGTGAATTATCCTTGTTGTTTGAAACTAATTGATAATGCATGAACATTTGTAAAACATTAAAATGCCTTGTTTAAAATACCCAACTTAATGATATTTCATTAATGAATGAAACCATTGTTTAAATTCAAAGTTACGTGATAATATGTGAAAGTCATTCGATTTCTTATCACATATAAATCATGCCTAAGTTCGGCAAAATAACTTGAACACCGTGTATTACTTGAATACAAAGTGTTTAAAGAATTGTTAAGAGTAAATACATATTCGATGTATTGTGTTTTAACGAAAATGATAATTATCATTAAATGATTGTTTAAATGTGTAAAGTAAGTTTACCAGAGGAAACATGAATATGAAACTATTTGATTTGATCAAAGTGTTTCATCAACAAAGGGTATAAATATAAAAGGGGATCTGATTACTATGATTTGATCAATAGTAATGAAATTCAACTTTATAGGAATGGCATAAAAGAAATTGTGGAATGCAAAGTGTTTTGAAACGTCAAAATACAAAGCATCACAATGTGATATTAGATATCAAAGGGGGTTGAATAGAAGGTACCAAATAAATCGTTGTAGTGTATATGTAGAGACCATTAGTTAAGAAATAGTTAGCACTCAATTAGAATTGGTAAACCACTTGAATTCGTGAAAGTTTTGGGGTCATTCGATATAACCAAAACATAGCGAATAAGTCCTTGTAGCGTATTCATTGGAAACTTTGAATACGAGACCCATAGCTAAAACCAAAAGGAAAGCAAGATTCGTATTGCTTGGATTTTGGTGCATTCTTGAGAAAGCCCACTATTAGTGTTGTTTCTCAATTATGAGCAAATGGAAATTAGTGTAAAACACGATGAGAATTCAAAACCCTGCATCAGAGTGTTGAGAAGCGCAACGGACAGCGTTCCTGAACGATTCCCTTCATGGAGGGAAAGAATCAATGATTTTGATTATTGTGTTTTTCCCTCCACTATTGTTTTTCACTACATGAAGTAGGATTCAAAATGTAAATCCATATATTTTATGGAGACATTTGTGAATCACTTTTCATGATTTTTGGAATATGACATACACACGAACTAGAGTGGAAATAATCGTAAACTAAATTATGAGAAATCCTAGAAGCAAACTTCCCTTGAGATTAGAAAGCAATTCATTGCTGAATCTCACAAGTAAAAGGAGTTACTTGGAATTTTCCCAAATGACTGCAAAGCCATAATGGAAAAAGGGGGTAAATGACTAAAGCACAATTTGTCAAGTATTGGACAAATTCAAATGAATTTGATTCAAGTGTGCTGAATGTCTAGTGGATTTAAAACTAGTAAAGTACTAGTATCTCATAGTAAATCTCCAAGTTTGATATTTGATCAAAGGTTTTTTGAAGTTATTCAAGATAGTCAGGAGATATGCAATTTGCATAAAAGTCTCAAATTCAATTATGTAGGAACATATTTTGAGTGGGAGCTTATAGGAGTAATTCTTAAGTATGTTAAGGATGAAGGCGCAAATACTTATAAATAATGATTTATAAGGTGTAGAAGTTGATAATAGGTGTATTATGATATTATGTAGTATTCCTTAAGGAATTCTGAAAAGTGTTTCAGAATAGAAGTTAATTGAGGAACCAGTCCTTGAGAACTCAAAATTAGGAATAGTATTAAGTTTGACATCATTGGTTGAAAGAAAGAATAGGATGATGATCATCTACTATGTTAAGAAATAGGTTCTATCTTAGTAAACCATGATGATAACTTAGCATAATATGTGATCTAAATAAGGAACGTTTGAAAGTGATCAAGTTCGAATCATAGAATGTTGAGCTGAGTTTTGTCCGCAGTGCCTAGTAGAGAACTGTAGACATGTTTTCCAAATCCATAAAGGATGACATATCTGAAAGCATAAAGAGTTATGTTATAAGGGAATATGTTGGAAACTCCTGTAGATACCGATCAAAGTCAAATAGGAAGCGAGGTGAACAAAACATCGAAAGTTGCATAGAGTGCACTAGTGTTTCGATGAATACATTTATAATAATAGATAACGGTACCATCTAAAGTGTTGTATAAGGTTATGGCGGGGCTAGTTCGCTTTTAACGTAGAATGATGTGTCCCAGGGCACAGTGCCCATGAGAAAGCCCTCGAGGTTGATCTAACGTCACTGTAGGCTCCTGGAATTAGGCCTCGTTCTGCTGCCATAACGATGATGCATACACACAGATGCTATCATGTGATGATAAAGTATTCATGTCAATCAAGATGACATTAGTAAGTTGCAAAGGATTTGGGACTGTAAAGTACAGACTCAAGACTCAACCTCTTCCATGAGCAAGCATGTTCAAGGTACCGGACATATGGTGCCAATAATTAAGAACAAATGCAGATAGTGTATTTGTACTCTAGTGCAAGTGGGAGACTGTTGGAAATATGCCCTAGAGACAAATAGTAGTAAGGACTATTATCATATTTCATATAGTTTATGATTAAGTTTTATATCATGCTATAACTGTATTGAGTGGAAACATCAATACATGTGTGATATACAAACAAACCAGGGGTTCCCAATGAAACTCTAGTCACTGGTTCATTGGTCAACAGATGATCATGTTTCCTGATCATGTGGCATTTATGCCAGTTGGAAATGAGGTCATCTCATTCTGAGAATGAGATGATGAACCAATACCCAACCTAAACACCATGATTCGATCATGTCACGAAGTTCAAGTTACGATGATTAGAAATGGATCCTCGTAGACTATTCCTTAGACCGTGAGGCTATATCAATCACTGTCTCCTGAGAGTGCTTAGATAGCATCAAACGCCATCTGGTAAAACGGTGGTCATAAAGGTGTGTTCAGGTACTTGGAGGAAACTGTAGAGGCAATATATGTCAAGAGCGGGATTTGTGCGTCCATGTGACGGGAAGATACTCAAGGGCCCACTCAGAGAAGTTATATCCAATAGCTGCGCAGCGTGTGATTTGATCACGGGGATATCACTTGTCGGAACGAGTCAAGTAGCATTGTTCAGTAATGAGATTGAACACGACATGGTGATGTCATTGATCAGATCTCGGGCAATGCAAGTATCGAGAGACAAAGGGAATAAGACACGACTGTCCCGGTTCAAACGACAAAAGATCTTCGTGGAACGCATAGGGGTCACATGGCCATCCAGGTCCCTCTGTCGATCATTGGTGCGGGAGTGTCCCGACCATGTCTAGAGTGTTCCTGAACCGTGGGGTATCATGCTTAAGGGCTTGATGATACTTAGAGAGTGTTAATAGGATCGGTAGAATCGCCGAAGAAAAGAAGGGAGAAAACCGGAAGGGTTTCGGTAAGTCCGGAGGATGTCTGGAGTGGAGGTGGAAGGTGTTCCATGGCCACGGAGATTGAATAATATGTGAATGAATGTTAAATGTTGATTTAATCATTTATTCTTAATTATTTAATAAAGAGAAAATCAATTAAAGGTCAAAAAGGCTTAATGGGCCAATTTCGGAGGGAGAGGGCCCATTAGGGGAAAGGAGAGAGGGAGAAGGGGCAAGGTGGAGGCCGGCTGGGCCTAGCCCCCCGGCGCGGGTCCCACTAGGTGGCCGGCGGCCACCTCCTCCCCCCTCCTCTCCTTTAGTCCCACCCAGGGACTTTGAGGGAGGTAGTACCTCCCCTCCCCTATATATAGTGGGGTATTTGGCCTAGAAAAATACACCAATAATCAATAAAGGTCTCCCCACTTTTGGGAGGACCTCTAATTGATATTTTATCTCTCCCCCTCTCTCTCTCGTGACCGTGGTCCCAAGTCTGGACTACGCGAGTGAGATACATCTTCACCACGGAGCACCGTTGCGCTGCGGGATTTAGGATCCGGGAGCTCTACTTCCGCAACTGCTGTTGGATCGAGGAAGCGGGAGTCATCGTCAGGCACCGGACGTGTGTAACTCCCCGCGAGGTGTCGCACTTGAGGCACTCAAGTCGTTGGAGCCAGAAGGAGCGCAAGGACTTCATCACGACCTTGAGGTCGGTTTCGGCTCGTCTACATCAACCACGCTCTCCTGAGCGTTGACAACGCTTTTCGGTCTTCAAGGGTAAGTTCGCGAAAAGCCCCTCCCATTACTGTATTACTAATAGATAGGTCCTGGCAGCTTCAGGGGTTCAGGGACGTAGAGTAAAATTTATTGTTTTTATGTGTGGAACCCCTACAGATAGCACTAATAGTATAACAATTATTAATATCATCATTTTCAGAATTGGTACCGAAGAGATTTTCAATATCAAAAGTAGTGTGTTTTTCCCAATCATGATCACTACTATAGGTAATTGGCATAGGAACATCATCGAGTTCAGACTCATCAAAAACTATAATAGGAGCAACATGCTTAGGGGAAAATACCGTTTCCTCTCTCCTTTTACTCCTCCTTTTCTTCTTTTTCTTCTTCTCTTTAGGAGGGAGAGGCTTGAAAAGAAGCTTCTCCATATACCCTGGTTCATTATTAGAGACAATAGAAGAAACTTTGGAGGATTCCTCCTTTTCATTAATAAGACCAAAACACATATTAGTCATGTCATATTTTGGTAAGATCTCATCTTTTATAATATTTTGTATGTAAGTATTTCTGTGGCAATTATCAACACAATAAAGATGACAACCATGCATGAAACTATTCATATCAAAACCACCCATATCTACCAAAGAGGTTTTTCTTGATAACTCTTCACACCCCAAAAATAATGTAAGTTCATCATGCTGATTAGGAGTGATCATGTCATCACAATACAAACTTGCAGTACTCATTAGATTAGAAGGGCTATTATTATGGCCTGAGCATTGAAAATTTAAATGACCCACTTAAAAGCAATGTTCACAAATAAAAGGATAGAGGGCATAAACTTTTTTACCAAGATCATTTAGAGCCCTATACCACGTTCTAGTTTTTTCATTCCTATGGGTGATACAATATTCTTCTTCAATTTGATTCTTCTCACAAGGTCTATGTATTCCAGAAAAATTAACATGCTTATAAGAAATAGTACTTTCAGAGGTTTGAGCATGTTTATTGCTACCATTAATAACAATTTCATTTTCCATGCAAGTGTCTTAAAAGGCTCATGATACATGTCCCATTTTTCTTTAGGAGCATTAATATGAGAAGCAAAGGCTCTAAAACAATCAATAAGAATTTGAGGATCAAGACCATATTTAGCACTAAGCTCTTGAAAATCAGCAGTTTCAGCGAAAAACTTAATGCAATCATACTCATAGTTTATACCTGGTTCTTTACCTTTGTTGTTATCCCAATCTTCAGTATTGCTTTGAATTGTTTCAAGAAGATCCCACTTAGCTTTGACCTCCTTACTCGTGAAGGATCCCTCTAAACAAGTATCTAGATAGTCCTTATAATGTCCTAAAAGCCTTGCATAGAAATTATAAATAACAATATTACTGGGGAGCTCATGAATGTGACATTTGAGCATTAGTGACTTTAATCTCCCCCATGCTTGGGCAATACTTTCTCCATCATGAGGATGAAAATTATAAATGTAATTCCTACCTTTATGAATTTCATGAGGAGGATAAAATTTAGAGTAAAAGAGAGATTCAAGTTCCGTCCACTCCAAACGATGAGGATCATCTAGTAGCTCATACCACTCGCTTGCTTTGCCCTTAAGTGAAATAGGGAATAGCTTCCTCTTAACTTGGTTCATTGAAATACCTACACACTTGAACAACTCGCATAATTCATGTATAAGGAGTAAATGATCACCAGGATGGACATTTCCATCTCCAAAATAGCGGTTATTCATAACACGTTCAACAATTTTTATAGGTATTTTAAAAGGGATGCTTTCAGTATGTGGATTTAAAATATCATAAGTATCATTAGAATCACCACATATGGGAGATAAAGTATCATTAGAGCAAATTTTCTTCTTTAAAGCTGGGAACTAAGAAGATCATTTTCATAAAAACTAACTTCCCCAAGCTTAGAAGTTTCCATAGCATTAGTAACAAAGGTGTTCAAAAGATTCATACTAATAACATTGCTATTATCATGCAAAGAAAGATCCAGGGGTTTTTTCATTTTGTTTTCAAACAATTCATGTTCTAACTTAGGAAAAATACTAAACAGCTCTCTAATTTTGTTGTTGTTTTCCATTAAGCCTAACTAGTGAAAATAAGAAACAAAAAGACAAAATTGCAGAATCTAAAGGAAATAACTTCGAGCACTCACACCGGAGGATGTGAGTACCTTTTACCTTACCCTCCCGGCAACGGCGCCAGAAAATAGGCGTTTGCCATGGGAGGTTCTTCTTCTTTAATCCTCCTGTGTGAATACCTTTTACCTTACCTGAAGGAAATATGCCCTGAGAGGCAATAATAAAGTTGTTATTATATATTCCTTATATATGATAGATGTTTATTTTACATGCTAGAATTGTATTGATCGGAAACATCAATACATGTGTGTTTAATAAACAAAAAGGGTTCCTAGTTATGCCTCTCTTATAGACTAGCTTGTGGATTAACAAGATGATCAAGGTTTCCTGATCATGGACATTGGATGTTGTTAATAACAAGGTCACATCATTGGTGGAATGATGTGATGAACATTCATCCGAAGTATAGCATTACGATCAAGTCATTATGTTTATATTGCTATAACATCATACGAAGTAATCTTTATCCTTAGACCATGAGATCATGCTAATTGCTAACACCGGAAGAGTATTTTGATAACATCAAAAGTCACACCGTAACAAGGTGACTATAAAGATGGGTTCAGTACTACGAAGGTGTTATGTTGAGGCTCATGGATCAAGAGTTGAATTTGTTAATCCAGATGATGGATAGATATACTATGGGCCCTCTCGGTGATATCACATTAAGATAGCTTGCAAGCAAGTGATGTGATCACTAGAATGTTATATCACGGGAACGAGAAAAGAGTGCATGTCGGTAACGAGATCAAACTAGGTATGGATATACCGATGATCGAATCTCGGACATGTAATATATCGAGAGACAAAGGGATTTAGTTACAAGCGTTAAAGGTTCTCACGATCACAGAAGTCATCGTTAAATGTGTAGGAGTCAGTACGGATCTCCAGGTCCCGCTGCTGATTATTGATCGGAGAAGGGTCTCGATCATGTCTGAATTATTCACGAACCGTAGGGTGGCACACTTAAGAGTTACCGGACACCATTTTGGAGCACATATGTTTCAGCTGAAAGAATTGCAAAGCGCAGGAATTGTTTCAATAGAAACCGGAAATTGTTTCGGGTGAAATTGCAGAAAGTGGTTCTGCATGTGATATTGAAATATTGCAAGGGGCTATATGTGAATGTTTGTTAATTAAGTAATTAACAAAATTCTGAATAAATTTAATAAAAAGAGTTTTATTAAATGAGAGAGCATTAAATTTGGAGAAATTTAATGCGTTTAAAGTGGAGACTTTAAAAGGAAATGTGAAGAGGCATTTTAATGTGGAGGGGTTACCACCACATGAATGGGGGAGGTGAGGGGTCACCCCCCATGCGCCGGCCATGGAGAGAGGGGGCACCCCCTCCTCCTATAAAAGGCCATCCATTCCCTCCTTCATCCTCACACCTCCTTGTGTAGGATCTCTCTCCCCCTCTAGAATTATTCCCCCATTGTCTCGGATTAGCGAGATACATGTTCCCGGTGGCATTTCGTCTGGAAGGAATTGCTGCTTCCGCTGGATCACTGGAGCGAGGAGGTGGAGGTTGTCCGGTGGCTTGAACGTGTGTGCGAGTGCGGATGCGCTGCTGAGTTGCGGCGCTCGGACTTCCTCACGATCTTGAGATCGGCAAGTGTACGACTACATCAACCACGAGTTCCTACTCGTTAACAAAAGTCCTTGTATTTGAGGGTAAGTTCTCGTTGGATGTATGTCCACCCGTTGCTTTGTACCTAGTAGATAGATCTTGGCGTGTAGTTCACACCGTAGGAAATTTTTTGTTTTCTATGCTGCGGACCCAACAGTGGTATCAGAGCCTGATCTATGCATAGGTGCTTTGCATGGGTAGTACACATATGTTTATATGTGGGCGATGATGATCATGTTATTGCATCTTCTATGTATTTTGGATATTGGTAGCATAGTGGGATGAAGCGGCCTGGACCAACCTTACATGTCATCGTACATGAGACCGGTTCCACGACTGACATGCAACTGGTTTTGCATAAGTGGCTGGCGGGTGTCTGTCTCTCCTACTATAGTCAATATCTGATTTACAACGAGTTGCTAATAACTTAGTTATCCTCGTTCTGGTTCATGTTCGTAGGTGAGAACGATTCTATCTCTGAAAGCCCTAAGCCACGTAAAACTTTCAATTGATAAATTAGAGGCGTCTAGTTTAGATCGTTGCGGGGCTAGTGTATTGATATGGTATTGTTGTAAGTAGATGTATGATAGATACTCTTACAACACACTCAACGTGTAAGTTCCATAGACCTTGGCCTTACACACAAAGGAATGATAGAGATCATACCACGATGCAAGTGATAGAGATCAAATGCATGGACCATATCATCTCACTTTACACATTAGATGTTAGCATCTTATACTGCTAGTTTGGCGCTTTTGGTAGCATTATAAGATGATCCCTCATTTAGATATCAAGATAAAAAATGTGTTCTTCCTTAAGTATGCACCGTTCTGTGGATCGTGTTTCGAGACATCACGTGATGATCGGGTGTACTCGAATCTACGCTTTCATAGGAACGGGTGTAAGACAGTTTTACACATGCGAATACTAAGGTTCTTACTTGGAGAGCCTAGCATGTATAGACATGGCCTCGGAACATGGACCGAAAGGTTAAACATGAGTCATATAGTTGATATGATGCCCATATAGATGCTCGCCTTTGAAGCTACATCAACTCACGTGATGATCGAACTTGGTGTAGTGGATTTGATTCATGTAATCACCAAAAAGACACGAGGGATGTCGTTTTTGAGTGGGAGTTCATTAGTAATTTGGATTAGCTGAACTCAATCTATCATAAACTTAGTCTAAATAAACTTTACAAATTCTGTTGTAGATGGCACCACCTGCTTTTAATTTCAATGTGTTCATGGAGAAAGAGAAACTTGCTGCGAATGCTAGCAACTTCACCAACTGGGCTATGAATTTGAGGATTCTCCTCACTGCTGCACAAAAGCAATATGTGCTAGATGCGCCACTAGGCCCCCCACCAGCTCCTGATGACCCTGACGAGGAAAAGAATGTCTATGTGACTCGTCAGGAGGACCACAACTTAGTTCATTGCGGCATACTGTATGGGCTAGAGCCAGAACTTCGAAAGCGTTTCGAAAATGGCAATGCCTTTGATACCATGGGAGAATTGAAAATGATTTTCGATACCCATGCTGCCGTAGAGAGTTATAATGCTTCTGAAAAGTTCTTTAGCTACATGATGGAAGAGAACAGCTCCGTTAGCGAGCACGTACTCAAAATGTCTGGGTACGCCGATAAGCTTGTGTCCTTGGGAATAACGATTCCCAATGACTTAGGCATACATCGTGTTCTCCAATCTCTGCCACCTAGCTACAAGAGCTTCGTGATGAACTATAATATGCAGGGCATGAAGAAGTCTCTTCCCGAGCTTCTGTCAATGCTTAAGACTGCAAAAGTGGAGATTAGGAAAGAACATCAAGTGTTGATGATCAATAAGACCACCGGTTTCAAGAAGGACAAGAAAGGCAAGCAGAAGGGAAAGAAGGGCGGCAAATCTGTTGTCGCGCCTGAAAAGAAACCCCGAGCTGGCCCTAAGTCTGACACCGAGTGCTACTATTGTAAGGGGACTGGCCATTGGAAGCGCAACTGCCCCAAGTATTTGGCAGACAAGAAGTCCGGCAAGGCAAACAAAGGTATATGTGATATACATGTTATTGATGTGTACTTGACTAGTACTTGCAGTAGCACCTGAGTATTTGATACGGGATCGGTTGCTAATATATGTAACTCGGTTCAGGGGCTATGGAACAAGCGACAACTAGCAAGGGATGAGGTCAGAATGTGGGTCGGCAATGGATCAAAAGTTGATGTGAACGCCGTCGGGACGCTACCTCTCCATTTGCCATCAGGATTAGTTATAAACCTAAATAATTGTTATTTAGTGCCTCCACTGAGCATGAACATTGTATCTGGATCGTGTTTGATGCAAAGTGGTCATTCCTTTAAATCTGAAAACAATGGTTGTTCGATTTATAAGAATGATATCTTTTATGGTCATGCACCTATGTTGAATGGTTTATTTCTGTTGGATCTCGATAGTAATTTTACACACATTCATAATGTTAATGCTAAAAAGATTAAACTTGATGATGATATGTCTACATATATGTGGCACTGCCGTCTAGGTCATATTGGCGTTAAACGCATGAAAAACTCCATTCTGATGGACTTTTGGAATCACTTGATTTTGAATCATTTGATACATGTGAGCCATGCCTTATGGGCAAGATGACTAGAACGCCGTTTTCCGGTTCAATGGAACGGGCGACAGATCTATTGGAAATCATACATACTGATGTGTGTGGACCAATGAGTGTGTTGGCGCGAGGTGGATATCATTATTTTGTTACTTTCACGGATGATTTGAGTAGATATGGGTATATCTATTTGATGAAACACAAGTCTGAAACTTTTGAAAAGTTTAAGGAATTTAAGAATGAAGTGGAAAATCATCGTAATAGAAAGATCAAATTTCTATGATCTGACCGTGGAGGAGAGTATCTAAGTTACGAGTTTAGCATACACATGAAAGAGTATGGAATAGTTTCACAACTCACGCCTGCCGGAACAGCACAACGTAATGGTGTGTCGGAACGTCATAATCGTACCTTATTGGATATGGTTCGATCTATGATGTCTCTGATTGACTTGCCACTGTCATTTTGGGGTTATGCACTGGAAACAGCTGCATTCACTTTAAATCGGGCACCATCTAAATCCGTTGAAACGACACCGTATGAATTATGGTTTGGAAACAAACCTAAGATGTCATTACTTAAAGTTTGGCAATGCGATGTTTATGTGAAGAAACTTCAACCGGATAAACTCGAACCCAAAGCGGAAAAATGCGTCTTCATAGGATACCCTAAGGAAACAATTGGGTATACCTTCTATCACAGATCCGAGGGCAAGGTTTTTGTTGCCAAGAATGGATCCTTTCTTGAGAAGGAGTTTCTCGCGAAAGGTGTGAGTAGTCGAAAGGTAGAACTCGAAGAGGTTATTGAACCTTCTCTTCATGGAATGGCGAGTGGCGCAGCACCGGAAGTTGTTTCGGAGTTGACTGCACCTGATGAAGAGAGAGCTAATGATAATGATCATGAAACTCCGAAAGAGGACACTACCGAACCTCGCAGGTCAAGCAGGACACGTGCAGCTCCTGAACTGTACGACAATCCTGTTGTGAATTTCATGGTTGATGAAATGGATGACCCTGTGATGTATGAAGAAGCGATGATGAGCCCGGATTCCAACAAATGGCTAGAAGCCATGAAATCCGAGATGGAATCCATGTACGAGAACCAAGTTTGGAACTTGGTGGACTTACCTCACGACCGAAAGGCCGTTGAGAATAAATGGATTTTCAAAAGAAAAACTGATGCTGATGGTAATGTGACCATCTATAAGGCTCGACTTGTCGCAAAGGGGTTTCGACAAATTCAAGGAGTTGACTTTGATGAGACATTCTCTCCCGTAGAGATGCTTAAGTCGGTTAGGATTATGTTAGCAATTGCTGCATATTTCGATTATGAAATATGGCAGATGGATGTCAAAACTGCGTTCCTCAATGGTAATATTGAAGAAGAGTTGTATATGATACAACCTAAGGGTTTTGTCGATCCTAAGGATGCTAATAAGGTATGCAAACTTCAGCGATCCATCTATGGACTGAAGCAAGCATCCCGGAGTTGGAATCTCCGCTTTGATGAGGTGATCAAAGAGTTTGGATTTGTCCAAACTTATGGAGAGGCTTGTATTTACAAGAAAGTGAGTGGGAGCAATGTGGAATTTCTGATATTATATGTGGATGACATATTATTGATTGGAAATGATATAGATCTTTTAAACAGTGTTAAAAGTTATCTAAACAGCAAATTTTCGATGAAAGACCTTGGTGAAGCATCATATACACTAGGCATTAAAATCTATAGAGATATATCAAGGCGCCTAATTGGGCTATCATAGAGTACATACCTTGATAAGATATTAAAGAAGTTTAATATGGACGAAAGTAAGAAGGGTTTCTTACCTATGTTGCAAGGCAAGACATTGAGTAAGACTCAAAGTCCGGCTACGGCAGAAGAAAGAGAGATGATGGATAAGATCCCCTATGCCTCGGCCATAGGCTCTATTATGTATGCCATGCTATGTACAAGACCGGATGTGGCACATGCTATTTGTTTGACAAGTAGGTACCAATCTGATCTAGGTTCGGAACACTAGATAGTGGTAAAGAACATCCTCAAGTACT
Source organism: Avena eriantha (assembly GCA_910589775.1). NCBI lineage: Eukaryota > Viridiplantae > Streptophyta > Magnoliopsida > Poales > Poaceae > Avena > Avena eriantha. Next base: position 380,872,384 of record OU342746.1, read on the forward strand.
TGAGAAGAACTAAGGATATGTTTCTTATATACGGAGGTGAAGAAGAGCTAGTCGCTAAGTGTTATGTCGATGCTAGCTTTGACACCGATCCGGATGACTCTAAGTCTCAATCCGGATACGTATTTCTCTTGAACGAAGCAGCAGTTAGTTGGAGGAGTTCCAAACAACCTGTGGTGGCTGGATCAACGACGGAGGCGTAATATGTTGCTGCTTCAGAAGCGGCGCAGGAGGCGGTTTGGATGAAAGAGTTCATTATGGAACTAGGTGTGGTTCCCAGTGCGTTGGACCCAATGGTGATCTATTGTGACAATAATGGAGCCATAGCCAACGCAAAGGAACCGAGGTCTCACAAGAATTCCAAGCATATTAAGCGCCGGTTTCACTCCATCTGCAAGCATGTCAAGGATGGAGATATAAAGATTTGTAAAGTAGACACGGACCTAAATGTAGCAGATCCGTTGACTAAAGTTCTCCCTAGGGCAAAACATGATCAACACCAGAACTCCATGGGTGTTATATTTATCACTATGTGAACTAGATTATTGTCTCTAGTGCAAGTGGGAGACTGAAGGAAATATGCCCTGAGAGGCAATAATAAAGTTGTTATTATATATTCCTTATATATGATAGATGTTTATTTTACATGCTAGAATTGTATTGATCAGAAACATCAATACATGTGTGTTTAATAAACAAAAAGGGTTCCTAGTTATGCCTCTCTTATAGACTAGCTTGTTGAATAACAAGATGATCAAGGTTTTCTGATCATGGACATTGGATGTTGTTAATAACAAGGTCACACCATTGGTGGAATGATGTGATGAACATTCATCCGAAGTATAGCATTACGATCAAGTCATTATGTTTATATTGCTATAACATCATACGAAGTAATCTTTATCCTTAGACCATGAGATCATGTTAATTGCTAACACCGGAAGAGTATTTTGATAACATCAAACGTCACACCGTAACAGGGTGACTATAAAGATGGGTTCAGTACTACGAAGGTGTTATGTTGAGGCTCATGGATCAAGAGTGGAATTTTTCAATCCGGATGACAGATAGATATACTCTGGGCCCTCTCGGTGATATCACATTAAGATAGCTTGCAAGCAAGTGATGTGATCACTAGAATGTTATATCACGGGAACGAGAAAAGAGTGCATGTCGGTAACGAGATCAGACTAGGTATGGAGATACCGATGATCGAATCTCGGACATGTAATATATCGAGAGACAAAGGGATTTAGTTACAAGCGTTAAAGGTTCTCACGATCACAGAAGTCATCGTTGAATGTGTAGGAGTCAGTACGGATCTCCAGGTCCCGCTGCTGATTATTGATCGGAGAAGGGTCTCGATCATGTCTGCATATATGTTTCATTTTGGAGCACATATGTTTCATACGAAAGAATTGCAAAGCGCAGGAATTGTTTCAATGGAAACCGGAAATTGTTTCGGGTGAAATTGCAGAAAGTGGTTCTGCATGTGATATTGAAATATTGCAAGGGGCTATACGTGAATGTTTGTTAATTAAAGTAATTAACAAAATTCTGAATAAATTTAATAAAAGAGTTTTATTAAATGAGAGAGCATTAAATTTGGAGAAATTTAATGCATTTAAAGTGGAGACTTTAAAATGGAATGTGAAGAGGCATTTTAATGTGGAGGGGTTACCACCACATGAATGGGGGAGGTGAGGGGTCACCCCCATGCGCCGGCCATACATTCCCTCCTTCATCCTCACACCTCCTTGGGAAGGATCTCTCTCCCCCTCTAGAATTATTCCCCTATGGTCTCGGATTAGCGAGATACATGTTCCCTGTGGCATTTCGTCTAGAAGGAGTTGCTGCTTCCGCTGGATCGCTAGAGCGAGGAGGTGGAGGTTGTCCGGTGGCTTGAACGTGTGTGCGAGTGCGGATGCGCTGCTGAGTTGCGGTGCTCGGACTTCCTCACGATCTTAAGATCGGCAAGTGTACAACTACATCAACCACGAGTTCCTACTCGTTAACAAAACTCGTTGTCGTCGAGGGTAAGTTCTCGTTGGATGTATTTCCACCTGTTGCTTTGTACCTAGTAGATAGATCTTGGCGTGTAGTTCACACCGTAGGAATTTTTTTGTTTTCTATGCTGCGGACCCAACATTACCTCCCCAGCAACGGCGCCAGAAAATAGCTTGATGTCTACGCACTTCTATTCTTGTAGACAGTTGTTGGGCCTCCAAGTGAAGAGGTTTGTAGAACAGCAGCAAGTTTGCCCTTAAGTGGATCACCCAAGGTTTATCGAACTCAGGGAGGAAGTGGTCAAAGGTATCCCCTCTCAAGAAACCCTGCAATCAAGATACAAGAAGTCTCTTGTGTCCCCAACACACCCAATACACTTGTCAGGTGTATAGGTGCACTAGTTCGGCGAAGAGATAGTGAAATACAAGTGGTATGGATATAAGACAACGGTGACAGAAAATAGCTTGAAGGCGTGGAAAAGACTAAAGTAAAACTAAAATAAAGATGGAAGCAAGCAAACATGGAATATATCTAATAGCAAACGGTGTTTCAGTGCTTAGAAACAAGGCCTAGGGATCATACTTTCACTAGTGAACACTCTCATATAAATATATTCTCTTTATGATACTACTCTTAACTACTCTCCGGTTGAACACTCTAATCGATGGTAGGGCTATAACAGTGTGGCATCCCGCTAAAACCACTACTAGAAAATCGTTGTGTTTTTGTGCATTGCATCATCATGACCGCATGCTCATGCATCATGCCACATTGCATTTGAGAATCGTCATGTCCTCATGCATATTTTTGCCTCAAACTATTTTTGAAAAGCCTATTTTTGTTTTCTAAATATCCCCGTCTTAATTTCAAATTAAAACCCCGGTCTTTTCAGGATCTTTTATTTGTCTAAAAACTATTTATAAAAGTCTTTATAACACTAAAAACTAATAAATAAAAATATTTTGTGGGGAGGCATCCCGGGCGTTTAGGCCAGGCCACCTACTACCCGACAAAACCCTAACCCTAGATCCACATCTAACCCTAACCCTAGACTCAAACCCACACTCCCGCACCTAGCTATCGGACCAACCCTATCCTAGTCCGCATAGCCGCCGCACATGCAGCCGCGACACACGAGTGTGAGGCAGCCCCGCGAACCTGCCGACAATCTACCTCAGGATCCCTCTCTCCCGTATCTGGCCCACTCCCTGCTGGACCCTCGCGCAGCGCCCCACCCACACTCGACACGCGCGCGACCCCGCTCTGCTTTTTCTCCCCCGCGAGCGCCGCCTCAGGCCGGAGCCCCGCCTTGCCTAGTCCCAGGCGCCGTCCTCGCCAGGTGCTTGCCCCGCCCTAGGTCCATCCTCGTCGGCCCAAGCACGGCCGTGACCCAGCGACCCTGCCCTCCGACTTGGTCGCCGTCCTGGACCTCCCCCGTCACCCTCGACCCGGGCCCCTCGTCGCCGCTGTGGTCCCTGTTGTTTCCCCCGCCAGGGCCGCGCCCTCTCCTGCCCGTCTCCGTCCCACGGTTGCCGCGCTGCCTGAGCGTTTCCTACCCGTGTCTGCATCAGGTTGACCAAGGGTGTGCTCTCTGCCATCGTGGTTGTGCTGCAGCTAGCAAATCGAGGCGTGTGTGTATGCCCCCATTTGTAAGCTGGTGGTTGTTTTCTTTCTTTGGTGCGTGTTAGCGTTGTGTGAATACCTGGGCAAAAGTTTGACACTCTGTCTTTGTTTCCGTCGCTACAGTGCCTCGGGCCGTCTCATCAAGTGCTCTATTGCCTGTTGGCACGACCTCTGAATCTTCCCAAGATCGACCTTGCTCGGCCAAGGCTGTTTTCGTGTTTGGTGGAGACCGATGCTGACACTCTCGAAGTGGGAACATGGTGCCACTCGAGGAACCACTAAAGATCTCCATCATGGATGCTCTGACATGGAACCATGGCTCCGAAGGACACCGTACCCGGAGGTCACCACCCGAATGCCAAGTCATCCATCCCGGAGTCCGAAGACCCCAATATCGGAGTCCGAGGGCCGATCTCTCCGGACCGCCAAGTTCTTCTTCTCGGATCCGAAGACCCGATCTCGCCGAGACCGAACTCGAACCACATCGAACCCCAAGACCGCCAACGGCAATGTGTGAACCTTTTCCTGAGCCCCTATTTTATAAATGCTATATACATAAAACTGTCGCATAATAAATTGTTCATGCATGCATATCTGTCTGTGGGTTGGGGCATTATGCCGATTCACCGCAGGATTAAATATGGAGTGTTCTTGCGGGATATCTCTGTCTTATCTCGGACTCCATTTAAATTGGTGTAGCGAACCGATGCCATGTTTCGCCCTATTAAAACAACATTTAAATTGCGGGGTTTTCTAAACAACTTGAACCTATTGATTAATTGTCGGGACCCCGGTTCCGCTTAATATTGCCTAATTGCACCGCATCTGCATCATATCAAAATCATGCCGGATCTTCTGCCGTAGTATTAAATATTGCATCCGGTGTTTCTTTTAGTGCTTTGCTTCTTCGCGGATTAGGCCGATGAGTGGATGCGAGTATCGACAAGTTCTTCGGATATGAATCTCCGGCAGTGTTTCCCAGGCGAGCATTCTCCCTCTTTCTACCTATTTTGCATTTATAGTCTTTACTTCCTCCTATTGATCTATTGCTATCCGTGTCGCGATGCTTTAGTGTTCCGTTCCAGATATATTCCTTGCAGCCGTTATATTGCCTTGGACACCTCCTATTACCCGTTGCTTGATAGACAGCTGGCCCTGCGAGTCGTAGTTGCTTGCTCAGGTGTTGCCTCGCGTCGTCGATGTTCCACAGTTGTTGGGCGGTTGGCAAATGTTTAATGGTGGTGTTGATCATGTTTCTAATTACAGCTTATTAATTAATGTTGATGGTAGATTAATGCAGAGGCACCGGTGGGTAATAGTAATTATTTGGTTCTTAACCGCTCACTAGTGTCCCTAGGACCCGAGTTCTTGACACCTGTTCCGAGATCGAGCGCGCTAACCACAGGTTGGGTGTGTGGGCACCCCCATCGGCTTACTACCTGATTTCAAAGCACTATACCAGGGGCCACAAGTAGTTTGGGGCTTTATTACTATTTTGTACTTATGCCATGCTTTACTGCTTTATTTAAGATTGTGCGTGGAGCACCTATACTGTTTAGGATGTGGAATATTTTCGCGGTATCGACAAGCCCAGTCACACTTTTCGGGTTCCCAGTCATTTACAGCCATTGGCACAAACCCTGGGTCCGTTCTGGAGCCGACCGACTTTGTTGCGGGTAGCTTAGTGGGGTGGCCCCCATGAACTTGCTTTGGGTCTAGGAAACGTCATGACTTAGGCCCCGCCGACATACCGATGGGTGTATGTTAATTGATCTGGCAAAAAGGGTCGAAGTGTGTGTGGATACTTTGGTGCACCCCTGCAGGGTTAAATCTTTTCGAAAAGCCGTGTCCGCGGTTATGGACGACTTGGAGCACAGTTTCTCGACCATAGACAACTATAACTAAAGTTTACTATCATAATTTGACCTGTATCTGAGATGAATAGTAAGTTGGATAACTGCCATGAAAAGTTTAAATAAAACTGCCAACCGTGTGAGTTTTCCTCGGCTTGACTTCCTCGTTGGTCTCAAGGGGGGAATACCAGGATGGGTATGTGTGGTGTTAGCATCAGGTTGGATCCGAATAGGTCTTGCTTACCCCCTCTAATAGCCGCCAGTATTACAGAGTCTCTATAGGTTGTTTCGTGTCGCTGCGCTGCCGCTTCAGCCCACCATACCTGTGTAGGCGAGAGCCGCCGAATTCTAGCCTCACCGTGTAATGGCCTCAGTACTGACGCTCCTCTTTTTTCCTTTGCCCTCTGTCGGCACCCCTTTTGTTTTAGCAGGTTTGAGATCATCGTCGTTAGCAGGGTTACCCTTCCGGCTTGGCCTGGGCAGGGTTATGGACGCCATTGGTTATTCTTCAGGGCTCTTAGCCCCATTTGCATCTTGTCCGTAGTCGGACGCTCTATCGTTTTCAAGGTGATTTGGATCTTTGTATTGCATATCTGTATTCTTGACTCGTTGAGTCACTGTTGTATATATAACTGTTCTATGGGTCCCATCGAGGACTGTTGTGTAATGGTATTACTTCGTTTTCCACCCGCACGAAAGTGCCTGGTGGGCGTCCTTGAATCGTTTCTATGCGGGTTTGGCGGAAAGGGCTAAAACTTGCATAGGGCCGATTCGAGGGTGTTACAAACAGCACACCTCAAAGTAAGCCTTTCCCATCTAGAAAACGCCACACTATCACCTTGAGCACTAGATGGTTCGAACAAACACCACAATTTCATAGAGACATCCAACTCCAAATATAACTCATAACAAGTATTAGTAATCTCTAGCCTAAGTGCCACCATGGTGTGCACGCTGTCACTTTCACACACACGGGGAGAGCAGATATCTATTAAAGCACTTGAGTAGCAAGGTAGATCTACTTGATTACAAAGCTCATGATCACAATATGATCATGCATATATAGAGAGATGAACACATAGCTACCGGTAGAACCCTTAGCCTCGAGAGAGAACTACTCCCTCCTCATCATGGGAATCAGCAACGGTGATGGAGATGGTGGTGGAGATCGATGGAGATGGCTCCGGGGGCACTTCCCCCTCCTGGCAGGGTGCCGGAACAGAGACTTTCTGTCCCCCAAATCTCCCCTTCGGTGGCGGCAGCGCTACGGAACTTTTCGTGGCTGGAGGTTTGACGATCTAGGGTTTTTGCCTCGGGGGAGATATATAGGCAAAAGAGGCAAGGTCGGTGGCCGGCCAGGGGGCCCACACCATGCCCTGGCGCGGCCTAGGTGGACCCGCGCCTAGGGGTGGTGTGGCCACCCTGTGGCCCCTCTCCGTCTCGTATTCTGGCTCCGTGAGTCTCCGGGAAAAATAGGCATATTGGCTTTTGTCCCGTCCAATTCCGAGAATATTCATTTTCTGACTTTTTGGAACCAAAAATAGCACAAAATAGGCAACTGGCACTGTGGCTCTTGTTAATAGGTTAGTCCAAGAAATCATATGAAAGGTACTCCAAAGTGTGGACAAAACATAAGAAAGTAGATAAAACCAAGCATGGAACATTAAAAATTATAGATACATTTGCAATGTATCAGCCACAAACTAGTTTGGGGCTTTATTACTATCATGTACCTATGCCATGCTTTCCTGCTTTATTTATGATTGTGCATGGAGCAACTGCACTATTTTGGATCGTGACATGTTTTCGCTGTATCGACAAGCCTAGTCACACTTTTGGGTTCCCACTCGTTTACAACCATTGGCACAAACCTTGGGTCCGTCTCGGAGACGGCCAAATTCGTTGCGGGTATCTTAATGGGGTGGCCCCCTGAAATGATTTAAGAATCCGGTGAATGCTTTGTCGTGAGGCCTCGTTGCGTTTTATTTGGTTCTTCCCGAGGTTGATCGTGTGTGTTGCTATTTGTGCACCCCTACAGGGTAAAACTTTCTGAAAGCCGTGTTCGCGGTTATGGACGACTTGGAGCACAGTATCTCGATCATAGACAACCATAACTAAAGTAGTGCTATAAATTTGACTTTGACATATCTAGTAATCAGTTTCACTCGGAATGAGTAAATAAAAGTACCAACCACTGCTGGATTTGGGGTACCTCTGGCTAATTGCATCTGATTAGTAAGTATTGCAACAACAACAGAGCGGTTAACTAAAACTGCCGACGGCTTATGATATCAGGATGACTCATGATATCTATATCTGACTAGTAAGTGCTGCAACTATAATGAAATGAATAAAACTGCCAACTATGTGAGTTCCTTGCTTTGACTTCCTCATGTGGTCTCGAGGGGGAAATACCAGGATGGGTATGTTTTGGTGTTACTATCAGGTTGGATCCGAATAGGTCTTTCTTATCCCTCTCTAATAGCCGACAGTTGAATCGAGTCTCTATAGATTGTTTAGTGCATGATGCGCTGCCGCTTCAGTCCACCATACCTATGTAGGCAAGAGCCACCGATTTCTAGCCTCGCCGTGTACTGGCCTCAGTACTGACCGCTTCCTTTTTTGTTTTCCCTTTGTTGACACCCCTTTTGTTTAACAAGTATGAGTTCAACGTTGTTAGCAGCGTTACCCTTCGGCTTGGCCTGGGCAGGGTTATGGACGCCAATTGTCTTCTTAGCAAGTATGGGTTATGGGCAGCGTTACCCTTTTGTTTAACAAGTATGAGTTCAACGTTGTTAGCAGCGTTGTTAGCAGTTGAATTCTTCAAAGCTCTTAGCCCAATTTTCTTCTTATCCGTACTCGGATGTAGTATCGTTTCAAGGTGATTTGGATCTTTGTATTGTATATATGTATTCTTGACTCCTGGTGTCGTTGTTGTATATATATATGTTCTGTGGGTTCCATCGTGGACTATTGTGTAATGGTATTACTTTGTTTTTCACCCGCACGCAAGTGCCTGGTGGGCATCTTTGAATCGTTTCTATGCGGGTTTGGCGGGAATCGCTGAAACTTGCATAGAGCCGATTCGAGGGTGTTACAAAGTGGTATCAGAGCTCAGCAGTTGCGATACCCCACTAGTCTAGCCTATAGGATAACCTAGCTAACAGACGTTGTAGATTGTCAAAACTATTTTTGAAAATTGGTTGGATAGATCTTATTAGGTCTGCTTTTACTCCTTACCTCTATGCTATTCTCCTCTTACCTTTGCGTGTTTTGAATATGCTCTCTTATCTTTTCTTCGAGTCCAGGATTTCTCGTGGTTGGGTTTCCATCGTACCTTCAGGGTTTCTCTTTCTCCCTTTTATAACGGTGGATCTACAATCATCTAATCTGCATCTCGTTTGTTGTACCTGCATCCAATCTTTTGTCCTTGAACTTTTTATCTGTATGTGCCCCTTGACAGATATCCATATCGCTGAAAAACATATGAGAAGGATGAGCATTGGTGAAGTTGCAGTATACCTTGAGCATGTGTTGTTCATGCCAATGGAACCATCGCGAAACCTAATCGTTGTGTCTTTTCAGACGATTTCCTTGGTATCTTCCGGTGTGCCCCAACGCGACGACATCATCTATGAAGAGCCTGCATCACGCCTGTGTTTTCCAAAGCTCTTCGAACATCGCTTGTAAAGATCTTCAACCTGAATTCCGAGAGTTGGTTGCATAATTATTCTATTCGTGTATAGAGTAATGCTTCGAGTGCGGGATGGAGTCGTGACCATACCACTACTCTTATCATTTGCTTTTATACATTGAATGATGGATTAATGCAATTTTATTCCTTCCATGGAAGTTAGAGGTGGCCTTATTGTTTTGATGCCTCGATCTTCGTCATTGTTCTCTGGAGTGTTCTCTCGATGAATGTGAGCAACGACCCCTTATTAGTGGTGTCACCGATTTCAATAAGGAGCAACAATCTTTGTTAGTGGTTTCGCGAGGATCAACACGAAGCGAGAAGTTTCAGATCGTCGGCCTTCTTCCCTGTACCATGAGGCGCATCTCGAGGGTGAGATCCATTGTTAGTGGTGTCGAATTGTAGCACCCCGGGAAAACCACTACTAGAAAATTGCTGTGTTTTACCTTTGTACACCATCATGATAGCATGCTCATGTCCTCATGCCACATTGCATTTGAGCATCATCATGTCATCTTGCATCTTTGCATAAAACTATTTCTCTAAAAGCCTATCTTTGTTTTCCAATTGGCTCCCTCTTTATTTCAAATGTAAAACTCTGGACCTACTTGAATATTTTGTTTGTCTAAAACTAATTACAATAGTCTTACAAATAAATAAATAAAACTTATATTATTTTTAGGAGGCAGCCAGCCGGGCCCAAAAACCCAGTCGACCACCTCCAAACCCTAACCAGCTAATACCGCCTAAACCCTAGCCTACCTAATCCCTCGCGCCGCCAGCACGTTGCACAAACACCACACACGCGTGTGCGCGCTGCACCAACACGCTACACAGGCACGCAACGCTACAGCACGCAGCATGCCACCCCACTCCACCCGGCCCCACCTCCCTCGCGAGTCCCACTCCCCCCCCGTGTCGGCAACCACCCCGCACACCATTTTCACCCACCCCCTCCGCGGGCCCACCTCGGTCCCACGCGACCGTGATGCCAGCTCTCCTTCCCATCATGTCTCTCCCCCGATGCGCCCAACCATCGCTGCGCTCTCAGCGCCGCCCGCCTCAACGCTCCTCTCCCCGAGCAGCACATCACCGCCACCACCTCGTCTGCTCCGGCGCCCGCCAGAGATCGCCGCCTCCTCTCTGTTCTAGCCTAGTAGAGTTCATGGCCACCCCTCCCTCGAGCCCACAAGACTGCCAGCACGCCTTCGTCTCTGAGCACCGGCGTCACCGCCTCTACGGTCTTCCCTGACCGCATCTCCGCTTCTAGCTTTGCTGCCCCTGAGCGCCCTCTTCCTCCTCGTCTCTAGCCACTAGCCGTCCCGACTCCGGCGCGAGACTGTCTCCCCGCGAGCTGCCGTGAGGTCCTCGCCGACACCGCCCTGCAAGCCCGACCCCATCGCTTCTCGCCTCCCTCTCTAGTCGCCTCCCTCATCCTCGATAGCCCAGTTCGTGCTCCTTGTTGCCGCTGCTTTGGGACCCAAGCCCCTCCGTCACGAGGTGCCGGTGCATCGACCGCTTCACGCGACACCAGCGAGGCCCCGCCTCCTCGCCTCTGCGCTGTACCACGGCCTCCTCTCGCCGACGCCTCGCTGCCCCACGCCCCGTACTTCGACTACGCCCTCCTCCCGAGCATCTCTCGCTCCGTTCTCCATCTGTCCGTCGGTGCTTGTAAGCCAGGAGGTGCATGCCCGTGTCCGTGCATGTATGTATTGGTGCTTGTTGATACATTGCAAATGTATGTATAATTTTTGATGTTCCATGCTTGGTTTTATCCACTTTCTTGTGTTTTGTACACTTTGGAGTACTTTTCATACGATTTCTTGCACTAACCTATTAACAAGAGCCACAGTGCCAGCTGCCTGTTTTCTGCTGTTTTTGGTTCCAGGAAAGTCAGAAAATGAATATTCTCGGAATTGGACGAGACAAAAGCCAAAGTGCCTATTTTTCCGGAAGTCTTCAAATGCGAGAATACGAGACGGAGAAGGGCTGGGGGCCGGCCACACCACCTGGCCGCACGGCTAGGCCTGGCCCGTGCCAGGGGGTGGTCTGGCCGACCCCAGCACCCCCTCGGCCTCTCCTTCCGCCTATATATTTCCCTCGGGACGAAAACCCTAAGCACCCGATCAAAAATCCACGAAAGAGTCTGTAGCCGCCGTCATCTCCATCCCTAGATCAGGAGGGATCTGAAGCTCTTCCCGGCACCCTGCCGGAGAGGGGAATTCACCCTGGAGGCCTTCTTCATCACCATGCAAGCCTCCGGTGTGATGCCTGAGTAGTTCATCTCTGGACTACGGATCCATATAGTAGCTAGATGGCTGGTTCTCCTCCTTTGTGCTTTCATGTCTAGATCTTGTGAGCTCCGTTCATGATCAAGATCAGCTATTTGTAATTCTGCATGTTGTGTTTGCGGGGATCCAATGGATATTGAGATGCTATTTAAGATTGATTATTGATTCTATCATGTCTTTGTTATTTGTGATCTTGCATGCTTTCCGTTGTTAGTAGCTATCTTGGCCAAGTAGATGCTAGCAACTCCAAGAGTTAGTATTTATGCTCGATAGTGGGTTCATGCCTCTGGTAATCTGGGGAAGTGACAGAAATCTCTAAGGTACTAGATGTGTTGTTGCTACTAGGGAGAAAACAACAATCCTTTGTTCATAGAACAATCGTATTGTTTACATTACATGCAATTCGTAAAGCAATAATCTGTTGCTTGCAACTTAATACCGGAGGGGGTTCGGATGATAACCTGAAGGTGGATTATTAGTCATAGATGCAGTTGGATGGCGGTCTATGTATAGTGTTGTAATACCCAATCAAGTTCCAAAGGAGTCAAGATGATTAGTTTATGCATGTATTGCTTTCTCGATGTTTCTCAATTGCCCCGCTGTAATTTGTTCACCCAGCATGTTATCTATCTTAAGGAGAGCCACCTCTAGTGAACTATGGACCCCGGTCCTTTCTTTTACATACAATCTACAAACTATTTACTGCTTTGTGTTTACTTTCTGCAAACTACTACTTCCGTCTATTCGACGTTTAATCCTTTATTTTCAGCAAAACCGGTGAGATTGACAACCTCATCGCAAGTTGGGGACAAATTTCTATGGTTGTGTTGTGCAGGTCTCCACATTGCTACTAGCACCGGTAGTGCACCCTGCCAAGGCTCTGCTAGCAACACCTTTGGGGTGTTTCCTTGCTCCTACTGGTTCGATTAAACCTTGGTTTCATAACTGAGGGAAACTTGCTGTTGTGCTCATCATACCTTCCTCTTGGGGTTCCCCAACGAGCTCTACATCAACACCGAGCCATCACTTGTGTGTTTGTTTTCAAGGACGTGACCTCGCTCCATATTCATAGTATCCGGACCTCTACCTAGATCCCATCTACGCTATCAAGATCCCAACACCGTGTATGAGTGCATCTGAAGACCATGGTGCTGAACCAAGCCCGCCAGCAATCATCAAGATGGAACATCAAGACCTCCTTCACGGAACCCCGAGACCCTTAAGACCGACCCTGGATCCGAAGACCGAATTGAGCCCCGCCAAGACCCCGTCCCTGGAGGTGAATACCGATCCCCGTCGAACCCTCGGAACCCCAAGATCTCCGATCCGACAGGTGTGATCCTAAGCCCCTATTTTCTATAACATGATATTTAATTTGTGCATATTGAATTGTACATTCTTGCATACATGTTGTGGTTTGGGGGTATTTTGTCGACTCATCTAATAATTAAATATGGAGGCCATATGCGGGCTTTTCTAGTCTTATATTGGCTCCATTAAATTTGTGTAGCGAATCGATGCCATGTATGGACTTGTTAAGGCAACATTTAAATTGCGGGGTATCTAAATAACTTAACCTTCTAATTAATTGTCGGGACCTTGGTTCTGTTTAATATTGCCTAGTTGCATCGCATGCTGCCATGCCATGCATCATATCATGAACATGCTGATTCTTTGCCATAGTATTAAATAGTGCATCCGGTGTTACTTTTAGTGCTTTGGTTCTTCGCGGATTAGGTCGATGAGTTCATACGAGTATCGGCAAGTCCTTCGGATAATGTATCTCTGGCTATGTTTCTAGGCGAGCATTCTCCCCCATTCTACCTATTTTGTCTTTATAGTCTTTACTTCGTTCTGTTGATCTATTGCTATCCGTGTCACGATGCTTTAGTTTTCCGTACCACTTATATCCCCTGCCGCCTATACTGCCTTGGACACCTCCTATTAGCTGTTGTTTGATAGACAGTTGGCCTTGCGAGTCGTAGTTGCTTGCTTAGGTGCTGCTTCGCGTCGTTGTCATTCCATCGTTGTTGGAAGGTTGGAACATGCTTAATGGTGGAGATGATCATGGCTTTAATTTCAACTTGATAATTAAAATGCTGGGAATAGATATAACTAATGCAGAGGCACCGGTGGGCAATAGCTAATATTTGGTTCTTCCACGCTCACTTATGTCCCGTAGGCCCCGAGTACTTGATACCTATTCCTTGACTATTCGCACTATCCACATACGGGAGACTCTATGAATCCCCTCTTCCTGAGCTTGATTCACACTTTATTTCTTAGGGCCACAAACTAGTTTGGGGCTTTATTACTATCATGTACCTATGCCACGCTTTACTGCGTTATTTATGATTGTGCATGTATCACCTATACTATTTTGGATCATGACACGTTTTCGCTGTATCGACAAGCCCAGTCACACTTTCGAGTTCCCAGTCGTTTACAACCATTGGCAAAAACCTTGGGTCCGTCTCGGAGCCGGCCAACTTTGTTGCGGGTAGCTTAATGGGGTGGCCCCGTGAAATGATTTATGAATCCCGTGAATGCTTTGTCGTGAGGCCTCATTGTGTTTTATTTGGTTCTTCCCGAGGTTGATTGTGTGTGTGTTGCTATTTGTGCACCCCTGCAGGGTAAAACTTTCTGAAAGCCATGTCCACGGTTATGGACGCCTTGGAGCACAATATCTCGATCATAGACAACCATAACTAAAGTAGTGCTATAAATTTTACTTTGACATGTCTAGTAATCAGTTTCACTACAACGGAATGAGTAAATAAAAGTGCCAACCACTGCTGGATTTGGGGTATCTCTGGCTAATTGCATCTGACTAGTAAGTATTGCAACTACAACGGAACGGTTAACTAAAACTGCCCACGGCTTATTATATCAGGATGACTCATGATATCTATATCTGACTAGTAAGTGTTGCAATAATAATGAAATGAATAAAACTGCCAATTGTGTGAGTTCCTTGGTTTGACTTCCTCGTATGGTCTCGAGGGGGAAATACCAGGATGGGTATGTTTTGGTGTTACTATCAGGTTGGATCCGAATAGGTTTTTCTTATCCCTCTCTAATAGCCGACAGTTGAATCGAGTCTCTATAGATTGTTTAGTACATGCTGCACTGCCGCTTCAGTCCACCATACCTATGTAGGCGAGAGCCGCCGAGTTCTAGCCTCGCCGTGTACTGGCCTCAGTACTGATCGCTCCCTTTTTCCTTTGCTGTTTATCGGCACCCCTTTTGTTTAACATGTATGAGTTCGACATCGTTAGCAGGGTTACCCTTCTGGCTTGGCCTGGGCAGGGTTATGGACGCCATTGGTTATTCTTCAGGGCTCTTAGCCCAATTTGCTTCTAATCCGTACTTGGATGTAGTATCGTTTCAAGGTGATTTGGATCTTTGTATTGTATATATGTATTCTTCACTCCTAGAGTCATTGTTCTATATATATGTTCTATGGGTTCCATCGTGGACTATTGTGTAATGGTATTACTTCATTTCCACTCGCACGCAAGTGCCTGGTGGGCATCTTTGAATTGTTTCTATGTTGGTTTGGCGGGAATTGCTGATACTTGCAGAGGGCCGATTCGAGGATGTTACAACAACAATTGTGTCCTACTCGTGCAATAGATCTACGCATAGACACGACTCTGATACCACTGTAGGGGTTCTTAGCATGGAAACCAAAAAAATTCTATCGCATCGAACACACAAGCCAAGATCTATCTATTAGATTGTAGCAACGAGTCGATAGAGTACTAACCCTCTAAGATTCCAAAGTGGTTAACGAGATGCAAATCTATCATGGGTGATGTAGTTGTTCACTTGCCGATCTCAAGATCACGAAGACGATCCTTCCGAAGTCGTTCACACGTTCGGTACTCGATGAAGACCTTCCTCTCCCTTGTTCCAGCAGGCAACAGAGGTTGTAGCTCTCTCCTCATGATTCCGGCAGCACGACGGCATGGTGTCAGAGTTTAGAGGGAAGATCCCGCAGGGCTTCACCTAAGACGGTGCGAGAGGGATGAAGTAGAGATGCTCCCACCGATCTAGGGTTTAGAAGCCGGAGAGAGAGAGAGAGAGAGAGGTGGAGGTGGTGGCCGGCGGCAGCACCTGGCGGTGGCACAAGGGGTGGGGGCGCCGACTTGGGGTTTAGGGTTTGGGGAAAGGGAGAGGGGTTGCCCCATCCCATCTATTTATGAGAGGGAGGGGCGGCTAGGGCTGGAGGAGGCCGAGTCCTCCTCCAAGTCCCTCTCCCTTGGCTGCCGGTTTGGAGAGAGGGAAGGATCCCTACTCCAAGTAGTATTCCAAATCTCACTTTGACTTTCATGTTGGGATTTGACTTTTTGTAAAACAATTGTTTGATCCGATCAAACTAGTGCTTGATTTCTCTCTCCCATTGCCATGCCAAGTGATCGAGTACATGATGCAACCATTACACATTGTTATGACACATTCATGTACCCTTGCCCTTTTGGATCAGTGAAACTTCTAGACCCTTCTAGATCCTTCCGGTGAAAACACCAAAACCATTCCCGAACTCCGAAATTGGACTTTCCTTATATGAATCTTATTCTCCGAATCATAAAACGGCCATTAAGCGCGATCTTGAGATCGGCAAGTGAACGACCATAAAACATGAAAACGATGGGTTTTTGGTCATGACGCTCAAACATGTATCGGGCCTGACGGTCGTTGGAAATCGCTCTGAAACCCCAAAACTATGGGAAATAGCTCATAAAAACGGCCATTAAGCGCGAAAACGATGAGTTTTTGGTCATAACTCTCAAAGATGTATTGGGTCTTACGGCTGTTGTAAATCTCCATAGAACCCAAAACTATGGGAAACATCTCATGAAAACGGCCATAAAACTTGAAAACGATGGGTTTTGGGTCGTGACGCTCAAACATGTATCGGGCCTGATGGTCGTTGGAAATCGCTTTGAAACCCCAAAACTATGGGCAATAGCTCATGAAAACGGCCATTAAGCGCGAAAACGATGAGTTTTTGGTCATAACTCTCAATCATGTATCGGGTCTTACGGATGTTGTAAATCTCCATAGAACGTAAAACTACAGGCAATATCTCATGAAAACGGCCATAAAACGCGAAAACGACGGGTTTTTGGTCGTCACGTTCAAACATGTATCGGGTGTGATGGTCGTTGGAAATCGCTCTAAAACCCCAAAACTATGGGCAATACTAATGAAAACAGCCATTAAGCGCGAAAACGACGA
The DNA here is from genome assembly GCA_910589775.1 of Avena eriantha. NCBI lineage: Eukaryota > Viridiplantae > Streptophyta > Magnoliopsida > Poales > Poaceae > Avena > Avena eriantha. The sequence continues at coordinate 380,889,093 of OU342746.1, forward strand.
GTTTTTGGTCATAACTCTCAAACATATATTGGGTCTTACGGTCGTTGGAAATCGCTCTGAAAACCCAAAACTATGGGCAATAGCTCATGAAAACGGCCATTAAGCACCAAAACGACGAGTTTTTGGTTATAACTCTCAATCAAGTATGGTGTCTTACGGTCGTTGGACATTGCTCTAAAAACCCAAACCTATGGGAAATAACTCATGAAAACGGCTATTAAGCGTGAAAACGACGAGTTTTTAGTCATAACTCTCAAACAAGTATCGGGTCTTATAGTCGTTAGAAATCGCTCTGAAAACCCAAAACTATGGGTTAGCTCATGAAAACGGCCATTAAGCGCGAAAACGACGAGTTTTTGGTCCTAACTCTCAAACATGTATTGGGTCTTACGGTCCTTGTAAATATCCATAGAACCCAAAACTTTGGGAAATATCTCATGAAAATGGCCATAAAACGTGAAACGATCAGGTTTTGGCCGTGACGCTCAAACATGTATCGGGCCTGACGGTCGTTGGAAATTGCTTTGAAATCCCAAAACTATGGGCATTAGCTCATGAAAACGGCCACTAAGTGCGAAAGCAACGAGTTTTTGGTCATAACTCTCAAACATTTATCGGGTCTTACGGTCGTTGTAAATCTCGATAGAACCCAAAAATACGGGCAATATCTCATGAAAATAGCCATAAAACGCCAAAACGATGGGTTTTTGGGTCGTGACGCTCAAACATGTATCGGGTCTGACGGTCGTTGGAAAATTCTCTGAGATCCCAAAACTATGGGCAATAGCTCATGAAAACGGCCATTAAGCGCGAAAACGACAAGTTTTTGGTCATAACTCTCAAACCTGTATTGTCTTACGGTCCTTGTAAATCTCCATAGAACCCCAAAACTATGAAAATGACCATTAAGCACGAAAATGACGATTTTTTGGTCATAACTATCAAATATTTATCGGGTCTTATGGTCGTTGAAAATCGCCCTAGAACCCCGAAACTATGGGCATAGCTCATGAAAACAGCCATAAAATGCGAAAACAACGAGTTTCTGGTCATATCTCTCAAACATTTATCGGGTCTTATGGTCATTGGAAATCTTTTTTAAACCCTAAAACTACTCATGAAAATGGCCATTAAGCGTGAAAACGACGAGTTTTTGGTCGTGACTCTCAAACATGTATCGGGTCTTACGGTCGTTGGAAATCGCTCTGAAAACCCAAAACTATGGGAAATAGCTCATGAAAATGGCCATTATGCGTGAAAACAATGAGTTTTTGGTCATAACTCTCAAACAACATTGGGTCTTACGGTCGTTGTAAATCTCCATAGAACCCAAAACTATGGGCAATATCTCATTTAAATGGCCAAAAACGTGAAAACGACGGGTTTTTGGTCGTGACTCTCAAAGATGTATCGGGTTTTACGATCGTTGGAAATCGCTGTGAAAACCCAAAACTATGGGCAATAACTCATGAAAACGGCCATTAAGCAAGGAAACGACTAGGTTTTGGTCATAACTCTCAAACATGTATCGGGTCTTAGAATCGTTGGAAATCGCTCTGAAAACCCAAAACTATGGGCAATAGCTCATTAAAACGGCCATTAAGCGTGAAAACGACGAGTTTTTGGTCATAACTCTCAAATGTGTGTTGGCTCTTACGGTAATTGTAAATCTCCATAGAACCCAAAAGTATGGGCAATATCTCATGAAAACGGCCATAAAACGCGAAAACGACGGGTTTTTGGTCGTGACGCTCAAACATGTATCGGGCCTGATGGTCGTTGGAAATCGCTCTGAAACCCCAAAACTATGGGCAATAGCTCATGAAAACGGCCATTAAGCGCGTAAATTACGAGTTTTTGGTCATAACTCTCAAACATGTATTGGGTCTTACGGTCATTGGAAATCACTCTGAAAACACAAAAATATGGGCAATAGCTCATGAAAACGGCCATTAAGTACCTAAATGACGAGTTTTTGCTCATAACTCTCAAATATTTATCGGGTCTTATGGTCGTTGTAAATCGCCCTAGAACCTAGAAACTATGGGCAATTGCTCATGAAAGCAGCCATAAAACGCGAGAACAACGAGTTTTTGGTCATATCTCTCAAACATTTATCGGTTCTTATGGTTATTGGAAATCTTTTTTAAACCCTAAAACTATGGGCAATAGCACATGAAAACGGCCATTAAGCACAAAAACAATGAGTTTTAGGTCATAACTCTCAAACATGTATCGTGTCATACGGTCGAATCTATCTGAAAACCCAAAACTATGGGCAATAGCTCATGAAAACGGCCATTAAGCGCGAAAATGACGAGTTTTTGGTCATAACTCTCAAACTTTTATTGGGTCTTACGGCCATTGTAAATCTCCATAGAACCCAAAACTATGGGCAATATCTCATGAAAACGGCCATAAAACGCGAAAACGACGGGTTTTTTGGTCAAAACTCTCAAACACGTGTCAGGTCTGACGGTCGTTGCAAATCGCTCTGAAACCCCAAAACTATGGGCAATAGCTCATGAAAACGGCCATTAAGCGCGAAAACGACGAGTTTTTGGTCATAACTCTCAAACATGTATCGTCTTATGCTCCTTGTAAATCTCCATAGAACCCCAAAACTATGGGTATTAGCTTATGAAAACGGCCATTAAGCACGTAAACGACGAGTTTTTGGTCATAACTCTCAAATATTTATGGGGTCTTATGGTCGTTGTAAATCTCCCCAGGACCCCGAAACTATGGGCAATAGCTCATGAAAACAGGCATAAAACGCGAAAACAACGAGTTTTTGGTCATATGTCTCAAACATTTATCGGGTCTTATGGTCGTTGTAAATCGCCCTAGAACCCAGAAACTATGGGTAATAGCTCATAAAAATAGCCATAAAACGCGAAAACAACGAGTTTTTGGTCATATCTCTCAAACATTTATCGGGTCTTATGGTTAGTGGAAATCTTTTTTAAACCCTAAAACTATGGGCAATAGCTCATGAAAACGACCATTAAGCGTCAAAACGATGAGTTTTTGGTCATAACTCTCAAACATGTATCCTCTTACGGTCCTTGTAAATCTCCATAGAAACCCAAAACTATGGGAATAGCTTATGAAAACGGCAATTAAGCACGAAAACGACGAGGTTTTGGTCATAACTCTCAAATATTTATCGGGTCTTATGGTCATTGTAAATCGACCTAGAACCCTGAAACTATGGGCAATAGCTCATGAAAACAGCCATAACCGCGAAAACAACGAGTTTTTGGTCATATCTCTCAAACATTTATCGGGTCTTATGGTTATTGGAAATCTTTTTTAAATCCTAAAACTATGAGCAATAGCACATGAAAACGGCCATTAAGCACGAAAACAACGAGTTTTAGGTCATAACTCTCAAACATGTATCGTGTCTTACGGTCGTTGGAAATCTCTCTGAAAACCCTAAACTTTGGGCAATTACTCATGAAAAAGGCCATTAAGCCCGAAAACGACGAGTTTTTGGTCATAACTCTCAAACTTGTATTGGGTCTTACGGCCATTTTAAATCTCCATAGAACCCAAAACTATGGGCAATATATCATGAAAACGGCCGTAAAACGCGAAAGCGACGAGTTTTTGGTCATAACTCTCAAACTTGTATTGGGTTTTACGGCCATTGTAAATCTCCATAGAACCCAAAACTATGGGCAATATCTCATGAAAACGGCCATAAAACGTGAAAACGACGGGTTTTGGTCAGAACTCTCAAACATGTGTCAGGTCTCACGGTCGTTGGAAATCGCTCTGAAACCCCAAAACTATGGGCAATAGCTCATGAAAACGGCCATTAAGTGCGAAAACGAAGAGGTTTTGGTCATAACTCTCAAACTTGTATTGTCTTACAGTCCTTGTAAATCTCCATAGAACCCCAAAACAATGGGTAATAGCTTATGAAAACGGCCATTAAGCACGAAAACGACGAGTTTTTGGTCATAACTCTCAAATATTTATCGGGTCTTATGGTCGTTGTAAATCGCCCTAGAACCCTGAAACTATGGGTAATAGCTCATGAAAACAGCCATAAAACGCGAGAACAACGAGTTTTTGGTCATATCTCTCAAACATTTATCGGGTCTTATGGTTATTGGAAATCTTTTTTAAACCCTAAAACTATGGGCAATAGCACATGAAAACGGCCATTAAGCACAAAAACAACGAGTTTTAGGTCATAACTCTCAAACATGTATCGTGTCTTACGGTCATTGGAAATCTCTCTGAAAACCCAAAACTTTGGGCAATAGCTCATGAAAACGGCCATTAAGCGCGAAAACGACGAGTTTTTGGTCATAACTCTCAAACTTGTATTGGGTCTTACGGCCATTTTAAATCTCCATAGAACCCAAAACTATGGGCAATATATCATGAAAACGGCCGTAAAACGCGAAAGCGACGAGTTTTTGGTCATAACTCTCAAACTTGTATTGGGTTTTACGGCCATTGTAAATCTCCATAGAACCCAAAACTATGGGCAATATCTCATGAAAACGGCCATAAAACGTGAAAACGACGGGTTTTGGTCAAAACTCTCAAACATTTGTCGGGTCTCACGGTCGTTGGAAATCGCTCTGAAATCCCAAAACTATGGGCAGTAGCTCATGAAAACGGCATGAAGCGCGAAAACGAAGAATCTTTGGTCATAACTCTCAAACTTGTATCGTCTTACGGTCCTTGTAAATCTCCATAGAACCCCAAAACAATGGGTAATAGCTTATGAAAACGGCCATTAAGCACGAAAACGACGAGTTTTTGGTCATAACTCTCAAATATTTATCGGGTCTTATGGTCGTTGTAAATCGCCCTAGAACCCTGAAACTATGGGTAATAGCTCATGAAAACAGCCATAAAACGCGAGAACAACGAGTTTTTGGTCATATCTCTCAAACATTTATCGGGTCTTATGGTTATTGGAAATCTTTTTTAAATCCTAAAACTATGGGCAATAGCACATGAAAACGGCCATTAAGCACAAAAACAACGAGTTTAAGGTCATAACTCTCAAACATGTATCGTGTCTTACGGTCATTGGAAATCTCTCTGAAAACCCAAAACTTTGGGTAATAGCTCATGAAAACGGCCATTAAGCGCGAAAACGACGAGTTTTTGGTCATAACTCTCAAACTTGTATTGGGTCTTACGGCCATTTTAAATCTCCATAGAACCCAAAACTATGGGCAATATATCATGAAAACGGCCGTAAAACGCGAAAGCGACGAGTTTTTGGTCATAACTCTCAAACTTGTTTGGGTTTTACGGCCATTGTAAATCTCCATAGAACCCAAAACTATGGGCAATATCTCATGAAAACGGCCATAAAACGTGAAAACGACGGGTTTTGGTCAGAACTCTCAAACATGTGTCGGGTCTCACGGTCGTTGGAAATCGCTCTGAAACCCCAAAACTATGGGCAATAGCTCATGAAAACGGCCATTAAGTGCGAAAACGAAGAGGTTTTGGTCATAACTCTCAAACTTGTATTGTCTTACAGTCCTTGTAAATCTCCATAGAACCCCAAAACAATGGGTAATAGCTTATGAAAACGGCCATTAAGCACGAAAACGATGAGTTTTTGGTCATCACTCTCAAATATTTATCGGGTCTTATGGTCGTTGTAAATCGCCCTAGAACCCTGAAACTATGGGTAATAGCTCATGAAAACAGCCATAAAACGCGAGAACAACGAGTTTTTGGTCATATCTCTCAAACATTTATCGGGTCTTATGGTTATTGGAAATCTTTTTGAAACCCTAAAACTATGGGCAATAGCACATGAAAACGGCCATTAAGCACAAAAACAACGAGTTTTAGGTCATAACTCTCAAACATGTATCGTGTCTTACGGTCGAATCTCTCTGAAAACGCAAAACTATGGGCAATAGCTTAGGAAAACGACCATTAAGCACGAAAACGACGAGTTTTTGGTCATGACTCTCAAACTTGTATTAGGTCTTAGGGCCAATCTAAATCTCCATAGAACCCAAAACTATGGGCAATATCTCATGAAAACGGCCATAAAACGCGAAAACGACGGGTTTTTGGTCAAAACTCTCAAACATGTGTCGGGTCTCACGGTCGTTGGAAATCGCTCTGAAACCCAAAAACTATGGGCAATAGCTCATGAAAACGTTCAATAAGCGTGAAAACGACGAGTTTTTGGTCATAACTCTGAAACATGTATCGTCTTACGCTCCTTGTAAATCTCCATTGAACCCCAAAACTATGTGTATTAGCTTATGAAAACGGCCATTAAGCACGGAAACGACGAGTTTTTGGTCATAACTCTCAAATATTTATCGGGTCTTATGGTCGTTGTAAATCGCCTTAGAACCTTGAAACTATGGGCAATAGCTCATGAAAACAGCCATAAAACGCGAAAACGACGAGTTTTTGGTCATAACTCTCAAATATTTATCGGGTCTTATGGTCGTTGTAAATCGCCCTAGAACCCTGAAACTATGGGTAATAGCTCATGAAAACAGCCATAAAACGCGAGAACAACGAGTTTTTGGTCATATCTCTCAAACATTTATCGGGTCTTATGGTTATTGGAAATCTTTTTAAATCCTAAAACTATGGGCAATAGCACATGAAAACGACCATTAAGCACAAAAATAATGAGTTTTAGGTCATAACTCTCAAACATGTATCGTGTCTTACGGTCGTTGGAAATCTCTCTGAAACCCCAAAACTATGGGCAATAGCTCATGAAAACGGCCATTAAGCGCGAAAACGACTAGTTTTTGGTCATAACTCTCAAACTTGTATTAGGTGTTAGGGCCATTGTAAATCTCCATAGAACCCAAAACTATGGGCAATATCTCATCAAAACAGCCATAAAACGCGAAAACGACGGGTTTTTGGTCAAAACTCTCAAACATGTGTCGGGTCTTACGGTCGTTGGAAATCGCTCTGAAACCCCAAAACTATGGGTAATAGCTCATGAAAACGGCCAGTAAGCGCGAAAACGACGAGTTTTTGGTCATAACTCTCAAACATGTATCGTCTTACGATCCTTGTAAATCTCCATGGAACCCCAAAACTTTGGGTAATAGCTTATGAAAACGGCCATTAAGCACGAAAACGACGAGTTTTTGGTCATAACTCTCAAATATTTATCGGTTCTTATGGTCGTTGTAAATCGCCCTAGAACCCTGAAACTATGGGCAATAGCTCATGAAAACAGCCATAAAACGCGAAAACAACGAGTTTTTGGTCATATCTCTCAAACATTTATCGGGTCTTATGGTCGTTGTAAATCGCCCTAGAACCGTGAAACTATGGGCAATTGCTCATGAAAGCAGCCATAAAACGCGAAAACAACGAGTTTTTGGTCATATCTCTCAAACATTTATCGGGTCTTATGGTTATTGGAAATCTTTTTTTAAACCCTAAAACTATGGGCAATAGATCATGAAAACGACCATTAAGCGTCAAAACGATGAGTTTTTGGTCATAACTCTCAAACATGTATCGTCTTACGGTCCTTGTAAATCTCCATAGAAACCCAAAACTATGGGAATAGCTTATGAAAACGGCCATTAAGCACGAAAACGACGAGTTTTGGTCATAACTCTCAAATATTTATCGGGTCTTATGGTCATTGTAAATCGACCTAGAACCCTGAAACTATGGGCAATAGCTCATGAAAACAGCCATAAACGCGAAGGCAAAGAGTTTTTGGTCATATCTCTCAAACATTTATCGGGTCTTATGGTTATTGGAAATCTTTTTTAAATCCTAAAACTATGGGCAATAGCACATGAAAACGGCCATTAAGCACGAAAACAACGAGTTTTAGGTCATAACTCTCAAACATGTATCGTGTCTTACGGTCGTTGGAAATCTCTCTGAAAACCCAAAAATTTGGGCAATAGCTCATGAAAAAGGCCATTAAGCCCGAAAACGACGAGTTTTTGGTCATAACTCTCAAACTTGTATTGGGTCTTACGGCCATTGTAAATCTCCATAGAACACAAAACTATGGGCAATATATCATGAAAACGGCCATAAAACGCGAAAGCGACGAGTTTTTGGTCATAACTCTCAAACTTGTATTGGGTCTTACGGCCATTGTAAATCTCCATAGAACCCAAAACTATGGGCAATATCTCATGAAAACGGCCATAAAACGCGAAAATGACGGGTTTTTGGTCAAAACTCTTAAACATGTGTCGGGTCTCATGGTCGTTGGAAATCGCTCTGAAACCCGAAAACTATGGGCAATAGCTCATGAAAACGGCCATTAAGCGCGAAAAGGACGAGTTTTTGGTCATAACTCTCAAACCTGTATCGTCATACGGTCCTTGTAAATCTCAATAGAACCCCAAAACAATGGGTAATAGCTTATGAAAACGGCCATTAAGCACGAAAACGACGAGTTTTTGGTCATAACTCTCAAATATTTATCGGGTCTTATGGTCGTTGTAAATCGCCCTCGAACCCTGAAACTATGGGTAATAGCTCATAAAACAGCCATAAAACGCGAGAACAACGAGTTTTTGGTCATATCTCTCAAACATTTATCGGTTCTTATGGTTATTGGAAATCTTTTTTAAACCCTAAAACTATGTGCAATAGCACATGAAAACGGCCATTAAGCACAAAAACAATGAGTTTTAGGTCATAACTCTCAAACATGTATCGTGTCTTACGGTCGAATCTATCTGAAAACCCAAAACTATGGGCAATAGCTCATGAAAACGGCCATTAAGCGCGAAAACGACGAGTTTTTGGTCATAACTCTCAAACTTTTATTGGGTCTTACGGCCATTGTAAATCTCCATAGAACCCAAAACTATGGGCAATATCTCATGAAAACGGCCATAAAACGCGAAAACGATGGGTTTTTGGTCAAAACTCTCAAACATGTGTCAGGTCTGACGGTCGTTGCAAATCGCTCTGAAACCCCAAAACTATGGGCAATAGCTCATGAAAACGGCCATTAAGCGCGAAAACGACGAGTTTTTGGTCATAACTCTCAAACATGTATCGTCTTAGGCTCCTTGTAAATCTCCATAGAACCCCAAAACTATGGGTATTAGCTTATGAAAACGGCCATTAAGCACGAAAACGACGAGTTTTTGGTCATAACTCTCAAATATTTATGGGGTCTTATGGTCGTTGTAAATCGCCCTAGGACCCTAAAACTATGGGCAATAGCTCATGAAAACAGGCATAAAACGCGAAAACAACGAGTTTTTGGTCATATGTCTCAAACATTTATCGGGTCTTATGGTCGTTGTAAATCGCCCTAGAACCCAGAAACTATGGGTAATAGCTCATAAAAACAGCCATAAAACGCGAAAACAACGAGTTTTTGGGTATATCTCTTAAACATTTATCGGGTCTTATGGTTAATGGAAATCTTTTTTAAACCCTAAAACTATGGGCAATAGCTCATGAAAACGACCATTAAGCGTCAAAACGATGAGTTTTTGGTCATAACTCTCAAACATGTATCCTCTTACGGTCCTTGTAAATCTCCATAGAAACCCAAAACTATGGGAATAGCTTATGAAAACGGCCATTAAGCACGAAAACGACGAGGTTTTGGTCATAACTCTCAAAAATTTATCGGGTCTTATGGTCATTGTAAATCGACCTAGAACCCTGAAACTATGGGCAATAGCTCATGAAAACAGCCATAACCGCGAAAACAACGAGTATTTGGTCATATCTCTCAAACATTTATCGGGTCTTATGGTTATTGGAAATCTTTTTTAAATCCTAAAACTATGAGCAATAGCACATGAAAACGGCCATTAAGCACGAAAACAACGAGTTTTAGGTCATAACTCTCAAACATGTATCGTGTCTTACGGTCGTTGGAAATCTCTCTGAAAACCCTAAACTTTGGGCAATTACTCATGAAAAAGGCCATTAAGCCCGAAAACGACGAGTTTTTGGTCATAACTCTCAAACTTGTATTGGGTCTTACGGCCATTTTAAATCTCCATAGAACCCAAAACTATGGGCAATATATCATGAAAACGGCCGTAAAACGCGAAAGCGACGAGTTTTTGGTCATAACTCTCAAACTTGTATTGGGTTTTACGGCCATTGTAAATCTCCATAGAACCCAAAACTATGGGCAATATCTCATGAAAACGGCCATAAAACGTGAAAACGACGGGTTTTGGTCAGAACTCTCAAAAATGTGTCGGGTCTCACGGTCGTTGGAAATCGCTCTGAAACCCCAAAACTATGGGCAATAGCTCATGAAAACGGCCATTAAGTGCGAAAACGAAGAGGTTTTGGTCATAACTCTCAAACTTGTATTGTCTTACAGTCCTTGTAAATCTCCATAGAACCCCAAAACAATGGGTAATAGCTTATGAAAACGGCCATTAAGCACGAAAACGACGAGTTTTTGGTCATAACTCTCAAATATTTATCGGGTCTTATGGTCGTTGTAAATCGCCCTAGAACCCTGAAACTATGGGTAATAGCTCATGAAACAGCCATAAAACGCGAGAACAACGAGTTTTTGGTCATATCTCTCAAACATTTATCGGGTCTTATGGTTATTGGAAATCTTTTTTAAACCCTAAAACTATGGGCAATAGCACATGAAAACGGCCATTAAGCACAAAAACAACGAGTTTTAGGTCATAACTCTCAAACATGTATCGTGTCTTACGGTCGAATCTCTCTGAAAACGCAAAACTATGTGTATTAGCTTATGAAAACGGCCATTAAGCACGGAAACGACGAGTTTTTGGTCATAACTCTCAAATATTTATCGGGTCTTATGGTCGTTGTAAATCGCCTTAGAACCTTGAAACTATGGGCAATAGCTCATGAAAACAGCCATAAAACGCGAAAACAACGAGTTTTTGGTCATATCTCTCAAACATTTATCAGGTCCTATGGTCGTTGTAAATCGCCTTTTAAAGCCTAAAACTATGGCCAATAGCACATGAAAACGACCATTAAGCACAAAAATAATGAGTTTTAGGTCATAACTCTCAAACATGTATCGTGTCTTACGATCGTTGGAAATCTCTCTGAAACCCCAAAACTATGGGCAATAGCTCATGAAAACGGCCATTAAGCGTGAAAACGACGAGTTTTTGGTCATAACTCTCAAACTTGTATTAGGTGTTAGGGCCATTGTAAATCTCCATAGAAGCCAAAACTATGGGCAATATCTCATGAAAATAGCCATAAAACGCAAAAATGACGGGTTTTTGGTCAAAACTCTCAAACATGTGTCGGGTCTTACGGTCGTTGGAAATCGCTCTGAAACCCCAAAACTATGGGCAATAGCTCATGAAAACGGCCAGTAAGCGCGAAAACGACGAGTTTTTTGTCATAACTCTCATACATGTATCGTCTTACGATCCTTGTAAATCTCCATGGAACCCCAAAACTATGAGTAATAGCTTATGAAAACGGCCATTAAGCACGAAAACGACGAGTTTTTGGTCATAACTCTCAAATATTTATCGGTTCTTATGGTCGTTGTAAATCGCCCTAGAACCCTGAAACTATGGGCAATAGCTCATGAAAACAGCCATAAAACGCGAAAACAACGAGTTTTTGGTCATATCTCTCAAACATTTATCGGGTCTTATGGTCGTTGTAAATCGCCCTAGAACCGTGAAACTATGGGCAATTGCTCATGAAAGCAGCCATAAAACGCGAAAACAACGAGTTTTTGGTCATATCTCTCAAACATTTATCGGGTCTTATGGTTATTGGAAATCTTTTTTTAAACCCTAAAACTATGGGCAATAGCTCATGAAAACGACCATTAAGCGTCAAAACGATGAGTTTTTGGTCATAACTCTCAAACATGTATCGTCTTACGGTCCTTGTAAATCTCCATAGAAACCCAAAACTATGGGAATAGCTTATGAAAACGGCCATTAAACACGAAAACGACGAGTTTTGGTCATAACTCTCAAATATTTATCGGGTCTTATGGTCATTGTAAATCGACCTAGAACCCTGAAACTATGGGCAATAGCTCATGAAAACAGCCATAAACGCGAAGGCAAAGAGTTTTTGGTCATATCTCTCAAACATTTATCGGGTCTTATGGTTATTGGAAATCTTTTTTAAATCCTAAAACTATGGGCAATAGCACATGAAAACGGCCATTAAGCACGAAAACAACGAGTTTTAGGTCATAACTCTCAAACATGTATCGTGTCTTACGGTCGTTGGAAATCTCTCTGAAAACCCAAAACTTTGGGCAATAGCTCATGAAAAAGGCCATTAAGCCCGAAAACGACGAGTTTTTGGTCATAACTCTCAAACTTGTATTGGGTCTTACGGCCATTGTAAATCTCCATAGAACCCAAAACTATGGGCAATATATCATGAAAACGGCCGTAAAACGCGAAAGCGACGAGTTTTTGGTCATAACTCTCAAACTTGTATTGGGTCTTACGGCCATTGTAAATCTCCATAGAACCCAAAACTATGGGCAATATCTCATGAAAACGGCCATAAAACGCGAAAACGACGGGTTTTTGGTCAAAACTCTTAAACATGTGTCGGGTCTCATGGTCGTTGGAAATCACTCTGAAACCCCAAAACTATGGGCAATAGCTCATGAAAACGGCCATTAAGTGCGAAAACGAAGAGTTTTTGGTCATAACTCTCAAACTTGTATCGTCTTACGGTCCTTGTAAATCTCCATAGAACCCCAAAACAATGGCCAATAGCTTACCAAAACGGCCATTAAGCACGAAAACGACGAGTTTTTGGTCATAACTCTCAAATATTTATCGGGTCTTATGGTCGTTCTAAATCGCCCTAGAACCCCCAAACTATGGGTAATAGCTCATGAAAACAGCCATAAAACGCGAAAACAACGAGTTTTTGGTCATATCTCTCAAACATTTATCGGGTCTTATGGTTATTGGAAATCTTTTTTAAACCCTAAAACTATGGGCAATAGCACATGAAAACGGCCATTAAGCACAAAAACAACGAGTTTTAGGTCATAACTCTCAAACATGTATCGTGTCTTACGGTCGAATCTCTCTGAAAACGCAAAACTATGTGTATTAGCTTATGAAAACGGCCATTAAGCACGGAAACGACGAGTTTTTGGTCATAACTCTCAAATATTTATCGGGTCTTATGGTCGTTGTAAATCGCCTTAGAACCTTGAAACTATGGGCAATAGCTCATGAAAACAGCCATAAAACGCGAAAACAACGAGTTTTTGGTCATATCTCTCAAACATTTATCAGGTCTTATGGTCGTTGTAAATCGCCTTTTAAAGCCTAAAACTATGGCCAATAGCACATGAAAACGACCATTAAGCACAAAAATAATGAGTTTTAGGTCATAACTCTCAAACATGTATCGTGTCTTACGATCGTTGGAAATCTCTCTGAAACCCCAAAACTATGGGCAATAGCTCATGAAAACGGCCATTAAGCGTGAAAACGACGAGTTTTTGGTCATAACTCTCAAACTTGTATTAGGTGTTAGGGCCATTGTAAATCTCCATAGAAGCCAAAACTATGGGCAATATCTCATGAAAATAGCCATAAAACGCAAAAAATGACGGGTTTTTGGTCAAAACTCTCAAACATGTGTCGGGTCTTACGGTCGTTGGAAATCGCTCTGAAACCCCAAAACTATGGGCAATAGCTCATGAAAACGGCCAGTAAGCGCGAAAACGACGAGTTTTTTTGTCATAACTCTCATACATGTATCGTCTTACGATCCTTGTAAATCTCCATGGAACCCCAAAACTATGAGTAATAGCTTATGAAAACGGCCATTAAGCACGAAAACGACGAGTTTTTGGTCATAACTCTCAAATATTTATCGGTTCTTATGGTCGTTGTAAATCGCCCTAGAACCCTGAAACTATGGGCAATAGCTCATGAAAACAGCCATAAAACGCGAAAACAACGAGTTTTTGGTCATATCTCTCAAACATTTATCGGGTCTTATGGTCGTTGTAAATCGCCCTAGAACCGTGAAACTATGGGCAATTGCTCATGAAAGCAGCCATAAAACGCGAAAACAACGAGTTTTTGGTCATATCTCTCAAACATTTATCGGGTCTTATGGTTATTGGAAATCTTTTTTTAAACCCTAAAACTATGGGCAATAGCTCATGAAAACGACCATTAAGCGTCAAAACGATGAGTTTTTGGTCATAACTGTCAAACATGTATCGTCTTACGGTCCTTGTAAATCTCCATAGAAACCCAAAACTATGGGAATAGCTTATGAAAACGGCCATTAAACACGAAAACGACGAGTTTTGGTCATAACTCTCAAATATTTATCGGGTCTTATGGTCATTGTAAATCGACCTAGAACCCTGAAACTATGGGCAATAGCTCATGAAAACAGCCATAAACGCGAAGGCAAAGAGTTTTTGGTCATATCTCTCAAACATTTATCGGGTCTTATGGTTATTGGAAATCTTTTTTAAATCCTAAAACTATGGGCAATAGCACATGAAAACGGCCATTAAGCACGAAAACAACGAGTTTTAGGTCATAACTCTCAAACATGTATCGTGTCTTACGGTCGTTGGAAATCTCTCTGAAAACCCAAAACTTTGGGCAATAGCTCATGAAAAAGGCCATTAAGCCCGAAAACGACGAGTTTTTGGTCATAACTCTCAAACTTGTATTGGGTCTTACGGCCATTGTAAATCTCCATAGAACCCAAAACTATGGGCAATATATCATGAAAACGGCCGTAAAACGCGAAAGCGACGAGTTTTTGGTCATAACTCTCAAACTTGTATTGGGTCTTACGGCCATTGTAAATCTCCATAGAACCCAAAACTATGGGCAATATCTCATGAAAACGGCCATAAAACGCGAAAATGACGGGTTTTTGGTCAAAACTCTTAAACATGTGTCGGGTCTCATGGTCGTTGGAAATCACTCTGAAACCCCAAAACTATGGGCAATAGCTCATGAAAACGGCCATTAAGTGCGAAAACGAAGAGTTTTTGGTCATAACTCTCAAACTTGTATCGTCTTACGGTCCTTGTAAATCTCCATAGAACCCCAAAACAATGGCCAATAGCTTACCAAAACGGCCATTAAGCACGAAAACGACGAGTTTTTGGTCATAACTCTCAAATATTTATCGGGTCTTATGGTCGTTCTAAATCGCCCTAGAACCCCCAAACTATGGGTAATAGCTCATGAAAACAGCCATAAAACGCGAAAACAACGAGTTTTTGGTCATATCTCTCAAACATTTATCGGGTCTTATGGTTATTGGAAATCTTTTTTAAACCCTAAAACTATGGGCAATAGCACATGAAAACGGCCATTAATCACGAAAACAACGAGTTTTAGGTCATAACTCTCAAACATGTATCGTGTCTTACGGTCGTTGGAAATCTCTCTGAAAACCCAAAATTTGGGCAATAGCTCATGAAAACGGCCATTAAGCGCGAAAACGACGAGTTTTTGGTCATAACTCTCAAACTTGTATTGGGTCTTACGGCCATTGTAAATCTCCATAGAACCCAAAACTATGGGCAATATATCATGAAAACGGCCATAAAACGCGAAAGCGACGATTTTTTGTCATATCTCTCAAACTTGTATTAGGTCTTATGACCATTGTAAATCTCCGTAGAACCCAAAACTATGGGCAATATCTCATGAAAACGGCCATAAAGCGCGAAAACGACGGGTTTTTGGTCAAAACGCTCAAACATGTGTCGGGTCTCAGGGTCGTTGGAAATCGCTCTGAAACCCGAAAACTATGGGTAATAGCTCATGAAAACGGCCATTAAGCGCGAAAAGGACGAGTTTTTGGTCATAACTCTCAAACCTGTATCGTCATATGGTCCTTGTAAATCTCAATAGAACCCCAAAACAATGGGTAATATCTTATGAAAACAGCCATTAAGCACGAAAACGACGAGTTTTTGGTCATACCTCTCAAATATTTATCGAGTCTTATGGTCGTTGTAAATCGCCCTAGAACCCCGAAACTATGGGAAATAGCTCATGAAAACATCCATAAAACGCGAAAACAACGAGTTTTTGGTCATATCTCTCAAACATTTATCGGGTCTTACGGTTATTGGAAATCTTTTTTAAACCCTAAAACTATGGGCAATAGCACATGAAAACGACCATTAAGCACAAAAACAACGAGTTTTAGGTCATAACTCTCAAACATGTATCGTGTCTTACGGTCGTTGGAAATCTCTATGGAAACCCAAAACTATGGGCAATAGCTCATGAAAATGGCCATTAAGCGCAAAAGCGACGAGTTTTTGGTCATAACTCTCAAACTTGTATTGGGTCTTACGGCCATTGTAAATGTCCATAGAACCCAAAACTATGGGCATATCTCATGAAAATGGCCTTAAAACGCGAAAACGACGGGTTTTTGGTCAAAACTCTCAAACATTTGTCGGGTCTCACGGTCGTTGGAAATCGCTCTGAAATCCCAAAACTATGGGCAGTAGCTCATGAAAACGGCATGAAGCGCGAAAACGAAGAGTCTTTGGTCATAGTCCTCAAACTTATATCGTCTTACGGTCCTTGTAAATCTCCATAGAACCCCAAAACAAAGGGCAATAGCATATGAAAACAACCATTAAGCACGAAAACGACGAGTTTTTGGTCATAACTCTCAAATATTTATCGGGTCTTATTGTCGTTGTAAATCGCCCTAGAACCCTGAAACTATGGGCAATAGCTCATGAAAACAACCATAAAACACGAAAAGAACGAGTTTTTGGTTATATCTCTCAAACATTTATTGGGTCTTACGGTTATTGGAAATCTTTTTTAAACCCTAAAACTATGGGAAATAGCACATGAAAACGGCCATTAAGCACAAAAACAACGAGTTTTAGGTCATAACTCTCAAACATGTATCGTGTCTTACGGTCGTTCGAAATCTCTATGGAAACCCAAAACTATGGGCAATAGCTCATGAAAACGGCCATTAAGCGCAAAACGACGAGTTTTTGGTCATAACTCTCAAACTTGTATTTGGTCTTAGGGCCATTGTAAATCTCCATAGAACCCAAACTATGGGCAATATCTCATGAAAATGGCCATAAAACGCGAAAACGACGGGTTTTAGGTCAAAACTCTCAAACATGTGTCGGGTCTCACGGTCGTTGGAAATCGCTCTGAAACCCCAAAACTATGGGCAGTAGCTCATGAAAACGGCAGTAAGCGCGAAAACAAAGAGTTTTTGGTCATAACTCTCAAACTTGTATCGTCTTACGGTCCTTGTAAATCTCCATAGAACCCCAAAACAATGGCCAATAGCTTACCAAAACGGCCATTAAGCACGAAAACGACGAGTTTTTGGTCATAACTCTCAAATATTTATCGGGTCTTATGGTCGTTCTAAATCGCCCTAGAACCCTCAAACTATGGGTAATAGCTCATGAAAACAGCCATAAAACGCGAAAACAACGAGTTTTTGGTCATATCTCTCAAACATTTATCGGGTCTTATGGTTATTGGAAATCTGTTTTAAAACCCTAAAACTATGGGCAATAGCACATGAAAACGGCCATTAATCACGAAAACAACGAGTTTTAGGTCATAACTCTCAAACATGTATCGTGTCTTACGGTCGTTGGAAATCTCTCTGAAAACCCAAAATTTGGGCAATAGCTCATGAAAACGGCCATTAAGCGCGAAAACGACGAGTTTTCGGTCATAACTCTCAAACTTGTATTGGGTCTTACGGCCATTGTAAATCTCCATAGAACCCAAAACTATGGGCAATATATCATGAAAACGGCCATAAAACGCGAAAGCGACGATTTTTTGTCATATCTCTCAAACTTGTATTAGGTCTTACGACCATTGTAAATCTCCGTAGAACCCAAAACTATGGGCAATATCTCATGAAAACGGCCATAAAGCGCGAAAACGACGGGTTTTTGGTCAAAACGCTCAAACATGTGTCGGGTCTCAGGGTCGTTGGAAATCGCTCTGAAACCCGAAAACTATGGGCAATAGCTCATGAAAACGGCCATTAAGCGCGAAAAGGACGAGTTTTTGGTCATAACTCTCAAACCTGTATCGTCATACGGTCCTTGTAAATCTCAATAGAACCCCAAAACAATGGGTAATAGCTTATGAAAACAGCCATTAAGCACGAAAACGACGAGTTTTTGGTCATACCTCTCAAATATTTATCGGGTCTTATGGTCGTTGTAAATCGCCCTAGAACCCCGAAACTATGGGAAATAGCTCATGAAAACATCCATAAAACGCGAAACAACGAGTTTTTGGTCATATCTCTCAAACATTTATCGGGTCTTACGGTTATTGGAAATCTTTTTTAAACCCTAAAACTATGGGCAATAGCACATGAAAACGACCATTAAGCACAAAAACAACGAGTTTTAGGTCATAACTCTCAAACATGTATCGTGTCTTACGGTCGTTGGAAATCTCTATGGAAACCCAAAACTATGGGCAATAGCTCAGGAAAATGGCCATTAAGCGCAAAAACGACGAGTTTTTGGTCATAACTCTCAAACTTGTATTGGGTCTTACGGCCATTGTAAATGTCCATAGAACCCAAAACTATGGGCATATCTCATGAAAACGGCCTTAAAACGCGAAAACGACGGGGTTTTGGTCAAAACTCTCAAACATTTGTCGGGTCTCACGGTCGTTGGAAATCGCTCTGAAATCCCAAAACTATGGGCAGTAGCTCATGAAAACGGCATGAAGCGCGAAAACGAAGAGTCTTTGGTCATAACTCTCAAACTTGTATCGTCTTACGGTCCTTGTAAATCTCCATAGAACCCCAAAACAAAGGGCAATAGCATATGAAAACAACCATTAAGCACGAAAACGACGAGTTTTTGGTCATAACTCTCAAATATTTATCGGGTCTTATTGTCGTTGTAAATCGCCCTAGAACCCTGAAACTATGGGCAATAGCTCATGAAAACAGCCATAAAACACGAAAAGAACGAGTTTTTGGTCATATCTCTCAAACATTTATCGGGTCTTACGGTTATTGGAAATCTTTTTTAAACCCTAAAACTATGGGCAATAGCACATGAAAACGACCATTAAGCACAAAAACAACGAGTTTTAGGTCATAACTCTCAAACATGTATCGTGTCTTACGGTCGTTGGAAATCTCTATGGAAACCCAAAACTATGGGCAATAGCTCATGAAAATGGCCATTAAGCGCAAAAACGACGAGTTTTTGGTCATAACTCTCAAACTTGTATTGGGTCTTACGGCCATTGTAAATGTCCATAGAACCCAAAACTATGGGCATATCTCATGAAAATGGCCTTAAAACGCGAAAACGACGGGTTTTTGGTCAAAACTCTCAAACATTTGTCGGGTCTCACGGTCGTTGGAAATCGCTCTGAAATCCCAAAACTATGGGCAGTAGCTCATGAAAACGGCATGAAGCGCGAAAACGAAGAGTCTTTGGTCATAGTCCTCAAACGTATATCGTCTTACGGTCCTTGTAAATCTCCATAGAACCCCAAAACAAAGGGCAATAGCATATGAAAACAACCATTAAGCACGAAAACGACGAGTTTTTGGTCATAACTCTCAAATATTTATCGGGTCTTATTGTCGTTGTAAATCGCCCTAGAACCCTGAAACTATGGGCAATAGCTCATGAAAACAACCATAAAACACGAAAAGAACGAGTTTTTGGTTATATCTCTCAAACATTTATTGGGTCTTACGGTTATTGGAAATCTTTTTTAAACCCTAAAACTATGGGAAATAGCACATGAAAACGGCCATTAAGCACAAAAACAACGAGTTTTAGGTCATAACTCTCAAACATGTATCGTGTCTTACGGTCGTTGGAAATCTCTATGGATACCCAAAACTATGGGCAATAGCTCATGAAAACGGCCATTAAGCGCAAAACGACGAGTTTTTGGTCATAACTCTCAAACTTGTATTTGGTCTTAGGGCCATTGTAAATCTCCATAGAACCCAAACTATGGGCAATATCTCATGAAAATGGCCATAAAACGCGAAAACGACGGGTTTTAGGTCAAAACTCTCAAACATGTGTCGGGTCTCACGGTCGTTGGAAATCGCTCTGAAACCCCAAAACTATGGGCAGTAGCTCATGAAAACGGCAGTAAGCGCGAAAACAAAGAGTTTTTGGTCATAACTCTCAAACTTGTATCGTCTTACGGTCCTTGTAAATCTCCATAGAACCCCAAAACAATGGCCAATAGCTTACCAAAACGGCCATTAAGCACGAAAACGACGAGTTTTTGGTCATAACTCTCAAATATTTATCGGGTCTTATGGTCGTTCTAAATCGCCCTAGAACCCTCAAACTATGGGTAATAGCTCATGAAAACAGCCATAAAACACGAAAACAACGAGTTTTTGGTCATATCTCTCAAACATTTATCGGGTCTTATGGTTATTGGAAATCTTTTTTAAACCCTAAAACTATGGGCAATAGCACATGAAAACGGCCATTAATCACGAAAACAACGAGTTTTAGGTCATAACTCTCAAACATGTATCGTGTCTTACGGTCGTTGGAAATCTCTCTGAAAACCCAAAATTTGGGCAATAGCTCATGAAAACGGCCATTAAGCGCGAAAACGACGAGTTTTTGGTCATAACTCTCAAACTTGTATTGGGTCTTACGGCCATTGTAAATCTCCATAGAACCCAAAACTATGGGCAATATATCATGAAAACGGCCATAAAACGCGAAAGCGACGATTTTTTGTCATATCTCTCAAACTTGTATTAGGTCTTACGACCATTGTAAATCTCCGTAGAACCCAAAACTATGGGCAATATCTCATGAAAACGGCCATAAAGCGCGAAAACGACGGGTTTTTGGTCAAAACGCTCAAACATGTGTCGGGTCTCAGGGTCGTTGGAAATCGCTCTGAAACCCGAAAACTATGGGCAATAGCTCATGAAAACGGCATTAAGCGCGAAAAGGACGAGTTTTTGGTCATAACTCTCAAACCTGTATCGTCATACGGTCCTTGTAAATCTCAATAGAACCCCAAAACAATGGGTAATAGCTTATGAAAACAGCCATTAAGCACGAAAACGACGAGTTTTGGTCATACCTCTCAAATATTTATCGGGTCTTATGGTCGTTGTAAATCGCCCTAGAACCCCGAAACTATGGGAAATAGCTCATGAAAACATCCATAAAACGCGAAACAACGAGTTTTTGGTCATATCTCTCAAACATTTATCGGGTCTTACGGTTATTGGAAATCTTTTTTAAACCCTAAAACTATGGGCAATAGCACATGAAAACGACCATTAAGCACAAAAACAACGAGTTTTAGGTCATAACTCTCAAACATGTATCGTGTCTTACGGTCGTTGGAAATCTCTATGGAAACCCAAAACTATGGGCAATAGCTCAGGAAAATGGCCATTAAGCGCAAAAACGACGAGTTTTTGGTCATAACTCTCAAACTTGTATTGGGTCTTACGGCCATTGTAAATGTCCATAGAACCCAAAACTATGGGCATATCTCATGAAAACGGCCTTAAAAACGCGAAACCGACGGGGTTTTGGTCAAAACTCTCAAACATTTGTCGGGTCTCACGGTCGTTGGAAATCGCTCTGAAATCCCAAAACCTATGGGCAGTAGCTCATGAAAACGGCATGAAGCGCGAAAACGAAGAGTCTTTGGTCATAACTCTCAAACTTGTATCGTCTTACGGTCCTTGTAAATCTCCATAGAACCCCAAAACAAAGGGCAATAGCATATGAAAACAACCATTAAGCACGAAAACGACGAGTTTTTGGTCATAACTCTCAAATATTTATCGGGTCTTATTGTCGTTGTAAATCGCCCTAGAACCCTGAAACTATGGGCAATAGCTCATGAAAACAGCCATAAAACACGAAAAGAACGAGTTTTTGGTCATATCTCTCAAACATTTATCGGGTCTTACGGTTATTGGAAATCTTTTTTAAACCCTAAAACTATGGGCAATAGCACATGAAAACGGCCATTAAGCACAAAAACAACGAGTTTTAGGTCATAACTCTCAAACATGTATCGTGTCTTACGGTCGTTGGAAATCTCTATGGAAACCCAAAACTATGGGAAATAGCTCATGAAAACGGCCATTAAGCGCAAAACGACGAGTTTTTGGTCATAACTCTCAAACTTGTATTGGGTCTTAGGGCCATTGTAAATCTCCATAGAACCCAAACTATGGGCAATATCTCATGAAAATGGCCATAAAAACGCGAAAACGACGGGTTTTAGGTCAAAACTCTCAAACATGTGTCGGGTCTCACGGTCGTTGGAAATCGCTCTGAAACCCCAAAACTATGGGCAGTAGCTCATGAAAACGGCAGTAAGCGCGAAAACAAAGAGTTTTGGTCATAACTCTCAAACTTGTATCGTCTTACGGTCCTTGTAAATCTCCATAGAACCCCAAAACAATGGCCAATAGCTTACGAAAACGGCCATTAAGCACGAAAACGACGAGTTTTTGGTCATAACTCTCAAATATTTATCGGGTCTTATGGTCGTTCTAAATCGCCCTAGAACCCTCAAACTATGGGTAATAGCTCATGAAAACAACCATAAAACGCGAAAACAACGAGTTTTTGGTCATATCTCTCAAACATTTATCGGGTCTTATGGTTATTGGAAATCTTTTTTAAACCCTAAAACTATGGGCAATAGCACATGAAAATGGCCATTAATCACGAAAACAACGAGTTTTAGGTCATAACTCTCAAACATGTATCGTGTCTTACGGTCGTTGGAAATCTCTCTGAAAACCCAAAATTTGGGCAATAGCTCATGAAAACGGCCATTAAGCACAAAAACAACGAGTTTTTGGTCATAACTCTCAAACATGTATCGTGTCTTACGGTCGTTGGAAATCTCTATGGAAACCCAAAACTATGGGCAATAGCTCATGAAAATGGCCATTAAGCGCAAAAACGACGAGTTTTTGGTCATAACTCTCAAACTTGTATTGGGTCTTACGGCCATTGTAAATGTCCATAGAACCCAAAACTATGGGCATATCTCATGAAAACGGCCTTAAAACGCGAAAACGACAGGTTTTTGGTCAAAACTCTCAAACATTTGTCGGGTCTCACGGTCGTTGGAAATCGCTCTGAAATCCCAAAACTATGGGCAGTAGCTCATGAAAACGGCATGAAGCGCGAAAACGAAGAGTCTTTGGTCATAACTCTCAAACTTATATCGTCTTACGGTCCTTGTAAATCTCCATAGAACCCCAAAACAAAGGGCAATAGCATATGAAAACAACCATTAAGCACGAAAACGACGAGTTTTTGGTCATAACTCTCAAATATTTATCGGGTCTTATTGTCGTTGTAAATCGCCCTAGAACCCTGAAACTATGGGCAATAGCTCATGAAAACAGCCATAAAACACGAAAAGAACGAGTTTTTGGTCATATCTCTCAAACATTTATCGGGTCTTACGGTTATTGGAAATCTTTTTTAAACCCTAAAACTATGGGCAATAGCACATGAAAACGGCCATTAAGCACAAAAACAACGAGTTTTAGGTCATAACTCTCAAACATGTATCGTGTCTTACGGTCGTTGGAAATCTCTATGGAAACCCTAAACTATGGGCAATAGCTCATGAAAACGGCCATTAAGCGCGAAAACGACGAGTTTTTGGTCATAACTCTCAAACTTGTATTGGGTCTTACGGCCATTGTAAATCTCCATAGAACCCAAAACTATGGGCAATATATCATGAAAACGGCCATAAAACGCGAAAGCGACGATTTTTTGTCATATCTCTCAAACTTGTATTGGGTCTTACGGCCATTGTAAATGTCCATAGAACCCAAAACTATGGGCATATCTCATGAAAACGGCCTTAAAACGCGAAAACGACGGGTTTTTGGTCAAAACTCTCAAACATTTGTCGGGTCTCACGGTCGTTGGAAATCGCTCTGAAATCCCAAAACTATGGGCAGTAGCTCATGAAAACGGCATGAAGCGCGAAAACGAAGAGTCTTTGGTCATAACTCTCAAACTTATATCGTCTTACGGTCCTTGTAAATCTCCATAGAACCCCAAAACAAAGGGCAATAGCATATGAAAACAACCATTAAGCACGAAAACGACGAGTTTTTGGTCATAACTCTCAAGTATTTATCGGGTCTTATTGTCGTTGTAAATCGCCCTAGAACCCTGAAACTATGGGCAATAGCTCATGAAAACAGCCATAAAACACGAAAAGAACGAGTTTTTGGTCATATCTCTCAAACATTTATCGGGTCTTGCGGTTATTGGAAATCTTTTTTAAACCCTAAAACTATGGGCAATAGCACATGAAAACGGCCATTAAGCACAAAAACAACGAGTTTTAGGTCATAACTCTCAAACATGTATCGTGTCTTACGGTCGTTGGAAATCTCTATGGAAACCCAAAACTATGGGCAATAGCTCATGAAAACGGCCATTAAGCGCAAAACGACGAGTTTTTGGTCATAACTCTCAAACTTGTATTGGGTCTTAGGGCCATTGTAAATCTCCATAGAACCCAAACTATGGGCAATATCTCATGAAAATGGCCATAAAACGTGAAAACGACGGGTTTTAGGTCAAAACTCTCAAACATGTGTCGGGTCTCACGGTCGTTGGAAATCGCTCTGAAACCCCAAAACTATGGGCAGTAGCTCATGAAAACGGCAGTAAGCGCGAAAACAAAGAGTTTTTGGTCATAACTCTCAAACTTGTATCGTCTTACGGTCCTTGTAAATCTCCATAGAACCCCAAAACAATGGCCAATAGCTTACCAAAACGGCCATTAAGCACGAAAACGACGAGTTTTTGGTCATAACTCTCAAATATTTATCGGGTCTTATGGTCGTTCTAAATCGCCCTAGAACCCCCAAACTATGGGTAATAGCTCATGAAAACAGCCATAAAACACGAAAACAACGAGTTTTTGGTCATATCTCTCAAACATTTATCGGGTCTTATGGTTATTGGAAATCTTTTTTAAACCCTAAAACTATGGGCAATAGCACATGAAAACGGCCATTAATCACGAAAACAACGAGTTTTAGGTCATAACTCTCAAACATGTATCGTGTCTTACGGTCGTTGGAAATCTCTCTGAAAACCCAAAATTTGGGCAATAGCTCATGAAAACGGCCATTAAGCGCGAAAACGACGAGTTTTTGGTCATAACTCTCAAACTTGTATTGGGTCTTACGGCCATTGTAAATCTCCATAGAACCCAAAACTATGGGCAATATATCATGAAAACGGCCATAAAACGCGAAAGCGACGATTTTTTGTCATATCTCTCAAACTTGTATTAGGTCTTACGACCATTGTAAATCTCCGTAGAACCCAAAACTATGGGCAATATCTCATGAAAACGGCCATAAAGCGCGAAAACGACGGGTTTTTTTTGTCAAAACGCTCAAACATGTGTCGGGTCTCAGGGTCGTTGGAAATCGCTCTGAAACCCGAAAACTATGGGCAATAGCTCATGAAAACGGCCATTAAGCGCGAAAAGGACGAGTTTTTGGTCATAACTCTCAAACCTGTATCGTCATATGGTCCTTGTAAATCTCAATAGAACCCCAAAACAATGGGTAATAGCTTATGAAAACAGCCATTAAGCACGAAAACGACGAGTTTTTGGTCATACCTCTCAAATATTTATCGGGTCTTATGGTCGTTGTAAATCGCCCTAGAACGCCGAAACTATGGGAAATAGCTCATGAAAACATCCATAAAACGCGAAAACAACGAGTTTTTGGTCATATCTCTCAAACATTTATCGGGTCTTACGGTTATTGGAAATCTTTTTTAAACCCTAAAACTATGGGCAATAGCACATGAAAACGACCATTAAGCACAAAAACAACGAGTTTTAGGTCATAACTCTCAAACATGTATCGTGTCTTACGGTCGTTGGAAATCTCTATGGAAACCCAAAACTATGGGCAATAGCTCATGAAAATGGCCATTAAGCGCAAAAACGACGAGTTTTTGGTCATAACTCTCAAACTTGTATTGGGTCTTACGGCCATTGTAAATGTCCATAGAACCCAAAACTATGGGCATATCTCATGAATACGGCCTTAAAACGCGAAAACGACGGGGTTTTGGTCAAAACTCTCAAACATTTGTCGGGTCTCACAGTCGTTGGAAATCGCTCTGAAATCCCAAAACTATGGGCAGTAGCTCATGAAAACGGCATGAAGCGCGAAAACGAAGAGTCTTTGGTCATAACTCTCAAACTTGTATCGTCTTACGGTCCTTGTAAATCTCCATAGAACCCCAAAACAAAGGGCAATAGCATATGAAAACAACCATTAAGCACGAAAACGACGAGTTTTTGGTCATAACTCTCAAATATTTATCGGGTCTTATTGTCGTTGTAAATCGCCCTAGAACCCAGAAACTATGGGCAATAGCTCATGAAAACAGCCATAAAACACGAAAAGAACGAGTTTTTGGTCATATCTCTCAAACATTTATCGGGTCTTACGGTTATTGGAAATCTTTTTTAAACCCTAAAACTATGGGCAATAGCACATGAAAACGGCCATTAAGCACAAAAACAACGAGTTTTAGGTCATAACTCTCAAACATGTATCGTGTCTTACGGTCGTTGGAAATCTCTATGGAAACCCAAAACTATGGGCAATAGCTCATGAAAACGGCCATTAAGCGCAAAACGACGAGTTTTTGGTCATAACTCTCAAACTTGTATTGGGTCTTACGGCCATTGTAAATCTCCATAGAACCCAAACTATGGGCAATATCTCATGAAAATGGCCATAAAACGCGGAAAACGACGGGTTTTAGGTCAAAACTCTCAAACATGTGTCGGGTCTCACGGTCGTTAGAAATCGCTCTGAAACCCCAAAACTATGGGCAGTAGCTCATGAAAACGGCAGTAAGCGCGAAAACAAAGAGTTTTTGGTCATAACTCTCAAACTTGTATCGTCTTACTGTCCTTGTAAATCTCCATAGAACCCCAAAACAATGGCCAATAGCTTACGAAAACGGCCATTAAGCACGAAAACGACGAGTTTTTGGTCATAACTCTCAAATATTTATCGGGTCTTATTGTCGTTGTAAATCGCCCTAGAACCTCCCAAACTATGGGTAATAGCTCATGAAAACAGCCATAAAACGCGAAAACAACGAGTTTTTGGTCATATCTGTCAAACATTTATCGGGTCTTATGGTTATTCGAAATCTTTTTTAAACCCTAAAACTATGGGCAATAGCACATGAAAACGGCCATTAATCACGAAAACAACGAGTTTTAGGTCATAACTCTCAAACATGTATCGTGTCTTACGGTCGTTGGAAATCTCTCTGAAAACCCAAAATTTGGGCAATAGCTCATGAAAACGGCCATTAAGCGCGAAAACGACGAGTTTTTGGTCATAACTCTCAAACTTGTATTGGGTCTTACGGCCATTGTAAATCTCCATAGAACCCAAAACTATGGGCAATATATCATGAAAACGGCCATAAAACGCGAAAGCGACGATTTTTTGTCATATCTCTCAAACTTGTATTAGGTCTTACGACCATTGTAAATCTCCGTAGAACCCAAAACTATGGGCAATATCTCATGAAAACGGCCATAAAGCGCGAAAACGACGGGTTTTTGGTCAAAACGCTCAAACATGTGTCGGGTCTCAGGGTCGTTGGAAATCGCTCTGAAACCCGAAAACTATGGGCAATAGCTCATGAAAACGGCCATTAAGCGCGAAAAGGACGAGTTTTTGGTCATAACTCTCGAACCTGTATCGTCATACGGTCCTTGTAAATCTCAATAGAACCCCAAAACAATGGGTAATAGCTTATGAAAACAGCCATTAAGCACGAAAACGACGAGTTTTTGGTCATACCTCTCAAATATTTATCGGGTCTTATGGTCGTTGTAAATCGCCCTAGAACCACGGGACTATGGGAAATAGCTCATGAAAACATCCATAAAACGCGAAAACAACGAGTTTTTGGTCATATCTCTCAAACATTTATCGGGTCTTACGGTTATTGGAAATCTTTTTTAAACCCTAAAACTATGGGCAATAGCACATGAAAACGACCATTAAGCACAAAAACAACGAGTTTTAGGTCATAACTCTCAAACATGTATCGTGTCTTACGGTCGTTGGAAATCTCTATGGAAACCCAAAACTATGGGCAAATAGCTCATGAAAATGGCCATTAAGCGCAAAAACGACGAGTTTTTGGTCATAACTCTCAAACTTGTATTGGGTCTTACGGCCATTGTAAATGTCCATAGAACCCAAAACTATGGGCATATCTCATGAAAACGGCCTTAAAACGCGAAAACGACGGGTTTTTGGTCAAAACTCTCAAACATTTGTCGGGTCTCACGGTCGTTGGAAATCGCTCTGAAATCCCAAAACTATGGGCAGTAGCTCATGAAAACGGCATGAAGCGCGAAAACGAAGAGTCTTTGGTCATAACTCTCAAACTTGTATCGTCTTACGGTCCTTGTAAATCTCCATAGAACCCCAAAACAATGGCAATAGCATTATGAAAACAGCCATTAAGCACGAAAACGACGAGTTTTTGGTCATAACTCTCAAATATTTATCGGGTCTTATTGTCGTTGTAAATCGCCCTAGAACCCTGAAACTTATGGGCAATAGCTCATGAAAACAGCCATAAAACACGAAAAGAACGAGTTTTTGGTCATATCTCTCAAAATTTATCGGGTCTTATGGTTATTGGAAATCTTTTTTAAACCCTAAAACTATGGGCAATAGCACATGAAAACGGCCATTAAGCACAAAAACAACGAGTTTTAGGTCATAACTCTCAAACATGTATCGTGTCTTACGGTCGTTGGAAATCTCTATGGAAACCCAAAACTATGGGCAATAGCTCATGAAAATGGCCATTAAGCGCAAAACGACGAGTTTTTGGTCATAACTCTCAAACTTGTATTGGGTCTTAGGGCCATTGTAAATCTCCATAGAACCCAAACTATGGGCATATCTCATGAAAATGGCCATTAAAACGCGAAAACGACGGGTTTTAGGTCAAAACTCTCAAACATGTGTCGGGTCTCACGGTCGTTGGAAATCGCTCTGAAACCCCAAAACTATGGGCAGTAGCTCATGAAAACGGCAGTAAGCGCGAAAACAAAGAGTTTTTGGTCATAACTCTCAAACTTGTATCGTCTTACGGTCCTTGTAAATCTCCATAGAACCCCAAAACAATGGCCAATAGCTTACGAAAACGGCCATTAAGCACGAAAACGACGAGTTTTTGGTCATAACTCTCAAATATTTATCGGGTCTTATGGTCGTTCTAAATCGCCCTAGAACCCTCAAACTATCGGTAATAGCTCATGAAAACAGCCATAAAACGCGAAAACAACGAGTTTTTGGTCATATCTCTCAAACATTTATCGGGTCTTATGGTTATTGGAAATCTTTTTCAAACCCTAAAACTATGGGCAATAGCACATGAAAACGGCCATTAATCACGAAAACAACGAGTTTTAGGTCATAACTCTCAAACATGTATCGTGTCTTACGGTCGTTGGAAATCTCTCTGAAAATCCAAAACTTTGGGCAATAGCTCATGAAAACGGTCATTAAGCGCGAAAACGACGAGTTTTTGGTCATAACTCTCAAACATGTATCGTGTCTTACGGTCGTTGGAAATCTCTATAGAAACCCAAAACTATGGGCAATAGCTCATGAAAACGGCCATTAAGCGCAAAACGATGAGTTTTTGGTCATAACTCTCAAACTTGTATTGGGTCTTAGGGCCATTGTAAATCTCCATAGAACCCAAAACTATAGGCAATATATCATGAAAACGGCCATAAAACGCGAAAGCGACGATTTTTCGTCATAACTCTCAAACTTGTATTAGGGTCTTACGGCCATTGTAAATCTCCATAGAACCCAAAACTATGGGCAATATCTCATGAAAACGTCCATAAAACGCGGAAAAAGACGGGTTTTTGGTCAAAACGCTCAAACATGTGTCGGGTCTCAGGGTCAGTTGGAAATCGCTCTGAAACCCGAAAACTATGGGCAATAGCTCATGAAAACGGCCATTTAAGCGCGAAAACGACGAGTTTTTGGTCATAACTCTCAAACCTGTATCGTCATACGGTCCTTGTAAATCTCCATCGAACCCCAAAACAATGGGTAATAGCTTATGAAAACAGCCATTAAGCACGAAAACGACGAGTTTTTGGTCATAACTCTCAAATATTTATCAGGGTCTGATGGTCGTTGTAAATCGCCCTAGAACCCCGAAACTATGGGAAATAGCTCATGAAAACATCCATAAAACGCGAAAACAACGAGTTTTTGGTCATATCTCTCAAACATTTATCGGGTCTTACGGTTATTGGAAATCTTTTTAAACCCTAAAACTATGGGCAATAGCACATGAAAACGACCATTAAGCACAAAACAACGAGTTTTAGGTCATAACTCTCAAACATGTATCGTGTCTTACGGTCGTTGGAAATCTCTCTAAAAACCCAAAACTTTGGGCAATAGCTCATGAAAACGGCCACTAAGCGCGAAAACGACGAGTTTTGGTCATAACTCTCAAACTTGTATTGGGTCTTACGGCCATTGTAAATCTCCATAGAACCCAAAACTATAGGCAATATATCATGAAAAACGGCCATAAAACGCGAAAGCGACGATTTTTTGTCATAACTCTCAAACTTGTATTAGGTCTTACGGCCATTGTAAATCTCCATAGAACCCAAAACTATGGGCAATATCTTATGAAAACGGCCATAAAACGCGAAAACGACGGGTTTTTGGTCAAAACGCTCAACATGTGTCGGGTCTCAGGGTCGTTGGAAATCGCTCTGAAACCCGAAAACTATGGGCAATAGCTCATGAAAACAGCCATTAAGCGCGAAAAGGACGAGTTTTTGGTCATAACTCTCAAACCTGTATCGTCATACGGTCCTTGTAAATCTCAATAGAACCCCAAAACAATGGGTAATAGCTTATGAAAACAGCCATTAAGCACGAAAACGACGAGTTTTTGGTCATACCTCTCAAATATTTATCGGGTCTTATGGTCGTTGTAAATCGCCCTACAACCCCGAAACTATGGGAAATAGCTCATGAAAATATCCATAAAACGCGAAAACAACGAGTTTTTGGTCATATCTCTCAAACATTTATCGGGTCTTACGGTTATTGGAAATCTTTTTTAAACCCTAAAACTATGGGCAATAGCACATGAAAACGACCATTAAGCACAAAAACAACGAGTTTTAGGTCATAACTCTCAAACATGTATCGTGTCTTACGGTCGTTGGAAATCTCTATGGAAACCCAAAACTATGGGCAAATAGCTCATGAAAATGGCCATTAAGCGCAAAAACGACGAGTTTTTGGTCATAACTCTCAAACTTGTATTGGGTCTTACGGCCATTGTAAATGTCCATAGAACCCAAAACTATGGGCATATCTCATGAAAACGGCCTTAAAACGCGAAAACGACGGGTTTTCGGTCAAAACTCTCAAACATTTGTCGGGTCTCACGGTCGTTGGAAATCGCTCTGAAATCCCAAAACTATGGGCAGTAGCTCATGAAAACGGCATGAAGCGCGAAAACGAAGAGTCTTTGGTCATAACTCTCAAACTTGTATCGTCTTACGGTCCTTGTAAATCTCCATAGAACCCCAAAACAATGGGCAATAGCATATGAAAACAACCATTAAGCACGAAAACGACGAGTTTTTGGTCATAACTCTCAAATATTTATCGGGTCTTATTGTCGTTGTAAATCGCCCTAGAACCCTGAAACTATGGGCAATAGCTCATGAAAACAGCCATAAAACACGAAAAGAACGAGTTTTTGGTCATATCTCTCAAACATTTATCGGGTCTTACGGTTATTGGAAATCTTTTTTAAACCCTAAAACTATGGGCAATAGCACATGAAAACGGCCATTAAGCACAAAAACAACGAGTTTTAGGTCATAACTCTCAAACATGTATCGTGTCTTACGGTCGTTGGAAATCTCTATGGAAACCCAAAACTATGGGCAATAGCTCATGAAAACGGCCATTAAGCGCAAAACGACGAGTTTTTGGTCATAACTCTCAAACTTGTATTGGGTCTTAGGGCCATTGTAAATCTCCATAGAACCCAAACTATGGGCAATATCTCATGAAAATGGCCATAAAACGCGAAAACGACGGGTTTTAGGTCAAACCTCTCAAACATGTGTCGGGTCTCACGGTCGTTGGAAATCGCTCTGAAACCCCAAAACTATGGGCAGTAGCTCATGAAAACGGCAGTAAGCGCGAAAACAAAGAGTTTTTGGTCATAACTCTCAAACTTGTATCGTCTTACGGTCCTTGTAAATCTCCATAGAACCCCAAAACAATGGCCAATAGCTTACGAAAACGGCCATTAAGCACGAAAACGACGAGTTTTTGGTCATAACTCTCAAATATTTATCGGGTCTTATGGTCGTTCTAAATCGCCCTAGAACC
Organism: Avena eriantha; assembly: GCA_910589775.1. Taxonomy (NCBI): domain Eukaryota; kingdom Viridiplantae; phylum Streptophyta; class Magnoliopsida; order Poales; family Poaceae; genus Avena; species Avena eriantha. The sequence continues at coordinate 380,921,589 of OU342746.1, forward strand.
CTCAAACTATGGGTATTAGCTCATGAAAACAGCCATAAAACGCGAAAACAACGAGTTTTTGGTCATATCTCTCAAACATTTATCGGGTCTTATGGTTATTGGAAATCTTTTTTAAACCCTAAAACTATGGGCAATAGCACATGAAAACGGCCATTAATCACGAAAACAACGAGTTTTAGGTCATAACTCTCAAACATGTATCGTGTCTTACGGTCGTTGGAAATCTCTCTGAAAATCCAAAACTTTGGGCAATAGCTTATGAAAACGGTCATTAAGCGCGAAAAACGACGAGTTTTTGGTCATAACTCTCAAACATGTATCGTGTCTTACGGTCGTTGGAAAGCTCTATGGAAACCCAAAAACTATGGGCAATACCTCATGAAAACGGCCATTAAGCGCAAAACGATGAGTTTTTGGTCATAACTCTCAAACTTGTATTGGGTCTTAGGGCCATTGTAAATCTCCATAGAACCCAAAACTATAGGCAATATATCATGAAAACGGCCATAAAACGCGAAAGCGACGATTTTTCGTCATAACTCTCAAACTTGTATTAGGTCTTACGGCCATTGTAAATCTCCATAGAACCCAAAACTATGGGCAATATCTAATGAAAACGTCCATAAACGCGGAAACGACGGGTTTTTGGTCAAAACGCTCAAACATGTGTCGGGTCTCAGGGTCATTGGAAATCGCTCTGAAACCCGAAAACTATGGGCAATAGCTCATGAAAACGGCCATTTAAGCGCGAAAACGACGAGTTTTTGGTCATAACTCTCAAACCTGTATCGTCATACGGTCCTTGTAAATCTCCATCGAACCCCAAAACAATGGGTAATAGCTTATGAAAACAGCCATTAAGCACGAAAACGACGAGTTTTTGGTCATAACTCTCAAATATTTATCGGGTCTGATGTCGTTGTAAATCGCCCTAGAACCCCGAAACTATGGGAAATAGCTCATGAAAACATCCATAAAACGCGAAAATAACGAGTTTTTGGTCATATCTCTCAAACATTTATCGGGTCTTACGGTTATTGGAAATCTTTTTTTAAACCCTAAAAACTATGGGCAATAGCACATGAAAACGGCCATTAAGCACTAAGAACAACGAGTTTTAGGTCATAACTCTCAAACATGTATCGTGTCTTACGGTCGTTGGAAATCTCTCTAAAAACCCAAAACTTTGGGCAATAGCTCATGAAAACGGCCACTAAGCGCGAAAACGACGAGTTTTTGGTCATAACTCTCAAACTTGTATTGGGTCTTACGGCCATTGTAAATCTCCATAGAACCCAAAACTATAGGCAATATATCATGAAAAACGGCCATAAAACGCGAAAGCGACGATTTTTTGTCATAACTCTCAAACTTGTATTAGGTCTTACGGCCATTGTAAATCTCCATAGAACCCAAAACTATGGGCAATATCTTATGAAAACGGCCATAAAACGCGAAAACGACGGGTTTTTGGTCAAAACGCTCAACATGTGTCGGGTCTCAGGGTCGTTGGAAATCGCTCTGAAACCCGAAAAACTATGGGCAATAGCTCATGAAACAGCCATTAAGCGCGAAAAGGACGAGTTTTTGGTCATAACTCTCAAACCTGTATCGTCATACGGTCCTTGTAAATCTCAATAGAACCCCAAAACAATGGGTAATAGCTTATGAAAACAGCCATTAAGCACGAAAACGACGAGTTTTTGGTCATACCTCTCAAATATTTATCGGGTCTTATGGTCGTTGTAAATCGCCCTACAACCCCGAAACTATGGGAAATAGCTCATGAAAATATCCATAAAACGCGAAAACAACGAGTTTTTGGTCATATCTCTCAAACATTTATCGGGTCTTACGGTTATTGGAAATATTTTTTAAACCCTAAAACTATGGGCAATAGAACATGAAAACGACCATTAAGCACAAAAACAACGAGTTTTAGGTCATAACTCTCAAACATGTATCATGTCTTACGGTCGTTGGAAATCTCTATGGAAACCCAAAACTATGGGCAAATAGCTCATGAAAATGGCCATTAAGCGCAAAAACGACGAGTTTTTGGTCATAACTCTCAAACTTGTATTGGGTCTTACGGCCATTGTAAATGTCCATAGAACCCAAAACTATGGGCATATCTCATGAAAACGGCCTTAAAACGCGAAAACGACGGGTTTTCGGTCAAAACTCTCAAACATTTGTCGGGTCTCACGGTCGTTGGAAATCGCTCTGAAATCCCAAAACTATGGGCAGTAGCTCATGAAAACGGCATGAAGCGCGAAAACGAAGAGTCTTTGGTTATAACTCTCAAACTTGTATCGTCTTACGGTCCTTGTAAATCTCCATAGAACCCCAAAACAATGGGCAATAGCATATGAAAACAACCATTAAGCACGAAAACGACGAGTTTTTGGTCATAACTCTCAAATATTTATCGGGTCTTATTGTCGTTGTAAATCGCCCTAGAACCCTGAAACTATGGGCAATAGCTCATGAAAACAGCCATAAAACACGAAAAGAACGAGTTTTTGGTCATATCTCTCAAACATTTATCGGGTCTTACGGTTATTGGAAATCTTTTTTAAACCCTAAAACTATGGGCAATAGCACATGAAAACGGCCATTAAGCACAAAAACAACGAGTTTTAGGTCATAACTCTCAAACATGTATCGTGTCTTACGGTCGTTGGAAATCTCTATGGAAACCCAAAACTATGGGCAATAGCTCATGAAAACGGCCATTAAGCGCAAAACGACGAGTTTTTGGTCATAACTCTCAAACTTGTATTGGGTCTTAGGGCCATTGTAAATCTCCATAGAACCCAAACTATGGGCAATATCTCATGAAAATGGCCATAAAACGCGAAAAGCGACGGGTTTTAGGTCAAAACTCTCAAACATGTGACGGGTCTCACGGTCGTTGGAAATCGCTCTGAAACCCCAAAACTATGGGCAGTAGCTCATGAAAACGGCAGTAATCGCGAAAACAAAGAGTTTTTGGTCATAACTCTCAAACTTGTATCGTCTTACGGTCCTTGTAAATCTCCATAGAACCCCAAAACAATGGCCAATAGCTTACGAAAACGGCCATTAAGCACGAAAACGACGAGTTTTGGTCATAACTCTCAAATATTTATCGGGTCTTATGGTCGTTCTAAATCGCCCTAGATACCCTCAAACTATGGGTATTAGCTCATGAAAACAGCCATAAAACGCGAAAACAACGAGTTTTTGGTCATATCTCTCAAACATTTATCGGGTCTTATGGTTATTGGAAATCTTTTTTAAACCCTAAAACTATGGGCAATAGCACATGAAAACGGCCATTAATCACGAAAACAACGAGTTTTAGGTCATAACTCTCAAACATGTATCGTGTCTTACGGTCGTTGGAAATCTCTCTGAAAATCCAAAACTTTGGGCAATAGCTCATGAAAACGGTCATTAAGCGCGAAAACGACGAGTTTTTGGTCATAACTCTCAAACATGTATCGTGTCTTACGGTCGTTGGAAAGCTCTATGGAAACCCAAAAACTATGGGCAATACCTCATGAAAAACGGCCATTAAGCGCAAAACGATGAGTTTTTGGTCATAACTCTCAAACTTGTATTGGGTCTTAGGGCCATTGTAAATCTCCATAGAACCCAAAACTATAGGCAATATATCATGAAAACGGCCATAAAACGCGAAAGCGACGATTTTTTCGTCATAACTCTCAAACTTGTATTAGGTCTTACGGCCATTGTAAATCTCCATAGAACCCAAAACTATGGGCAATATCTAATGAAAACGTCCATAAAACGCGGAAACGACGGGTTTTTGGTCAAAACGCTCAAACATGTGTCGGGTCTCAGGGTCATTGGAAATCGCTCTGAAACCCGAAACTATGGGCAATAGCTCATGAAAACGGCCATTTAAGCGCGAAAACGACGAGTTTTTGGTCATAACTCTCAAACCTGTATCGTCATACGGTCCTTGTAAATCTCCATCGAACCCCAAAACAATGGCCAATAGCTTACGAAAACGGCCATTAAGCACGAAAACGACGAGTTTTTGGTCATAACTCTCCAATATTTATCGGGTCTTATGGTCGTTCTAAATCGCCCTAGAACCCTCAAACTATCGGTAATAGCTCATGAAAACAGCCATAAAACGCGAAAACAACGAGTTTTTGGTCATATCTCTCAAACATTTATCGGGTCTTACGGTTATTGGAAATCTTTTTTAAACCCTAAAACTATGGGCAATAGCACATGAAAACGGCCATTAAGCACAAGAACAACGAGTTTTAGGTCATAACTCTCAAACATGTATCGTGTCTTACGGTCGTTGGAAATCTCTCTAAAAACCCAAAACTTTGGGCAATAGCTCATGAAAACGGCCATTAAGCGCGAAAACGACGAGTTTTTGGTCAGAACTCTCAAACTTGTATTGGGTCTTACGGCCATTGTAAATCTCCATAGAACCCAAAACTATAGGCAATATATCATGAAAAACGGCCATAAAACGCGAAAGCGACGATTTTTTGTCATAACTCTCAAACTTGTATTAGGTCTTACGGCCATTGTAAATCTCCATAGAACCCAAAACTATGGGCAATATCTTATGAAAACGGCCATAAAACGTAAAAACGACGGGTTTTTGGTCAAAACGCTCAAACATGTGTCGGGTCTCAGGGTCGTTGGAAATCGCTCTGAAACCCGAAAACTATGGGCAATAGCTCATTGAAAACAGCCATTAAGCGCGAAAAGGACGAGTTTTTGGTCATAACTCTCAAACCTGTATCGTCATACGGTCCTTGTAAATCTCAATAGAACCCCAAACCAATGGGTAATAGCTTATGAAAACAGCCATTAAGCACGAAAACGACGAGTTTTTGGTCATACCTCTCAAATATTTATCGGGTCTTATGGTCGTTGTAAATCGCCCTAGAACCGCGAAACTATGGGAAATAGCTCATGAAAACATCCATAAAACGCGGAAAACAACTGAGTTTTGGTCATATCTCTCAAACATTTATCGGGTCTTACGGTTATTGGAAATCTTTTTTAAACCCTAAAACTATGGGCAATAGCACATGAAAACTACCATTAAGCACAAAAACAACGAGTTTTAGGTCATAACTCTCAAACATGTATCGTGTCTTACGGTCGTTGGAAATCTCTATGGAAACCCAAAACTATGGGCAAATAGCTCATGAAAATGGCCATTAAGCGCAAAAACGACGAGTTTTTGGTCATAACTCTCAAACTTGTATTGGGTCTTACGGCCATTGTAAATGTCCATAGAACCCAAAACTATGGGCATATCTCATGAAAACTGGCCTTAAAACGCGAAAACGACGGGTTTTCGGTCAAAACTCTCAAACATTTGTCGGGTCTCACGGTCGTTGGAAATCGCTCTGAAATCCCAAAACTATGGGCAGTAGCTCATGAAAACGGCATGAAGCGCGAAAACGAAGAGTCTTTGGTCATAACTCTCAAACTTGTATCGTCTTACGGTCCTTGTAAATCTCCATAGAACCCCAAAACAATGGGCAATAGCATATGAAAACAACCATTAAGCACGAAAACGACGAGTTTTTGGTCATAACTCTCAAATATTTATCGGGTCTTATTGTCGTTGTAAATCGCCCTAGAACCCTGAAACTATGGGCAATAGCTCATGAAAACAGCCATAAAACACGAAAAGAACGAGTTTTTGGTCATATCTCTCAAACATTTATCGGGTCTTACTGGTTATTGGAAATCTTTTTTAAACCCTAAAACTATGGGCAATAGCACATGAAAACGGCCATTAAGCACAAAAACAACGAGTTTTAGGTCATAACTCTCAAACATGTATCGTGTCTTACGGTCGTGGAATCTCTATGGAAACCCAAAACTATGGGCAATAGCTCATGAAAACGGCCATTAAGCGCGAAAACGACGAGTTTTTGGTCATAACTCTCAAACTTGTATTGGGTCTTAGGGCCATTGTAAATCTCCATAGAACCCAAACTATGGGCAATATCTCATGAAACATGGCCATAAAACGCGAAAACGACGGGTTTTAGGTCAAAACTCTCAAACATGTGTCGGGTCTCACGGTCGTTGGAAATCGCTCTGAAACCCCAAAACTATGGGCAGTAGCTCATGAAAACGGCAGTAATCGCGAAAACAAAGAGTTTTTGGTCATAACTCTCAAACTTGTATCGTCTTACGGTCCTTGTAAATCTCCATAGAACCCCAAAACAATGGCCAATAGCTTACGAAAACGGCCATTAAGCACGAAAACGACGAGTTTTTGGTCATAACTCTCAAATATTTATCGGGTCTTATGGTCGTTCTAAATCGCCCTAGAACCCTCAAACTATGGGTATTAGCTCATGAAAACAGCCATAAAACGCGAAAACAACGAGTTTTTGGTCATATCTCTCAAACATTTATCGGGTCTTATGGTTATTGGAAATCTTTTTTAAACCCTAAAACTATGGGCAATAGCACATGAAAACGGCCATTAATCACGAAAACAACGAGTTTTAGGTCATAACTCTCAAACATGTATCGTGTCTTACGGTCGTTGGAAATCTCTCTGAAAATCCAAAACTTTGGGCAATAGCTCATGAAAACGGTCATTAAGCGCGAAAACGACGAGTGTTTGGTCATAACTCTCAAACATGTATCGTGTCTTACGGTCGTTGGAAAGCTCTATGGAAACCCAAAACTATGGGCAATACCTCATGAAAACGGCCATTAAGCGCAAAACGATGAGTTTTTGGTCATAACTCTCAAACTTGTATTGGGTCTTAGGGCCATTGTAAATCTCCATAGAACCCAAAACTATAGGCAATATATCATGAAAACGGCCATAAAACGCGAAAGCGACGATTTTTCGTCATAACTCTCAAACTTGTATTAGGTCTTACGGCCATTGTAAATCTCCATAGAACCCAAAACTATGGGCAATATCTAATGAAAACGTCCATAAAACGCGGAAACGACGGGTTTTTGGTCAAAACGCTCAAACATGTGTCGGGTCTCAGGGTCATTGGAAATCGCTCTGAAACCCGAAAACTATGGGCAATAGCTCATGAAAACGGCCATTTAAGCGCGAAAACGACGAGTTTTTGGTCATAACTCTCAAACCTGTATCGTCATACGGTCCTTGTAAATCTCCATCGAACCCCAAAACAATGGCCAATAGCTTACGAAAACGGCCATTAAGCACGAAAACGACGAGTTTTTGGTCATAACTCTCCAATATTTATCGGGTCTTATGGTCGTTCTAAATCGCCCTAGAACCCTCAAACTATCGGTAATAGCTCATGAAAACAGCCATAAAACGCGAAAACAACGAGTTTTTGGTCATATCTCTCAAACATTTATCGGGTCTTACGGTTATTGGAAATCTTTTTTAAACCCTAAAACTATGGGCAATAGCACATGAAAACGACCATTAAGCACAAGAACAACGAGTTTTAGGTCATAACTCTCAAACATGTATCGTGTCTTACGGTCGTTGGAAATCTCTCTAAAAACCCAAAACTTTGGGCAATAGCTCATGAAAACGGCCATTAAGCGCGAAAACGACGAGTTTTTGGTCAGAACTCTCAAACTTGTATTGGGTCTTACGGCCATTGTAAATCTCCATAGAACCCAAAACTATAGGCAATATATCATGAAAAACGGCCATAAAACGCGAAAGCGACGATTTTTTGTCATAACTCTCAAACTTGTATTAGGTCTTACGGCCATTGTAAATCTCCATAGAACCCAAAACTATGGGCAATATCTTATGAAAACGGCCATAAAACGTAAAAACGACGGGTTTTTGGTCAAAACGCTCAAACATGTGTCGGGTCTCAGGGTCGTTGGAAATCGCTCTGAAACCCGAAAACTATGGGCAATTGCTCATGAAAACAGCCATTAAGCGCGAAAAGGACGAGTTTTTGGTCATAACTCTCAAACCTGTATCGTCATACGGTCCTTGTAAATCTCAATAGAACCCCAAACCAATGGGTAATAGCTTATGAAAACAGCCATTAAGCACGAAAACGACGAGTTTTTGGTCATACCTCTCAAATATTTATCGGGTCTTATGGTCATTGTAAATCGCCCTAGAACCGCGAAACTATGGGAAATAGCTCATGAAAACATCCATAAAACGCGAAAACAACGAGTTTTTGGTCATATCTCTCAAACATTTATCGGCTCTTACGGTTATTGGAAATCTTTTTAAACCCTAAAACTATGGGCAATAGCACATGAAAACGACCATTAAGCACAAAAACAACGAGTTTTAGGTCATAACTCTCAAACATGTATCGTGTCTTACGGTCGTTGGAAATCTCTATGGAAACCCAAAACTATGGGCAATAGCTCATGAAAATGGCCATTAAGCGCAAAAACAACGAGTTTTTGGTCATAACTCTCAAACTTGTATTGGGTCTTACGGCCATTGTAAATATCCATAGAACCCAAAACTATGGGCAATATCTCATGAAAAAGGTCATAAAACGCGAAAACGACGGGTTTTTGGTCGTGACTCTCAAACATGTATCTGGTCTGACGGTCATTGGAAATCGCTCTGAAAAACCCAAAACTATGGGCAATAGCTCATGAAAAGACCATTAAGCACGAAAACGACAAGTTTTTGGTCATAACTCTCAAATATTTATCGGGTCTTATGGTCGTTGTAAATCGCCCTAGAACGCCGAAACTATGGGTAATAGCTCATGAAAACAGCCATAAAACGTGAAAACAACGAGTTTTTGGTCATATCTCTCAAACATTTACCGGGTCTTATGGTTATTGGAAATCTTTTTTAAACCCTAAAACTATGGGCAATAGCACATGAAAACGTCCATTAAGCACAAAAACAACGAGTTTTAGGTCATAACTCTCAAACATGTATCGTGTCTTACGGTCGAATCTCTCTGAAAACCCAAAACTATGGGCAATAGCTCATGAAAACGGGCATTGAGCGCGAAAACGACGAGTTTTTGGTCATAACTCTCAAACTTGTATTAGGTCGTAGGGCCATTGTAAATCTCCATAGAACCCAAAACTATGGGCAATATCTCATGAAAACAGCCATAAAATGCGAAAACGACGGGTTTTTGGTCAAAACTCTCAAACATGTGTCGGGTCTTACGGTCGTTGGAAATCGCTCTGAAACCCCAAAACTATGGGCAATAGCTCATGAAAACGGCCATTAAGCGCGAAAACGATGAGTTTTTGGTCATAACTCTCAAACATGTATCGTCTTACGATCCTTGTAAATCTCCATAGAACCCCACAACTATGGGTATTAGCTTATCAAAACGGCCATTAAGCACGAAAACGACGAGTTTTTGGTCATAACTCTCAAATATTTATCGGGTCTTATGGTCGTTGTAAATCACCCTAGGACCCATGAAACTATGGGCAATAGCTCATGAAAACAGCCATAAAACGCGAAAACAACGAGTTTTTGGTCATATGTCTCAAACATTTATCGGGACTTATGGTCGTTGTAAATCGCCCTAGAACCCTGAAACTATGGGCAATAGCTCATGAAAGCAGCCATAAAACGCGGAAAACGACGAGTTCTTGGTCATATCTCTTAAACATTTATCGGGTCTTATGGTTATTGGAAGTCTTTTTTAAACCCTAAAACTATGGGCAATAGCTCATGAAAACGACCATTAAGCGTGAAAAAGATGAGTTATTGGTCATAACTCTTAAACATGTATCGTCTTACGGTCCTTGTAAATCTCCATAGAACCCCAAAACTACGGGAATAGCTTATGAAAACGGCCATTAAGCACGAAAACGACGAGTTCTTGGTCATAACTCTCAAATATTTATCGGGTCTTATGGTCATTGTAAATCGCCCTAGAACCCTGAAACTATGGGCAATAGCTCATGAAAACAGCCATAAAACGCGAAAACAACGAGTTTTTGGTCATATCTCTCAAACATTTATCGGGTCTTATGGTTATTGGAAATCTTTTTTAAACCCTAAAACTATGGGCAATAGCACATGAAAACGGCCATTAATCACGAAAACAACGAGTTTTAGGTCATAACTCTCAAACATGTATCGTGTCTTACGGTCGTTGGAAATCTCTCTAAAAACCCAAAACTTTGGGCAATAGCTCATGAAAACGGCCATTAAGCGCGAAAACGACGAGTTTTTGGTCATAACTCTCAAACTTGTATTGGGTCTTACGGCCATTGTAAATATCCATAGAACCCAAAACTATAGGCAATATATCATGAAAACGGCCATAAAACGCGAAAGCGACGATTTTTTGTCATAACTCTCAAACTTGTATTAGGTCTTACGGCCATTGTAAATCTCCATAGAACCCAAAACTATGGGCAATATCTTATGAAAACGGCCATAAAACGTAAAAACGACGGGTTTTTGGTCAAAACGCTCAAACATGTGTCGGGTCTCAGGGTCGTTGGAAATCGCTCTGAAACCCGAAAACTATGGGCAATAGCTCATGAAAACAGCCATTAAGCGCGAAAAGGACGAGTTTTTGGTCATAACTCTCAAACCTGTATCGTCATACGGTCCTTGTAAATCTCAATAGAACCCCAAAACAATGGGTAATAGCTTATGAAAACAGCCATTAAGCACGAAAACGACGAGTTTTTGGTCATACCTCTCAAATATTTATCGGGTCTTATGGTCGTTGTAAATCGCCCTAGAACCCCGAAACTATGGGAAATAGCTCATGAAAACATCCATAAAACGCGAAAACAACGAGTTTTTGGTCATATCTCTCAAACATTTATCGGCTCTTACGGTTATTGGAAATCTTTTTTAAACCCTAAAACTATGGGCAATAGCACATGAAAACGGCCATTAAGCACAAAAACAACGAGTTTTAGGCCATAACTCTCAAACATGTATCGTGTCTTACGGTCGTTGGAAATCACTATGGAAACCCAAAACTATGGGCAATAGCTCATGAAAATGGCCATTAAGCGCAAAAACGACGAGTTTTTGGTCATAACTCTCAAACTTGTATTGGGTCTTACGGCCATTGTAAATCGCCATAGAACCCAAAACTATGGGCAATATCTCATGAAAACGGCCTTAAAACGCGAAAACGACGGGTTTTTGGTCAAAACTCTCAAACATGTGTCGGGTCTCACGGTCGTTGGAAATCGCTCTGAAACCCCAAAACTATGGGCAGTAGCTCATGAAAACGGAATTAAGCGCGAAAACGAAGAGTTTTTGGTCATAACTCTCAAACTTGTATCGTCTTACGGTCCTTGTAAATCTCCATAGAACCCCAAAACAACGGGCAATAGCATATGAAGACGACCATTAAGCACGAAAACGACGAGTTTTTGGTCATAACTCTCAAATATTAATCGGGTCTTATGGTCATTGTAAATCGCCCTAGAACCCTGAAACTATGGGCAATAGCTCATGAAAACAGCCATAAAACGCGAAAACAACGAGTTTTTGGTCATATCTCTAAAACATTTATCGGGTCTTACGGTTCTTGGAAATCTTTTTTAAACCCGAAAACTATGGGCAATAGCTCATGAAAACGGCCATTAAGCACAAAAACAACGAGTTTTAGGTCATAACTCTCAAACATGTATCGTGTCTTACGGTCGTTGGAAATCTCTATGGAAACCCAAAACTATGGGCAATAGCTCATGAAAATGGCCATTAAGCGCAAAAACGACGAGTTTTTGGTCATAACTCTCAAACTTGTATTGGGTCTTACGGCCATTGTAAATGTCCATAGAACCCAAAACTATGGGCATATCTCATGAAAACGGCCTTAAAACGCGAAAACGACGGGTTTTCGGCCAAAACTCTCAAACATTTGTCGGGTCTCACGGTCGTTGGAAATCGCTCTGAAATCCCAAAACTATGGGAAGTAGCTCATGAAAACGGCATGAAGCGCGAAAACGAAGAGTCTTTGGTCATAACTCTCAAACTTGTATCGTCTTACGGTCCTTGTAAATCTCCATAGAACCCCAAAATAATGGGCAATAGCTTACGAAAACGGCCATTAAGCACGAAAACGACGAGTTTTTGGTCATAACTCTCAAATATTTATCTGGTCTTATGGTCGTTCTAAATCGCCCTAGAACCCCGAAACTATGGGCAATAGCTCATGAAAATAGCCATAAAACGCGAAAACAACGAGTTTTTGGTCATATCTCTCAAACATTTATCGGGTCTTACGGTTATTGGAAATCTTTTTTAAACCCTAAAACTATGGGCAATAGCACATGAAAACGGCCATTAAGCACAAAAACAACGAGTTTTAGGTCATAACTCTCAAATATGTATCTTATCTTACGGTCGTTCGAAATCTCTATGGAAACCCAAAACTATGGGCAATAGCTCATGAAAATGGCCATTAAGCGCAAAAACGACGAGTTTTTGGTCATAACTCTCAAACTTGTATTGGGTCTTACGGCCATTGTAAATCTCCATAGAACGCAAAACTATGGGCAATATCTCATGAAAACGGCCTTAAAACGCGAAAACGACGGGTTTTTGGTCAAAACTCTCAAACATGTGTCGGGTCTCACGGTCATTGGAAATCGCTCTGAAACCCCTAAACTATGGGCAGTAGCTCATGAAAACGGCATTAAGCGCGAAAACGTCATAACTCTCAAACATGTATCTTGTCTTATGGTCGTTGGAAATCTCTATGGAAACCCAAAACTATGGGCAATAGCTCATGAAAATGGCCATTAAGCGCAAAAACGACGTGTTTTTGGTCATAACTCTCAAACTTGTATTGGGTCTTACGGCCATTGTAAATCTCCATAGAACCCAAAACTATGGGCAATATCTCATGAAAACGGCCTTAAAACGCGAAAATGACGGGTTTTTGGTCAAAACTCTCAAACATGTGTCGGGTCTCACGGTCGTTGGAAATCGCTCTGAAACCCCAAAACTATGGGCAGTAGCTCATGAAAACGGCATTAAGCGCGAAAACAAAGAGTTTTTGGTCATAACTCTCAAACTTGTATCGTCTTACGGTCCTTGTAAATCTCCATAGAACCCCAAAACAATGGGCAATAGCTTATGAAAACGGCCATTAAGCACGAAAACGACGAGTTTTTGGTCATAACTCTCAAATATTTATCGGGTCTTATGGTCGTTGTAAATCGCCCTAGAACCCTGAAACTATGGGTAATAGCTCATGAAAACAGCCATATAACGCGAAAACAACGAGTTTTTGGTCGTATCTCTCAAACATTTATCGGGTCTTATGGTTATTGGAGATCTTTTTTAAACCCAAAAACTATGGGCAATAGCACATGAAAACGGCCATTAAGCTCAAAAACGACAAGTTTTAGGTCATAACTCTCAAGCATGTATCGTGTCTTACGGTCGAATATCACTGAAAACCCAAAACTATGGGAATAGCTCATGAAAACGGCCATTAAGCGCGAAAACGACGAGTTTTTGTTCATAACTCTCAAACTTGTATTGGGTCTTAGGGCCATTGTAAATCTCCATAGAACCCAAAACTATGGGCAATATCTCATGAAAACAGCCACAAAACGCGAAAACGACGGGGTTTTGGTCAAAACTCTCAAACGTGTGTCGGGTCTTACGGTCGTTGGAAATCACTCTGAAACCCCAAAACTATGGACAATAGCTCATGAAAACGGCCATTAAGCGCAAAAACGACGAGTTTTTGGTGATAACTCTCAAACATGTATCGTCTTACGATCCCTGTAAATCTCCATAGAACCCCAAAACTATGGGTATTAGCTTATCAAAACGGCCATTAAGCATGAAAACGACGAGTTTTTGGTCATAACTCTCAAATATTTATCGGGTCTTATGGTCGTTGTAAATTGCCCTAGGACCCTGAAACTATGGGCAATAGCTCATGAAAACAGCCATAAAACGCGAAAACAACGAGTTTTTGGTCATATGTCTCAAACATTTATCAGGTCTTATGGTCGTTGTAAATCGCCCTAGAACCCTGAAACCATGGGCAATAGCTCATGAAAACAGCCATAAAACGCGAAAACAACGAGTTTTTGGTCATATCTCTCAAACATTTATCGGGTCTTATGGTTATTGGAAATCTTTTTTAAACCCTAAAACTATGGGCAATAGCTCATGAAAACGACCATTAAGTGTGAAAAAGATGAGTTTTTGGTCATAACTCTTAAACATGTATCGTCTTACGGTCCTTGTAAATCTCCATAGAACCCCAAAACTACAGGAATAGCTTATGAAAACGGCCATTAAGCACAAAAACGACGAGTTTTTGGTCATAAATCTCAAATATTTATCGGGTCTTATGGTCGTTCTAAATCGCCCTAGAACCCTCAAACTATGGTTAATAGCTCATGAAAACAGCCATAAAACGCGAAAACAACAAGTTATTGGTCATATCTCTCAAACATTTATCGGGTCTTATGGTTATTGGAAATCTTTTTTAAACCCTAAAACTATGGGCAATAGCACATGAAAACGGCCATTAATCACGAAAACAACGAGTTTTAGGTCATAACTCTCAAACATGTATCGTGTCTTACGGTCATTGGAAATCTCTCTGAAAACCCAAAACTTTGGGCAATAGCTCATGAAAACGGCCATTAAGCGCGAAAACGACGAGGTTTTGATCATAACTCTCAAACTTGTATTGGGTCTTATGGCCATTGTAAATCTCCATAGAACCCAAAACTATGGGCAATATATCATGAAAACGGCCATAAAACGCGAAAGCGACGATTTTTTTTCATAACTCTCAAACTTGTATTGGGTCTTACGGCCATTGTAAATCTCCATAGAACCAAAAACTATGGGCAATATCTCATGAAAACGGCCATAAAACGCTAAAACGATGGGTTTTTGGTCAAAACGCTCAAACCTATGTCGGGTCTCAGGGTCGTTGGAAATCGCTCTGAAACCCGAAAACTATGGGCAATAGCTCATGAAAACGGCCATTAAGCGCGAAAACGACGAGTTTTTGGTCATAACTCTCAAACTTGTATCGTCTTACGATCCTTCTAAATCTCCATAGAACCCCAAAACTATGGGCAATAGCTTATGCAAATAGCCATTAAGCACGAAAACGACGAGTTTTTGGTCATAACTCTCAAATATTTATTGGGTCTTATGGTAGTTGTAAATCGCCCTAGAACCCTGAAACTATGGGAAATAGCTCATGAAAACAGCCATAAAACGCGAAAACAACGAGTTTTTGGTCATATCTCTCAAACATTTATTTGGTCTTATGGTTATTGGAAATCTTTTTTAAACCCTAAAACTATGGGCAATAGGTCATGAAAACGGCCATTAAGCGCGAAAACGATCAGTTTTTGGTCATAACTCTCATACATGTATCGTGTCTTACGATCGTTGAAAATCGCTCTGGAAACCCGGAACTATGGGCAATAGCTCATGAAAACGGCCATTAAGCGCGAAAACAATGATTTTTTGGTCATAACTCCCAAACAACATTGGGTCTTACGGTCGTGCTAAATCTCCGTAGAACCCAAAACCATGGGCCATATCTCATGAAAACGGCCGTACAACGTGAAAATGACGGCTTTTGGTCAAAACTCTCAAACATGTGTCGTGTCTCACGGTCGTTGGAAATCGCTCTGAAACCCCAAAACTATGGGCAATAGCTCATGAAAACAGCCATTAAGCGCGAAAACGACGAGTCTTTGGTCATAACTCTCAAAAATGTATCATCTTACGGTCCTTGTAAATCTCCATAGAACCGCAAAACTATGGGCAATAGCTTACGAAAACGGCCATTAAGCATGAAAACGATGAATTTTTGGTCATAACTCTCAAATATTTATCGGTACTTATGGTCGTTGTAAATCGCCCTAGAATCCTGGAACTATGGGCAATAGGTCATGAAAACAGCCATAAAACGCGAAAAAAACGAGTTTTTGGTCATATCTCTCAAACATTTATCGGGTCTTATGGTTATTAGAAATCTTTTTTAAACCCTAAAACTATGGGCAATAGCTCTTGAAAACGGCCATTAAGCGCAAAAACGATGAGTTTTTGGTCATGACTCTCAAACATGTATCGTGTCTTATGGTCGTTAGAAATCGCTCTGAAAACCCAAAACTATGGGCAATAGCTCATGAAAACGGCCATTAAGCGCGAAAACGATGAGTTTGGGGTCATAACTCTCAGACATCATTGGGTCTTACGGTCATTGTAAATCTCCATAGAACCCAAAACTATGGGCAATATCTCATTTAAATGGCGAAAAACGCGAAAACGACGGGTTTTTGGTCGTGACTCTCAAACATGTATCGGGTCTTACGATCGTTGGAAATCGCTCTGAAAACCCAAAAATCTATGGGCAATAGCTCATGAAAATGGCCATGAAGCGTGAAAACAACGAGGTTTTGGTCATAACCTTCCAACATGTTTCGGGTCTTACGATCGTTGTAAATCACTGTGAAAACCCAAAACAACCATTAAGCGCGAAAACGACGAGTTTTTGGTCATAACTCTCAAACGTGTGTCGAGTCTTATGGTCGTTGTAAATCTCCATAGAACCCAAAAGTATGGGCAATATGTAATGCAAATGTCCATAAACGCGAAAACGGTGGGTTTTTGGTCGTGACGCTCAAACATGTATCGGGTCTAATGGTCGTTGGAAATCGCTCTGAAACCCCAAAACGATGGGCAATAGCTCATGAAAAGAGCCATTAAGCACGAAAACGACGAGTTTTTTCTCATAACTCTCAAACATGTATCGGGTCTAACGGTTGTTGTAAATCTCCATAGAATCCAAAACTATGGGCAATATTGTTGGGGATATACTTTCTGGGTATCCTCAACGTTCCTCACTGACCAGGGTGGCCCACTTCGGGTTAGAGCTTTGCTTCACGGGCGGCCCAGTTAGAGAGAGAAGACGGAGTCCCATCCGGCTACGGGAAGGCCTAGAAGACTTACCGACTTAGGCCCATAATGTTACTTGTAGTTCAAGATGTACTTTGTAACCAACTCTTAGTC
The DNA here is from genome assembly GCA_910589775.1 of Avena eriantha. Lineage (NCBI taxonomy): Eukaryota > Viridiplantae > Streptophyta > Magnoliopsida > Poales > Poaceae > Avena > Avena eriantha. Next base: position 380,938,558 of record OU342746.1, read on the forward strand.
GTAGCCGGATTGATCTCTCCTGTAAACCCTAGGCCGGATATCTATATAAGCCGTCCTAGGGAGAGCCTTTAGGGCAACACCAGAAGACCAATAGTCTACAATCTCAACTCGCACAGGCGGAACCCTTGTAACCCATATTCCGGATTTGCCGTATTATTGGATTGATAGCAGGAGTAGGTCCGTCCAAAGCCGACGGATTTGAACCTGGGTAAACTCGTGTGCTCACCGTCTCGAAACACCGTACGCCTCATACCCCTCTCTTCCGCACGCCTCGAGGACCCCCTCATGGCGTACTTGTCATCAATCCGACGACAGTTGGCGCCCACCGTGGGGCAGGTGAGCTTCGGATCTACGTTCCGAGCGGAATCTGCAAGAATCGGAATCGGCGAGACCATCGCCATCGGTCGCATCCTCTACGCCAGCGACGTCCCTCTCATCGTTCTCGACGAGACTTGGATTCAGGCTAGGGAAGCCGTGACTACTTATACAATCGTGTCTTTTGGCGAGATCGATGTTTACATCGGTTTCGCTAAACTTGCCAAACCCACCCCTGCGGTGATGATAGAGGCAGAAGAAACTTCTGGGTCCCCTTTGTCCGTGGAGGCGGCAGAGTTCTGGATCTCAGAAAACCCTAATCCCACCCAGCCCGCACCAGTTGCGGAGATAGTGGAGAAATCCGAGCCTGAAGAAAACCTCGCGGACCAAGTCGAATCCGGAGTGGATCTCCCTAGAGAAGCCGGATCCCAGATCGACCCACCCGTGGAAGTCGAAATCCAGGCGGAGCACATCAATGACACTGATCCCGACTCTGATGATGTCGGGACAGACAAGCCTTTCCTCGGGTACCTCAGGAAGCACGCATCGCACTTCATCGGATACGTTGGATCCGGATCCGGCTCTGCCGATGACGGAGAAAACACCGATTCGGTGCTGGAAGCAATTGGAACAAACGCCGACGTTCCCATATCCTCGGATGAGTCCATGACGTCGGCAGATTTCCGAAAATTCTCCGCGGAATATGATGAGGAGTACAACTCCAAAGCTGTAGAAGACGGAGAAGCCATGGACGAAGGATCCGGGGAACACTCTCCCAAAGCGCAGGATGATATGGAGGTCGGAGACAATCCCGAACTCCAGATGTCCGAAAGTACTGCTCAGAGCTTGACTCCGGGAAACGGACCCAAAGCCGTCTTTGCTACCGGCGCTGCCAAGAGGGCAAAGAAGAAGAAAAAGAAGAACAAGACCCCGGCAAAAGACCCTCTAACAGAGGAAGTGATTGCTGAGGAATACGAGGAAGACTCGGATGGAGCACTTATCCCAGACGAGCCGAAAAAAGAAGCATCGGTGGATGGGCACGTGATCACTGAAGGTGCGCGTCGACTCATCGATGCCGCATTAACCACACCTATCCCTACAGCTGCAGAACTTACCACAGATGAGCTGGACGAAAGGGCCCAAGCCCTAGAAGCGCGTCGTCAACAACTCCTTGATGAAGCCAAAAACATCGAGGTGGAGAAGAAGCGCTTGTGAAACAAGGAGTACATGTCCCATCTGCATCAGAAGACACGGAAGCGTCACGTAGATGACAACCAATTCCCACATGTCCGTGCCGTCCTTTTTGGAGATGAGATGGGAAAGCCACGGAAGGACAGCAATGGAGATTGGGTTTACCCAACACCAGTGAAAAATACTGTGGCAGCTCGTGAAATTCTATCAGCTAATCCAGGACCAGAAGAGATACGTTTGGGTATCAAGCTACTCAACAAAGGACTAGAGCAGCAAAAGGTCGCCCTGTCGGGAAGCCAAAAGCTGGTCTCGGATTCCGACCAATGTCGCACAGATCCGGCATGGGCTGGCGTAAGATCCCATTATGTTCGGGCGCAGTATCATAACCCCGAGCGTAGGGAAGACAATTATTCAAGAACCGGATCGACGGGGCAGCACCACAGGGCTACACATAACTGGAGCAACATCGCTCTAGTAGTCGAGAAAGACGCAATCGCTGCACTCAATCCGAGGAATCCTTCCCAAAAGGGAGAAGATAAAGAAAAACGTCGGGAGGAGGATCGTCAGAAAATGCCACCTCCTAGACATGAAAACCGTCCGGCTAAACCTTACCATGGTGGGAACGACGGACGAAGGAACGACGGAAACCATGCTGGTACAAGCCGGCAGGGGGCTCGTCACAGTTAAGAACCTCCCCGGAACCGGAATAATGACGCTCCGGACGGAGGCCGGCGATCAGCCGGAAACAACCCAGCTGCACTACCCTCTCCACTGCACAGTTATCACAATGGCCCCCAAGGGGTCAAGGAGGACGACATGACGGAGGAGGTGGTGGCACAAGCGGAAGTCCGGCTCCAAGGCACCGCGCCCACAGCCGATATTCGGGACGATCCCTATCCCCGAACGACGCAAGGCACAGGATCAACTCCAACATAGAGGCTCGGTGCTATGAAAACGATGACGTGTACGTGGGCCCAAAGTGCATTGGACCACGCATCAGAGCTACAAAATTCCCGGAAGGATTTGCTATCTCAAGACATATTCAAGCCTACGATGGCATTGCTCGGCCAGACACCTGGTTACAGGACTTCTTCCAAGCTTGCTACATTGCTCAAGGAAGAAACAGCCTGGTCGCAACCCGATATCTCCCACTTATGTTGCGGAAGACGGCGCGATCATGGCTCAATGAACTTCCGGCAAACACCATCCACAACTGGTATGACTTACAAAGTGCGTTCTTTCGGAATTTCGAAGGCACATATCGGAGGCCCTGTACGGTTGGAGACCTACAGCGTTGCACCCAGAAAGCCGGAGAAACTTGCCGAGATTATCTCGGACGATGGATTGACACCAAGAACTCCTACGAGTGAGTAAATGATCAAACTGCGATTGAAGCTTTTATTTCAGGTCTCCCAATTGGATTACTGCGCCATCGCTTGAAGTGTGACAAGGTTACTGATCTGGGAGAGATGATAGAAACAGCGAGCAAGTATGCAGATCCTGGCTGTACCACAGTCAGCAAAGACAAAGCAACTGGCTCTGAAACACAAAAACACATCGGAAGAAAAACCCAACGCGGAGACAGCAGTAGTCACTACTATTTCCGGGACTGGAGGACGAGGAGGACGTGGTGGAGGCCGCGGGCGTGGTCGTGGGACAACAAGGGTCCAAGGTAGAGGAGAGCAACAACCAGGCAAAACCTACACTTGGGCCGACATTGCCAATAACCCAAGTGTGCATCACTTAGACGCCAATGGGGGCTCGTCCCACACCAACGCTGAATGTCGTTTTAACGATGACATCAAGAGAGATGATACTGCGGGTTACAAAGCTAAGCGGAAGAAGGGAAAGAAAAATCCCGAAAAAGAAAAAGAGACCAAGGAAGATTCCGACATGGAGGAAGCCGACGCTTCAAATCCCAAGTCAGAAGGGAAGAAAACGTTTCATACCAAGAAGGACACTTATGTCACCTTCCTCGGATCTCAACCAGCAAAGGTCAAGAAAGAAGTTCTCCACGAGCTCAACGCAATAGTTCTGGCTGTCCTTCAGTATTTGGACTGGTCGGAGGTGGCAATCACATTTGACCACGCTGATCATCCGCCTAAGTTGCATAGGCGAGGAAAATTCGCCTTAATCATCAATCCACTTATTGACGGTTATGGTTTCTCCAAGACCCTCATGGACGGTGGTAGTAGCATCAATATTATGTAGAAACGCTACGCCGGATGAAGATCTCGGAAACATAGCTTAACCATAGCTCTGTGATTTTTCACGGGGTTGTACCAGGAAGGCAAGCTGATTCCCTGGGAGAGATCACTTTGGATGTTACTTTTGGAACACCAAAAAATTATCGAATGGAGGCACTTTCCTTCGAAGTGGTCCCATTCAAGAGCGCATACCATGCTATATTCGGACGTCCGGCTTACTAGGCTTTTATGGCTTGTCCGTGTTACATTTACAATATGATGAAAATTCTAGGTCCCAACGGCGTGATCACCATTAGGGGAGACCCGAAGAAAGCGCGAGAGTGCGAGGATGGAAATGCCACCTTTGCCGAAGCCGTCCTGCATGCCCAGGAGTACCAGGAGATCAAGAAGAACATAGATCCGTCCGAGATGCCCGCGACGAAGAAGGAGGTGACAAAACAAAATACGGAGTTCAAGGCATCAGAAGAGACGAAGAAGACGCCATTGAAGGATGATGACCCCTCCAAGGTGACCCAGATAGGCGTAGGCCTACGTAGCGCATAGGAAGGCGCGCTCGTCAAGTTCCTCCGAGCAAATCAAGATATCTTCGCATGGCAGCCATCTGACATGACCGGAGTAACTAGGGAACTTGCCGAGCACTCTCTAAATGTAAATCCGAACACTAAACCCGTCAAACAGTCGTTACGACGGTTTGGTGACGAAAAGCGTAAGGCAATAGCTAAGGAACTAGTGCGGCTCGAGTTAGCCGGATTCATAGAAGAGGTCATCCATACTGAATGGTCGGCCAACCCTGTAATGGTCCCTAAAAAGGACACTTCTGATTTAAGGATGTGTGTTGATTATACTGCCTTGAACAAGGCTTGTCCAAAAGATCCGTTCGCTCTGCCTAGAATTGATCAAGTTATCGATTCTACGGCAGGCTCGGAACTCCTCTGTTTTCTCGACGCATATTCCGGTTATCACCAAATCCGGATGAAGGAATCTGACAGAATCAAGACTTCATTCATAACCCCTTTTGGAACCTTCTATTATGTTACGATGCCCTTTGGGCTGAAGAACGCAGGAGCTACGTACCAGCGCACGATGCAGCGTTGCCTCCATGATCAACTCGGGCGCAATGTACATGCATACGTGGATGATATCGTGGTCATGTCCAAAAAGAAGGAAACATTGGTTTCCGACTTAGAGGAGACGTTCGCCAATTTACGAAAATACAACATCATGCTTAACCCGAAGAAATGCTTCTTTGGAATACCAGCCAGAAAATTGTTAGGTTTTATTGTGTCTCAACGAGGCATAGAGGTGAACCATGACAAGATCAAGGATATTCTCAATATTTCCAGGCCAACTCGCCTGAAGGACGTACAAAGATTAACTGGTTGCATCCCCGCGGTCAGTCTATTTGTAAGCCGGCTTGGTGAAAGAGCCGCACCATTATACAAACTCCTGAAGAAAACCAAGGATTTTGTCTGGACTGACGAAGCCGAAGCTGCACTACAAGACCTGAAGAAAGTACTCTCATCTGCTCCTATCCTTGCAGCACCGAAACCTCAGGAACTGATGTTGCTTTACATTGCTGCGACAAATAGGGTTGTCAGTATAGTTATGGTGGTGGAGAGACCAGAAGAAAATCAGGAGCACCTGGTGCAACGTCCGACGTACTTTGTCAGCGAGGTCCTGACAGAATCAAAACAGCGATATCCACACTATCAAAAGTTGGCTTACAGTGTTTTTCTGGCATCTCGTAAGTTACGACACTATTTTCAGGAGCACCCAATTACCCAGGTGAGCAAAGCTCCCATGAGAGATATAATCAATAACAGCGATGCTACATGACACGTCGCCAAATGGGGCATAGAGCTCGGAGCTTTCGATATTGAGTACAAACCGCGGACAGCAATCAAATCCCAGATCCTTGCCGACTTTGTCGCTGATTGGACAGAGACCAAGGAGAACATGGTCCTCCCTGAGTCGGAATATTGGACCCTCTTTTTTGATGGATCCAAGGCTAGGGGGGGCTCGGGGGCTGGCGTGGTGCTCAAATCACCCCAAGGAGATAAACTTTTATATGTGCTGCAGATCCACTTCAAAGCGACAAACAACATTGCCAAGTATGAAGCACTGCTGCATGGAATCTGGATTGCTAAGGATATTGGCATCCGACGTTTGATGTGTTATGGAGATTCGGATCTTGTTGCTTAGCAAGCGTTAGATATTTGTAATGCAAATAAGCACATGGCAGCATATAAAGCTGTCGTGGATGATCTATCTAAATCGTGCGAGGGGTTTGAAGTTCAACACATCCCTCGAGTAGAAAATGAGGAAGCAGATGCACTATCTCAGATAGGTTCTGCGCGGAAAGAGGTTCCGGATGGCGCATTTTTAGAGCACCTCAAAGTTCCCTCGATAAAGGGAGTAGATGAGGAGTATCCGACCAAATCCGACTCACCTTTAATAGCAGTTCTGGCTGTAATTCCCAGCTGGACTCAACCCTACCTTGATTACTTGGTAGATGGCAAATTACCCGAAGACGAGGTGCTTCGCCGGCAGATTATCCGACGAGCAAAAGCCTATACTATTGTTAAAGGTGAGCTCCATAAACGGAGTGTTTCTAGGGGTTTTCAGCGCTGTGTATCTCTGGAAGAAGGAGTGGAAATCTTAAGAGAAATCCACGAAGGCGAGTGTGGTCACCATGCTGCAGCCAAATCTTTAGTGGCAAAAGCTTTTCGACATGTTTTTTTCTGGCTCACAGCTCAGGCAGATGCCGAACGATTAGTTAAGACATGCAAAGGCTGCCAAAAGTACGCCAAGCAAGCTCATTTTCCGGCTGATCAGCTGCGAACAATACCTATAACATGGCCTTTTGCGGTCTGGGGGCTTGATACGGTAGGACCTTTTAAACGAGCTCCAAGTGGATTTACTCACCTCTTAGTGATTGTGGATAAATTCACGAAATGGATCGAGGCTAAACCTGTCACTAGTTGTGATGGAGCAACAGCCAAAAGATTTGTCGAGAATGTTATAATCGGGTATGGTTATCCGCATAGCATTATCACGAACAACGGGAGTAACTTTTCAATGGGAGAGTTGGTTGAATTCTGCGATGAGCAAAATATCCGGCTTGACATTGCGTCAGTCGCACATCCACAGGCTAACGGACAAGTCGAAAGAGAAAATGGTTTAATTCTACAAGGCTTGAAACCAAGACTTGAAGCACCACTTTAACGCGCTGCGGGGGCTTGGGCAGAGGAACTACCCTCTGTAATTTGGAGTTTGCGAACAACTCCGAACAGGTCAACAGGATATACACCTTTCTTCTTGGTCTATGGCGCAGAAGCAGTTCTTCCTAGTGATTTGATTGATACTTCTCCTAGAGTGGCCGCATATATTGAAGAGGATGCTGAGATTTCTCGACAAAATGATCTCGACTTTGTCGAAGAAGTTCGCGTCGTTGCTGAAATGAGATCTACAGCCTATCAGCAGAAGTTACGCAAGTATCATAGCCAGAGAGTCCGCACTAGATCTTTCAATAAAGGTGATTTGGTTCTCCGGCTTGTGCAACAAAGAAAGCACAAACTTTCCCCAATATGGGAAGGGCCCTTCTTGGTTAGTCGAGTATTGCACAATGGGTCGTACTACTTAACTGACATTAGGCCAGTCAAAGAAAGACCTGCTACTAAGAAGAGAAAGAGAGCTGGAGGCAGTACAAATCTGGAAGAATTAGACAGACCATGGAATATTGCTCAGCTACGTCCCTTTTATTCTTAGTTTTATCTTTCTTTGTAATTATACGTATGTACATGCTCTGTGAGAAATAAAAATTTTGGTTACCTCAAAGTTTTCCTGAGAAGTTTTTACCATCTTATTTCCTAAAGATCATGTCATAGTCGAAAATCCTAGAATGCTTGAAAGTACTTTATGCTCATGTTCGTTCTGGTTTAGATTTCCGATTCTAAAACTGCTACCTTCGGGTATAACTCTAAAAAACTCTAGTCTTTACTTGGGTTATTTGTCTGATTGCTGGATGCGGGTATCTTCCGAGTAGTGAATTGTTGGTACTGGAAGCCGGCTTTGTTTCCGAGTTTAAACTGGTTTAGCAATTGAGCTCCGTTGCTCGGCAATGTTTCCGGCTGAAGGTTTAGCCGGCTCACGAAAGGGACGAGGCGGAAAGCCAGATAAAAGATAAGTAGAGGCGGAAAATTCCAAGTGCTTATGCAAACATTTCCGGCACACAAATAATCTAAGACAAAAGTGCTGAATAGATAAAAAAACTTAGCACTAGCAAAAGTCATAGTACTTAGTATTTACAATCGCATCAGGTTTTATCCGGAATAATACATAGTGTTCTGGTCTATGATGCAGGAGGAGATGAAGGATCTGCCGGCTCGCTGGCTACTCTGCCTTGATATCTTGCTGAGATGTCCTGATCCGAGATGGTCTGTTCATCGTCGAAAACTTCTTCGGCATCTTCTGGAGGAGGTGGCGGAGTATCCACGCGGGTGAAGAAGGGCGTCTAGTAGCTGGTCAGATCAGCTACGTGACACCCATATCCGGCGCAGGAGTGCATGATAGCTTGAAGGTCTTGCTCCTGGCCGTCTTCGTCTACTTTGCAGTACCCTCTGGTCACTTGCCATATCTCCATGTTTCCATGGTGGCTCATGACTATGGTGAGAGCGTTCTGCGCAGCGGTCCGCACGTAGGACATGTTCCAGTCCCGAACAAGCTGCGGCATCTCCTTGGCCTTCTCCCGCACTTGGAAGTCCGACATGCTTGGCATGTCCGGAATCCTAAGAAATTCACCAATGTCCTCAAGGGACTGGCGATAGTCATGAATGAGATCACCGACTTGAGTAAGCCGGTGAGTGCGGGGTTCGGACGAGGAGGAGTCCGTCAAGTTCAGAGGACCTACACACAAAACAAGTCAATGAAAATCCGACATTGATGAAAGTCGAAGAAAGAATAAATCGGATAGATGGAACATACCAAGAATGACGTCGTCAATCTTGACTTTCTCTTCCTGAAGACTCTGGAGTTCAGCCCAGAGCGCCTGGGAGATATCCTTCTCTCTGCCAACCTCATTTTTGAGGTCCGAGATAACCTTAACTTGAGCGGCAATCTTGAGATCGCGCTCTTCAGTGGCCATGGAGGAGGACTCGAGAACTTGAGCTATGCTCCTTTCATGATCAGCCTTAAGCTTATCCAGCTCTTGGCGAAGTCCCTTGTTCTCCACCACTAAGGTTTTGAGGTTCTCGGCCTCTTCAATCATAGTGATGGATTGTTTCACCAATGCTATAAGTCAAAAAGAACAACAGTTCAGAAAAATTCGATATTGGAAAAGTAAAAGACAAGGTTTGAATCTCGAAATGTTACCTTCGGCTTCATCCTTGGCTAGCTTGAGTTCAGCATTTTTAAGACGGAGAGCTTTGATTCTCTCCGCTTATCACAGATATTTTTTAACAATTCCTGGTTATAGGAATACACTTTCTGTAAGTCAGAATACCCAAAGTCAGAAAGCTACTTAAGACTCGGGCTAATATTTTTTGCTAAATATCAGCACGAGCCTTGGGGGCTACACTAGTTCGTTCTTTGGCATCCTAATGAAAGCATAAACTCGGATTTCTATATCCTACTTCATGCTTGGGGGCTAGAGGATATGATATAACATAAGGTAAAAACACAAGAGTTGGAATTCCGACTTACATATTGCTCGCGGGTGAGTTTGTCTAAACCCGCGGTCACCTCAACTGCCATCTTCTCGGCGAGAGTAAGAGGAATTACTGGGGCTGTTGGAAGCTCTCCAGTCCTGATCCTCTCGTCGCGAAGGCGGACCTGGGTGAGAAGGTCAGAGAACTTGACGTCCTCTGCTTCTTGTGCTTCCTCTTCGGGGGATATATGGCTTTTGTCCAGGACTTGCCTGGCCAGCCGCTGGATCTCCTCTGCAGATTTCCGGGATAAGCCAAACTTGGCAAGTCCGGGATTGCTGAGGAGGTTGTCGGCGAAGACTTCAGCCGAGGGATCATTACTCGGAGAGGGTTCACCCTTATCTTGAGATGACGCACCCACGGTGACGTCAGTGTGCGATCCAAGGATCACAGGCGCCGTTGGAGGAGCCGGATCTTCTGCAAGAACCGGAGAAGGAGTAATCGCCGGTGTTGCAGAAGGTTGAGGGGTAGGAGTCGAAGGATCCGTGACAGGGGAAGCTGTGGTAAGCTCCATCTGTCGCAGGGGCTTTGCAGGAATCCCTTTCCCCTTACCCTTGATGAGAGGCTTTGCTCTGAGAGTGTAATAAAGCCGGAAACATTACATCTCAGAAAGAAATTCAAGAAAGGTACAAAGGCGGAAATTGTGAATGAAGGTTACCTCTTCACAACGGGCACTTCCTTTGTGCCTACTGCCACTGTCGGAGCTTTGCGCTTCCTGAGCGCAAGGTCCGGCAATGGGACCACTTCAGCTTCCTGAGAAAACTCAGGAGGATATCCTTCGAGTGGAGAAAGCTCCGACTCGGGGAGTTCGGCAAGCTGAAAACAAGAAAACATATCAGCATTGCAATGTATGACTTAAAAGATTGAAACACGTAAAAGGTGTACTGATGGAAGCTTACCGCTACCACGGGGTTTTCCGCCGTGTGCATGTCTAGAGAGATCTCCGGAATTTTTCTCTCGATCCGCTCTTTAATTAGCCATTTGGTCTGGCTTATATAGCCTTGGCTGGTGTAGGCCTTGGGGCTGATGTGGAGAGAATCTCTTTTGGAAGACGTGATGGATTGGATCAGTCTATCCCCGTGGTACTGAAGTGGCTGGATCCGACGTGCGACCCAGCACTGAACTAAGTCGGATCCCCTGAGACCCTTATGCTTGATAAGATATTCGATCCGCCTCTTAGCGAGGATCAGATCGTCCGTAAGAGCCGGAGCAGCCTCATCCCAGGAAGGCTGGGTTGTGGCGGCTCCATCGACAAAAGCTGGCAAAGCAGTAGCTTTGCCAGGAGCCGGAATATCCCTATGATAGAAAAAGGTGGCTGGCCATTGTTTGACCGAGTCACTGGCAGCGATTTTGGCATAGGACCGGTCTCGCCTAATAGAAAAACTAATAGTGCCGTGATATAAGGAACACAGGCGGTAATAGAATTTCTCCGGACATGAAAGTAATACCAGAAAAGGAGCAAACTCGGCCTAATCCCGAGAAAGCCCTCGCAAAGCGCAGGAAACGCGCTCATCTCTAGAAGGGAGTTGGGAGGAAAATTATGGAGTTGAACTCCATAATGGTCAATCACCTCGGAGAAGAACTCTGAGGGAGGAAAAGACAAACCTCGGTCCAGATGGGTGCCGAAGTGAACGCGCTCGCCCTCGCGCGGATTGGGGATGGTTTCGCCGGAACCGCTCCACCAGTCACCAGCGGCGAGAAGCCCCTCCTTCTCCATGTTCTTAAGCGCCGCCTTGTTGAGGGCGCAAGGGATCCAGATTCCCCGGAAACTTTCTTTTTCTGCAGCTGCTTCTTCCGACGCTGCCGCCGCCGCCAAAGAGGAAGAAGTGGATGAAGCCATTTCTCTCCGGTGGAAAGGGGTGACCCTAAAGTGGCGGCGCTGGGAGCTCTGTGGGAGGAAAACGAAAGGGCTCTGGGCGCGCTGGATATTTGGGAAGAAAGGAACGGCGAAAGGCAGGTGGGGAGGAGAAGAAAAAATCTAAACCCCTTATATCTACCTACCTACGCCAAGATTTGTGCAAATGCTATAGTGTAATCGCCACGCGTCGTGGAAAGAACTGGGAAGGGCCCGCGCGATGATTGTGTCGCCTTGATCTCCACGCACGCATTGAAACGGTGCCTCGGTTCCGCGAACTGCGGACCCACCAACGGTCGTGCTGATAGAACGTCTGTCAGATGATGTAACTTGACCATGCTTGTGTCAGGTGGCGTTAGAGACCAAGTTTCCGGCTTATTTTAAAAGCGAGCTAGAAAATCCGACTAACTAATTGAAAGGTCCGACTTATTTTTGAAGACCCGGATCGTACTTTTTGTTATAAAGTTTTAGGAACCCTTCCAGATTCTGCAAACCGAAGATCAAGCTAGGTGATGATAAAATCCGACTTTGGATCTTGGAGGCCTCCGGGGGCTACTGTTGGGGATATACTTTCCGAGTATCCTCAACGTTCCTCACTGACCAGGGTGGCCCACTTTGGGTTAGAGCTTTGCTTCACGGGCGGCCCAGTTAGAGAGAGAAGACGGAGTCCCATCCGGCTACGGGAAGGCCCAGAAGACTTACCGACTTAGGCCCATAATGTTACTTGTAGTTCAAGATGTACTCTATAACCAACTCTTAGTCGTAGCCGGATTGATCTCTCCTGTAAACCCTAGGCCGGTAATCTATATAAGCCGTCCTAGGGAGAGCCTTTAGGGCAACACCAGAAGACCAATAGTCTACAATCTCAACTCGCACAGGCGAAACCCTTGTAACCCATATTCCGGCTTTGCCGTATTATTGGATTGATAGCAGGAGTAGGGTCCGTCCAAAGCTGGCGGATTCGAACCTGGGTAAACTTGTGTGCTCACCGTCTCGAAACACCGTACGCCTCACACCCCTCTCTTCCGCACACCTCGAGGACCCCCTCATGGCATACTTGTCATCAATCCGACGACAAATATCTCATGAAAACGGCCATAAAACGCGAAAACGACGGGTTTTTGGTCGTGACGCTCAAACATGTATCGGGTCTCATGGTCGTTGGAAATCGCTCTGAAACTCAAAAAATTATGGGCAATATCTCTCAAACATGTATCTGGTCTGATGGTCGTTGGAAATCGCTGTAAAACCCCAAAACTATGGGCAATAGCTCATGAAAACAGCCATTAAGCGCGAAAATGACGAGGTTTTGGTCATAACTCTCAAACATGTATTGGGTCTTAAGGTCGTTGGAAATCGCTGTGAAAACCCAAAAATATGGGCAATAGCTCATGAAAACGGATATTACGCGCGAAAACAACGAGTTTTTGGTCATAACTCTCAAACATTTATCGGGTCTTATGGTCGTTGTAAATCAACCTAGAACCCCGAAACTATGGGCAATAGCTCATGCAAAACAGCCATACAACGCAAAAATGACGAATTTTTGGCCATATCTCTCAAACATTTATCGGGTCTTATGGTCATTGGAAATGATTTTTAAACCCTAAAACAATGGGCAATAGCTCATGAAAACGGTCATTAAGCGTGAAACCGACGAGTTTTTGGTAGTGACTCTCACATGTATCGGGTCTTACGATCGTTGGAAATCTTAGTGAAAACCCAAAACTATGGGCAAGAGCTCATGAAAACGGCCAGTAAGCGCGAAAACGATGAGTTTTTGGTCATAACTCTTAAACATGTATCGGGTCTTACGGTCGTTGTAAATCTCCATAGACCCCAAAACAATGTTCAATATCTCATATAAATGGCCATAAAATACGAAAACGACGGGTTTTTGGTCATGATGCTCAAACATGTGTCGGGTCTCACGGTCGTTGGGGATCGCTCTGAAACCCGAAAACTATGGGCAGTAGCTCATGAAAACGGCCATTAAGCGCGAAAACGATGAGGTTTTGGTCATAACTCTCAAACATGTATCGGGTCTTACGGTCCTTATAAATCTCCATAGAACCCAAAAACTATGGGCAATAGCTTATGAAAACGACCATTAAGCGCGAAAACGACGAGTTTTTGGTCATAACTCTCAAACATTTATCGGGTCTTATGGTCGTTGTAAATCGCCCTAGAACACCAAAACTATGGGCAATAGCTCATGAAAACAGTCATAAAACGCGAAAATAATGAGTTTTTGTTCTTATCTCTCCAACATTTATCGGGTCTTATGGTCATTGGAAATCAACTTTAAACCCTAAAACAATGGGCAATAGCTCATGAAAACGGCCATTTAGCGTGAAAACGACGAGTTTTTGGTCGTGACTCTCAAACATGTATCGGGTCTTACGGTCATTGGAAATCGCTCTGAAAACCCAAAACTAAGGGCGGTAGCTCATGAAAACGGTCATTAAGCGTGAAAACGATAAGTTTTTGGTAATAACTCTCAAACAGCATTGGGTCTTACGGTAGCTGTAAATCTCCATAGAACCCAAAACTATGGGCAATATCTCATTTGAATGGCCATAAAACACGAAAACGACGGGTTTTTGGTCGTGACTCTCAAACATGTATCGGTTCTGACAGTCGTTGGAAATCGCTCTGAAACCCGAAACTATGGGTAATAGCTCATGAAAACGTCCATTAAGCGCGAAAACGATGAGTTTTTGATCATAACTCTCAAACATGTATCGTGTCTTAGGGTCGTTGAAAATCGCTCTGAAAACCCAAAACTATGGGCAATAGCTCATGAAAACGGCCATTAAGCGCGAAAACGATGAGTTAGTGGTCCTAACTCTCAAACAGCATTGGGTCTTATGGTCATTGTAAATCTCCATAGAACCCAAAACTATGGGCAATATCTCATTTAAATGGCGAAAACCGCGAAAATGACTGGTTTTTGGTCGTGACTCTCAAACATGTATCGGGTCTTATGGTCATTCGAAATCAATTTTAAACCCTAAAACAATGGGCAATAGCTCATGAAAACGGCCATTAAGCGTGAAAACAACGAGTTTTTGGTCGTGACTCTCAAACATGTATCGGGTCTTACGGTCATTGGAAATCGCTTTGAAAACCCAAAACTAAGGGCAATAGCTCATGAAAACGATCATTAAGCGTGAAAACGATAAGTTTTTGGTCATAACTCTGAAACAACATTGGGTCTTACGGTAGTTGTAAATCTCCATAGAACCCAAAACTATGGGCAGTATCTCATTTAAATGGCCATAAAACACGAAAACGACGGGTTTTTGGTCGTGACTCTCAAACATGTATCGGTTCTGACGGTCGTTGGAAATCGCTCTGAAACCCGAAACTATGGGTATAGCTCATGAAAACGTCCATTAAGCGCAAAAACGACGAGGTTTTGGTGATAACTCTCAAACATGTATCTAGTCTCACGGTCGTTGGAAATCGCTCACAAAACTCAAAACTATGGGCAATAGCTCATGAAAACAGCCATTAAGCGCGAAAACGACGAGTTTTTTTCATAACTCTCAAACGTTTGTTGGGTCTTACGGTCGTTGTTAATCTCCATAGAACCCAAAAGAATGGGCAATAACTCATGAAAACGGCCATAAAACGCGAAAACGACCGGTTTTTGGTCGTGTCGCTCAAACATGTATCGGGTCTAAAACCCCAAAATTATGGGAAATAGCTCATGAAAATGGCCATTAAGCACGAAAACGACGAGGGTTTGGTCATAACTCTCAAACATGTATCGGGTCTTATGGTCATTGGAGATCGATCTAAAAACACAAAACTATGGGCAATAGCTCATGAAAACGACCATTAAACGCGAGAATGACGAGTTTTTGGTCATAACTCCCAACATGTATCATCTTACGGTCCTTGTAAAGCTCCATAGAATCCCAAAACTATGGGCAATAGGTTATGAAAACGGCCATTAAGCGCGAAAACGACGAGTTTTTGGTCATAACTCTCAAACATTTATCGGGTCTTATGGTCATTGTAAATCGCTCTAGAACCCCGAAACTATGGCCACTAGCTCATGAAAACAGCCATAAAGCGCGAAAACGACGAGTTTTTGGTCATATCTCTCAAACATTAATCGGGTCTTATGGTCATTGGAAATCTTTTTTAAACCCTAAAACTATGGGAAATAACTCATGAAAACGGCCATTAAGCGTGAAACCGACGAGTTTTTGGTAGTGACTCTCAAACATGTATCGGGCCTTACGGTCAATGGAAATCATAGTGAAAACCCAAAACTATGGGCAACAGCTCATGAAAACGGCCAGTAAGCACGAAAATGATGAGTTTTTGGTCATAACTCTCAAACATGTATCGGGTCTTACGGTCGTTGTAAATCTCCATAGACCCCAAAACAATGGGCAATATCTCATATAAATGGCCATAAAATGCGAAAACGACGGGTTTTGGGTCATGACGCTCAAACATGTGTCGGGTGTCACGGTCGTTGGGGATCGCTCTGAAACCCGAAAACTATGGGCAATAGCTCATGAAAACAGCCATTAAGCGCGAAAACGACGAGTTTTTGGTCATAACTCTTAAACATGTATGGGGTCTTACGGTCCTTGTAAATCTCCATAGAACCCCCAAACTATGGGCAATAGCTTATGAAAACGACCATTAAGCGTGAAAACAACGAGTTTTTGGTCATAACTCTCAAACATTTATCAGGTCTTATGGTCGTTGTAAATCGCCCTAGAACACCGAAACTATGGGCAATAGCTCATGAAAATAGCCATAAAACGCGAAAAGGACGAGTTTTTGGTCATATCTCTCAAAAATTTATCGGGTCTTATGGTCATTGGAAATCAATTTTAAACCCTAAAACAATGGGCAATAGCTCATGAAAACGGCCATTAAGCGTGAAAACAACGAGTTTTTGGTCGTGACTCTCAAACATGTATCGCCTCTTACGGTCATTGGAAATCGCTCTGAAAACCCAAAACTAAGGGCAATAGCTCATGAAAACGATCATTAAGCGTGAAAACGATAAGTTTTTGGTCATAACTCTCAAACAGCATTGGGTCTTACGGTAGTTGTAAATCTCCATAGAACCCAAAACTATGGGCAGTATCTGATTTAAATGGCCATAAAACGCGAAAACGACGGGTTTTTGGTCGTGACTCTCAAACATGTATCGGTTCTGACGGTCGTTGGAAATCGCTCTGAATCCCGAAACTATGGGCAATAGCTCATGAAAACGTCCATTAAGCGCAAAAACGATGAGGTTTTTGTGATAACTCTTAAACATGTATCTGGTCTCACGGTCGTTGGAAATCGCAGACAAAACTCAAAACTATGGGCAATAGCTCATGAAAACAGCCATTAAGCGCGAAAACGACGAGTTTTTGGTCATAACTCTCAAACGTTTGTTGGGTCTTACGGTCGTTGTTAATCTCCATAGAACCTAAAAGAATGGGCAATATCTCATGAAAACGGCCATAAAACGCGAAAACGACCGGTTTTTGGTCGTGAAGCTCAAACATGTATCAGGTCTGATGGTCATTGGAAATCGGTCTGAAACCCCAAAACTATGGGAAATAGCTGATGAAAATGGCCATTAAGCACGAAAACGACGAGGTTTTGGTCATAACTCTCAAACATGTATCGGGTCTTATGGTCATTGGAGATCGATCTAAAAACCCAAAACTATGGGCAATAGCTCATGAAAACGGCCATTAAACGCGAGAATGACGAGTTTTTGGTCATAACTCTCAAACATGTATCATCTTACGGTCCTTGTAAACCTCCATAGAATCCCAAAACTATGGGCCATAGCTTATGAAAACGACCATTAAGCGTGAAAACGATGAGTTTTTGGTGATAACTCTCAAACATTTATCGGGTCTTATGGTCGTTGTAAATCGCCCTAGAACCCCGAAACTATGGGCAATAGCTCTTGAAAAACAGCCATACAACGCCAAAATGATGAATTTTTAGTCATATCTCTCAAACATTTATCGGGTCTTATGGTCATTGGAAATCTTTTTTAAACCCTAAAACTATGGGCAATAGCTCATGAAAACGGCCATTAAGCGTGAAAACGACGAGTTTTTGGTAGTGACTCTCAAACATGTATCGGGTCTTACGGTCGTTGGAAATCGCACTGAAAACCCAAAACTATGGGCAAGAGCTCATGAAAACGACCATTAAGCGCGAGAACGATGAGTTTTTTGTCATCACTCTCAAACAACATTGGGTCTTACGATCGTTGTAAATCTCCATGGAACCCAAAACAATGGGCAATATCTCATATAAATGGCCATAAAATGCGAAAACGACGGGTTTTGGGTCATGACGCTCAAACATGTGTCGGGTCTCACGGTCGTTGGGGATCGCTCTAAAACTAGAAAACTATGGGCAGTAGCTCATGAAAACGGCCATTAAGCGCGAAAACGATGAGTTTTTGGTCATAGCTCTCAAACATGTATCGGGTCCGACAGTCCTTGTAAATCTCCATTGAACCCCAAAACTATGGGCAATAGCTTATGAAAACGACCATTAAGCGCGAAAATGACGATATTTTGGTCATAACTCTCAAACATTTACCGGGTCTTATGATCGTTGTAAATCGCCCTAAACACCGAAACTACGGGCAATAGCTCATGAAAACAGACATAAAACGAGAAAACGACGAGTTTTTGGTCATATCTCTCGAACATTTATCGGGTCTTATGGTCATTGGAAATCATTTTTAAACCCTAAAACAATGGGCAATAGCTCATGAAAACGGCCATTAAGCGTGAAAACGACGAGTTTTTGGTCGTAAGTCTCAAACATGTATTGGGTCTTACGGTCGTTGGAAATCACTCTGAAAACCCAAAACTATGGGCAATAGCTCATGAAAACGACCATTAAGCATGAAAACGATGAGTTTTTGGTCATAACTCTCAAACATCATCGGGTCTTATGGTAGTTGTAAATCTCCATAGAACCCAAAACTATGGGCAATATCTCATGGAAATGGCCATTAAACGCGAGAATTACGAGTTTTTGGTCATAACTCGCAAACATGTATCGTCTTATGGTCCTCGTAAACTTCCATAAAATCCCAAAACTATGGGCAATAGCTTATGAAAACGACCATTAAGCGTGAAAATGACGAGTTTTTGGTCATAACTCTCAAACATTTATCGGGTCTTATGGTCGTTGTAAATCGACCTAGAACCCCGAAACTATGGGCAATAGCTCATGAAAAACAACCATACAACGCCAAAATGACGAATTTTTGGTCATATCTCTCAAACGTTTATCGTGTCTTATGGTCATTGGAAATCTTTTTTAAACCCTAAAACTATGGGCAATAGCTCATGAAAACGGCCATTAAGCGTGAAAACGACGAGTTTTTGGTAGTGACTCTCAAACATGTATCGGGTCTTACGGTCGTTGGAAATCGCATTAAAAACCCAAGACTATGGGCAAGAGCTCATGAAAACGGCCATTAAGCGCGAAAACGATGAGTTTTTGGTCATAACTCTCAAAATACATTGGGTCTTACGGTCATTGTAAATCTCCGTAGAACCCAAAACTATGGGAAATATCTCATATCAATGGCCATAAAATGCAAAAACAACGGGTTTTGGGTCATGACGCTCAAACATGTATTGGGTCTCACGGTCGTTGGAGATCGCTCTGAAACTCGAAAACTATGGGCAATAGCTCATGAAAACGGCCATTAAGCGCGAATATGATGAGTTTTTGCTCATAACTCTCAAACATGTATCGGGTCTTACGGTCCTTGTAAATCTCCATAGAACCCAAAATCTATGGGCAATAGCTTATGAAAACGACCATTAAGCGCAAAAACAACGAGTTTTTGGTCATAACTCTCAAACATTTATCGGGTTTTACGGTCGTTGTATATCGACCTAGAACATAGAAACTTTGGGCAATAGCTCATGAAAACAGCCGTAAAACGCGAAAACGACGAGTTTTTGGTCATATCTCTCGAACATTTATCGGGTCTTATGGTCCTTGGAAATCATTTTTGAACCCTATAACAATGGGCAATAGCTCATGAAAACGGCCATTAAGCGTGAAAACGACGAGTTTTTGGTCGTAAGTCTCAAACATGTATCGGGTCTGACGGTCGCTGGAAATCACTCTGAAAACCCCAAACTATGGGCAATAGCTCATGAAAATGACAATTAAGCGTGAAAACGATGAGTTTTTAGTCATAACTCTCAAACAGCATTGGGTCTTATGGTAGTTGTAAATCTCCATAGAACCCAAAACTATGGGCAATATCTCATGAAAACGGCCATTAAACGCGAGAATTACGAGTTTTTGGTCATAACTCGCAAACATGTATCGTCTTATGGTCCTTGTAAACTTCCATAAAATTCCAAAACTATGGGCAATAGCTTATGAAAACGACCATTAAGCGTGAAAACGATGAGTTTTTGTCATAACTCTCAAACATTTGTCGGGTCTTATGCTCGTTGTAAATCGCCCTAGAACCCGGAAACTATGGGCAATAGCTCATGAAAACAGCCATAAAACGCAAAAACGACGAGTTTTTGGTCATATCTCTCAAACGTTTATCGGGTCTTATGGTCATTGGAAATCTTTTTTAAACCCTAAAACTATGGGCAATAGCTCATGAAAACGGCAATTAAACGTGAAAACGACGAAGTTTTTGGTAGTGACGCTCAAACATGTATCGGGTATTACGGTCATTGGAAATCGCACTGAAAATCCAAAACTATGGGCAAGAGCTCATGAAAACGGCCATTAAGCGCGAAAACGATGAGTATTTGGTCATAACTCTCAAACAACATTGGTTCTTACGGTCGTTGTAAATTTCCATAAAAACCAAAACTATGGGCAATATCTCATATAAATGGCCTTAAAACGCAAAAACGACGGGTTTTGGGTCAGGATGCTCAAACATGTATCGGGTCTCACGGTCGTTGGAGATCGCTCTGAAACTCGAAAACTATGGGCAATAGCTCATGAAAACGGCCATTAAGCCCGAAAACGATGAGTTTTGCTCATAACTCTCAAACATGTATCGGGTCTTACGGTCCTTGTAAATCTCCATAGAACCCAAAAACTATGGGCAATAGCTTATGAAAACGACCATTAAGCGCAAAAACAAAGAGTTTTTGGTCATAACTCTCAAACATTTATCGGGTCTTACGGTCGTTGTATATCGACCTAGGACACAGAAACTATGGGCAATAGCTCATGAAAACAGCCATAAAACGCGAAAACGATGAGTTTTTGGTCATATCTCTCGAACATTTATCGGGTCTTATGGGCATTGGAAATCATTTTTAAACCCTATAACAATGAGCAATAGCTCATGAAAACGGCCATTAAGCGTGAAAACGACGAGTTTTTGGTCGTAAGTCTCAAACATGTATCGGGTCTTACGGTCGTTGGAAATCGCTCTGAAAACCCAAAACTATGGGCAATAGCTCATGAAAACGACCATTAAGCGCGAAAACGATGAGTTTTTGGTCATAACTCTCAAACATTTATCGGGTTTTATGGTCGTTGTATATCGACCTAGAACACAGAAACTTTGGGCAATAGCTCATGAAAACAGCCGTAAAACGCGAAAACGACGAGTTTTTGGTCATATCTCTAGAACATTTATCGGGTCTTATGGTCATTGGAAATCATTTTTAAACCCTATAACAATGGGCAATAGCTCATGAAAACGGCCATTAAGCGTCGAAACGACGAGTTTTGGTCGTAAGTCTCAAACATGTATCGGGTCTTACGGTCGTTGGAAATCGCTCTGAAAACCCAAAACTATGGGCAATTGCTCATGAAAACGACCATTAAGCGTGAAAACGATGAGTTTTTGGTCATAACTCTCAAACAGCATTGGGTCTTATGGTAGTTGTAAATCTCCATAGAACCCAAAACTATGGGCAATATCTCATGAAAACGGCCATTAAACGCGAGAATTACGAGTTTTTGGTCATAACTCGCAAACATGTATCGTCTTATGGTCCTTGTAAACTTCCATAAAATTCCAAAACTATGGGCAATAGCTTATGAAAACGACCATTAAGCGTGAAAACGACGAGTTTTTGGTCATAACTCTTAAACATTTATCGGGTCGTATGGTCGTTGTAAATCGACCTAGAACCCCGAATCTATGGGCAATAGCTCATGAAAAACAGCCATACAACGCCAAAATGACGAATTTTTGGTCATATCTCTCAAACGTTTATCGTGTCTTGTGGTCATTGGAAATCTTTATTAAACCCTAAAACTATGGGCAATAGCTCATGAAAACGGCCATTAATCTTGAAAACGACGAGTTTTTGTAGTGACTCTCAAACATGTATCGGGTCTTACGGTCGTTGGAAATCGCACTAAAAACCCAAAACTGTGGGCAAGAGCTCATGAAAACGGCCATTAAGCGCGAAAACGATGAGTTTTTGGTCATAACTCTCAAACAACATTGGGTCTTACGGTCATTGTAAATCTCCATAGAACCCAAAACTATGGGCAATATCTCATATAAATGGCCATAAAATGCAAAACAACGGGTTTTGAGTCATGACGCTCAAACATGTATCGGGTCTCACCGTCGTTGGAGATCGCTCTGAAACTCGAAAACTATGGGCAATAGCTCATGAAAACGGCCATTAAGCGTGAAAACGATGAGTTTTTGCTCATAACTCTCAAACATGTATCGGGTCTTACGGTCCTTGTAAATCTCCATAGAACCCAAAAACTATGGGCAATAGCTTATGAAAACGACCATTAAGCGCAAAAACAAAGAGTTTTTGGTCATAACTCTCAAACATTTATCGGGTCTTACGGTCGTTGTATATCGACCTAGGACACAGAAACTATGGGCAATAGCTCATGAAAACAGCCATAAAACGCGAAAACGACGAGTTTTTAGTCATATCTCTCGAACATTTATCGGGTCTTATGGTCATTGGAAATCATTTTTAAACCCTATAACAATGAGCAATAGCTCATGAAAACGGCCATTAAGCATGAAAACGATGAGTTTTGGTCGTAAGTCTCAAACATGTATCCGGTCTTACGGTCGTTGGAAATCGCTCTGAAAACCTAAAACTATGGGCAATAGCTCATGAAAACGACCATTAAGCGTGAAAACGACGAGTTTTTGGTCATAACTCTCAAGCAGCATTGGGTCTTATGGTAGTTGTAATTCTCCATAGAGCCCAAAACTATGGGCAATATCTCATTTAAATGGCCATAAAACGAGAAAACAACGGGTTTTTGGTCGTGACTCTCAAACATGTATCGGTTCTGATGGTCGTTGCTAATCGCTCTGAAAACCCGAAACTATGGGAAATAGCTCATGAAAACGTCCATTAAGCGCGAAAACGACGAGGTTTTGGTCAAAACTCTCAAACATGTATCTAGTCTCACGGTCGTTCGAAATCACTCTGAAAACCCAAAACTATGGGCAATAGCTCATGAAAACAGCCATTAAGCGCGAAAACGACGAGTTTTTTGTCATATCTCTCAAACAACATTGGGTCTTATGGTCGTTGTAAATCTCCATAGAACCCAAAAGTATGGGCAATATCTCATGAAAACGGCCATAAAACGCGAAAACGACCAGTTTTTGGTCGTGACGCTCAAACATGTATCGGGTCTGATGGTCGTTGGAAATCGCTCTGAAAACCCAAAACTATGGGCAATAGCTCATGAAAACGGCCATTAAGCGCGAGAATGACGAGTTTTTGGTCACAACTCACAAACATATATCGTCTGACGGTCCTTGTAAACCTCCATAGAATCCCAAAACCATGGGTAATAACTTCTGAAAACGACCATTAAGCACGAAAACGACGAGTTTTTGGTCATAACTCTCAAACATTTGTCGGGTCTTATGCTCGTTGTAAATCGCCCTAGAACCCGGAAACTATGGGCAATAGCTCATGAAAACAGCCATAAAACGCAAAAACGACGAGTTTTTGGTCATATCTCTCAAACGTTTATCGGGTCTTCTGGTCATTGGAAATCTTTTTTAAACCCTAAAACTATGGGCAATAGCTCATGAAAACGGAAATTAAACGTGAAAACGACGAGTTTTTGGTAGTGACGCTCAAACATGTATCGGGTATTACGGTCATTGGAAATCGCACTGAAAATCCAAAACTATGGGCAAGAGCTCATGAAAACGGCCATTAAGCGCGAAAACGATGAGTATTTGGTCATAACTCTCAAACAACATTGGTTCTTACGGTCGTTGTAAATTTCCATAAAAACCAAAACTATGGGCAATATCTCATATAAATGGCCTTAAAACGCAAAAACGACGGGTTTTGGGTCAGGATGCTCAAACATGTATCGGGTCTCACGGTCGTTGGAGATCGCTCTGAATCCCGAAAACTATGGGCAATAGCTCATGAAAATGACCATTAAGCACGAAAACGACGAGTTTTTGGTCATAACTCTCAAACATGTACCGGGTCTTACAGTCCTTGTAAATCTCCATAGAGCCCCAAAACTATGGGCAATAGCTTATGAAAACAACCATTAAGCGCGAAAACGGCGAGTTTTTGATCATAACTCTCAAACATTTATCGGGTCTTATGGTCGTTGTAAAACGCCCTAGAACACCGAAACTATGGGCAATAGCTGATGAAAACAGCCATAAAACGCGAAAACTACGAGTTTTTGGTCATATCTCTCAAACATTTATCGGGTCTTATGGTCATTGGAAATCATTTTTAAACCCTAAAACAATGGGCAATAGTTCATGAAAACGGCCATTAAGCGTGAAAACGACGAGTTTTTGGTCGTGACTCTCAAACATGTATCGGGTCTTACGGTCTTTGGAAATCGCTCTGAAAACCCAAAACTAAGGGCTATAGCTCATGAAAACGGCCATTAAGCGTGAAAACGATAAGTTTTTGGTCATAACTCTGAAACAACATTGGGTCTTACGGTAGTTGTAAATCTCCATAGAACCAAAAACTATGGGCAATATCTCATTTAAATGGCCATAAAACGCGAAAACAACGGGTTTTTGGTCGTGACTCTCAAACATGTATCAGTTTTGACGGTCATTGGAAATCGCTCTGAAAACCTGAAACTATGGGCAATAGCTCATGAAAACGTCCATTAAGCGCGAAAACGACGAGGTTTTGGTCATAACTCTCAAACATGTATCTAGTCTCACGGTCGTTGGAAATCGCTCTAAAAACCCAAAACTATGGGCAATAGCTCATGAAAATAGCCATTAAGCTCGAAAACGCCGAGTTTTTGGTCATAACTCTCAAACGTTTGTAAGGTCTTACGGTCGTTGTAAATCTCCATAAAACCCAAATGTATGGGAAATATCTCATGAAAACGGCCATAAAACGCGAAAACAACAGGTTTTTGGTCGTGACGCTCAAACATGTATCGGGTCTGATGGTCGTTGGAAATCGCTCTGAAACTCGAAAATTATGGGCAATAGCTCATGAAAACGACCATTAAGCCCGAAAACGATGAGTTTTTGGTCATAATTCTCACACATTTATCGGGTCTTATGGTCGTTGTAAATCGCCCTAGAACCCCGAAACTATGGGCAATAGCTCATGAAAACAGCCATAAAACGCGAAAACGACGAGTTTTTGGTCATATCTCTCAAATGTTTATCGGGTCTTATGGTCATTGGAAATCTTTTTTAAACCCTAAAACTATGGGCAATAGCTCATTAAACAGCCATTAAGCGTGAAAACGACGAGTTTTTGGTCGTCACTCTCAAACATGTATCAGGTCTTACGGTCGTTGGAAATCTGTTTGAAAACCCAAAACTATGGGCAATAGCTCATGAAAACGGCCATTAAGCGCGAAAACGATGAGTTTTTGCTCCTAACTCTCAAACAGCATTGGGTCTTACGGTCATTGTAAATCTCCATAGAACCCAAAGATATGGGCAATATCTCATTTAAATGGCCAAAAACGCGAAAATGACGGTCTTTTGGTCGTGACTCTAAAGCATGTATCGGGTCTTACGATCGTTGGAAATTGCTCTGAAAACCCAAAATTATGGGAAATAGCTCATGAAAACGGCCATGAAGCGCGAAAACGACGAGGTTTTGGTAATAACTCGCAAACATGTATCGGGTCTTGCGATCGTTGGAAATCGCTCAGAAAACCCAAAACTATGGGCAATAGCTCATGAAAACGGCCATTAAGCGCGAAAACGACGAGTTTTTGGTCATAACTCTCAAACGTGTGTTGGGTCCTACGGTCGTTGTAAATCTCCATAGAACCCAAAAGTATGGGCAATATCTCATGAAAACGGCAATAAAACGCGAAAATGACGGGTTTTTGGTCATGACACTCAAACATGTACCGGTTCTTACGGTCATTGGAAATCGCTCTGAAACCCCAAAACTATGGGCAATAGCTCATGAAAACGGCCATTAAGCGTGAAAACGACGAGTTTTTGGTCATAACTCTCAAACATGTATCGGCTCCTACAATCGTTGGAAATCACTCTTAAAATCCAAAACTATGGGCAATAGCTCATGAAATCGGCCAGTAAGCACGAAAACGATGAGTTTTTGGTCATAACTCTGAAACATGTATTGGGTCTTATGGTCGTTGCAAATCACTCTGAAAACCCAAAACTATGGGCATTAGCTCGAGAAAACAGCCATTAAGCGCGAAAACGATGAGTTTTTGGTCATAACTCTTAAACATGTATTGGGTCTTACGGTCATTGTAAATCTCCATAGAACCCAAAACTTTGGGATATATCTCATGAAAATGGCCATAAAATGTGAAAACAATGGGTTCGTGACGCTCAAACATGTATCGGGCCTGACGGTCGTTGGAAATAACTCTGAAACCCCAAAACTCTGGGCATTAGTTCATGAAAACGGCCATTAAGCGCGAAAACGAGGAGTTTTTGGTCATAGCTGTCAAACATGTATCGGGTCTTACGGTCGTTAGAAATCACTCTGAAAACCCAAAACTATGGGCAATAGCTCATGAAAACGGGCATTAAGCGCGAAAACGACGAGTTTTTGGTTATAACTCTCAAACATGTATCAGGTCTTACGGTCATTGTAAATCTCCATAGAATCCAAAACTCTGGACAATATCTCATGAAAACGGCCATAAAACGTGAAAAGGATGGGTTTTTGTTCGTGATGCTCAAACATGTATGGAGTCTCATGGTCGTTGGAAATCGCTCTGAAACCCCAAAATTATGGGCAATAGCTCCTGAAAACGGCCATTAAGCATGAAAACAACGAGTTTTTGGTCATGACTCTCAAACATGTATCGGGTCTTACATTCGTTGGAAATCGGTCTGAAAACCAAAAACTATGGGCAATAGCTCATGAAAACGGCCATTAAGCGTGAAAACAATGAGGTTTTGGTCCTAACTCTCAGACAACATTGGGTCTTACGGTCGTTGTAAATCTCCATAGAACCCAAAACTATGGGAATATCTCTAAATGGCCATAAAACAAGGAAACGACGGGTTTTTGGTCGTGACTCTCAAACATGTATCGGTTCTGAAGGTCGTTGGAAATCGCTCTGAAAACCCAAAACTATGGGCAATAGGTCATGAAAACGGCAATTATGCGCGAAAATGACGAGGTTTTGGTCATAACTCTCAAACATGTATCGGGTCATACGGTCGTTGGAAATCGCTCTGAAAACCCAAAACTATAGGCAATAGCTCATGAAAACTGCAATTATGCGCGAAAATGACGAGGTTTTGGTCATAACTCTCAAACATGTATCGGGTCATACGGTCGTTGGAAATCGCTCTGAAACCCCAAAACTATGGGCAATAACTCATGAAAACGGCCATTAAGCGCGAAAACGACAAGTTTTTGGTCGTAACTCTCAAACATGTATTAGGTCTTACGGTCGTTGGACATTGCTCTGAAAACCCCAAACTATGGGCAATAGCTCATGAAAACGGCTATTAAGCATGAAAACGATGAGTTTTTGGTCATAACTCTCAAACATGTATCGGGTCTTACAGTCGTTGGAAATCGCTCTGAAAACCCAAAACTATGGGCAATAGCTCATGAAAACGGCCATTAAGCGCGAAAACGACCAGTTTTTGGTTGTAACTCTCAATCATGTATCAGGTCTTACGGTCGTTGGACATTGCTCTGAAAAGCCAAAACTATGGGTAATAGCTCATGAAAACGGCTATTAAGCATGAAAACGACGAGTTTTTGGTCATAACTCTCAAACATGTATCGGGTCTTACAGTCGTTGGAAATCGCTCTGAAAACCCAAAACTATGGGCAATAGCTCATGAAAACGGCCATTAAGCGTGAAAACGACGAGTTTTTGGTCATAACTCTCAAACATGTATTGGGTCTTACGGTCGTTGTAAATCTCCATAGAACCCAAATCTTTGGGTAATATCTCATGAAAATGGCCATAAAACGTGAAAACGACGGGGTTTTGGCCGTGACGCCCAAACATGTATTGGTCCTGATGGTAGTTGGAAATCGCTCTGAAACCAAAATGCTATGGGCATTAGCTCATGAAAACGGCCATTAAGCGCGAAAACAACGAGTTTTTGGTCATAACTCTCAAACATGTATCGGGTCTTACGGACGTTGTAAATCTCCATAGAACCCAAAATTATGGGCAATATCTCATGAAAATGGCAATAAAACGCGAAAACGACGGGTTTTTGGTTGTGATGCTCAAACATGTATCGGGTTTGACGGTCGTTGGAAATCACTCTGAGACCCTAAAACTATGGGCAATAGCTCATGAAAACGGCCATTAAGTGTGAAAACGACGAATTTTTAGACATAACTCTCAAACACGTATCATGTCTTACGGTCATTGGAAAACGCTTTGAAAACCCAAAAATATGGGCAATAGTACATGAAAACTGGCATTAAGCACGAAAACGACGAGTTTTTGGTCATAACTCTCAAACTTGTATTGGGTCTTACGGCCATTATAAATCTCCATAGAACCCAAAACTATGGGCAATATCTCATGAAAACGGCCAGAAAACACGAAAACTCTTAAACATGTGTTGGGTCTCACGGTCGTTGGAAATTGCTCTGAAACCCCAAAACTATGGGCAATAGCTCATGAAAACGGCCATTGAGCACGAAAACGACGAGTTTTTGGTCATAACTCTCAAACATGTATCGTCTTACGGTCCTTGTAAATCTCCATAGAAACCCAAAACTATGGGCAATAGCTTATGAAAATGGCCATTAAGCACGAAAACGACGGGTTTTTGGTCATAACTCTCAAATATTTATCGGGTCTTACGGTTGTTGGAAATCGCTCTGAAAACCCAAAACTACGGGCAATAGCTCATGAAAACGGCCATTAAGCGTGAAAACGATGAGTTTTTGGTCATAACTCTCAAATAGCATTGGGTCTTACGGTCGTTTGAAATTTCCATAGAACCCAAAACTATGGGCAATATCTCATTTAAATGGCGAAAAACGTGAAAACGACGGGTTTTTGGTCGTGACTCTCATACATGTATCGGGTCTTACGATCGTTGGAAATCACTCTATAAACCCAAAACTATGGGCAATGGCTCATGAAAACGGCCATTAAGCACGAAAACAATGAGTTTTTGATCGTAACGCTCAAACATGTATCGGGTCTTACGATCGTTGGAAATCGCTATGAAAACCCAAAACTATAGGCAATAGCTCATGAAAATGTCCATTAAGCGCGAAAACGACGAGTTTTTTGTCATATCTCTCAAACAACATTGGGTCTTACGGTCGTTGTAAATCTCCATAGAACCGAAAAGTATGGGAAATATCTCATGAAAATGGCCATAAAACGCGAAAATGACGGGTTTTTAGTCGTGACGCTCAAACATGTATCGGGTCTGATGGTCATTGGAAATCGCTCTGAAACCCCAAAACTATGGGCATTAGCTCATGAAAACAGCCATTAAGCGCGAAAACGACGAGTTTTTGGTCATAACTCTCAAACATGTATTGGGTCTTACGGTCGTTGTAAATCTCCATAGAATCCAAAACTATGGGCAATATCTCATGAAAACGGCCATAAAACGCGAAAACGATGGGTTTTTGGTCGTGATGCTCAAACATGTATCGGGTCTCATGGTCGTTGGAAATCGCTCTGAAACCACAAAATTATGGGCAATAGCTCATGAAAACGGCCATTAAGCGTGAAAACGACGAGTTTTTGGTCGTGACTCTCAAACATGTATCGGGTCTTACATTCCTTGGAAATCGCTCTGAAACCCGAAACTATGGGCATTAGCTCATGAAAACGGCCATTAAGCGTGAAAACAATGAGTTTTTGGTCATAACTCTCAAACATGTACCGGGTCTTACAGTCGTTGGAAATCGCTCTGAAAACCCAAAACAATGGGCATTAGCTCAACAAAACAGCCATTAAGCGCGAAAACGACGAGATTTTGGTCATAACTCTCAAACATGTATTGGGTCTTACGGTCGTTGTATATCTCCATAGAACCCAAAACTTTTGGAAATATCTCATGAAAATGGCCATAAAACTTGAAAAAAATGGGTTTTTAGTCGTGACGCTCAAACATGTATCGGTCTTGACGGTCGTTGGAAATTGCTCTGAAACCCCAAAACTCTGGGCATTAGCTCATGAAAACAGCCATTAAGCGTGAAACGATGAGTTTTTGGTCATAACTCTCAATCATGTATCGGGTCCTACGGTCGTTGTAAATCTCCATAGAGTCCAAAACTATGGGCAATATCTCATGAAAACGGCCATAAAACGCGAAAACGACGGGTTTTTGGTCGTGACGCTCAAACAAGTATTTGGTCTCATGGTCGTTGGAAATCGCTCTGAAACCCCATTCGCGGAACCGAGGCACCGTTTCAATGCGCACGTGGAGATTGAGGTGACGTAATCATCGCGTGGGTCCTTCCCAGTTCCTTCTAGGACGCGTGGCATTTACACAATGCGATTTGCACGAACTTGGCGTAGGTAGGTGGTTATAAGGGGTGAGGATTTTCCTTCTCCTCTCTTCAACTGTTCCCTTTGCCGTTTCTTCTCCTCCACATCTCCCTAGCGCACAGAGCTCTCCTGCCTCCCAGATTTCCTAGCTCCGCCCATCTAAGGTCACCGGCGCACCGAAGAAATAGATTCTTCTTCCTCTTCCAGCTTAGCAGCGGCGGCGATGACGGCTGCGGCAGAGAAGGAGAGCAACCGGGGAGTCTGGATCCCGTGCCTCCTCGACGAAGAGAAGCTTCAAGGTGTGGAGAATGAAGGTCTCCTCCGCGCCGGCGACTAGCGGAGCGATTTCAGGGAAACCATCCCCCACCCACACGCCGGCGAGCGGGTCCACTTTGGCACCCACCTTGACAGAGGTTTGTCCTTTCCTCCCTCGGTATTCTTTTCCGAGGTGATTGATCACTACGGTCTACAACTCCACCATCTTCCCCCAAACTCCATCTTAGAGATGAGTTCTTATGCAGCTTTGTGCTAGGGGTATCTTGGCATTAGGCCGAGTCTCACTTTGTTTCGTTTCTACTTCCATGTTCGTAGAAACTCCATCACTGCCGGTAATCCCTACATTACCAGCACTATCAGCCTTTCTCTTAGACACAAGCGTAGCTATCCTCGCATTCTTGCCAGTGAGTCGGTCAAACAATTGCCAGCCACTTTCTTCTACCATAAGGATATTCCTGCTCCTGGCAAAGCTACTGCTTTGCCGGCTTTCATCGATGGAGCTGCCACGGCCTAACCATCTTGGGACGAGGCCCCTCCATCTCTCAGTGACGATCTGATCCTCGCTAAGAGGCGGATCGAATATCTGATAAAACACAAGGGCCTGAAAGGATCCGACCTAGTCCAATGCTGGGTCGCTCGCCGGATCTAGCCTCTCCAATACCACGACGTCCGTCTGATGCACTCCATCACGGCGTCGAAGAATGATTCCCTCCGCATTAGTCCTAAGGCTTTAAAGCCACAAGATTACATAAGCCAGATTAAATGGCTGATCAAGGAGCGGATCAGAAGGAAGATTCCGGACTTGTCTCTAGATATGCATACAGCGGACGACCCTGTGGTTCTGGTAAGCTTCAGTAATAAATCCTTTTACGTGTTTCATCTTTTATTTCACAATACTGAGACATTTTCTTCTTTTCAGCTTGACGACCTCCTCGAGTCGGAGCTAGCTCCCCTCGAGGGATATCCTCCAGAGTTTTCTCAGGAGGTGGAACTGGTTCCACTGCCGGATATTGTGCCTAGGAAGCGCAAGGCTCCGAGAGTGGCTGTCGGCACAAAGGACGTGCCAGTCGTGAAGAGGTAACGTTCAACACAACTTCCGCCTTTGTTCCTTACTCGAATTTTGCTTCCGAGATGTAATGCTTTCCATTCTTATTACATTCTCAGAGCTAAGCAGGTCATCAAGGGTAAGGGGAAGGGAACTTCTTCGAAGCCCTTGCGGCAGACGAAGCTGACCATGGCTTCTCCCGTCATGGCTCCTCCGACTCCTACCCCACAATCCTCTGCAATGCCGGTGATTACTCCATCGCCGGTTGTCGCAGAAGATCCGTCTCCTTTAACGGGGCCAGTGATCCTCGAATCACATACTGACGCCATGACGGGTGGCTCAGGTTTAGATAAGGGTTAACCCTCCTCGGGTAATGATCCCTCGGCAGAGACCTTTGCCGAAAACCTCTTTAACAATCCGGGGCTTGCCAAGTTTATCTTGTCCCGGAAATCTGCGGAGGAGATCCAATGGCTGGCCCAGCAATGCCTGGATAAGAGAAATCTCTCTGCTGAAGAAGAAGCGCAAGAGGTAGAAGACATCAAGTACTCCGACCTTCTTCAACAGGTTCGCCTTCGGGACGAGGGACTTAGAGCTGGTGTTCTTCCACCACCTCTGGTTATCCCACTCACCCTCGCCGAGAACGTTACCACCGAGGTGAACATGTGTCTGAGAAAGCTCACACATGAACATCATGTAAGTCGGAACTCCAACTCATGATTTTATTTATTTGCATTTCATATCATATCCTCTAGCCCCCAAGCATGAAGTAGGATATACAATACGGGTTTATGCTTCCTTAGGATCCCAAAGAATGAACTAGTGTAGCCCCCAAGGCTCGTGCTGATATTAGTAACAATATTAGCCTGAGTCTTCAGTAGACTTCTAACTCTGGGTATTCTGACTTACAGAAAGTTAATTCATATAACCAGGATTTTTTGAAGAACATCTGCAACAAGCGGAGATAGATCCGAGCTTTCCGACTTGAAAATACTGAGATGAAGGTCTCCAAGGATGAGGCCGAAGGTAAACATTCCGAGACTCAAACCTTGTCTTTTGTGTTTTCATAGTCGAATATTTTCGTTGAATTGTTGTTCTTTTTGACTTACAGCACTGGTAAAACAGTCCTGCGTTATGATTGAAGAGGCCAAGAACCTCAAAACCTTGGTGGTGGTGAACAAAGAACTTCGCCAAGAGCTAGATAAGCTCAAGGCGGATCATGAGAAGAGCATCTCTCAAGTTCTTGAATCCTCCTCCATGGCTACTGACGAGTATGAACGTAAGATTGCGGCTCAAGATCAGAGAATCTCGGATCTCAATAATGAACTTTGCAGAGAGAAGGATCTTTTCGAGGCACTCCGGGCTCAACTCCGGAGTCTTCGAGAAGAGAAGACCAAAGTTGACGATCTCATCTTCGGTAAGTTTCCATATTTCTGACTTGTCTTTATGCTTCGACTCTTTCAATGTCGGATTTTTCTTAACTGTTTTGTGTATAGGTCCTCTGAACTTGACGGACTCCACCTCTGCCGAGCCTCGCACCCACCGGCTTACCCAAGTCGGTGATCTGCTTCATGAGTTCCGCCAATCCCTTGAGGATATTGGCGAAGCTCTAAGGATTCTGGACAGGCATAGCATGTCGGATTTTCAGGTGCGGGACAAGGCGAAGGAGAAGCCGCAAGTTGTCCAGGACTGGAACATGTCCTACACACGATCCGCGGCGCATAACGCTCTCACCATGGTCATGAGCCACCATGGAAGCATGGAGATATGGCAAGTGACTAGAGGGTATTCTATAGTGGATGAAGACGGACAGGAGCAAGATATCAAGGCCATTATGGACTCCTGCGCCAGATATGGATGTCACATAACTGACTTAACCAGCTACGACACCCCCTTCTTCACTCGCGTGGACACACCGCCTCCGCCTCAGGAAGAAGCAGCTGAAGTTTCCAACGATGAACAGACCGTATCGGATCTGAACATCTCGGAACGTTATCAAACCGAGGCCGATGCATCCAGCGAGCCGGTAGCTCCTGCATCATAAATTATCAGAAGCAAATGTATTATTTCGAAAAACATTTATGGGTCTATAAATATGCAGTACTTATAATTTTGCTAGTGCTAAGCTTTTGATCTATTCAGCACTTTTGGTTTTAAATTTTTGTGTGCCTGAAATGTTTACATAAGCACTTATACTTTTTCGTCTATACTTATCATTTATCTGGCTTTCCGCCTCGTTCCTTTCGTGAGCCGGCTAAACTTTCTGCACGGAAACTTTGCCGAGCAACGAAGCTCAATTGCTAAACCAATTTAAACTCGGAAACAAAGCCGGCTTCCAGTACCAACAATTCACTACTCGGCAAATACCTACATCCGGCAATCAGACAAATAACCAAAGTGTAGACTAGAAACTTTAGAGTTACACCCGAAGGTAGCATTTTTAAAATCGGAAATCTAAACCAAAACAAACATGAGCATAAAGTACTTTCAATTATTCTGGGATTTTCGACTATGACATGATCATTCAGAAATAAGATGGTAAAAACTTCTCAGAAAAAACTTGAGGCAACCAAGACTTTTATTTCTCACAGAACATGTACATATGTACGATTACAAAGAAGGATAAACTAAGAATAAAAGGGACGTAGCTGAGCAATATTCCACGGTCTGTCTAACTCATCCGGATTTGTACTGCCTCCAGCTCTCTTTCTCTTCTTAGTAGCTGGCCTTTCTTTGACTAGCCTCATGTCAGTTAAGTAGTACGAACCATTGTGCAATACTTGACTAACTAAAAAGGGCCCTTTACATACTGGGGAAAGTTTGTGCTTTCTTTGTTGCACAAGCTGGAGAACCAAATCACCTTTATTGAAAGATCTGTTTCGGACTCTCTGGCTATGATACTTGCGTAACTTCTGCTGATAGGTTGTTGATGTCATTTCAGCAACGACGCGAACTTCTTCGACTAAGTCGAGATCATCTTGTCGACAAATCTCGGCATCCTCTTCGATATACGCCGCCACTCTAGGAGAAGTGTGAATCAAATCACTAGGAAGAACTACTTCTGTGTCATAGACCAAGAAGAAAGGTGTGTATCATGTTGACTTGTTCGGAGTTGTTCGTAAACTCCATATTATAGAGGGTAATTCCTCTGCCCAAGCCCCCGCAGCACGTCGTAATGGTGCTTCGAGTCTCGGTTTTAGGCCTTGTAAGATTAAGCCATTTGCTCTTTAAACTTGTCCATTAGCCTGTGGATGTGCGACTGACGCAATGTCAAGCCGGATATTTTGTTCATTGCAGAATTCGGCCAATTCTCCCATAGAGAAATTACTCCCGTTGTCCGTGATAATGCTATGCGGATAACCATACCGGATTATAACATCCTCAACAAATCTTTTGGATATTGCTCCATCACAACTAGTGACGGGTTTGGCCTCAATCCATTTTGTGAACTTATCCACCATCACTAAGAGGTGAGTAAATCCAGTTGGAGCTCGTCTAAACGGTCCTACCATGTCAAGCCCCTAGACCGCAAAAGGCCATGTTATAGGTATTGTTCGTAGCTGATCAGCTGGAACATGAGCTTGTCTGGCGTACTTTTGGCAGCCCTTGCACGTCTTGACTAGCCATTCAGCATCTGCCTTGGCTGTAAGCTAGAAAAAACCGTGTCTAAAAGCTTTTGCCACTAAAGATTTGGCTGTAGCATGGTGACCACACTCGCCTTCGTGGATTTCTCTTAAGATTTCCACTCCTTCTTCTGGAGATACACAGTGCTAAAAAACCCCAGAAACACTCCGCTTATAGAGCGCGCCTTTAACTATAGTATAAGCTTTCGCTCGTCGGATTATCTATCGGCTCAGAACCTCGTCTTTGGGTAATTCACCATCTACCAGATAATCAAGGTAGGGTTGGGTCCAGCTGAGAATTACAGCCAAAACTGCTATTAGAGGTGAGTCGGATTTGGTCGGATATTCCTCATCTACTCCCTTTATTGAGGGAACTTTGAGGTGCTCTAAAAAAGCGCCATCCGGGACCTCTTTCCGTGTAGAGCCTATCCAAGATAGTGCATCTGCTTCCTCGTTTTCTGCTCGAGGGATGTGTTGAACCTCAAACCCTTTGAACGATTTAGATAAATCTTCCACGACAGCTTTATATGCTTCCATGTGTTTATTTGCATTACAAATATCCAACACTTGCTGAGCAACAAGATCCAAATCTCCATAACACATCAAACGTCGGATGCCGATATCCTTAGCAATCCAGATTCCATGCAGCAGTGCTTCATACTCAGCAATATTATTTGTTGCTGTGAAGTGGATCTGCACCACGTATAGAAGTTTATCTCCTTGGGGTGATTTGAGCACCACGCCAGCCCTCGAGCCCCCACGAGCCTTAGACCCATCAAAATATAGGGTCTAATATTCTTACTCAGGGAGGGTCATATTCTCCTTCGTCTCTGTCCAATCAGTAACAAAGTTGGCAAGGATTTAGGATTTGATTTCTGTCCGACGTTTGTACTCAATATCGAAAGCTGAAAGCTCTATGCCCCATTTGGTGACGTGTCCTGTGGCGTCACTATTGTTAATTATGTCTCTCATGGCAGCTGTGCTCACCACAGTAATTGGATGCTCCTGGAAATAGTGTCGTAGCTTACGAGATGCTAGGAAAACACCATAAGCTAACTTTTGATAGTGCGGATACCGATGTTTTGATTCTGTCAGGACCTCGCTGACAAAGTAAGTCGGACGCTGCACTAGGTGTTCCTGATTTTCCTCTGGTCTCACCACCACCACGACGATACTAACGACTTTGTTTGTCACAGCAAGATAAAGCAACATCGGTTCCTATGGTTCCGGTGCAGCAAGGATAGGAGCAGATGAGAGTACTTTCTTAAGGTCCTGTAACGCAGCTTCAGCTTCGTCGGTCCATACAAAATCCTTGGTCTTTTTCAGGTGTTTGTATAATGGTGTGGCTCTTTCACCAAGTCGGCTTACAAAACGACTAACTGCAGCAATGCAACCAGTTAGTCCTTGTACGTCCTTCAGGCGAGTTGGCCTGGAAATCTTGAGTATAGCCATGATTTTGTCCCTGTTCACCTCTATGCCTCTTTGAGACACGATGAAACCTAACAATTTTCCGGCTCGAATTCCAAAGAAGCATTTCTTCGGGTTAAGCATGATGTTGTATTTTCGTAGATTGGCGAACGTTTCCTCCAAGTCGGAAATCAACGTTTCCTTCTTTTTGGACATCACCGCAATATCATCCACGTATGCATGTACATTGTGTCCGAGTTGGTCGTGGAGGCAACGCTGCATCGTCCATTGGTACGTAGCTCCTGTGTTCTTTAGCCCAAAGGGCATCGTAACAAAACAGAAGGTTCCGAAGGGGGTTATGAATAAAGTTTTGACTTTGTCAGATTCCTCCATCCGGATTTGATGATAACCGGAATATGCGTCGAGAAAACAGAGGAGTTCCGAGCCCGCCGTATAATCGATAAATTGATAAATCTTAGGCAGAGTGAACGGATCTTTTGGACAAGCCTTGTTCAAGGTAGTATAATCAACACACATCCTTAAATTAGTGGTGTCCTTTTTAGGGACCATTAGAGGATTGGCCGACCACTAAGTGTGGATCACCTCTTCTATGAATCCGGCTAACTCGAGTCGTGCTAGTTCCTTAGCTACTGCCTTACGCTTTTCATCGCCGAAATGTCGTAAGGACTGTTTGACGGGTTTAGCATTCAGGTTTACATTTCAAGAGTGCTCGACAAGTTCCCTAGGTACTCCGGTCATGTCAGATGGCTGCCATGCAAAGATGTCTTGATTTGCTTTGAGGAACTTGACGAGCGCGCTTTCCTATGCGCTATCTAGGCCTACACCTATCTGGGTCACCTTGGAGGGGTCATCATCCTACAACGGTGTTTTCTTCGTCTCTTCTGACGCCTTGAACTCCGGATTCGGCTTTGTCAACTACTTCTTCGTTGCAGGCATCTCGGACGGATCTATGCTCTTCTTGATCTCTTGGTACTCCTAGGCGTGGAACACGGCTTTAGCAAAGGCGGCATTTCCATCCTCGCACTCTCGCGCTTTCTTCGGGTCTCCCCTGATGGTGATTACGCCATTGGGACCTGGAATTTGCATCATATTGTAAATGTAACACGGACGAGCCATAAAAGCCCAGTAAGCCAGACGTCCGAATATAGCATGGTACACGCTCTTGAACGGGACCACTTCGAAGGAAAGTGCCTCCATCCGATAGTTCTTTGGAGTTCCGAAGGTAACATCCAAAGTGATTTCTCCTAGGGAATTGGCTTGTCTTCCTGGGACAACTCCGTGAAAGATCATAGGGCTATGGTTTAGCTGGGTCTCCGAGATCTTCATCCGGCGTAGCGTTTCGACATACATAATATTGATACTGCTGCCGCCGTCCATGAGAGTCTTGGAGAAAACATTAACCGTCAATAAGTGGATTGACGATTAAGGCGTATTTTCCTCGCCTATGCAACTTAGGCGGATGATCAGCGTGGTCAAATGTGATTGCCACTTCCGACCAGTCCAATAATTGGGGGATAGCCGGAACCGTTGCATTGAGCTCATGTAGAACTAATTTCTTGAACTTTGCTGGTCGAGATCCGAGGAAGGTGACATAAGTGTCTTTCTTGGTCGGAAAATTTTTCTTCCCTTTCGGCTTGGGATTTGAAGCATCGGCTTCCTCCATGTCGGAATCTTCCTTGGTCTCTTTATCTTTTTCGGGATTCTTCTTTCCCTTCTTCCGCTTAGCTTTGTAGCCAGCCGTGTCATCTCTTTTGATGTCGTCATTGAAACAACACTCGCCGTTGGTGTGGGACGAGCCCCCATTGGCATCTAAGTGATGCACACATGGGTTATTAGCAATGTCGGCCCAAGAGTAGGTTTTGCCTGGTTGCTGGTCTCCTCTACCTTGAACTCTCGAAGTCCCACGGCCACGCCCACGGCCTCCGCCGCGTCCTCCTCGTCCTCAAGACCCGAAAGTAGTAGTGACCACTGCTGTTTCCGCGTTGGGTTTCTCTTCCGAGGTATTCTTGCGCTTTTGAGCTTGTTGCTTTGGTTGTTTTGCCGACTGTGGCACATCCAGGGCGTTGAGTAATCCCTCTACATCATCGTCAGCATCTGCATACTTGCTCGTTGTTTCTATCATCTCTCCCAAATTAGTGACCTTGTCACACTTCAATCGATGACGCAGTACACCAATTGGGAGACCTGCAATGAAAGCTTCAATCGCAGTTTGGTCATTTACTCCTTCACAGGAGTTCTTGGTGTCGATCCATCATCCGAGGTAATCCCGGCAAGTTTCTTCGGCCTTTTGGGTGCAACGCTGTAGGTCTCTGACCGTACAGGGCCTCCGGTATGTGCCTTCGAAATTCCCAAAAAACGCACTTTGCATGTCATACCAGTTGTGGATGGTGTTCTCCGGAAGTTAATTAAACCACGATCACGCCGTCTTCCGCAACATGAGTGGGAGATATCAGGTTGCGACTAGGCTGTTTCCGCCTTTGGCAATGCAGCAAGCTTGGAAGAAATCCTGTAACCAGGTATCTGGCCAAGCAATGCTGTTGTAGCCTTGGATATGTCGTGAGATAGCAAATCCTTCCAGGAATATTGTGGCTCTGATGCGTGGTCCGAAGCACTTTGGGCCCACGTATATATCATCATTTTTGTAGCGCCGCGCCTCTATATTGAGTTAATCATGTGCCTTGCGTCATTCGGGGATAGAGATCGTCCCGAGTGTCGGCTATGGCTGTGGTGCCTTGGAGCCGGACTTCGCCTTCTGCCACCACCTCCTCCACCACGACGCCCTCCCTGGCCTCCTTGAGAGCCGTTGTGATGGCTACTTGGTGGAGAGGGTGGAGCAGCTGGGTTATTTCCGGCTGACCGCCGGCCTCCATTCGGAGCATCATTATTCTGGTTCCGGGGAGGGTCTTCATCATGACGAGCCCCCTGCCGGCTTGTCCTAGCAAGGTGTTTGCCGTTCCTTCGTCCGTCGGACGGCTTTCATGTCTAGGAGGTGGCATTCTTTGTCGGTCTGTTTATCTTTATCATCATCCTTGCGGTCTTTCGACTCTCGCCGGGGCGGGTTCCTCGGATTCAGTGTAGCAATTGCTTCTTGCTCCGCAACTGGGTTAACATTACGCAAGATCCGGTTCTCGAGTAATTGTGTTTTTGGCGATCGGGGCGGTGGTGCTGCTCCGGAACGCGCTGGGGTCTTACGTTAGCCCATGCCGGATCTGTGCGGCATTGGTCGGAATCAGAGACCAGTTTTTGACTTCCGGGCATGGCGACCTTTTGTTGTTCCAGTCCCTTGTTGAGTAGTTTGATTCCAACCGGATCTCCTCCGGGCCTGGATTAGCCGATAAAATTTCTCGGGCCGCCACGGTGTTCTGTACTGGGGTTGGATACACCTAATCCCCTTTGCTATCTTTCCGACGCTTCCCCATTTCTTCTCTGAAAAGGACGGTGTGAATCTGTGGGAATTGGTTGTCATTGGTATGACGCTTCCTGGTCTTCTGGTATTGCCTGGAGCCCTTTGCTATCTTTCCGAGGCTTCCCCATTTCTTCTCTGAAAAGGACGGCGTGAATCTGTGGGAATTGGTTGTCATTGGTATGACGCTTCCTGGTCTTCTGGTATTGCCTGGAGTTGTACTTCTCCGTAGATGCTAAGCATTTCTTTTCCTCCTCAATGTTTTTGGCTTCATCGAGGAGTACTTGACGACGCTGTTGGGGGGATACCCCCGGGTAGGGTCACGCCGGGGTATAGAGGCCGAGTTAGCCGAGGTATGGCAAGGTCAAAGCGAAAGCTGGCCGGGTCACCTTAAGGCAGGCCGACTTACGGAGTAACCCGGACTGGAGGATATCCACCTGACTGAGTCCCGAACAACGTATGTCGTATGCCGGCAGGCTTTTTATAACTTCTATGCAAGTACCCACGGGGCCGGGTTATCCCAGGCTTGCAAGAGAAGGAAGGTATCTCGCTGGTCAAAAGGTGGTCTCTATGTGCTGGAGCGTGAGCGAAGCGAGTAGAGGGAGGGACCAGCAGGGCGTGGCCGACAAAGGTGACGTAGCCTATGTCGGCTGACGATGGCGCCGCAGAGGGTTACGTAGCCTCTGCATGGATTCCGAAAGGAAAAGGAGACCCGGTCGGTTTTGCTATTTTGGGAGAGGCATATTCCCAGGAATATGCCTCCACGTATGCCCTAACTCATGACCTAGCCTCCCCGTTATAAGGGATGCTAGGGCCTCTGTACTTGGGGCTGGCGGGTGAGTAGTTTGTTCATTGGGAGATAGGTTGTGGTGAGAGTAAGAGAGCTTCTTCTTCCTCCTCTCCCCAATACAGCTCAAGGAGCATCTGTAAACTCAGTGAACTTTGAGAATACAAAGCATCTGTGTGTAGAATCACCACACTATCCCTCCCTGGATTCCTCTAGTGCATATTGGCACCACCTTTAGCCTATCCATGGCATCTGCCTTGACACCACCACGACAGTTGGCGCCCACCGTGGGGCTAGCGGCGCTAGCAGGAGTGAAGATCCGGACGGGAAGCATCATCGGCAACGGCGAGCGCATCGTCTCTGGGCTCGTTCAGCGCTTTGGAGCGCTGGACTACGTCAGTGATAATGCTGGTAGCTTCAGCAAGCGACCTCCACCGTGCAATGGCCTCTTCGTCAAGCTTGGCGCCCACAAGATATACGTCAGCATCGATGTGTCATGTGTTC
This sequence comes from Avena eriantha, assembly GCA_910589775.1. Lineage (NCBI taxonomy): Eukaryota > Viridiplantae > Streptophyta > Magnoliopsida > Poales > Poaceae > Avena > Avena eriantha. The sequence goes on from OU342746.1 coordinate 380,979,812, forward strand.
ACCCGCAGCACGTTGTCGAAGGAGGCGAGCCACCCCTTAGCGCGGCTTACGGTGCGCGTATCACTCGCTCCCCTGGCCACGCTGAGGTGATGATGACTGCGCCTGACGTTGGCGCAAGCAAGGACTCGACAACAGATCCGGAGGTAACACCCAAGGCGTCGAGGAAGAGTAGAGGTCCTCCGCTAGAGAGGCCAGAAAACGTGCTGCAGCAGGCGATAGATAGCTTGGCAAGCCCCAATGCACCTGTGGTTGATCTAGCTCAGGCACAAGCCGAGTTAGAGGAAACTAGGAAGAAAATACTAGAGGGTGCAAAAAATATAGCCACGACTCAGCAGTCGTTGAACATGACGTTGCGCGAGTATGCAAGAGCAAATAAGGTGGATGCGGTAAAAGTAAAAGGGAGAAAACTCATCAGTGAAATGAACAAAGAGGGTGAGACTAGGGTTGAGGAATTAGAGAACCTATTGTCCATGGGGCTGCCGAAGTACAGCATCCCAGCAAAGAACCTCAGAGCAGCGGATGCGGCTGCATCCGAAGTATAAGGTTTGACGGGTGAAGCCCGGCAAAGACAGCAGGAGAGGGTCAACGAGTTAGTTCGGATCGCTAGCGGACATAATGAAGAGTTGGTTAGGGCTAACCCAACAAGAGCTGGGGTTTCCAAGGTCGTTTATTCGGTAGTGGGTAACCCGGAGAAATCTGCTAGAGCTGCATCATCCCCTCATGATGGCCCTAGAAGAGAGGAAGTGGTAACCTCGGCAAGGAGAAACAAACAGATAGTCCCGTATGACCCGGCAAGGGCAGGGAAAGGAAAAGCAATGCAGGGAAATGAGGATCGACAAACTGTCAGCTGAGGTGAAGCTGGCTGAGGTAACCACGACCAAGGCAATGTCGGTCAGAGAAACGCTGAAAACGGCAATGCCGGACAGCATACCTCGGCGGGTGCTGGGCAAAACCTACCTCGGCAACAGCAGCAGCGGAATGTACCTCGGCAAGAGCCGAATGCCGGCCAGGGTATGCGGCAAAATTGTTCTCAACAAGAGCAAGACAAATACAACGACGGTGATTCAGAAATGGTGAATGCAGGATACCATTGGCCGGATCATCATGTGATAGGGTCAAGGTAGGGAAGCAGGAACTTGCTCCCGGATGACGCCAGGCTAAAGCTAGATCAGCTCTATAGGTCGGAGCAAATTGAGGGGCAAGGTCCTCCGGGTCTAGTGTGCTTTGGGCCCCGGATCATGAAAGAGCCTCCAGTACCTAACTTCCAGTTACCCAGAGGCACGAGAACAAATGACGGCAGCACCAAGCTGGAGGATTGGTTAATCAACTATGCAACGACAGTGAATATTGCGACAGGAAATTTGAGATGGGCAGTGAGATACGTACCTCAGATGTTGGAGGGGCCAGCGAGGGTATGGTTAAACAATTTACCACCCGGTAGTATCAACTGCTGGGTCGATTTTGAGGAAATGTTCATCAATAACTTCTCGAGCACGTATCAGAGGTTGAATAGGCCACATACTTAGCAATGTGCAAGCAGAGACCAAATGAAATAGACCGGGAGTTCCTAACCCGCTGGTGCAATGTGAGAAACTCATGTGAAGGCGTGATTGAGTCTCAGGCCATAGCTTGGTTTGCACAAGGGTGTAGATATGCAAGCATGCTGTGGGAAAGGTTACAAAGGGATATGCCAACTACGCTGGCAGAGACAATCCGGATTGCTGATTCGTATGCTTTGGGTGATCCAACTCAACCCCGACTAATGTCAAACGAGTCGAATGAGGAGTACTACCAGCGAGACGGAGCCGGATCATCCTGGCGAAATGATTACCGGAGTAAGAGAAGAGATGATAGACCGAATTACAGGTACAGTTCGCAACAATTTGCTGCTGTAAATCAAGATCAATTCGGAGCAGGGAGTAATCAGTGTCAGAAAAATAGAGGGCAACAATGTACTCCAAGAAATGATGGCAAGAAAACTTGGAAGCCCGATCAAAAGAGTCAGTGGCAAGAAAACAAAGACCGGCTGAGGTATACGTATGAGGCAATGCTGGATCAGTCGTGCAAATTTCACACGCCAAATCCGTGTAACCCGGCTGGTCATACAACCCGAGAATGTGAGTGGATGAGGAAGATAGAGCAAAGTGGCTCGAGGAATGCTCAGGCACCTCGGAACGATCAACCTCGACAGGAGTTACCTCGGCAGCAGTTGCTCTTCGGAGAAAATATGCAACAGTTAATGTTACCACCACCTCCGCCGAGGTATGAGAATCATGAGAGAAGGGATGCAGTGCATCAGGTGGAAAACCAGCATCAGCCAGATCAAAGGTATCCCGGGAATGAGGGGAGAAATGAATACAGAGAGCATCACCAGAGTTACTGTGTGTTTACCACGGAGGAAACAAATAGAAAGAGCTTGCAACATCGACATATGGAAGTGAATGCGGTTATGCCGGCAGTGACGAGGTATATGCCTTGGTCGGATCAGGAAATTACCTGGAGTATCAAGGACCATCCCGAGCTCATGCCGAGTCCTGGTTCGTATGCATTAGTGCTGGACCCAACGTTCATCGGGCCAAATATCAATGTGAGGTTCTCTAAGGTGCTGATTGGCAATGGCAGCAGCATCAATATTATGTACGTGGATACAATGCGCAAATTGGGTATCTCAGAGAACATGCTCCAAGATACAAGGACAACTTTCCATGGCATTGTGCCAGGTATCTCCTGTGAACCAATTGGCAAAGTCCGGGTTGACGTGTTATTCGACACAAGAGATAACTGCTGAACTGAGAATTTGGAGTTTGAGGTTGTGAACTTAGAAAGCGCATATCACGCGTTACTCGGCAGGCCAGCCCTGAACAAATTCATGACAAGTACTCACATTAGTTACCTGAAGATGAAGTTGCCTGGGCCAAATGGAGTAATTACCATAGATGGGGATTTCCGACGTTCCATTGAGTGTGCATCAGCCAGGTCTAACCTGGCTGAGTCACTCGTGATTGCACAAGAAAAGAGAAAGATCCAGGAAGTGGCGGCATTGGCTCAGTCCGCGCAGCAGTATAAGCCGGCGCTGAGTAACCCACATGGAAGTTTATCATTTCAAGCAACAAAGGATACAAAGAAAGTGCCTGTTGATGATCTGTTCCTAGAGCGCACCGTAACAATTGGTGCCGGGTTAACTGAGAAATAGGAAAGCGAGCTCGTCAATTTCCTCCGTAAGAATCGGGATATCTTTGCTTGGTCCACACAGGACTTGCAAGGTGTTCCGAGGGAATTGGTCGAGCACTCTTTAAATGTGAGACCCGGGGCAAAGCCAGTGAAGCAACCTCTCCGCCGCTTTGCCAAAGATAGGAGAAAAGTCATTGGAGATGAGATAGCTCGGCTCCTCGCAGCCAGGTTCATCATGGAAGTGCTTTACCCGGATTGGTTATCTAATCCGGTGTTTGTGGAAAAGAAGAAAGAGGACCTGAATGTAGCCGTGGTTTGGTGTATGTGCATCGATTACACGAACCTGAACAAGGCATGCCCGAAAGATCCATTTCCCGCTACCCAGGATAGATCAGGTCATAGATTCTACTCCTGGGTGTGAACTGTTGTCATTCATAGACGCGTATTCTGGTTTCCATCAGATACCACTGAACCCAGATGATCAAATAAAGACTGCATTTATCACCCCATATGGGGCTTATTTCTATCGCACTATGCCTTTTGGCTTACGTAATGCAGGGGCAACGTATCAAAGATGTATGCAAAAATGCCTGCATGATCAAATTGGTCGAAATGTGCAAGTATATGTTGAGGATGTGGTTATAAAAACCAAGGAAAGCAAAACACTCCTTGATGATATCAGGCAAACAGTCGCGAACCTAAGGAGGTTCCGAATGAAGCTTAACCCGGAGAAGTGTACCTTCGGTGTCCCGGCAGGAAAATTACTCGGATTTCTTGTCTCTAGCCGAGGTATCGAAGCTAACCCAACTAAAATCCGAGCCATAGGGCGAATGGAATTGCCAAAGTGTCTTAACGATGTCCAGAAGTTCACTGGTTGCCTAGCATCCTTAAGTCGGTTTGTATGTCGGTTCGGAGAAAAGGCACTGTCTCTCTATCAGCTAATGAAAAGTCGGACAAGTTCATATGGACGCCGCAGGCCAATGAAGCCGTCATCGAGTTAAAGAAAATGCTAGCTACTGCACCGGTGTTAGCTTCTCCACTGTCAAAAGAGCCAATGTTGCTCTACATAGCCACAACCAACCGGGTTGTAAGTACAGTGATTGTGGTAGAACGCGACGAGGAGGGTAAGTTAGTGCAAAGGCCAATCTATTACCTGAGCGAGGTATTATCAACATCAAAACAAAACTATCCTCACTATCAGAAGATGGCATATGGTGTGTATATGGTGGCTAAGAAGCTAAAGCATTATTTTGAAGAGCACCCCATCAAGGTGATATGTGAAGCCCCCTATCTGAAATAATGAGCAACAAGGATGCAAGCGGCCGGATCGCAAAATGGACAATCGAGCTAGCCCCTTACGCTCCACAATTTGACAAGAGAGAGGCGATCAAATCTTAGGCTGTGGCTGACTTTTTCATAGATTGGGCTGAAATGCAATACGAGCCACCGTTGCCAGATCCGAATTACTAGAGAATGCATTTTGACGAATCAAAGACGAAAACCGGGTTAGGCGCCGGAGTTGTGCTTACCTCTCCCAAGAAATACCAACTGAAGTATGTGCTGCAGATCCACTTCACCGCCTCAAACAATGTTGCAGAATATGAAGCACTTGTGCATGGAGTCAAGGTAGCAAAAGAAAATGGAATACATCAAATCCAGTGCTTCGGTGACTCGGATTTGGTAGTTCAGCAAGTCTTAGGGCAATGGGATGCTCTGGATGCGAACATGGCATTGTACAGATTTCATGTGCAGAAGGTATCGGGATACTTTGAGGGATGCGGGTTTCACCATGTACCTCGGCTGGAAAATGAGGCTTCCAACATATTGTCGAAGCTTGGATCAACCCGACAAGCGATCCCACCGGGTGTAGCACTAGAGCACCTCAGAAATCCATCTATCAGGCCATCCCTAGAGTCCGAGTCAATCTATATCCCGGCCAATCCGGAGTCTGGAGCTATACCCATGGACATTGATATGGCAAGTGGTTCAGGAAACCCGGGGACTCCTTTGGCAAACCCGGGGACTGCTTCGCAGAACCCAGGGACTGCACAGCGTGACCCGGCAGAGGTTATGTCCGCAGATCAAATGAAAATTGATGAGGATGTGTTTCCGGTGTGAGCAATACCAACTTGGGCACTGCACATATTCCAGTTCCTGAAGGATGGATCTTTGCCCAATGAATAAGTGCTTTCAAGGAATATTCAGAGGCACGCAAAGGCATACACGATTATCAGCGCCGAGCTATACAAGATGAGTGTTACAAGTGTCCTCCAACGATGTGTTGACCCGGAAGAAGGGCTTGACATCCTCCGAGATATACATCAAGGGGAATGTGGGCATCACGCCTCATCTAGAGCCTTAGTTGCAAAAGCTTTCCGGCATGGGTTTTACTGGCCAAGTGCCTTGGAGCAAGCAGCAGACCTAGTAAGAAAATGCAAATGGTTGTCAGAGGTATGCTACCAAGACACACATGCCAATGTCGGAGCTCAAGACCATACCGATTGCCTAGCCATTTGCCGTATGGTGTTCGGATATGGTTGGCCCATTTAAGCCAGCAAAAGGAAACATGACCCATATCTTGGTTATGGTTGACAAGTTTATAAAATGGATTGAAGTAAAGCCGATAAGAAAATGTGATGGAGCTACAGCCGTGTCATTCCTCAAAGATATCGTCCTGAGATATGGCTACCCTCACAGTATCATAATAGATAACAACACTAATTTTGCTGAAGGAGCATTTACGCGATTTTGCCGGGATAAGAAGATCCGGTTGGACGTTGCTTCAGTAGCCCACCCTGCGTCGAACGGACAAGTGGAAAGATCCAATGGATTAGTTTTATCCGAAATAAAACCCCGGCTGATTGAGCCACTGCAAAGATCAGCGAGGTGCTGGATAAAAGAACTAACAGCGGTACTGTAGAGTTTAAGAACAACTCCGAATCGATCAATAGGCTATACGCCATTTTTTCTGGTATATGGGGCAGAAGCTGTATTACCAGCCGACATAGAGCATGATTCTCCTATGGTCACCCAATACACAGAAGCCAAAGTGCGAGAAGCCCGGCAAAATGATGTTGATCTGCTGGAAGAAGCGAGAGAATTGGCATTGTCCAGATCCGCCATATATCAGAAAAATCTCTGACGCTATCATAGTCGGAAAGTAAATCCCTGAGTCTTTCGGGAAGGTGATCTGGTACTCCGGTTGGTGCAACGTACTGCTGGCATGCATAAGTTATCCTCCCCATGGGAAGGGCCCTTCATTGTGAGCAAAGCTTTGCACAATGACTCTTATTATCTCATTGATGCACAACCACAGGAGAAGAACAAGGCGGACAGGTCTGGCAAAGAATCTAAGCGTTCATGGATTGTAGCCCTACTTCGTCCGTTCTACACTTAACAAAGAAGTGTGTGTATCCGATTTTCTCATATATCGGTATGTATGCCGGCAATGAGTTTATCAATGAAATCTTGGCACCTCGAGCAGTAATTCGGGGACTGCCTTAATAATATTTGTTGTCTTCTGTGTTTGTTATTTATTTTTATGTCGGCTAGCTTAAGTTGCTTCTGCCTAAGCCGGATTAGTAGCATGTGAGCACCAAAAACTCAACTCTTCGACTTGCTGCTGTCCAACAAGAATTGGCTTCATGGCAAGCAAGGGAACAAGTTTGTAATTGCGAAGCACAAGAAAAACGACTAAGGAAAAGAACGTAATCGAGCCGACATTCTTTGTTCGGACTAACTCTATGTTTACTTAATCTTTACTGTGCTGGATTATTTTGAGCTAATCCTAAAGTTTCTAAGTATTGTTAAGTAAATTTTTGAAACTCGGACTCGTAAGTCACAAAACCGAATCACGGTAGACGCGAGCCGAGCCATGAAATTGAAGAAACAAGAAAATGAAACTCGGGGACTACGCCCAAGTTAATCCGACGTGAATAGCTTAGTAGCAAAATATAATCAGTATGATTGATACATCTGCACCCGGCATACCGGGGATCTGATAAATTTCAAAGTGTTTTTTGGTGCTCAAGGAGCAGCAGCAGGAGGGGGTAACTTGGCGCTAGCGGGTGGAGCAGTGGCTTCAGCCTCGTTGTCCGGGTTAGCTTCAGCCTTGTCGTCATCTTCATTCTCTTCGAGATCTGAGGCTTCGTCCTCTTCCTCGTCATCCGAACCATCTTCGACGTATTCGTCGTCAACGACGCTGAGGAAGCTTCGTCCTTCTTTCCATTGATGGACATGGGCAAACTAGATAAGGTTGTGGGCACAAGCCTTGCGCCGAGTAACCCAACCGGATCATTCGACCACTTGGACCCGGTACGGAAGCGCTCGAGGATCTTCAAGTTGAGTTTTTCATACCAAGTGAGCACGAAATGGAGGACAGTATCAGATCCAGCACGAGCGGCGGATTCCCTCCAGAGGTCGAGCTGGGTCTCGCAATCCATCATCTTGTTGATCAAAGCAGTGGATCCCTCCGGAACATCCCACCAAGCCAAAGTGCATGAAAGATCCGGACGGTTGAATCCAGGAGACCCAAACCATAGTTCTTCACAATTTCAATCCGGGAGGATAGGCTGACTAGCAGATCCTCCATGTCATAAGGAATGGGTTCAGAGCCAGGATCAGTTGGGGTACCCCTCTGCGGGCGGAACTTGGCAATGGCAGTAGCCGCAATGGCATCGCCCTCTGGGAATTTGCCTGAAAACAAAACAAGTGAAATAAGGAAAAGAGTTTAACCTAGAGAAATACATGTCGGATGAAGGAAAAGAGTTTACAGGAGATATGACTATGGATCCGAGTCACCTCTTTGGTGCAATCAGCACGCCTCTTCCAGAGCTTCTCAAGTTCAACGCTTGCCGAGTCAAGCTCGACGTCGGCCTCCTTTAGCAACTCTTGATCTTTTGCAGTTTAAGGCTAAGACCCTCTCGCTCTTCGGTCAAGTCTTGGCCAGCCTTGTCCATCTCAGTCTTGTGGAGCTCTTTGAGTTTTTTCATCTCAGCCTTGAGCTTTGCAAGTTCATCACCCTTGGCTCGAAGTTTGGCAAGTTCATCATCCTTCTTCATGAGCTCGGCCTGATGTTGCCCTGCTTGTTCGAGAAAATGCAGCATCATATCAGGCACATGCACACTATGTTCAAGGGATGCTGCAACGGTTTGTTAACCCAGCAGAGTCAAGGTATGAATATCTGCCGAGCTCAGGAGAAAGGAGAGAGAGCACGGAAATTGAGTAACCAAAGCGAATTACCTTTTATCTCGTCCAAGTTTTTTCTCATAATTATATTTTCGGCCTCCACTCCGGCTGTGCAATCCGAATGACAGATTAGTTCAGTAGAAAAGACAAAGAAAGATGGGGGCAGAAGTCGAAGAGAAAACTTACCATTTTTCTCGCATTCAGCAAGAAGACCAGCATGTTTCGAGCGCAGTACCTTGTGTGAGTCCAAGAGGCGCTGAAACTCAGCACTCTGATGATTGGTAGTGATCTAAAAATAGCAAGGTTGGCTCACCTATATGCATATTCGAAGTGTACAAAATCCGGGCCAAGCGGAACTTCACCCGGTTCTAGGTGTGTGCATGTTCGAAGTGTACAAAATCCGGGCCAAGTGGAACTTAACCCGGCTCTAGGTGTGTGCATATTCGAAGTGTACAAAATCCGGGTCAAGTGGAACTTAACCCGACTCTAGGTGTGTGCATATTCGAAGTGTACAAAATCCGGGCCAAGTGGAACATAACCTAGCTCTAGGTGTGTGCATATTCGAAGTGTACAAAATCCGGGCCAAGTGGAACTTAACCCGGCTCTAGGTGTGTGCATATTCGAAGTGTACAAAATCCGGGCCAAGTGGAACTTAACCCGGCTCTAGGTGTGTGCATATTCGAAGCTACTAAGGAGCTGTGCTAGTTCTCTAAGGAGCATCTGGCCGAGTAACAAGTTACTCCCCGGAGGCTCGGGGACTAATAGATATGTCTCTAAGCACTTGTGCGTATTAAGGAAAAGACAAAGTAGCGTATCTCCATCATCTGGCCAGGAATATTGATAGCCTTGGCTGCCGTGTTCATTTGTGCGCTGAACTCGGCGGGCCAAAACTTCTCTGGGAGATCGTCGTTGGGATCGACGAACTCCGCTCTATTCCAATTATTGACATATTCGATCAAAGCCGGAGGATGGCCCTCTCCACTAAGCATGTTGGGCGCGACCAAGCCTTTGGCGTGGGCCTCTCTCCTCGCAACTAGGGTGGCAGCATGGCTGGTATGCAATGCGAGTTGTTTGCTGCCAGCTAACCCAGAGGAGCCATCTCTCTTCGGCAACATGGACGCAAGGGTGCGCTGTCCAGCCTCGATAGATGATGCTTTGGTAGCACCAGAACTTTTCTTCGCCTTGGGTTGCTATTGGCAGGCCGAGGCTTGAGCTGTAGATTTGGACTTGGGTGCAGCCTTAGTGCTAGTTGGGTCTTCTCGCCGAGCTTTTGAAGACTCGGACGAGACAGGAGGAGTTGGTGCTGGCGCTGGTGCTTGTGTTGCTGCCGCTGCTGATGCTGTTAGTGCTACTGTTGGTGCGGGTGCCGGTGCTTGCACTGGTGCTGGTGTTAGCGTTGGTGCTGATACTGCTGTTGCTATCTCGGGGATGACGGGTTGCGGCTGAGCCAATGAGGAGCTGGGAGCATCCGGCCTTAGCTTGTCCTCGGTAGCACCACTTCCCCCTACACCGAAGTTGCCCTCCTCTGGGGGAGGTGGACTAAGATCCGGTGTAGCCACTGAGCCTTCCTGAATTGGGCTCAGTGGGCGCGTGTCATCGTCGCGAGGGGGAGATGGGGTACGCCGGAAGGACGAAGCAATGCTGGAGCCGCTCTAGGGAACCTCCACGGCATCCCTATCAAATTAAACAACGAATAACAAATTATATAACAGGGAGAGAGGCGTGAATACAAACAAACTTGAAGTGGAAAATGGTACAAGGAAAAAGAAACTCACTCATCGGAGGTCGGAGGCTCCTTGGGCTTCCGAGCTCTCCGAACTATGGCCTTAGTCGGAGGTTTGCTGGCCACCTTGTCAACGGACTTCTTTCGCCTTTTGGTTGTTTTGGGAGGCCCGGAAGAAGCAGCTAAAGTGGCTGCCCGCTTCTTAGACACGGCTGGGGCCGGCTCACTCGTAGCAAGAGGGGGATCTTCATGGATCTGCCCAGCCGGGTTAGCTGAAGCCGAAAACGCATAAGAAATGGGCACCGGGTCAAATACCTCCACCACCTCAATTTCGGAATCATCCTCATTGTCAGGCCAGTTCCTTAAGGAAAAGAAGTTACCAGAGGGTTGCTTGGATGCGTCCGGGGCAGGCAAGAACATTTCCTGATCCGGCTCCTCCTCGTTTGAAACAAGTCGATCTTTCCCCCATTTGAGGGAAGGCTCGGTGCCATCTTCAATGGTCTGCTGAAGAAACAACTAAAAGGAAAATGCAAAGGGATCAAATAAACAACATGCTCTGACATAGGATATGACTCGGAGAAGGATTGGGTAATGAGATTTACCGCAGGAGGAGGCTTGTCCCGGTAGTAATGCTCCAACCCCGACTCCCAGTCAGCGGAGAAGTCCTTATCGGTCGTGAAGATGGCCTTGACCCGGCGAAAGATCTCAGTGTTGTTCAACTCGAAGGAGGAGGTCTGGTTGGGGTTAAGTCGCCAGCTCATATGGTAGAGTTTGTGTGTGCTCTTCTGTAGGGGGGAAATCTGGCTACGGACGAATGTGATCATCACATCCTCGTTGCGTAGCCCTAGATCCTTCAGATCCTTGAACCGCTTATTAACCTAATTCGCCAAGGCAGTTGGTTTCTTTGGAACCCGTACCCACAGAGACGGATTAGGAGGACCCATCGCGAAGGGGCGCAGCCGGATCAGATCTTCATCCGAGCCATTCCTCACATAAAAGAAGGTCCGGGCCCAGCCCTTGCAAGATTCAAGCCCCGTGACTCGGGGGAAGACAGATTGTTTCTAGGGAGAGATGGAGGCGGCACCACATTGGGTCAGGTGCTTGTCCTCCGGGGCACGCTCCTTATCCGGAACCACGTTCCTCCGCAGACCGAAGAACCGGATCCAAAGCTCTTTAGTAGGCCACAAGCCGAGGTATCCTTCTACGGTGAATGCGAAGGAGGAGAGGGATATAATGGCATTCGCCGTAAGATGATGAGGTTGGAGTTCGTAGATATTGAAAAAATCATGGAAGAAGTCACTCACTGGCAAGCCGAAGCCACGCTAGAAGTGAGAGAGGAAGACGACGAACTCACCTGGATTGGGTGAGGGAGCGATCTCCTCGGAGGCAAGGCGGGAAATTACGCCTTCGGGGATGCGGTGGATGTAGTAGAGCCAGTTGAGATCGTCTTGGCACACACAAGAACCGGCCCAGGCACCAGGCTCCAGAGTTTCACCCTCCTCCTTCATCTCTTCTTCCTCGACGACGGCGAGCTCCTCCTTTGTCATCTCCAAGTCACTATCCTCACCGGATTTGCACGGCCCTGTGACGTTGAAGCAGCACAGGAGCGGTAGCGAGGCTAGCGCAATGAAATAAGAGGAAGTAAGGTGCGGCGGTGGCGCTGCGGAGCAGAAGCGGCGGCAGCGGCGCTCTCGCAAGGAAGAAGAAGGAGCAGAAAGGCTGAGGGGCGCGAGAAGGGGGAAAACATCCAAGGGACGCGCTCCCTCCCTTATTTAACAGTGCCCTTGCAATAGATAGTGGGATCGGGCAGTGCCCTGAGGCCACATGGTGTGGCCGTGTATCTGCTGGATCAGCCAATTAGAGGCAAGCAGCAGGAAGGGCCACATGAAATAGGGGATCCCATGACGCGACGTGGTGATGCAGTTAACGAGGAGGCAGCTGCGAAGCGACGTTTGCAGCAGCAACCCCTGACAATAAGTGCAGTAACGGGCGCAGGCCCTTAAAATGAGGCAAGGTGATGATTACCCTCCACGTAGGATGTGGGAAAGTGTATGAGAGAAGGAAGGATAACACGGAAAACTGAAGGGTGATCTGGCCAGCGAGTGAAAACTCGGAATGAGCCAAGGGAAAGCTAGGCCACAAAATCCGAGCTACAAGGTAACCCGGAAAGGGGAGCAAAAAGCTCGGTAGATTGAACCTGCCATGGCCTTAGCAGCTGAAATTTCTAAGACCACACCAGCTTCGGGGACTAATGTTGGGGGTGTACCCCTGGGTAGGGTCACGTCGGGGTATAGAGGCCGAGTTAGCCGAGGTATGGCAAGGTCAAAGCGAAAGCTGGTCGGGTCACCTCAAGGCAGGCCAACTTACGAAGTAATACGGACCGGACGATGTCCACCTGACTGTGTCCCACATGACATATGTCGTATGCCGGCAGGCTTTTTATAAATTGTATGCAAGTACCCACAGGGCCGGGTTATACCAGGCTTGCAAGATAAGGAAGGTATCTCGCTGGTCCAAAGGTGGTCTCTATGCGCTGGAGCGTGAGCGAAGCGAACAGAGGGAGGGACCAGCAGGGCGGGGCCGACAAAGGTGACGTAGCCTATGTCGGCTGACGCTGGCGCCGCAGAGGGTTACGTAGCCTCTACATGGCTTATGAAAGGAAAAGGAGACCCGGTCGGTTTGCTATTTTGGGAGAGGCATATTCCCAGGAATATGCCTCCACGTATGCCCTAACTGGTGACCTAGCCTCCCCTTTATAAGGGGTGCTAGGGCCTCTATAGTTGGGGCTGGCGGGTGAGTAGTTTGTTCATTGGGAGATAGGTTGCGGTGAGAGTAAGAGAGCTTCTTCTTCCTCCTCTCCCCAATACAGCTCAAGGAGCATCTATAAACTCAGTGAACTTTGAGAATACAAAGCAATCGTGTGTGTGGAATTGATGTATACGCACTTCTATTCTTGTAGACAGTTGTTGGGCCTCCAAGTGCAGAGGTTTGTAGAACAGCAGCAAGTTTTCCCTTAAGTGGATCACCCAAGGTTTATCGAACTCAGGGAGGAAGTGGTCAAAGGTATCCCCTCTCAAGCAACCCTGCAATCAAGATACAAGAAGTCTCTTGTGTCCCCAACACACCCAATACACTTGTCAGGTGTATAGGTGCACTAGTTCGGCGAAGAGATAGTGAAATACAAGTGGTATAGATAATTATAAGTGGTAACGGTGATAGAAAGTAGCTTGCTGGCGTGGAAAAGACTAAAGTAAAACTGAAATAAAGATGGAAGCAAGCAAACATGTAACAGATCTTGTAGCAAATGAAGTATCAATGCTTAGAAACAAGGCCTAGGGATCATACTTTCACTAGTGAACACACTCTCATAAATATATTATCTTCATGATACTACTCTTAACTACTCTCCGGTTGGACACTCTAATCGATGGTACGGCTATAACAACACACCTCAAAGTAAGCCTTTCCCATCTAGAAAACCCCACACTATCACCTTGAGTACTAGATGAGTCCAACAAACACCACAATTTCATAGAAACATCCAACTCCAAATATAACTCATAACAAGTATTTGTAATATCTAGCCTAAGTGCCACCATGGTGAGCACGCTGTCACTTTCACACACATGGGGAGAGCAGAGATTCATTAAAGCACTTGAGTAGCAGAATAGATCTATAGATTACAAGCTCATGATCTCAATAAGATCATGCATAGAGAGAGATGAACACATAGCTACCGGTAGAACCCTTAGCCTCGAGAGAGAACTACTCCCTCCTCATCATGGGAATCAGCAATGGCGATGGAGATGGTGGTGGAGATCGATGGAGATGGCTCCAATTCCGAGAATATTGATTTTCTGACTTTCTGGAACCAAAAACAGCAAAAAACAGGCAACTGGCACTATGGCTCTTGTTAATAGGTTAGTCCAAGAAATCATATGAAAAGTACTCCAAAGTTGGAACAAGACATAAGAAAGTAGATAAAACCAAGCATGGAACATCAAAAATTATAGATACATTTACAATGTATTAGGAATCACCACACTATCCCTCCCTGGATTCCTCTAGTGCATATTCGCCCCACCTTTAGCCTATCCATGGCACCTTCCGTGATACCACCATGACAGACGTGCTTCTAGGGCCTACGCCCTCTCGTCCAGTTCTTCAGCAGTAAGTTCTGCAGCTATAGGAATAGGTGTGGTTAATGTAGCATCGATGAGTTTACGCACACCTTCAGTGATCACGTGTCCATCCACCGATTCTTCTTTTTTGGGCTCGTCTGGGATAAGTGCTCCATTCGAGTCTTCCTCGTATTCCTCGGCAATCACCTCCTCTTGCTAGAGGGTCTTTTGCCGGGGTCTTGTTCTTCTTGTTCTTCTTCTTTGCCTTCTTGGCAGCGCCGGTAGCAAAGACGGCTTTGGGTCTGTTTCCCGGAGTCAAGCTCTAGACTTCAGGATTATCTCTGACTTCCATGTCATCCTGCGTTTTGGGAGAGTGTTCCCCAGATCCTTCGTCCATGGCTTCTCCTTCTTCTGCAGTTTTGGAGTTATACTCCTCTTCATATTCCGCGGAGAACTTTCGGAAATCTGTCGATGTCATCGATTCATCCGAGGATGCGGGTACATCGGCGTTTGTTCCAATTGCCTCTAGCACAGAGTGGGTGTTGTCTCCAGCATCGGCAGAGCCGGATCCGGATCCCACATATCCGACGAAGTGCGACGTGTGCTTCCTGAGGTACCTGTGGCTCTCACGATCAACTTCGTCAAAACTTTTGATGGTCTCGAGAATTGCATCTACGCCTGAGGTTTGCATTATCATACGTCGCAACGTGTACCTTGAGAGCCGGAATCAGTGTTGTCTATCCCGGCGTCATCAGAGCCGGAATCGGTGTTGTTGCTATGCTCCTCTTGGATTTTGACTTCAGCGGGTGGGTTGATCTGGGATTCGGTCTCTCCAAGGAGATCCACTTCAGATTCGACTTGGACCGCTAGGTCTACTTCAGGCTCGGATTTCTCCACTATCTACGCAACTGGTGCGGGCTGGGTGGGATTAGGGTTTTTTCTGAGATCCGGAACTCTGCTGTCTCCGCGGACAAAGGGGACCCAGAAGAGTCTTCTGCCTCTATCATCACCGCTGGGGTGGGTGGGACAGGTTCAGAAAAATTGATGTAAACATTGATCTCGCCGAAAGACATGATGGTGTAGGCAGTCACAACCACCCTAGCCGGAATCCAGGTCTTGTCGAGAACGATGAGAGGGGCATCGCTGGCGTAGAGGATGCAACCGACGGCGATAGTCTCACCGATTTCGATTCTTGTAGATTCCGCTCGGAACACAGATCCAAAGCTCACTTGCCCCACGGTGGGCGCCAACTGTCCTCAGATTGATGACAAGTATGCCATGAGGGGGTCCTCGAGGCGTGCGAAAGAGAGGGGTGTGAGACGTACGGTGTTCTGGGACGGTGAGCACACAAGTTTACCCAGGTTCGAATCCGCCAGCTTTGGACGGATCCTACTCCTGCTAGCAATCCAGTAATACGGCAGTGCCAGAATATGGGTTACAACGGTTCGCCTGTGTGAGTTGAGATTGTAGACTATTGAGGGTTGCCCTAAAGGCTCTCCCTAGGATGGCTTATATAGATATCTGTCCTAGGGTTTACAAGAGAGATCTATCTGGCTACGACTAAGAGTCGGTTACAGAGTACATCTTGAACTACAAGTAACGCTATGGGCCTAACTCGATAAGTCTTCTAGGCCTTCCCGTAGTCGGACTGGACTCTGTCTCTTCTCCCTAACTGGGCCTCCCGTGAAGCAAAGCTCTAACCCTAAGTGGGCCACCCTGGTCAGTGAGGAACATTGAGGATACCCGGAAAGTATATCCCCAATAGACGAGGTTTTTGTCATAGCTCATGAAAACGGCTATTAAGCGCGAAAACAACGAGTTTTTGGTCATAACTCTCAAACATGTATCGGGTCTCACGGTCCTTGTAAATCTCCATAGAACCCCAAAACTATGGGCAATAGCTTAGGAAAATGACCATTAAACGCGAAAACAACGAGTTTTTGGTCATAACTCTCAAACATTTCTCGGGTGTTATGGTCGTTGTAAATCGCCCTAGAACCCCGAAACTATGGGCAATATCTCATGAAAACGGCCATTAAACGCAAAAACAACGAGTTTTTGGTCATAACTCTCAAACATGTACTGGGTCTTATGGTCGTTGTAAATCTCCATAGAACCCAAAACTATGGGCAATATCTCATGAAAACGACCATAAAACGCGAAAACGACGGGTTATTGATCGTGACGCTCAAACATGTATCGGGTCTCACGGTCATTGGAAACCGCTCTGAAACCCGAAAACTATGGGCAATAGTTAATGAAAACGGCCATTAAGCGTGAAAACGACAGGTTTTTGGTCATAACCCTCAAACATGTATCGAGTCTTATGGTCATTGTAAATCGCCCTAGAACCCAGAAACTATGGGTAATAGCTCATGAAAACAACCATAAAATGCGAAAACAACGAGTTTTTGGTCATATCCCTCAAATATTTATTGGCTCTTACGGTCGTTGTAAATCGCCCTAGAACCCAAAAAAATATGGACAATAGCTCATGAAAATGGCCATTAAACGCGAAAACGACGAGTTTCTGGTCATATCCCTCAAATATTTATTGGGTCTTATGGTCGTTGTAAATCGCCCTGCAACCCAAAAAAATATGGGCAATAGCTCATGAAAATGGCCATTAAGCGTGAAAACGACGAGTTTTTGGTCATATCTCTCAAACATTTATCGGGTCTTACGGTCGTTGGAAATCTTTTTTAAACCCTAAAACTATGGGTAATAGCTCATGAAAACAGCCATTAAGCGTGAAAATGACGAGTTTTTGGCCGTGACTCTCAAACATATATCGTGTCTTACGGTCGTTGGAAATCGCTCTGAAAACCCAAAACTATGGACAATAGCTCATTAAAATGGCCATTAAGCGCGAAAACGATGAGTTTTTGGTCATAACTCTCAAACATGTGTTGGGCCTTAAGGTCCTTGTAAATCTCCATAAAGCCCAAGACTATGGGCAATATCTTATGAAAACGGCCAAAAAACATGAAAACGACGGGTTTTTGGTCGTGACGCTCAAACATGTATCTGGTCTCACGGTCGATGGAAATCGCTTGAAACCCCAAAACTACAGGAAATAGCTTATAAAAACGGCCATTAAGCGTGAAAACGACGAGTTTTTGGTCATAACTCTCAAACATTTATCGGGTCTGATGGTCGTTGTAAATCGCCTTAGAACCCCGAAACTATGGGCAAAAGCTCATGAAAATAACCATAAAACACGAAAAGACGAGTTTTTGTTCATATCTCTCAAACATTTATCGGGTCTTATGGTCATTGGAAATCTTTTTTAAACCCAAAAACTATGGGCAATAGCTCATGAAAATGACCATTAACCGTGAAACGACGAGTTTTTAGTCGTGACTCTCAAACATGTATCGAGTCTTACGGTCGTTGGAAATTGCTCTGAAAACCCAAAATTATGGGCAATAGCTCACGAAAAGAGCCATTAAGCGCGAAAACGATGAATTTTTGGTCATAACTCTCAAACATGTATTGGGTTTTACGATCGTTATAAATCGCCCTAGAACCCCGAAACTATGGGCAATAGCTCATGAAAACAACCATAAAACACGAAAATGATGAGTTTCTGGTCATATCTCTCAAACATTTATCGGGTCTTATGGTCATTGGAAATCTTTTTTAAACCCTAAAACTATGGGCAATAGCTCATGAAAACGGCCATTAAGCGTGAAAACGACGAGTTTTTGGCTATGATTCTAAAACATATATCGGGTCTTACGGTCATTGGAAATCGCTCTGAAAACCCAAAGCTATGGGCAATAGCTCATGAAAACGGCCATTAAGCACGAAAACGATGAGTTTTTGGTCATAACTCTCAAACATGTATTCGGTCTTACAGTCGTTGTAAATCTCCATAAAACCCAAAACTATGGGAAATATCTCATTTAAACGGCCATAAAACGCGAAAACGACGGGCTTTCGGTCGTGACGCTCAAACATGTATCGGTTCTGACGGTCTTTGGAAATCTCTCTGAAAACCCGAAACTATGGGCAATAGCTCATGAAAACGGCTATTAAGCGCGAAAACGATGAGTTTTTGGTCATAACTCTCAAACATGTATCGGGTCTTAAGGTCCTTGTATATCTCCATAGAACCCCAAAACTATGGGAAATAGCTTATGAAAACGACCATTAAACGCGATAACAACGAGTTTTTCGTCATAACTCTCAAACATTTATCGGGTCTTATGGTCGTTGTAAATCGCCCAAGAACCCCGAAACTATGGGCAATAGCTCATGAAAACAGCCATAAAACGCCAAAATGATGAGTTTTGGTCATATCTCTCAAAGATTTATCGGGTCTTATGGTCATTGGAAATCTTTTTAAAACCCTAAAACTATGGGCAATAGCTCATGAAAACGGCCATTAAGCGTGAAAACGACGAGTTTTTGGCTATGACTCACAAACATATATCGGGTCTTACGATCGTTGGAAATCGCTCTAAAAACCCAAAACTATGGGCAATAGCTCATGAAAACGGCCACTAAGCGCGAAAACGATGAGTTTTTGGTCACAACTCTCAAACAAGTATTGGGTCTTACGGTCGATGTAAATCTCCATAGAACCAAAAACTATGGGCAATATCTCATTTAAACGACCATAAAAGGCGAAAATGACGGGGTCTTGGTTGTGACTCTCAAACATGTATTAGTTCTGTCGGTCGTTGGAAATCGCTCTGTAAAACCGAAACTATGGGCAATAGCTCATGAAAACGGCCATTAAGCACGAAAATGACGAGGTTTTGGTCATAACTCTCAAACATGTATCGGGTCTTACGGTCGTTGGAAATCGCTCTGAAAACCCGAAACTATGGGTAATAGCTCATGAAAACGGCCATTAAGCGCGAAAATGATGAGGTTTTGGTCACAACTCACAAACATGTATTGGGTCTTACGGTCGTTGTAAATTTCCTTAGAACCCAAAACTATGGGCAATATCTCATTTCAACGGCGATAAAACACGAAAACGACGGGGTTTTGTTCGTGACTCTCAAACATGTATCGGGTCTGACGGTCGTTGGAAATCGCTCTGAAAACCCCAAAACTATGGGCTATAGCTCATGAAAGCGGCCATTAAGAGTGCAAACGACCAGGTTTTGGTCATAACTCTCAAACATGTATCGAGTCTTATGAACGTTGTAAATCTCCATAGAACCCAAAACTATGGGCATTATCTCATGAAAACGACCATAAAATGCGAAAACGACGGGTTCTTGATCGTGACGCTCAAACATGTATCGGGTCTCACGGTCATTGGTAATCGCTCTAAAACCCGAAAACTATGGGCAATAGCTAATGAAAATGGCCATTAAGCGTGAAAACGACAGGTTTTAGGTCATAACTCTCAAACATGTATCGAGCCTTATGGTCATTGTAAATCTCCCTAGTTCATGACCGTTTTCGTCATAACTCTCAAACACGTATCGGGTCTTAAGGTCCTTGTAAATCTCCATAAAACCCCAAAACTATGGGAAATAGGTTATGAAAACGACCATTAAACACGAAAACAACGAGTTTTTCGTCATAACTCTCAAACATTTATCGGGTGTTATGGTCGTTGTAAATCACCCTAAAACACCGAAACTATGGGCAATAGCTCATGAAAACAACCATAAAACGCGAAAATGATGAGTTTTTGGTCATATCTCTCAAACATTTATCGGGTCTTATGGTCATTGGAAATGTTTTTTAAACCCTAAAACTATGGGCAATAGCTCATGAAAACGGCCATTAAGCGTGAAATCGACGAGTTTTTGGCTGTGACTCACAAACATATATCGGGTCTTACGGTCGATGGAAATCGCTCTAAAAACCCAAAACTATGGCAATAGCTCATGAAAACGGCCACTACGCGCGAAAACGATGAGTTTTTGGTCACAACTCTCAAACAAGTATTGGGTCTTACGGTCGATGTAAATCTCCATAGAACCAAAAACTATGGGCAATAGCTTATGAAAACGGCCATTAAGCGCGAAAACGACAAGTTTTTGGTCATAACTCTCAAACGTGTGTTGGGTCTTACTATCGTTGTAAATCTCCATAGAACCCAAAAATATGGGCAATATCTCATTAAAACAACCATAAAACGCGAAAACGACGGTTTCTTGATCGTGATGCTCAAACATGTATCGGGTCTCACGGTCATTGGAAATCGCTCTGAAACCCGAAAACTATGGGCAATGGCTAATGAAAATGGCCATTACGCGTGAAAACGAACGGTTTTTGGTCATAACTCTCAAACATGTATCGGGTCTTACGGTCGTTGGAAATCGCTCTAAAAACCCAAAACTATGGGCAATAGCTCATGAAAAGGGTCATTAAGCGCTAAAGCACCGAGTTTTTGGTCATAACTCTCAAACATGTATTGGGTCTTACGGTCGTTGTAAATCTCCATTCAACCCAAAACTATGGGAAATATCTCATGAAAATGGCCATAAAACATGAAAACGACGGGTTTTGGTCGTGACGCTCAAACATGTATCGGGCTTGACGGTCGTTGGAAAACTGCTCTGAAACCCCAAAACTATGGGCAATAGCTCTTGAAAATGGCCATTAAGAGTGAAAACGACGAGTTTTTGGTGATAACTCTCAAACATGTATTAGGTCTTATGGTCGTTGGAAATCGCTCTAAAAACCCAAAACTATGGCAATAGCTCATGAAAACGGCCATTATGCAGCGACGAGTTTTTGTTCATAACTCTCAAACATGTATTGGGTCTTATGGTCGTTGTAAATCTCCATAGAACCCAAAACTATGGGCAATATCTCATGAAAACGTCCATAAAACGCGAAAACTACAGGTTTTTGGTCGTGACGCTCAAACATGTATCAGGTCTGACGGTCGTTGGAAATCGCTCTGAAACCCCAAAACTATGGGCTCTCATGAAAACGGCCATTAAGCGCGAAAACGACGAGTTTTTGGTCATAACTCTCAAACTTGTATTAGGTCTTACGGTCATTGTAAATCTCCATAGAACCCAAAACAATGGGCAATATCTCATGAAAACGGCCATAAAACGCGAAAACGATGGGTTTTTGGTCGTGACACTCAAACATGTATTGGTTCTCACAGTCGTTGGAAATCCCTCTGTAAACTCAAAACTATGGGCAATAGCTCATGAAAATGTCCATTAAGCGTGAAAATGCTGAGTTTTTGCTCATAACTCTAAAACATGTTTTGGGTCTTATGGTCGTTGTAAATCTCCATAGAACCCAAAACTATGGGAAATATCTCATGAAAATGGCCATAAAATGTGAAAACAACGGGTTTTTGGTCGTGACGCTCAAACATGTATCGGGCTTGATGGTCGTTGGAAATCGCTCTGAAATCCCAAAAATATGGGCAATAGCTCATGAAAACGGCCATTAAGCGCGAAAACGACAAGTTTTTGGTCATAACTCTCAAACAAGTATCGGGTCTTACGGTCGTTGGAAATCGCTCTAAAAACCCAAAACTATAGCAATAGCTCATGAAAACGGCCATTAAGCAGCGACGAGTTTTTGTTCATAACTCTCAAACATGTATTGGGTCTTATGGTCGTTGTAAATCTCCATAGAACCCAAAACTATGGGCAATATCTCATGAAAACGTCCATAAAACGCGAAAACTACGGGTTTTTGGTCATGGCGCTCAAACATGTATCGGGTCTGACGATCGTTGGAAATCGCTCTGAAACCCCAAAACTATGAGCAATAGCTCATGAAAATGGCCATTAAGCACGAAAATGACGAGTTTTTGGTCATAACTCTCCAACATGTATCGAGTCATACGATCGTTGGAAATCGCTCTAAAAACCCAAAACTATGGGAATAGCTCATGAAAACAGCCAGTAAGCGCGAAAACAACGAGTTTTTGGTCATAACTCTCAAACATGTATTGGGTCTTACGATCATTGTAAATCTCCATAGAACCCAAAACTATGGGCAATATCTCATGAAAACGGCCATAAAACGCGAAAACGACAGGTTTTTGGTCGTGACGCTCAATCATGTACCGGGTCTGACGGTCATTGGAAATCGCTCTGAAACCCCAATACTATGGGCAATAGCTCATGAAAAAGGCCATTAAGCGAGAAAACGATGAGTTTTTGGTCATAACTCTCAAAAATGTATCGGGTCTTACGGTAGTTGGAAATCGCTCTAAAAACCCAAAAATATGGGCAATAGCTCATGAAAATGGCCATTAAGAGCGAAAACAATGAATTTTTGGTCATAACTCTCAAACATGTATTGGGTCTTACGGTTTTTGTAAATCGCCCTGCAACCGAAAAAATATGGGCAATAGCTCATGAAAATGGCCTTTAAGCGCGAAAACGACGAGTTTTTGGTCATAACTCTCAAAGATGTATTAGGTCTTACGGTTGTTGGTCATAACCGAAAAAATATACATAGAACCCTAAACTATGGGCAATATCTCATGAAACAACCATAAAACGCGAAAAATGACGGGTTTTTGGTCGTGACGCTCAAACATATATCGGGTCTCACGGTCGTTAGAAATCGCTCTGAAACCTCAAAAGAATGGGCAATAGCTAATGAAAACGGCCATTAAGTGTGAAAACGACGGGTTTTTGGTCATAATTCTCAAACTTGTATCAGGTCTTATGGTCATTGTAAATCGCCCTAGAACCCGGAAACTATTGGTAATAGCTCATGAAAACAACCATAAAACATGAAAACGATAAGTTTTTGGTCATATCCCTCAAATATTTATTGGGTCTTACGGTCGTTGTAAATCGCCCTGCAACTCAAAAACATATGGACAATGGCTCATGAAAATGGCCATTAAGCGCGAAAACAACGAGTTTTTGGTCATATCTCTCAAACATTTATCGGTTCTTACGGTCGGTGGAAATCCTTTTTAAACCTAAAACTATGGGCAATAGCTCATGAAAACAGCCATTAAGCGTGAAAACGACGAGTTTTTGGCCTTGACTCTCCAACATATATCGGGTCTTACGGTCGTTGGAAATCGCTCTAAAAACCCAAAACTATGGGCAATAGCTCATGAAAACGGCCATTAAGCGCGGAAACGATGAGGTTTTGGTCATAACTCTCAAACATGTATCGGGTCTTACGGTCGTTGGAAATCGCTCTGAAAACCCAAAACTATGGGCAATAGCTCAACAAAACGACCATTAAGCGCGAAAACGACGAGTTTTTCGTCGTAACTCTCAAAAATGTATTGGGTCTGACGGTCCTTGTAAATCTCCATAGAACCGCAAAACTATTTGCAATAGCGTATGAAAACAGCCATTAAGCGCGAAAACGACGAGTTTTTGATCATAACTCTCAAACATTTATCGGGTCTTATGGTCATTGTAAATCGCCCCAGAACCCCGAAACTATGGGCAATAGCTCATGAAAACAGCCATAAAATACGAAAACGACAAGTTTTTGGTCATATCTCTCAAACATTTATTGGGTCTTACGGTCGTTGTAAATCGCCATGAAACCCAAATAATATGGGTAATACAGTGCAAATGTATCTATAATTTTTGATGCGCCATGCTTGGTTTTATCCACTTTCTTGTGTTTTGTCCACACTTTGGAGTACTTTTCATATGATTTCTTAGACTAACCTATTAACAAGAGCCACAGTGCCAGCTGCCTGTTTTCTGCTGATTTTTGGTTCCAGGATAGTCAGAAAATGAATATTCTCGGAATTGGACGGGACAAAAGCCAAAGTGCCTATTTTTCCAGAAGACTCATGGAGCCAGAATACGAGACGGAGGAGGGTCAGGGCCTGGCCACACTACCCCCAGGCGCGGGCTGGGCCTAGCCACGCGAGGGCATGGTGTGGTGGCCCCAGGAACCCCCTCGGTCTTCCTCTTCGCCTATAAGAAGCCTTCTGACCTAAAAACTCCGGGGGTTTGACATTTTCCCAGAAGGAGTTCCGCTCCGCTGCAACCACCAGATTCCACGAAACAGCACCAGAAACTCCGTTCTGGCACCCTGTCAGGATAGGGAATTGGAGGAGATCATCGTCATTATCATCACCATCGCTTCTCCATCGACCATCCATGTTTCCCCCATCTATGAGTGAGTAATCCCCCGTTGTAGGCTATGGGGATGGTAGGGATTGGATGAGATCGTTCATGTAATGGCATCAGATTGTTAGGGCATGGTGCCTAGTATCTTTTATTAGTGCTTTATGACTTTGTTGCGACTTGTCGTGCTTAATGCTTATCACTAGGGCCCGAGTGCCATGATTTCAGATCTAAACTTATTATTGATTCATTATGATAGTATTGTTTTTGGTCTTATCTGCAAGTTGTATACACACGTTGTTGTCCAGAACCTATGGCCCCCAAGTGACAGAAATCGGGATAACCGGAAGGGAATGGCTTTGATGTGAGGATCACATGTGTTCACGGAGTGTTAATGCTTTGCTCTAGTGCTCTATTAAAAGGAGCACCTTAATTGCCAGTATTTCCCTAGAGGCCCCGCTGCAAACGGGCTGGCAGGACAAAAGATGCTGTGCAAGTTCTCATTGCGAGCACGTATGACTATATATGGAACACATGCCTAGGATTGTCTAGTACTTGGATGCACTATCTTATTTATCTGCAATTGCCCTATGTTCTGATTGGTATGTGAATTGTCTTGTCCATGCAATGCCCGTCCATCCATCCCTATGCCTACCGCACTCGAATCCCACTGTTACTTCATTTGATACTACTGTTACTTTACTATTCCTACTACAAAACTGTTGCTACTAATAAACTGCTGCGAGCAAGATTGTTTCCAGGTGTAGCTGAATTGACAACTCAGTTGTTAAGGCTTATAAATATTCTCTGGCTCCCCTTATGTCGAATCAATAAATTGGGTTTCACTTCCCTCGAAAATACTGTGATACACCCCCTATACTTGTGGGTCATCAATGGGCAATAGCTCATGAAAATGGCCATTAAGCGCGAAAACGTCGAGTTTTTGGACATAACTCTCAAACATGTAGTGGGTCTTACGGTTGTTGTAAATCTCCATAGAACCCAAAACTACGGGCAATATCTCATGAAAACGGCCATAAAACGCGAAAACGACGGGTTTTTGATCGTGACGCTCAAACATGTATCGGGTCTGACGGTCGTTGGAAATTGCTCTGAAACCCAAAAACTATGGGCAATAGCTCAAGAAAACGGCCATTAAGCGCGAAACGACGAGTTTTTGGTCATAACTCTCAAAAATGTATCGGGTCCTACGGTCCTTGTAAATCTCCATAGAACCCCAAAACTATGGGTAATAGCTTATGAAAACAACCATTAAGCGCGAAAACGACGAGTTTTTGATCATAACTCTCAAACATTTATCAGGTCTTATGGTCATTGTAAATCGCCCTAGAACCCTGAAACTATGGGCAATAGCTCATGAAAACAGCCATAAAATGCGAAAACGACTTTTTGGTCATATCTCAAAAACATTTATTGGCTCTTATGGTCGTTGTAAATCGCCTGAAACCCAAAAAATATGGGCAATAGCTCATGAAAATGGCCATTAAGCGTGAAAACAACGAGTTTTTGGTCATAACTCTCAAACATGTATTGGGTCTTACGGTCGTTGTAAATCGCCTTGCTGATGGGTTCGTAGCATGGAAAACAAAAAAATTCTACCGCAAGAACGAACTAAACCCAGATCTAATCTAGATAAAAGCCAAGATCTAATCTATTAGACATGTGCAACAAGATAGATAGGAACTAACCCTCGTAGATCCGAAAGCGTTAACGAGATTAGATCTCGTGGTTGATGTAGTCGATCACTTGCCGATCTCAAGATCGTGTGGATGATCCTTCCGGCGTCGCGTTCCGGCAGCGCTTCCGCAGTCGGTCAAGTGGACGATCCTTCCGGCGCCGCGTTTCGGCAGTGCTTCCGCAGTCGGTCACACGTGCGGAGTCGAAGCAGACCTTCCTCTCCTCATTCCAGCAAGCAGCGGAGGTAGTAGATCTTCTCCACGGAATCCCAGCAGCACGACGGCGTGGTGGTGGTGGTGGAGTAGAGAATTCTACAGGGCTTCGCCTATGCCTGTGCAGAAGAAATGAGGAGGAGAGAGGCGGCAGAGATTGGGAGTTATGGAGCAAGGGGTGGAGGGGGCGCCCCTGCCCCTCTATTTAAAGGGGTTGAGGCGCCATGGGAGGGGGAGTCCTTGTAGGACTCCCCTCCCTCTAGGGCCAGCGGATTGGGGAGTGGGGGGAGGAGTCCTCCTCCCCCACGACTCCTAGTCTTGACTCACCAGGACTCCTTGATCCCTTCCTTGGTTTTCAAGCAAACTCCAAGAAACCTTCCAGAACCTTCCGGAACATTCCGAAACCTTCTAGAACCCTCATACAAATACTCCGGAACATTTCCTAACTCAGAAAATGATCCCCAATATATGAATCTTATTCTCCGGAACATTCCGGATCTCCTCGTGATGTCCCGAATCCAATCCGAGACTCCGGACAACATTCGGTCTCCAACGCATCTTCCATATCTACTTAAAACAACTTCGAACCTTAAGTGTGTCACCCTACGGTTCGTGAATATGCAGACATGACAGAGACACATCTCCTATCAATAACCATCAGCGGGACCTGGAGATCCATAATGGCTCCCACATACTCAACGATGACTTCGTGATCGATTGAACCATTTACATACGAAACCAATTCCCTTT
Source organism: Avena eriantha (assembly GCA_910589775.1). NCBI lineage: Eukaryota > Viridiplantae > Streptophyta > Magnoliopsida > Poales > Poaceae > Avena > Avena eriantha. Next base: position 381,006,687 of record OU342746.1, read on the forward strand.
GTCACGCGATACTATACTTATCCGAGGTTTGATCGTCAGCATCTCCATACCTAGTTCTACCTCGTTATTGATAAGTACTCTTTACTCGTTCCGTGATATGTCATCCCTTGTGACCCAGTCACATGCTTGCAAGCTAACTAGATGACATTCCACCGAGAGGGCCCAGAGCATATCTATCCGTCATATGGATGGAAAAATCCCAATCTTGGTCCATGCGCTTCAACACATACTTTCAGAATACCCAATGACACCTTTATGACCACCCAGTTACGAAGCGGTGTTTGATGTCATCAAAGTACCCATCCAGTGATGGTGATTAACACAACCTCATGGTCGAAGGATTAGGTTACTGTGCATTTAAAAGCTTACAGCAATACGAACTTAATGACTTGATCTTATGCTACGCTTACTATGGGTGTGTGTCCATTACATCATTCTCCTAGTGATATAACCTTGTTATTAATCACATCTAATGTCCATGATCAGGAAACCATGATCATCAATTAATAAACAAGCTAGTTCAACAAGAGGCTTACTAGGGACTCTTTTATGTTTACAAAACACACAAGTATTAGTGTTTCCTAATAATACAATTATAGCATGGGATGTAAACATTTATCATAAACATAAAGATATAATAATAACCACTTTATTATTGCCTCTTGGGCATATCTCCAACAGTCTCCCACTTGCACTAGAGTCAATAATCTAGTTAAAAAACTTGTGCATTCAACACCTATGGCTTTCTGGTGTTGTATAGACACTATTTCTAGTGGTAAACATAATCTTCGGATCTGACACTTCCAGGTCCGTGTGTATTTGCATGTCCTTGCGTCTCTACGCATTACTCATTCTTCAATGAAATGGCATTGTATAAATTTTGTCCTTTGGTGAGACCTTTAGTTCCTTCGGCTCAAAATATGTTGATATTATTGTCACACAATATATCTTCATAGTATTATCCCACTAGGAACCACACCTAGTTTGATAACAAACTACTTGACGCAAATGCCCTCATTTACTGCTACAATAGTAGTCATATACTTAGCCTTTTCTTGTCGTGTCTATTACAATGTTTTAACTTTTGTACTCAACCAAATCCGTTATGGAACTTCCTTTCCATTACATTGTGCCACCCATAGTTTAAATTGAGATAAATTTAATTTGTATCTTGTGACAAAATTAGTATCAATGTAACGCTTTACAATGAACTACCTTTAACTATTTGTCACTTATACATGGTATATTCTTAGTTCTCATAAGAATATCTTTACTATTGTCCAATGATTATCTTATGAATCATTCTGGTGTATGCTCATAACATTTAGAGCATAGGACATATCTGGATGTGTACATCTCAAAGAATGATTGATCAAAATATTATTGTGATTTCACCAAGTGTCAAAACACTTGAATCTCGTGTCAACACACTCGAATCTTGATTTAGTCCTTTCTGTGCGTCAAGAACCTTTCTTGTTGTTTCCATATTGAACTCATTCAACATCTTATCTATGTACATTTGGTAAAACCATATTAGCGCCTCAATCTATCCATATAGACATTGATGCCTAATTCTTGAGTTATGCCTAAGTCTTTCATCGAAATGAAATTCTTAACCTGTGTCAATAAAAGATACATTATTTCTAATCAACAATATGTCTTTCACATAATGTATTAGAAATATGTCTTAGCGCTCCCACTTAATTTCTTGCAAAATGCAAACATCTTCATCGTCTCTGAAGATTCCAACTCCGATGCTCACTTCAACCATTGAAGTTTTGCATACTCTTTTAGCATCCTTTGAATTAACAAAACCCTTTGGATCGTGTCATGTACACGTCCTAGGTAACCATTCTATTAGAATAACTTGTTTTGTTTATTCAACTACCATATACCAAAATATATGTAGTGGTTGCTACATTAATCCGTCCAGACTAAATATCGCTATGAAAGATCAAATCTTATCATAGTCAATTCCTTGAACATTGTCGTAAACTCTTTCCGAAAGTTCGACTATTTCATAGATTTGAAACATCCATGTCTATTTATTTATAGATCCAAACACGAGCGATAGGCTTCACGCCTTTCCGGAGGGTCTTCTAAGTTCAGAAACTTGATTTCTTGTGTATGGATACTATCACGGCTTCCATGACTTCTAGTCATTTTATGGAGCCAGGGCCCATCATCGCTTCTTTGCATGTAGTCGGTTCATCATTGTCAAAACAATAACGACTTGCTTATCAAATCTTACTATTTGATTCTTACCGACCCACACGGTTCTATAGGAACTCTAATCTCCGAGATCACACCTTTTGTAATCACGAGAGCCATGAGCATTGTGGCCGTCACCCGGACACTTTCCGGCGCTGTGCTTCTTAGCACATATAGCTAATGTTCAACAACCTTATCAAAGTTCTATTGTCCTCCCACTTAACTTTTCACGAAAAATTCCTTCTCAAGAAACTTGACGTTCCAAGTAACAAACTCTTTTGTCCTCAATGTTATGGAGAAATTCCCAACAAATTCTTTGGGATAACCTACAAAGACGTGCTTATTCGACTTTGGTTGTAAACATTTTACTTATGCATAACATACCAAAATTTAAGAAAAGACAATTCGGGTTTTTATCCCATACCATGGCTTATATGGTGTCATTTCAACGAATCACGATGGAGCTCTTTTCAGTGTAAAAGCGGTAGTCACTAAAGCTTTAATCTTTAATATATAATGGCAGTTTTATAAATGACACCTTTGATCTTACCATGTCAAACAAGGTTTCATTACATATCTTGAACACTCCATACTCCTATGGTGTTTTGGGAAATGCAAATCCATGGAACGATTCCTCAAATCTTAGGTGTTTTGCTAAACTTGTAACTCAAACATCTTTCTTTATGATCGAATCATAAACTCTTTATTTTCTTGTTACAATGATTTTCAACTTCATCTTGAAAGTCTTTGAACAACTTTCAAATGTTTTCATACTTCCTCCTTATTAAGTAAATATACAAATATATTCACTCAAATTTTCGGAGAAAGCATATGAAGCAAAAAGATCCATCGCATATGGCTACACATAATGGACTATGCACATCAGCATGCTCAATTTCCAATAAGCTAGTCATCCGTTCCTCTCTGGCCCATGGACGGAGTTTCAATTATCTCGAGGAAAGTCTCACATGCGTCATTTGATCAAAATCAAAAGACTCCAAAATTCCATCAACATGGAGTTTCTTCATGTTTTTCTTTCAAATATAATTTAAACAGCGATGTCACTTCATAAGTGATCTTTCAATCATTTGTCTTGCGACATTTTAGCAACAGTGTTTATGGATGTGATTTTTCCCACCAGACTTGTAAAAGTTCATCCATCCTTTATGGAATACGGTAATTATTTGAACAACCATTGTTCTCGTAATAACGGAACAAAATAACAATTATTAAAACAAATCTTGAAGGCTAGGTTTGATGTCAACGAAAAACACAATAACATTTTACTTGTTTTCGATGAACATCATCACTCATTCTCTTGCTAGTTACTTAGGCCATTGTAGTTCATGAATTGTGTTGTCCTGTATGACACTTCATACCAACCAATTCGGTATCCAATACCGCAGAACCACATTGTTTAACAACCAAGGAATACAGCCATAACATGTATCTTCTATATGCCTAAGTTGGACATCTCCAACCTTTTATTTTCTGCCAAATATTTTATAGATTCTCTTTCAGCAATTCCTTTTCTTTTAAAAGAATCTATCAACATCAATAGTGGTGCCATCAACATGACACATGGTACAAAGCGTATACAGTCAACTACTAATACCTTTGGACTTGCACTTTGAGGTGGATCGCAATCATCAAATGTTTGGCATTCTTTCAAAATTCCATTCCTTAGTAATCTTTAAGTGTAGTAAACATTTTACTTACATCTTCTATTCATCCTTATCATGAAAACTTTCATGATCAAGCTTCTATAGCTTATAAAGGTGAATTGCGAGTATAATGTTCCTTTTTCAAAACCTTTTGGAGGATTAGAACGACTAGCATCTCCAACCTTCACAAATTTTCATCAAATATGAGGACGTATACTCTATCATGTTGTAACCAACACATAGTTTTAGATATCGCAATACCTTTCACATATGATGGTTTCTGAAACATTGCTTTCAGCTCTTAGATAAACTTGATATTAAAAACAATCTTTTGAGTATTAAGAATCATGGAGGCAAACATGATACATTAGATACTAACACTGGAATTGTTACTCTTGATTTAATACTATTTATTAAACTTCATGGAGTAAATGGAGTTTGCTGAAAGTTTGCAATAGGACTTATAAACTTTAAATTGACATTCAAAACAATACGATATCAGTTCGTAAAGTAAATATCCAGAATTTCTATAGTTCTACTATCTCAACTACGACTAAGCGTAAGGTGGTGAATGGATGGCAATGACTACAACAAACTATGCAAATTCACTTTGATTGTGTTTATGATAAATTGAGTTCGACTAATCCGAATTACAAATGAACTCCCACTCAAAACAACATCCCTCGAGTTGTTTTAGTGATTACATGAACCAAATCCACTACACCAAGACCGATCATCACGTGAGATGATGTAGCTTTAAAGGCGAACAATCAACATGTTCATCATATCATCCATATGACTCATCCATTTCATATCATCCATATGACTCATGCTTTACCTTTCGGTATTCCGTGTTACCTTTCTTACTTGGCGAGCCTAGCATGTACAGACATGGCCTCGGAACACGGACCGAAAGGTTAAGAATGAGTCATATAGTTGATATGATGCCCGTATAGATGCTCGCCTTTGAAGCTACATCAACTCACGTGATGATCGGACTTGGTGTAGTGGATTTGGTTCATGTAATCACCAAAAAGACACGAGGGATGTCGTTTTTGAGTGGGATTTCATTAGTAATTTGGATTAGTTGAACTCAATCTATCATAAACTTAGTCTAAATAAACTTTACAAATTCTGTTCTAGATGGCACCGCCTGCTTTTAATTTCAATGTGTTCATGGAGAAAGAGAAACTTGCTGCGAATGGTAGCAACTTCACCAACTGGGCTATGAATTTGAGGATTCTCCTCACGGCTGCACAAAAGCAATATGTGCTAGATGCGCCGCTAGGCCCCCCACCAGCTCCTGATGCCCCTGACGAGGAGAAGAATGTCTATGTGACTCGTCAGGAGGACCACAACTTAGTTCATTGCGGCATACTGTATGGGCTAGAGCCAGAACTTAGAAAGTGTTTCGAAAATGGCAATGCCTTTGATACCATGGGAGAATTGAAAATGATTTTCAATACCCATGCTGCCGTAGAGAGTTATAATGCTACAGAAAAGTTCTTTAGCTGCATGATGGAGGAAAACAGCTCCGTTAGTGTGCACGTACTCAAAATGTCTGGGTACGCCGATAAGCTTGTGTCCTTGGGAATAACGATTCCCATTCACTTAGGCATACATCATGTTCTCCAATCTCTGCCACCTAGCTACAAGAGCTTCGTGATGAACTATAATATGCAGGGCATGAAGAAGTCTCTTCCCGAGCTTCTATCAATGCTTAAGACTGCAGAAGTGGAGATTAGGAAAGAACATCAAGTGTTGATGATCAATAGGACCACCGGTTTCAAGAAAGACAAGAAAGGCAAGCACAAGGGAAAGAAGGGTGGCAAGTCTATTACCATGCCTGAAAAGAAACCCTGAGCTGGCCCTAAGTCTGACACCGAGTGCTACTATTGTAAGGGGACTGGCCATTGGAAGCGCAACTGCCCCAAGTATTTGGCGGACAAGAAGTCCGGTAAGGCAAACAAAGGTATATGTGATATACATGTTATTGATGTGTACTTGACTAGTACTCGCAGTAGCACCTGGGTATTTGATACGGGATCGGTTGCTAATATATGTAACTCGGTTCAGGGGCTACGGAACAAGCGACAACTAGCAAGGTATGAGGTCAGAATGCGGGTCGGCAATGGATCAAAAGTTGATGTGATCGCCTTCGGGACGCTACCTCTCCATTTGCCATCGGGATTAGTTATAAACCTAAATAATTGTTATTTAGTGCCTGCACTGAGCATGAACATTGTATCGGGATCGTGTTTGATGCAAAGTGGTCATTCCTTTAAATCTGAAAACATTGCTTGTTCGATTTATAAGAATGATATCTTTTATGGTCATGCACCTATGTTGAATGGTTTATTTCTGTGGGATCTCGATAGTAATATTACACACATTCATAATGTTAATGCTAAAATGATTAAACTTGATGATGATATGTCTACATATATGTGGCACTACCGTCTAGGTCATATTGGCATTAAACGCATGAAGAAACTCCATTCTGATGGACTTTTGGAATCACTTGATTTTGAATCATTTGATACATGTGAGCCATGCCTTATGGGCAAGATGACTAGAACGCCGTTTTCCGGTTCAATGGAACGGGCGACAGATCAATTGGAAATCATACATACTGATGTGTGTGGACTAATGAGTGTGTCGGCGCGAGGTGGATATCGTTATTTTGTTACTTTCACGGATGATTTGAGTAGATATGGGTATATCTATTTGATGAAACACAAGTCTGAAACTTTTGAAAAGTTCAAGGAATTTCAGAATGAAGTGGAAAATCATCGTAATAGAAAGATCAAATTTCTACGGTCTCACCATGGAGGAGAGTATCTAAGTTACGAGTTTAGCACACACATGAAAGAGTGTGGAATAGTTTCACAACTCACGCCTGCCGGAACACCACAACGTAATGGTGTGTCGGAACGTCGTAATCGTACCTAATTGGATATGGTTCGATCTATGTTGTCTCTGACTGACTTGCCACTGTCATTTTGGGGTTATGCACTGGAAACAGCTGCGTTCACTTTAAATCGGGCACCATCTAAATCCGTTGAAACGACACCGTATGAATTATGGTTTGGAAATAAACCTAAGCTGTCATTTCTTAAAGTTTGGGGATGCAATGTTTATGTGAAGAAACTTCAACCGGATAAACTCGAACCCAAAGCGGAAAAATGCGTCTTCATAGGATACCCTAAGGAAAGAATTGGGTATACCTTCTATCACAGATACGAGGGCAAGGTTTTTGTTGCCAAGAATGGATCCTTTCTTGAGAAGGAGTTTCTCGCGAAAGGTGTGAGTAGTCGGAAGGTAGAACTCGAAGAGGTTATTGAACCTTCTCTTCATGGAATGGCGAGTGGCGCAACACCAGAAATTGTTTCGGAGTTGACTTCACCTGATGAAGAGAGAGCTAATGATAATGATCATGAAACTCCGAAAGAGGACACTACCGAACCTCGCAGGTCAAGCAGGACACGTGAAGCTCCTGAACTGTACGGAATCCTATTGTGAATTTCATGGTTGATGAAATGGATGACCCTGCGATGTATGAAGAAGCGATGATGAGCCCAGATTCCAACAAATGGCTAGAAGCCATGAAATCCGAGATGGAATCCATGTACGAGAACCAAGTTTGGAACTTGGTGGACTTACCTCACGACCGAAAGGCCGTTGGGAATAAATGGATTTTCAAAAGAAAAACTGATGCTGATGGTAATGTGACCATCTATAAGGCTCGACTTGTCGCAAAGGGGTTTCAAAAAATTCAAGGAGTTGACTACGATGAGACATTCTCTCCCGTAGAGATGCTTAAGTCGGTTAGGATTATGTTAGCAATTGCTGCATATTTCGATTATGAAATATGGCAGATGGATGTCAAAACTGCGTTCCTTAATCATAATATTGAAGAAGAGTTGTATATGATACAACCTAAGGGTTTTGTCGATCCTAAGGATGCTAATAAGGTATGCAAACTTCAGCGATCCATCTATGGACTGAAGCAAGCATCCCGGAGTTGGAATCTCCGCTTTGATGAGGTGATCAAAGAGTTTAGATTTGTCCAACCTTATGGAGAGGCTTGTATTTACAAGAAAGTGAGTGGGAGCAATGTGGCATTTCTGATATTATATGTGGATGACATATTATTGATTGGAAATGATATAGATCTTTTAAACAGTGTTAAAAGTTATCTAAACAGCAAATTTTCGATGAAAGACCTTGGTGAAGCATCATATATATTAGGCATTAAAATCTATAGAGATAGATCAAGGCGCCTAATTGGGCTATCGCAGAGTACATACCTTGATAAGATATAAAAGAAGTTTAATATGGACGAAAGTAAGAAGGGGTTCTTACCTATGTTGCAAGGCAAGCCATTGAGTAAGACTCAAAGTCTGGCTACGGCGGAAGAAAGAGAGATGATGGATAAGATCCCTTATGCCTCGGCCATAGGCTCTATTATGTATGCCATGCTATGTACAAGACCGGATGTGGCACATGCTATTAGTTTGACTAGTAGGTACCAATCTGATCCAGGTTCAGAACACTGGATAGCGGTAAAGAACGTCCTCAAGGACTTGAGAAGAACAAAGGATATGTTTCTTATATACGGAGGTGAAGAAGAGCTAGTCGCTAAGTGTTATGTCGATGCTAGCTTTGACACTGATCCGGATGACTCTAAGTCTCAATCCGGATACGTATTTCTCTTGAACGGAGCAGCAGTTAGTTGGAGGAGTTCCAAACAACCTGTGGTGGCTGGATCAACGACGGAGGCGGAATATGTTGCTGCTTCAGAAGCGGCGCAGGAGTCGGTTTGGATGGAAGAGTTCATTACGGAACTAGGTGTGGTTCCTAGTGCGTTGGACCCAATGGTGATCTATTGTGACAATAATGGAGCCATAGCCAACGCAAAGGAACCGAGGTCTCACAAGAATTCAAAGCATATTAAGCGTCGGTTTCACTCCATCCGCGAGCATGTCAAGGATGGAGATATAAATATTTGTAAATTACACACGGACCTAACTGTAGCAGATCTGTTGACTAAAGTTCTCCCTAGGGAAAAACATGATCAACACCAGAACTCCATGGGTGTTAGATTTATCACTATGTGAACTAGATTATTATCTCTAGTGCAAGTGGGAGACTGAAGGAAATATGCCCTGAGAGGCAATAATAAAGTTGTTATTATATATTCCTTATATATGATAGATGTTTATTTTACATGCTAGAATTGTATTGATCAGAAACATCAATACATGTGTGTTTAATAAAGAAAAAGGGTTCCTAGTTATGCCTCTCTTATAGACTAGCTTGTTGATTAACAAGATGATCAAGGTTTCCTGATCATGGACATTGGATGTTGTTAATAACAAGGTCACACCATTGGTGGAATCATGTGATGAACATTCATCCGAAGTATAGCATTACGATCAAATCATTACGTTTATATTGCTATAACATCATACGAAGTAATCTTTATCCTTAGACCATGAGATCATGTTAATTGCTAACACCCGAAGAGTTTCTTGATAACATCAAACGTCACACCGTAACAGGGTGACTAAAGATGGGTTCAGTACTACGAAGGTGTTATGTTGAGGCTCATGGATCAAGAGTGGAATTTGTCAATCCAGATGACGGATAGATATACTCTGGTCCCTCTCGATGATATCACATTAAGATAGCTTGCAAGCAAGTGATGTGATCACTAGAATGTTATATCACAGGAACGAGAAAAGAGTGCATGTCGGTAACAAGATCAAACTAGGTATGGAGATACCGATGATTGAATCTCGGACATGTAATATATCGAGAGACAAAGGCATTTAGTTACAAGCGTTAAAGGTTATCACGATCACAGAAGTCATCATTGAATGTGTAGGAGTCAGTACGGATCACCTGGTCCCGCTGCTGATTATTGATCGGAGAAGGTCTCGATCATGTCTGCATTATTCGCGATCCATAGGGTGGCACACTTAAGAGTTACCGGACACCATTTTGGAGCACATATGTTTCAGACGAAAGAATTGCAAAGCGCAGGAATTGTTTCAATCGAAACCGGAAATTGTTTCGGGTGAAAATGCACAAAGTGGTTCTGCATGTGATATTGAAATATTGCAAGGGGCTATATGATATTTGTTAATTAAAGTAATTAACAAAATTATGAATAAATTTAATAAAAAGAGTTTTATTAAACGAGAGAGCATTAAATTTGGAGAAATTTAATGCATTTAAAGTGGAGACTTTAAAAGGGAATGTGAAGAGGCATTTTAATGTGGAGGGGTTACCACCACATGAATGGGGGAGGTGAGGGGTCACCCCCCCCATGCGCCGGCGATGGAGAGAGGGGGCACCCCCCTCCTCCTATAAAAGGCCACCCATTCCCTCCTTCATCCACACACCTCCTTGTGAAGGATCTCTCTCCCCCTCTAGAATTATTCCCCCATGGTCTCGGATTAGCGAGATACATGTTCCTGGTGGCATTTCGTGCGGAAGGAGTTGCTGCTTCCGCTGGATATCTGGAGCGAGGAGGTGGAGGTTGTCCGGTGGCTTGAACGTGTGTGCGAGTGCGGATGCGCTGCTGAGTTGCGGCGCTCGGACTTCCTCACGATCTTGAGATCGACAAGTGTACGACTACATCAACCACGAGTTCCTACTCGTTAACAAAACACGTTGTCTTCGTGGGTAAGTTCTCGTTGGATGTATGTCCACCCGTTTCTTTGTACCTAGTAGATAGATCTTGGCGTGTAGTTCACACGGTAGGAAATTTTTTGTTTTCTATGTTGTGGACCCAACACTTCGTCCCACAGCCATGCTTGCCCCTGCGAAGAGCTACCGAAGTTGAAGCAGCCGGAGCCCTTGATCGGGCATGCCACCGTGAGCGTCCGCTCGCGCTTCTCCGCCAGGAATAGGCTGCGCTCCAGCAGCTTCAACACTTGTTTCGACTTGCCCTTCACCGTCAGACCCAGTTGAAACTACATCAAATAATTGGCAAGGAGTTGCGTCAGAAATTGAGTACTGAATTAATTAAAAAGAGATCAAAGTTTTCAACATCTTGTAGTGCTACACAAGTCAATTTAAAAAGTAGAATCATAACCAACGAGCTGGCTAATAAGAGCAGATTGATGGATTATTTAATTAAAACAAGCACCGAATAGACCAAATTGCTTCACACCTCTACCAAAACTCCATCTGCATAGTCCTATGATGTCTATGCACTTCTATACTTGTAGACAGTTTTTGGGCCTCCAAGTAAAGAGGTTTGTAGAACAGCAGCAAGTTTTCCCTTAAGTGGATCACCCAAGGGTTATCGAACTCAACGAGGAAGTAGTCAAAGGTATCCCTCTCAAACAACCCTGGAATCAAGATATAAGAAGTCTCTTGTGTCCCCAATACACCCAATACACTTGTCAGGTGTATAGGTGCACTAGTTTGGCGAAGAGATAGTGAAATACAAGTGGTATGGATATAAGACAACGGTGCTAGAAAATAGCTTGATGGCATGGAAGAGACTAAAGGCAAACTGAAATAAAGATGGCAGCAAGCAAACATGTAACAGATCTAGTTGCAAACGGTGTTTCAATGCTTAAGAAACAAGGCCTAGGGATCATACTTTCACTAGTGAACACTCTCATATAAATATCTTCTCTTTATAATACTACTCTAAACTACTCTCCGATGGGACACTCTAATCCATGGTAGGGCTATAACATCACACCTCAAAGTCCGCTTTCCCCATCTAGATAACCCGACACTGTCACTTTGAGCTCTAGATGGTTCCAACAAACACCACAATTTCATAGAAACATCCAACTCCAAATATAATTCATAACAAGTATTTGTAATCTCTAGCCTAAGTGCCACCATGGTGTACACGCTATCACTTTCACACACATGGGAGAGCAGAGATCTATTAAAGCACTTGAGTAGCAAAGTAGATCTATAGATTGCAAAGCTCATGATCTCAATAAGATCACGCATAGAGAGAGATGAACACATAGCTACCGGTAGAGCCCTTAGCCTCGAGAGAGAACTACTCCCTCCTCATCATGGGAATCAGAAACGACGATGGAGATGGTGGTGGAGATCGATGGAGATGGCTCCGGGGGCACTTCCCTGTCCCGTCAGGGTGCCGGAATAGAGACTTTCTGTACCCTGAATCTCCCCTTCGGTGGCGGCAGTGCTGCAGAACATTTCATGGCTAGAGGCTCCCGTATTTAAGGTTTTTGCATCGGGGGCTTCTTATAGGCGAAGGGGCAAGGTCGGTGGCCGGCCAGGGGGCCCACACCATGCCCTAGCGTGGCCTAGGGCTGCCCGCGCTAAGGGGTGGTGTGGCCCTCCTTCGTCTCTCCTTCGGACTCCATGTGTCTTCCAGTAAAATATTGACTTTGGCTTTTGTCCCGTCCAATTCCGAGAATATTCATTTTCTACCTTTTCTGGAACCAAAAACAGAAGAAAATAGGCAACTAGCACTGTGGCATCTTGTTAATAGGTTAGTCCAAGAAAGTGTATGAAAATACTCCAAAGTGTGGACAAAACAAAAGAAAGTAGATAAAACCCAAGCATGGAACATCAATAATTATAGATACATTTGCAACGTATCAACATCCCCAAGCTTAACTCCAGCTCGTCCTCGAGTAGGTAAGTGATAAAAAGAAAGAATAATATTTGAGGTGACATGCACCATCACAATCAAGATCAAGGCATTTATAAAACATTGATAGCTGGGATCATAGTACTTTAGCATAGCATGAAAGATATAGTTCTAACAATAAGACATAGCTACTATGATGTAACATGAAAAGGTACAAACAAAAGATTCATGAATACAATGCTTTGCAAGACGTTTGTTTGTTTGACATAAAGAAAGCATAATGAGAATGGTATTCAGCTTGTCCCTCATAGAGTAGCAAAACATAAATGCATAGGACACCTTCAAAGTTCATAAGGGTGACTAGATACAAATAGTTTAAGAACAAGCAATATCAACATTATGCATCAATCAAGAAGTCTTGGGACAATGCACATTAAACTAAGAATGGCCACTATGCTCTCTTAATAGGTGCATAAAGATAGAAGATGGAGACTCAACATAAAAGTAAAAGAAAAGCCTTCATAGAAGGAAGCAGGGATTCAAGTCTCATAAAGAGCTTCTTGAAATTATGGTACTTATTAGCTTTCAGCTCTCATTGCCCCTACCATAAGCATCTTGAAGTGATTAAGATTAAAGTGAACAAACTATGGAGTATATGCTTGACAAAGTATAAGTTGGCAATCTCATGTCCCTTGAATACGAGGGCCACTCCTCATGCTACTCATGTTTAGTTACCGATAAGTACTTGTGATAGTAACTTGATAACCCACAAGTATAGGGGGTCGTGTGTAGCCTTTTCGATAAGTAAGAGTGTCGAACCCAATGAGGAGCTAAAGGTAGGATAAATATTCTCTCAAGTTCTATCAACCACTGATATAACTCTACGCACACTAAACATTTGCATTATCTAGGAAATAAAACTAGAGAAACAATGCGAGTAATAGAGATAGCTTTGCATGATAATAAATAACAAGAAAGTAAAGCTAGTTGCTGTAGCAATAAAATACATTAAACTAACAGAATCATGAGTGTGGAATAGTGGTGGTAATTGTGGTGACTTTGTCCAAGTTTAAATAGCGAATATATTAGGTTCATTGTCTTCGTTGTAGTTTTCTATGTGGGAGAGGCTAAATATACACGCGCTTCACTACTTGGAATTACATGTACTATATGATTGGATTGTTAGCAAACATCCATAAGTACTAATCAATGCATTAAGGTTTCCCCAACCATAGCCTTAAGTTTAATGGTCCTCTTACTCCCATACGTGCAACGTTCCGGTTCACGTCCTCAGGTTTCTGTCACTCCGGTAGAACTCCCCCTTCCTTTTACACATACTACAAACCCTATGATGTTTAATCCATGCGCGCACAAATATAATGGACACCAAAAGACTGTACCATAGCAACATACAACTCTAATGAACCAAAGACGTTCAACCCTTCAATATAAGAACAAAGAAACTACACAAACATGATATAGATCATAGGATTATAACTTATAGCATCAAACACCATTTTTACATAGGACGGTACAGAGGTGTGTGGGAGGATGAACCACTGCATACTAGGAGGATTAGGTGATGGAGATGGCGGTGAAGACGGTGAAGAGGGCGGCGGCGGCGTGGGGGACTATCATGGGGGAGCACCGCCCCTTAGCCCCCTTCCTCCATGGCTTCTTGGGAGCCCTCCCCATGGAGATAGGATCCATGGGGGAGGCAAAAACGTGGCTTTGGTGGCTGCAAATTCGTGGGTGGAGATGCCCTGGGCGAATTAGGTTTCTCCCTTTATATAGCTTCTCGGATTCCCGTCACCCTATCTTGGGCTGCAGTAAATTGGGCCTAAAAGGCCCGTTCGGATTCGGAATCAGCTAAATTTTATGTTTAGAATGTTTGACGCGAAATTTCCAACAACTTTGTAGTTGAAGAGTTTTCTTTTTAACACCGTATTTGATCCGAAACGTGACCATCTTCAAAAAGAGTTCTAAGATAGATTTCTGAAAAAATCCCAATTTGAGTCCAACAAGGTTTCCACTTGTATTCTTGGTAATTCCTACACATCAAAGTGTGAAACAAGAACATTGTGCACTTTTGCAACTATTAGTAGGTTAGTCCAAATAAATCATAAACCTTATACAAAAAGGAGTGTCAAAACCATATTATTAGCATAAAACCATCAAAAATTATAGATACGTTATGGACGTATCAACATCCCCAAGCTTAGTTCCTGCTCGTGCTCGAGTAGATAAACGATCAAAACAATATAATTTTTGATGTGACATGCAGACAACACAATCTTGATCATCATTATTGTAAAAGCATTGATAGCTGGGATTAAGGTACTCTAAACATGAATCATGAAAGATAGAGTTCTAACAATAAGACATAGCAACTATGTTGTAACATGAAAAGGCACAAACAAAATATTCATGAATAACAATGCTTTGCAAGACGTTTGTTTGTTTCACATAAATAAAGCATAATGAGAATGGTATTCAGTTTGTCCCTCATAGAGTAGCAAAACATAAATGCATAGGACACCTTCAAAGTTCATAAGGGTGACTAAATAGAAATAGTTTAAGAATAAGCAATATCAAAGTTATGCATCAATCAACAAGTCTTGGGACAATGCACATTAAACTAAGAATAGCAACTATGCTCTCTTAATGGGTGCATAAATATAGAAGATGGAGACTCAACATAAAATTAAAAGAAAGTCCTTCTTAGAAGGAAGCAAGGATTCAAGTCTCATAAAGAGCTTCCAAAAATTATGGTACTTATTAGCTTTTAGCTCTCATTGCCCCTATCATAAGCATCTTTAGGTGATTAAGGTTAAAGTGACACAACTAAGAGGATATGCTTGACAAGTTATAAGTTGAAATCTCATGCCCCTTACTTACGAGTACCGAACCTCATGCTACTCAACTTCAGTCACAAGTAAGCTCTTGTCATTGTAAGTACATATGTATCATAGAGAACTGCCAATGGGGTACCCCTTGCACATGATACAGGAGCTATCCCATAATCAAAATGACAAGGCAAGCAGACAATGAGCATCTCAACGATGTTTTTATTTGCTATTTGCATAGGTTTTTATTGAGGATGCTTCATAGAGTGGTCATTATGGTTATGCTCCACGTTTCCACCATGATTAGGCATGGCTTAGGCTAGAGGCCTAGGCGTTTCTCTAACACACATACAAACTCCATGATCTTACAAGTTCCCCTTTTATTTCACACCGTCGGGATCCATAAGAAAAACAAACATGATATCAACAGAATATAAGTGCAATGTTGAAAGCATTCCCCATGATACATGGTTCTGCTAACTTCAACTTATAAAGCGCAAGCATATACGCAACAAATATGGACACAATGATTCAAGTTTATTAAGTGCAAGAAAATAAAGTGTGCCATCAAGTTCGTGAGAGCTTTATGAAGGAGATATGCCCTAGAGGCAAATAATAAATAGGTTTTTATTGTCATATCTCAATTAGTTTATAATAGTTTCATATTGCGCTATAACTGTGCCAAGTAGAAACATTGGTACAGGTGTGGTATGAAACAACAAAGTTCCTAGTAGCCTCTATTCATACTAGTTCATTGGTCACGAAGATGATCTGGGTTTCAAGATTATGGGCATTTATGCCAACTGACAACGGGATCATATCATTGGAGAATGATGTGATTGGACATTCCTCGAAGGATTGCAACACGATCAAGTCATATAGTTCATTGTTGCAACAGCTATACCTAGACTCCTTCTCCTTAGACCGTGAGCTCATATTACTCACTGTTTCTCGAGGCTGCTTTGACTACATCAACCGTCATCTGGTAATACGGTGGCCCTAAACGTGTATGTTGGGTATTCCAAAGGAACAGTTGATGACATGTGACTGAAAGACCAGGATTTGTTCACCCACGTGACGGGTAAAGATACAGACGGCCGGCTTGGTGAGATTACATCCATAAATGTCGCAACATGTGACTAGTTCACAAGGATGTAATATCACAGTAACAACAAAACATAACTTGCTGTGAACGAGATTGAACAAGGTATGGGATACCAATGATCGGATCTCGGACAAGTTATATTGAGAAACAAAAGGAATAGGATGCTACATTTAGCGGTTCAAACGACATTGTCATCAGGAATGCATAGGGGTCACATGGACATCCCTGGTCCCTCTGTTGATCATTGATACAGATCATGTCTAGAGCATTCTCGAGCCGTGAGAGGATACACTTAAGGGTAAGATGAGAGCAATCATTCGTAATACGGAATCACAGTAGAGAAAGAGAGAGCC
Source organism: Avena eriantha (assembly GCA_910589775.1). Lineage (NCBI taxonomy): Eukaryota > Viridiplantae > Streptophyta > Magnoliopsida > Poales > Poaceae > Avena > Avena eriantha. Next base: position 381,023,468 of record OU342746.1, read on the forward strand.
GGAATTGTTCCGCAGAGAGATCCGAAGTTGTTCGGCTAAAGAATAAAGGACTGGAATCATTCCGGGAAAGATCCGAAGTCGTTCGGAGGTGTTTCGGGTCAAGACGGATTTTGTAATATGTATTTACATATTAATTAGTGTAATTAATATTAAATATAATATTAAAATCTAATTTGAAGGGTTGTTCTACTAATGGGCCAAACTTCCTAGTGAATAAAGGCCCATAAGGGAAAACCGGAGGAGGGAAGGGCCAAGGGCCAAAGGGCCAAGGCCCAAGCGCCTCAAGGGGGCCCCACCCGGCCAGCCTAGGGCTGTGCGCGGGGTGGGGCCCACCCTTGGCCAGCGGCCCATGAGTCCCTTGCGCCTCCCCCCTCTCTCCCTTGAATAGTCCCACATGGGAAACCCAAAGGCAAGGGCACACCCCCTCCCCCTATATAAAGGGTGTGCCCATGGGTGGGATGATACACACCAATATTTGGAAAAGTCTTTTGGTTGAATTCCTCCTTCCCTCTCTCTCTAAACCATGTGACCATGGCCCCAAGTCTGGGTTGTGCGATCAAGGCACACCTGCGGCACGCCGTTGCGCTGCAGGGATTCCTAGCCAGATATCAACTTCCGCACTCCCGGAGGGATCGGGGAGCCAGAGGTCTCATCGTGCACCGGATGTGAACGAAGACACGAGGCGCAACACTTGGGGCGCTTAAATGTCGTGAGCTGGAGCTGTTGCACGATGAAGATGAAGAAGGAGCAAGGGGTGAACTGCGAGGAGCTTCGCGACCTTGAGGTCGGCTGCGAGTACGACTACTTTAACCACGTTTCCCGCGGAACGTTAACCGCGTACGGTCTACAAGGGTATGTATTCTATACGCATTGGTTGTTACTGTATTACTACATAGATAGATCCTAGGCAGTTTTTGGGGTTACATCGTAGAAATATTTTTGTTTCTCCAACAGTGGTATCAGAGCCGATCTATGTGTAGGAGTGTTGTACGGCCAGTACGCACAAGTATTGTGCGGGCATTGATCCCTTAGTTGTTACCCTCTAACGTGTACTTGTTTATATCGCGGTATGTTTAATGAAGCAGCCCGGACCGACCTTACGCGTATTCTTACGCGAGACTGGTTCCACGCTAAACATATGGCTTGTACTGTATAAGTGACTAGCGGGTGTCTGTCTCTCATTCGATAGTTGATATAGCATTTACAACGGAGGGCCCCGAAAGGGGTGTAATAGAGACAACTGTTGGATCCATGTTGTGGTTGGAAAGTTCGTAGTTTAGAAACGGTTCTATTGCGAAATCCCTAACAACCACGTAAAACTTGCAATAGATAAAGTAGAGGCGTCTAACTTTATTTTGCAGGCGGCATGTGATTATGATATGGCAAGGGTCGTTACGAGGGTAAAGTAGTTTACTTTTCTATTACTAAGTAGTATAGTAATAGTCATCATTCCGATGGACGACCTGGTGGTGGCGTCGTGGACTTGGCGTGAAACCAAGGGCAAGATGGAGATCATGCCGGAGCGCTCGATGGAGATCAAGGCGCAAGAAGGACCATATCATATCACATTATACATATGATGTTGATACCTGTTTTACATCTTATTGTGTGCTAGTATTTAGATACTCAACGGTAGCAAATAAGATAATCCCTATTGAATTCCAATGTTCCGTGTTCCCCTTGTGTGCACCACCAAGAAAGTTCTTCGGTATGAGGCGATCCATGGTACATGCATGGGTGTCAGACATATCTACGTTCGCATATAGTGGGTGTAAGCCATGTTGCACAGCGAATACACACAAGTTAGATTTGGCGAGCCTAGCACGTTAGAGAAGCGTGGCCTCGGAACACAAGAGATCGAAAGATCGAGCATGAGTCACATATATGATGTGATTGGCATTATTGAATGTCTACCTTTGATACTGCACTGATGGCCATGACGATCGGGGGAGGTGCAGAGGATAGGGATCATGTGATTACTAAAATCATCCAAGGGATGACAATTTTAGTGGAGACCAATTATAAATTGATCTCTTATTATAAACTTAGTCTAGATGTCTATTTGCAAATTTCTTAGTAGATTTTGGCATATCCCATTGAGGTCCTTTGCGAACTTGGGAATATATTGCTTAATTTGGAACTTAGCAAAAGGGTCCAACTTCATAGATTAATACCCACGCCAGAGGGATATCCTCGTAAACGGTGATCTTCTCTTCTTGATACAATAACCATTAGGAGATAATTCGATGACTCCGGAATGTTTGTGTTTTCTCCATAATCATCCAACAAGCCATTCTCCATTCGATGGAGAGTTGGGCTACATTTTGTATTCTACAGAATAAGGCACTGATGGCTCAATGCACGGTGCCCAGAAAAATGCTGGAGCGGTGTTGATGTAGAGCTCGTTGGGAACCCCAAGAGGAAGGTATGATGAGCACAGCAACAAGTTTCCCTCCGTTATGAAACCAAGGTTTAATTGAACCAGTAGGAGCAAGGAAACACCCCAAAGGTGTTACTAGATGAGCTTTGGCAGGGCGCACTACTGGTGCTAGTAGAAACATGGAGACCTGCACAACATAACCACAAAACTTTGTCCCCAACTTGCGATGAGGTTGTCAATCTCACCGTGTTTTGCGGAAAACAAAGGATTAAACGTATCGAATGGAAAGAAGTAAAAGTTTCAAGAAAGTAAACACAAAGCAGTAAAAGATTGTAGATTGTATGTAAAAGACAAGGACCAGGATCCATAGTTCACTAGAGGTGGCTCTCCTTAGATAGATAACATGCTAGGTGAACAAATTACAGCGGGGCAATTGACAAACATCGAGAAAGAAATACATGCATATACTAATCATCTTGACTCCTTTGAGACTTGATTGGGCATTACAACATAATACATAGACCGCCATCCAACTGCATCTATGACTAATAATCCACCTTCAGGTTATCATCTGAACCCCCTCCAGTATTAAGTTGCAAGCAACAGATTATTGCTTTACGAACTGCATGTAAACTAAAGAATACGATTGTTCTATGAACAGAGGATTGTTGTTTTCTCCCTAGTAGCAACAGCACATCTAGTACCTTAGAGATTTTTGTCACTTCCCTAGATTACCAGAGGCATCCACCCACTATCGAGCATAAATACTAACTCTTGGAGTTGCTAGCATCTACTTGGCCAAGATAGCTAATAACAGTGGAAAGCATGCAAGATCACAAATAACAAAGACATGATAGAATCAATAATCAATCTGAAATAGCATCTCAATATTCATCGGATCCCCGCAAACACAACATGCAGAATTACAAATAGATGATCTTGATCATGAACGGAGCTCACAAGATCTAGACATGAAAACACAAAGGAGGAGAACCAGCCATCTAGCTACTACATGGATCTGTGGTTCATGGATGAACTACTCACGCATCACACCGGAGGCTTGCATGGTGATGAAGAAGGCCTCCAGGGTGAATTCCCCTCTCCGGCAGGCTGCCGGAAGAGCTTCAGATCCCTCCCGATCTAGGGATGGAGACGGCGGCGACTACAGACTCTTTCGTGGATTTTTTATCGGGTACGTAGGGTTTTCGTCTCGAGGGGAATATATAGGTGGAAGGAGAGGCCGAGGGGGTGTCGGGAGAGGCCACACCACCCCCTGGCGTGGGCCAGGCCTGGCCGCGCGGCCAGGTGGTGTGGTGGCCCCCTGGCCCCTCTCCGTCTCGTATTCTGGCACTTGATGACATCCGGAAAAATAGGCACTTTGGGTTTTGTCATGTCCAAATCCGAGAATATTCATTTTCTGACTTTCCTGGAACCAAAAACAGCAGAAAACAGGCAGCTGGCACTGTGGCTCTTGTTAATAGGTTAGTCCAAGAAATCATATGAAAAGTACTCCAAAGTGTGGACAAAACACAAGAAAGTGGATAAAACCAAGCATGGAACATCAAAAATTATAGATACATTTGCAATGTATCAACATCCCCAAGCTTAACTCCTGCTCGTCCTTGAGTAGGTAAGTGATAAAAAGAAAGAATAATTTTTGAGGTGACATGCACCATCAAAGACTTGATCAAAGTATTTTCAAAACATTCAAAGCTGGGATCATAGTACTTCAATCATAACATGAAAGAAAAAGTTCTAGCAATAAGCAAAGAAACTATGATGCAACATGAAAATGCACAAACAAAAGATTCATGAATAGCAATGCTTTGCAAGACGTTTGTTTAGTTCACATAAAGAAAACATAGTATAATAGTATTCAGCTTGTCCCTCAAAGTGTAGCAAATATAAATGCATAGGACACCTTCAAAGTTCATAAGAGTGACTAGATACAATAGTTTAAAACAAGCAATAACAAGTTATGCATCAATCAACTAGTCTTGGGACAATGCACATAGAACTAAGAATGGCCACTATGCTCTCAAAGTAGGTGCATAAAGATAGAAGGTGGAGACTCAATATAATGGTGGAAGAAAGGCCTTTTGTAAAAGGAAGTAGGGATTCAAGTCTCATAAAGAGCTTCCAAAAATTATGGTACTTATAGCTTTCAGCTCTCATTGCCCCTATCATAAGCATCTTGAAGTGATTAAGGTTAAAGTGAACGAACTATGTTGTACATGCTTGACGAAGTATAAGTTGGAAATCTCATGTCCCTTGTATACGAGGGCCGCTCCTCATGCTACTCAAGTTTAGTCACCGGTAAGTTCTTGTCATTGTAAGTATATGTGTATCATAGAGAACCTCCAACGGGGTACCCCTTGCCCGATGATACGGAAGAATCCCCATATCAAAATGACAAGGCAAGCAGACAACGAGCATCTCAACATTCTTCTTATTTACCATGGGAATATGGTGCTTTTTCTCTCTTTCCTCTTTTCATAATCTTTTTTTTCTTTTCTCTTTTTTCTCAATATAGGGCTCTTTTTTATAAGAAGAATACTTCATAGACAACTCATTATGGTTACGCTGTAGGTTTCCACCATGTCAGCATGGATTAGACCAGCGGCCCACGCGTTTCTCTAACACATATACATAACTCCATGAACTTAGAAGCTCCCCTTTCATTTCACACCGTCGACATCCATATACAAAAGAGCATGATATCAACTAGGTACAAGTACCAAGTGCAATGTTGAAAGAGTTCCCCATGAAAGCATGGTTCTGCTAATTCCGGAAAAATAAGTGGAAGTACAACATAGAAGACACAATGGTTCAACTTTATTAAGGACAAGTAAAGTAAAGTTTGCCATCAAGTTTGTGATAGCTTTAATCACTAGTTTTCTCATAACAAGTTTAATTTGGAAGGTAAACAAAAGCATGAATATTGGAATAGCATAAGCTAATAGGTAGGTATGGTGGACTCTTCGGAATAACTTGGTTTAGGGAGTTGGATGCATGAGTGGAACTCATACTTTGTTGTGGAGGCTAGAAAAAGACTGGGAGCAACAAACTAAGAGAGCAATAATGGCCATAATCATGCAGAGCGACAAAACATCACTGATCAAAGCATAAAGTGATACTACAAGTTGAAAACTAAAGGATCATAAAGGCTATGGTGACTTGAGATAGTCATAACATGGTGTGAGCATGTGCCAAGTCAACCCAAATAAAGCATCAAATGAGAATACCACTATACTATGCTTTAATATGCTAAAACAACGCATGAATCCAAGGCACATTAAGAAATCTCAATTGTTTATAACAAGTCATGCTACAGCAAAGAATACTAAGCATAAAGCCAAAACAATATCAAGCATGGCATGACAGAGCATATGCCACAGTCAAAAACAAGCTCTCTTTACCACATAAGCATGAACTTTCCTACTCTTCTCCAAACCAAACCAAACTATTTGCAAACCAATGTATGAAAGAGGGGGTCCAACCAAATTATTCATGAAACTAAGCAAACCAAGCAAACGGAAAACCAAAACGAAAACGAAAAATAAGACGCTCCAAGAACAACACAACTGTGCATGAAACAATAAAAATGAAGTGTTTGGAAGAAACCTGGGATTTTTATTGATGAAGAGGGGATGCCTTGGGCATCCCCAAGCTTTGACGCTTGTACTTCTTGAATATTTCTTGGGGTGACATGCATGGCATCCCCAAGCTTGAGCTTTAGTCCATCCTTCATCTCGTTAGTCATTCCTTCCATACACCTGAAATATTTCCTTCATACAAAACTTCACACAATCTTTATTAGCAACATTAGTGCACTCAAGATAAATAAGTCTTAATGTTCAGTTCTAACACCAAATAAACTTCCATTAGAACACTATCTACTTTAGCACTTCCCTCAAAAATCTCAATTCCCCAAAAGAACTCAAAAAGGAACCAACAAGAAGCAAATGCAGAAAATGGCAGAAATTTATCAAAACAGACCAGCAGGTAAAAACGAATTTTTTCGAAGACCTTCTGTTTCTCAAATCAAAAAGTGTTGATCTAACAACAGTTATATATCAACCTGGGGCAGAAGCAAAAAAATTCACTCCTCAAAAAGAAGTTCAGAGATTTTACATGAATTTTTACGGTGAAGCACAGAAATCTGTTTCAGGACAGCAACTTTCCCAATCATTACTTCTCTCTCATTAGAGGTTACTCTTGGCACAAAAAGCAAATAGAAAGGATAAGGAGAGGTTATTACAGAGGTAATAACTTGCAAGGCTCATCTAAAACTTTTGGGTTATCTCCCAATAATTACTTTTCTTTAACGCATTTAAGTTAGGCATAAGAAGCAAGAAAAATAATCAAGTGTTCTCAAATGAAGAAGCATTAAGACCAAATTTTGTTTTCATAGGAGAAGTAAAAGAAATCTTCTCTCTCTTCTTAGGGAAGTGTTCAATACCTTTCTTGAGAGGGAGTTGATATTTAATGGTGCCTTCTTTCATATCAATGATGGCACCAACAGTTCTAAGAAAAGGTCTTCCCAAAGTAATAGGACAAGAAGCATTGCATTCAACATCCAAAACATAGAAATCAACGGGGACATATGCATTGTTAACCGTAATAAGCACATCATTAAGACTCCCCATGAGTTTATTTTTAGCATTATCATCAAGTGGGACATTCAAATAACAATCTTCGAGAGGAGGCAAATCAAGCATATAATAAATCCTTCTAGGCATAATAGAAACACTACTATCAAGATCACATAGAGCTTTGAAATCAAAGTCATTAACTTTCATATTAATGATGGGTTCCCAACCATCTTCTTGTTTAATAGGAATAGAAGCTTTATTTTTCATCTCTTCTTCTTTAATCTTTATGAGAGCATCAGTAATGTGTTTTGTAAAGGCCATGTTCATAACACTAGCATTAGGACTTTTAGGAAGCTTTTGTAGGAACTTAATAACTTCATAGATGTTGCAACCATCAAGATCAAAATCATACTTATCATCTAAAGTAGTAGAACTATTACTAGCCTCAACACTAGTGGTGGTAAGAGTAGAAACACTAATGTTTCTAGCAATTTCATCTTCTCTTTCCCACTTAGCATGTAATTCAGCTCATTAGTTTCAGGTTTAGCAGCCATTTTATTCAAAGTAGATTGAGCTTTAGCCAAAGATGCTATATTTCTTTTAGCATTAGAGAGTTTTTCCTCAATACTTTTATTGAAATCAGTTTGTTTACTAATAAACTCTTTAAGCATAACTTCAAGTTTAGAGGGAGCACTCTTATTATTGTTGTAAGAATTTACATAAGCATTACCATTGTTGGGACGATATGGCTTATAATTGTTGTTGCCAAAATTGTTCCTATAAGCATTATTACCATAAGCATTTTTGCCAAAATTGTTATTTCTTATGAAATTCACATCAACTTGCTCTTCTTGAGAAACCAAAGAGGCTAAAGGAACATTATTTGGATCAATATGGGCTTTCCCATTAACAAGCATAGACATAATAATATCAATCTTATCACTCAAGGAGGAGGTTTCCTCAACAGAATTTACCTTCTTACCTTGTGGAGCTCTCTCAGTATGCCATTCAGAATAATTAACAATCATATTGTCTAGAAGTTTTGTTGCAGCACCCAAAGTAATGGTCATAAAGGTACCTCCAGCACCAGAGTCCAATAGGTTCCTTGAAGAATAGTTCAATCCTGCATAAAAAGTTTGGATGATCATCCAAGCAGTCAGTCCATGAGTGGGACGAATCGTTACCAAAGATTTCATTCTTTCCCAAGCTTGAGCAACATGCTCATTATCAAGTTGCTTAAACTTCATTATTTCAGTTCTCATGGATATAATCTTAGCAGGAGGATAGTATTTTCCATTAAAAGCATCTTTGCACTTAGTCCAAGAATCAATACTGTTCCTAGTTAAGGAATTCAACCATCCTTTAGCTTTTCCTCTCAAAGAGAAAGGAAACAATTTCAGCTTAATAATATCACCATCTACATCCCTATGCTTTTGCATCTCAAAAAGTTCAACAAAGTTATTTAGATGGGAAGCAGCATCTTCATTACCAATACCAGGAAATTTTTCTCTCATAACAAGATTGAGCAAAGCAGGTTTTATCTCAAAGAAAGTATTTTCAGCCATAGGTGGAGCAATAGGTGTTCTCATAAAATCATTGTTGTTATTGCTAGTGAAGTCACACAACTTAGTGTTTTCAAGAGTAGTCAGTTTTTGGGTTTTCAAATAAGAAAGCAAACTAGTAAAACTATTTTTTTTGGGTTTTTGATAAATAAACAAGCAAACAAAGCAAAAAGAAACTAAGCAAAACAAAACTAACAAAGTAAAGAGATTGGTTATGAGGGACTCCCCTTGTAAAGATATCCTTGACTCCCCGGCAACGGCGCCAGAAAAATGCTTGATGGCTCAATGCATGGCGCCCAGAAAAATACTGGAGCGGTGTTGATGTAGAGCTTGTTGGGAACCCCAAGAGAAAGGTATGATGAGCACAGAAGCAAGTTTCCCCCAGTCATGAAACCAAGGTTTAATCGAACCAGTAGAAGAAAGGAAACACCCCAAAGGTGTTACTAGCTGAGCTTTGGCAGGGCGCACTACCGGTGCTAGTGGAAACGTGGAGACCTGCACAACACATCCCCAACTTGCGATGAGGTTGTCAATCTCACCGTGTTTTGCGGAAAACAAAGGATTAAACGTATCGAATGGAAATAAGTAAAAGTTTGCAGAAAGTAAACACAACGCAGTAAAATATTGTAGATTGTATGTAAAAGACAAGGACCGGGATCCATAGTTCACTAGAGGTGGCTCTCCTTAGATAGATAACATGCTGGGTGAACAAATTACAGCAGGCAATTGACAAACATCAAGAAAGTAATACATGCATATACTAATCATCTTTACTCCTTTGAGACTTGATTGCGCATTACAACATAATACATAGACCGCCATCCAACTGCATCTATGACTAATAATCCACCTTCAGGTTATCGTCCGAACCCCCTCCAGTATTAAGTTGCAAGCAACAGATTATTGCTTTACGAACTGCGTGTAAAGTAAACAATACGATTGTTCTATGAACAAAGGATTGTTGTTTTCTCCCTAGTAGGAACAACACATCTAGTACTTATAGGCGGAAGGAGAGGTCGAGCGGTGTAACACCCTCGAATCGGCCCTATGCAAGTTTTAGCGCTTCCAGCCAAACACGCATAGAAACGATTCAAGGACGCCCACCGGGCACTTTCGTGCGGGTGAAAAACGAAGTAATACCATTACACAACAGTCCTCGATGGGACCCACAGAACAGATATTTTTACAATAGCGACACAACGAGTCAAGAATACAGATATACAATTCAAAGATCCAAATCACCTTGAAAACGATAGAGCGTCCGACTACGGACAAGATGCAAATGGGGCTAAGAGCCCTGAAGAATAACCAATGGCGTCCATAACCCTGCCTAGGCCAAGCCGGAAGGGTAACCCTGCTAACGACGTCGATCTCAAACCTACTAAAACAAAAGGGGTGCCGACAAAGGGCAAAGGAAAAAGAGGAGCGTCAGTACTGAGGCCAGTACACGGCGAGGCTAGAATTCAGCGGCCCTCGCCTACATAGGTATGGTGGGCTGAAGCGGCAGCGCAGCGGCACTAAACAACCTATAGAGACTCAGAATCACTGGCGGCTATTAGAGAGGGGTAAGAAAGACCTAATCGGATCCAACTTGAAGCTAACACCAAACAAACCCATCCTGGTATTTCCCCCTCGATACCAAACGAGGAAGTCGGACCAAGGAACTCACACAGTTGGCAGTTTTATTCATTCCATTATAATTGAAGCACTTACTAGTCAGATATAGATAGCATGGGTCGTCCTGATAGCATAAGTAGTGGGCAGTTTTAATCACCATTCCATTGTAGTTAGGACATTTACTAGTCAGATATAATTGTCCTGAGGAATCCCAAAACCTAGCAGTTGTTGGCACTTTTATCACATTCCATTGGAGTTGTAATACTTACTAGCCAGGTATAACAAAACAATCCAGGTCCACCAGTGGTTGGCATTTTTAATATCCATTCGGTTATAGTGAAGCTGATTACTAGTCAGATATATTAAGTCAAATTTATAGCACTACTTTAGTTATGCTTGTCTATGATCGAAATACTGTGATCCAAGTCGTCCATCACCGCGGACACGGCTTTCAGAAAGTTTTACCCTGCAGGGGTGCACAAATAGCAACACACACTCGATCAACCTCGGAAAAACCAACTCAAAACCCAACGAGGCATTCACGACAAAGCGATCACAGGATTCAAAATATTTTAGGGGGCCACCCTACTAAGCTACCCGCAACGAAGTTGGCCGGCTCCGGAACGGACCCAGGGTTTGGGACAATGGCTGTAAACGACTGGGAACCCGAAAGTGTGATTGGGCTTATCGATACCGCGAAAACGTGGCGCGATCGAAAACAGTACAGGTGTTCCACGCACAATCTTAAATAAAGCAGTAACATGGCATAAGTATAGGATAGTAATAAAATCCCAAACTACTTTGTGGCCCTAAGAAATAGAAATGAATCAAGCTCTGGCTCAGGGGGGTCCATAAGGCCTCCCGGATGTGGATAGTGCGAATAGTCAAGGAACAGGTATCAAGTACTCGGAGTCCTACGGGACACAAGTGAGCGTTGAAGAACCAAATAACATCTATTTCCCACCGACGCCTCTGCATTAGTTATATCTAGCATTTTTAATAGTTGTATTTAAAGTCATGATCATCTCCACCAATAAGCATCTCCACCGATAACCATCTGCCAGCATATCAACATCTGTGGTACTTGACAACACGAGATCGCACCTGAGCAAGCAACTACGACTCGCAAGGCCAGCTATCTACCAAACAAGAGTAATAGGAGGTGTCCAAGGCAATATAGAGGCTGCACTGGATATAACTGGTGCACGGAAACTAAAGCATCGCGACACGTATAGCAATAGATCAACAGGAGGAAATAAAGACTATAAATGCAAAATAGGTAGAAGGGTGGAGAGATGCTTGCCTAGGAAACACTGCCGAAGGATCATATCCGGAGAACTTGTCGATACTCGCATCAACTCATCTGCCTAGTCCGCGAAGAAGCAATCACTAGAAGAAACACCGGATGCAATATTTAATACTACGGCAGAAGATCCGGCATGCTTATGATATGATGCAAGGCATGGCAAAGATGTGGTGCATTTAGGCAATATTAAGCGGAACCGGGGTCCCGACAATTAATTATATGGTTCAAGTTATTTAGATACCCCGCAATTTAAATGTTGTCTTAACAAGGCAAAACATGGCATCGGTTCGCTACACCAATTTAAATGGAGTCCGGAATAAGACAAAGGTATCCCGCAGATGGACTCCATATTTCATTATGAGGTGATTCAGCATAATGCCCCCAAACCACATGATATGCATGCGAGATTAACAATTAATATGCAACAAGTTTTATGTATATGTCAATTTATAAAAATAGGGCTCGGATAAAGGGTCACACATTAGGGTGTCGACGATCTTGAGGTTCGAGGGTCGGGATCTACAGGGTTCGACGAGGTCAGCGGGATCGGTCTTCGGTCAACGGGAAGAAGATCTTGTCGCATCCGCGGTCTTTGGGTTCAGGTCTTCGGGGTACATGAGGAGAACTTGGCGTCCGAGAAGGAGGTCTCTGGGTACGGTCTTGATGATCCGGGATGTAGATCTCAGGGTGCCGAGGTTCGAGAAGGCGATCTTGGAATCTCGGCTTCTAGGTTGGTGGGGAGCTTGTTTGATGCCGGGGTATTCTTGACAGAATTACATGTACTAGCAAGCGTTGGCGACAAGAGGAATTAGATGGCCACCCGATGAACTTCCCTTCCATGTTTCATCCCTTCTGCCATCTCATACATGCGACCTGTGCACGAACTTTCAACATACGTAACACAAGAGACACGGGTCGACATGTTCTGTACTCAAATAGGTCGCAACAACAGGACGAACAGAGGCCTATTGTCGGTGGAGGCCAGGCGACCTGAACATCGGTAGCTAGACGGGCTTCAACAGCGGAGATGGACGCTGGTTGTAGTGGAGGGCTCGCTGCAGAGCACAGCCGTGCATAGAGAGAGCATGGCGAGCGGCAGGTACGCAGGTGGTCGGCGACGGGCTCGCTGGCAGGGAGGAATGACGACGCGGGAGACAAGGTCGAAGTGGCTACGGGCAGGGTCGGCGTGAGGTGAGGTCGAGGCGGGCGTTGGCGGCCTGTGCGCAGCGATGAAAGAGAGGAGGGGCACCGGAGACGATCACGGCGGCGCTGCGCAGGGTGGACGACGGTGGCAGGAGGATGCGGGAGAGGACGGCAGCCTCGCGGCGGCGCCGGAGGGCAGGCCGGGCATGGCGGCGCGTCGGTGGGGGAGGAGACGGCGACGGCGAAACTGGGCCAGACGGGTGGGACGCGGACGAGGGCGTCGAGGTCAGCGGCCCGAGAACGCTGCGGCGGCGGCACCATGGAATCGAGGAAGGCGAGCAGGGAGGTCGTCGGCGCGAGGCAGAGACCTGAGCTGGCGGCGGCGAGGGACGCGGAGAGGGAGGGAGAGACGCGAGGGAGATGAGGGAGGCGCGAGGCGCGTCGGTGGGGGTTGGTGGCGGATGGGGAAGGTGGGCCCGCGGGGTGGGGAGGGAATCCCGGGGTGGGTTGTCCATGTGCGGGGCAGCGTGGGGCGCGCGCGCGGGTTGGTGGTGGTGCATGTCCACCACGTGGGATGGGGTCAGGTGGGGGCAGGGGAGTGGGGTCAGCAGGTGGTGGGCGGGTCGGTGGCCAGGCTGGAGGCGGGGAGGGCGCGTGGAGTGGGGCCAGGCAAGACGTGCACGCTGCGCGGCTGGCTGCGCGTGGGTGCGTGTGTGTGAGTGCATGTGTGAGTGTCCACCGGTGAGGTGGCGGGTGTGAGGGGAGGTGGCAGGCTGTGGTTGGCCGGGGTGATGTGGAGGGGGGCTGGGTAGGATAGGGTGGGGTAGGTTAGGGATTAGGACTAGATATTTTTAGACTAGGGTTTGGAGGTGGCCGGCCGGGCTTTCGGGCTGCCTCCTAAAAAAATAATATAAAATGTTATTATTTAAAACGGGGCTTTTGCAAACCGTATTTAGACAAACCAAAATATTCCGGAGGCCCGGGTTTTGATTTGAATAAAAGACGGGGCGTTTAGAAAACAAAACCAAACTTTTTGAAATATGGTTTTAGAAAAAACCATGCATGATAATGACGATGCTCAAATGCAATGTGGCATGATGACATGAGCATGCGGTCATGATGATGCAATGCACAAAACCAACGCGATTTTCTAGTAGTGGTTTTTGCGGGGTGCCACAAGCGGGTGTCGGGAGCGGCCACACCACCCCCTGGCGCGGGCCAGGCCTAGCCGTGCGGCCAGGTGGTGTGGTGGCTCCCTGGCCCTTCTCCGTCTCGTATTCTGGCACTTCATCACTTCCGGAAAAATAGGCACTTTGGCTTTTGTCCCGTCCAATTCCGAGGATATTCATTTTCTGACTTTCCTGGAACCAAAAATAGCAGAAAACAGGCAGCTGGCACTGTGGCTCTTGTAACTAGGTTAGTCCAATAAATCATATGAAAAGTACTCCAAAGTGTGGACAAAACACAAGAATGTGGATAAAACCAAGCATGGAACATCAAAAATTATAGATATATTTGCAATGTATCAGGCACATAGAGTATGAGTTGTTGGATGGGGTTTCCTCCATCATGGATAAAAAGAGAATGTTTGGAAAAACACTTAGCGATCTTGCATTAGAGTTCAGAACTCTTGGAAGGGCTTGATTGCAATGGAGGTCATGGATGAAAAGGTATATGTAAGATATACAAATTATAAATGTGGTTCTTGCAAAAAAAAACTCGTTGCAGTTCACAAAGTATTTGATACTTGTCCCATTTTGAAAAAAGGAGGATCTGCTTGAGAATTGCTGGTTTTGAGGCAACGTGACTTGATGACGGCAAGCAAAACAGTTGATGGCTGACATCACCTCTTCCCTCCAAGTTTGTCATTTGGATTAGTAGACTTGAATAGAGATTTGTGTGTCTTGCTTTTGGCGAGATGATTATTCATATGAACAAGTTACAAAGCCAGTTTGTACTATTCTTATGAACAATACCTTATGGTCACATTAAGATTATAAATAAGTTATTCACATCACTATGTTAATGATAATGGTTTAAACATTTATAAAGGATTAGAATGCTAAAAGATATCCAAAGTTTAATAATGAAATGACACTACATTTTAAGTCATTTTGGTTATTGCAGGTTCTTTATGAAAGACCGGGGTCATGGATGCTTAATCTAGAGATTTTGCAAAACCATGCCACTTGGGCAGAATGACTAAAACTCCGGATTCTGGTAAAACGGTGATATGCGAAGAAATGTTGAATCTTATACAAAGTGATGTATCGTATTTTCAACAAGTAATGGAAACCATTTGTTAATTGTGGATTTAAGTGAATAAGCATATTTACTTAATGAAACATAAGTTTGAAATGATTTGGATTGTTCAAATGAGTTCATAACTAAATGGGATATTGAATTAACTGAATTAACAAGTCTGTTCGATTTGATCAACTTGACTAAGGTATTCAAGTTAAGTTTAGCATAAAAGGAACCTGTGAAAGATGTTTCACAAATTATGATAATTCGACAAATTCAAACTATGTTGAAATGTCTAAACATCATAATCATTATGTATTAGATACATATGGTATAATATTATCTCTTATCGGGGTTATAGATGGCATTTAGATTTAAAGATCAAAATAAACAAACACTCATTTGAAATACAAAGGAACATCTAAAAGATTCGTGGAAACAACACCATAAGTGTTATGGCAAGTTCGAGTTTCTAGAGATTTCGACAAGTCGAAATCGTCACGAATAAAAAAGTATTTGTAGAGCATTCTTAGGAAGCTATGAATGCATCATCCACAAGGGGCAAACATGTTGTTGTCCAAAGTTGATGTGTCTTGATGAAGATACAGGTGGAAGAAAGTAAAAGATGAAAACAAGGTATTAGACCTTACCTCCGAATTGTTGACTGGCATAGCGGAATTTGTTTCGTGAATCCAAACTCTACATATAGAGGAGAAACCAATGATAATGATCATAAAAGTTTCAGTGAATACTTTTACTGAATAAGGTAGGATTCAACTATATATTCTATAAGTCTGTGGAATTATATTATTGATTCACTTGTCATGTTTTGAACAAGACATACCTACAAATTACAAAGAAGCGTGATGGACCTGAGTGCGAGAAATGACTAGGAGTCATAAAATCCTATATTAAGTTACATTTAAGATTGCAAAGTAACATGTTACTTGATCTTATTAAAGTAAAGAAGTTTACTTGATATTACTGAATGACTGCAAAGTCATAAGAAGGAAATGAAACTTAATGAATGACAAAAAGGTCGATTTGTCACAAGTTTGGACAAATTCAAGGAATTGCCTACAACAGTAGTGATGCTTAAGTCTTTTGGATTTACACTAGAAATATATGGATATTGAAGTCTCGTAATTGGAATTCTCAAATTGATGATGATCAAAGAATTTTGGAATGTCCAAAATTATTGAGAGGACCTGGTTTTGAGTGGGAGCAAATCATCTTGGCTAAATCATAATATGTAGCTGACATATTTTGAGTGGGAGCTAAGTGAAATCCCTAGATCTCAAACATGAATGTAATATTTGAGTGGGAGCGTGAAATCATTCTGGGATATGTGGACGACATATGTGAATGATGTGGTTGGTTTCTAATAATTTTTAAGTTAGATAAATAAGGATGAAGTTGAAGTTATTAAACAATAAGATCCATCGAGATAGATTGGTGAGTTTAATAAACACTAAATGTCGAATGCATCATGGACTTGATTCTGAAAGATGTTCAGAATGTCCTAAGCAAGATTCTAAACGTCCAGAATGGAACAAGGTAAGAAAGTAGTTCTTACTATATGAAGCATGGAGTTAGTATTGCAACTATGGTTGAAAGAAAGAGATGCATTGCATCTCCTATGCCTCAGTCATAGGTTCTTCCACATAACCATGTTGTATACTCGACGTAATGTGACCTGAGGATCTGGTTGGTAGGACAAAGTATTAACTATAAGAGCATGTCTTTAAGTGATTCCTGAGTTGATCACTGAACCATAATTAAGTTTGTACATAAATGGCAAGAAGTAATGTAAATGGCATAGATGCATTTCATGCACTAGGATCTACATAGATATAGAAGTATAAATGCTACATCTGATGTGATGTATACTGTTATGGTGGGGCTAGTTCTCTTTTAACATAGAATGATGTGTCCTAGGGCCTAGTGCCCATGAGAAAGCCCTCGAGGTTGATCTAAAGTCACTGTAAGCTCCTGGAATCCGGCCTCGTTCTGCTTGCATGACTATAGTATATACACAATGGATAACAAAGTGTGTTTCGAAGTTTAGATGACAACGGTGAAAACGACCGTCATCATAAACACTAGAAACAAAAGTCTCACTTTGTTACCAAACAAATGCTTCGACCCATTATAAGATAATGGTGTGAATGTCAAAGTTAGGAAGACATTAACGATTTGCAAAAGACATAATGATCTGGTAAAACAGAACATGGACATAACGTTTCCCATGAGCATGCATGATCTGTAAACGCATATGGTATATGGTTTATACGAGTAAAATGCGACCTGGATTATTTGTACTCTAGTGCAAGTGGGAGACTGAAGGAGATATGCCCTAGAGGCAAATAATAAATAGGTTTTTATTGTCATATCTCAATTAGTTTATAATAGTTTCATATTGTGCTATAAATGTGCCAAGTAGAAACATTGGTATAGGTGTGGTATGAAACAACAAAGTCCCTAGTAGCCTCTATTCATACTAGTTCGTTGGTCACGAAGATGATCTGGCTTTCAAGAACATGGGAATTTATGCCGACTGACAATGGGATCATATCATTGGAGAATGATGTGATTGGACATTCCTCGAAGGATTGCAACACGATCAAGTCATATAGTTCATTGTTGTAATAGCTATACCTAGACTCCTTCTCCTTAGACCATGAGCTCATATTACTCACTATTTACTGAGGCTGCTTTGACTACACCAACTGTCATCTGGTAATACGGTGGCCATAAAGGTGTATGTTGGGTATTTCAAAGGAGCAGTTAATGACATGTGACTGCAAGACCGGGATTTGTTCACCCACATGATGGTATAAAGATACATACGGCCAGCTTGGTGAGATTACATCCATAAATGTTGCAACATGTGACTAGGTCATAGGGATGTAATATCACGGTAACAAGAAAAAGTAACTTGTTGTGAACGAGATTGAACAACGTATGGGATACCAATGATCGGATCTCGGACAAGTTGTATCGAGAAACAAAAGGAAGAGGATGCTACATTTAGCGGTTCAAACGACATTGTCATCAGGAATGCATAGGGGCCACATGAACATCCCTAGTCTCTCTATTGATCATTGATACAGATCATGTCTAGAGCATTCCCGAGCCGTGAGAGGATACACTTAAGGGTCCGATGAGAGTGATCATTCGTAAGACGGAAGTTGTTTGGAGAAAGAATAAAGGACCAGAATCATTCTGGGAAAGATCCGAAGTCGTTCGGAGGAAATCGAAAGGGAACCGAAAGATGTTTCAGGTCAAGACGGATTTTGTAATATGTATTTACATATTAATTAGTGTAATTAATATTAAATATAATATTAAAATCTAATTTGAAGGGTTGTTCTACTAATGGGCCAAACTTACCAGTGAATAAAGTCCCATGAGGGAAAACCGGAGGAGGGAAGGGCCAAGGCCCAGGCGCCTCAAGGGGGGCCCACCCGGCCAGCCTAGGGCTATGGGCGGGGTGGGGCCCTCCCCTGGCCGGCGGCCCATGAGGCCCATGCGCCTCCCCCCTCTCTCCCTTGAATAGTCCCACATGGGAAACCCAAAGGGGAGGGCACACCCCCTCCCCCTATATAAAGGGTGCCCATTGGTGGGATGATACACACCAATATTTGGAGAAGTCCTTTGGTTGGCTTCCTCCTTCCCTCTCTCTCTATACCTTGTGACCATGGCCCCAAGTCTGGGTTGTGCGATCTCGGCACACCTGCAGCACACCGTTGCGCTGTAGGGATTCCTAGCCGGATATCAACATCCGCACTCCCGGCAGGATTAGGGAGCCGGAGGTCTCATCGTGCACCGGATGTGTACGAAGACACAAGGCGCAACACTTGGGGCGCTTAAATGTCGTGAGCCAGAGTTGTTGCACGATGGAGATGAAGAAGGAGCAAGGTGTGACCTGCGAGGAGCTTCGTGACCTTGAGGTCGGCTGTGAGTACGACTACTTCAACCATGTTGCGCGTATGGTCTAAAGGGTATGTATTCTATACGCATTGGCCGTTACTGCTTTACTACATAGATAGATCCTAGGCAGTTTTTGGGGTTACATCATAGGAAATTTTTTGTTTTCTACTGCGATCCCCTTCACTTTAATCACTAATTTTCACATAAGAAGTTTAATTCGGAAGGTAGATAAAAGCATGAATATACTTGGAATAGCAAATTCTAATAGGTCGGTATGGTGGACTCTTTGGGATAACCTGGTTTTATTTGGAGTTGGATGCATGAGTGGAACTCATACTTGGTTATGGAGGCTAGCAAAAGACTGTGAGCGACCAATTAAAAGAGCAATAATGACCATAATCATGCAAAGCGACAAAACATCATTAATTAAAGCATAAAGTGATATTACAAGTCGAAAACTAAAGGATCATAAAGGCTATGGTGACCTGGGATAGTCATAAGATGGTGTGAGCATGCACCAAGTCAACCCAAATAAAGAATCAAAGGAGAATACCACAATACTATGCTTTAATATGCTAAAACAATGCATGATTCTTTCAAGGCACCTTAAGGAATCTCAATTGTTTATAGAAGGTCATGCTACATAAAAAATCACTAAGAATAAAGCCAAAACAATATCAAGCATGACATGACAAAGCATAGGCCACCGTAAAAAACGAGCTCCTTTTACCACTTAAGCATGAACGTTTCCTACTCTTTTCCAATCCAAACCACACTTATTTGAAAACTAATGTATGAAAGAGGGGGGTCCAACCAATTTATTCAAGCAAACTAAGAAAACCAAGCAAATGAAAACAAAAATGAAAACGTTCCAAGAACAACACAACTATGCATGAAACAATAAAAATGAAGTGTTTGGAAGAAACCTGAGATTTTTATTGATGAAGAAGGAGATGCCTTGGGCATCCCCCAGCTTTGACGCTTGTATTTCTTGGATATTTCTTGGGGTGACACACGTGGCATCCCCAAGCTTGAGTTTTAGTCCATTCTTCATCTTATTACATCACACTTTCCATACAACTGAAATTTTTCCTTCATACAAAACTTCACACAATCTTTATTAGCAACATTAGTGCACTCAAGATAATAAGTCTTTGGGTTCAATTCCAACACCAATAAAACTTCCATTAAAACACAAGATACTATAGCACTTCTCTCAAAAAGCGCAATTCCCCGAAAAGAACCCAAAAAGGAATCAACAAGAAGCAAATGTAGATAATGGCAGAAATCTGTCAAAACAGACCAGCAGGTAAAGACCAATTTTTTCGAAGACCTTATGTTGCTCAAATCGAAAAGTGTTGAACTAGCAAAAGTTATATAACAACCTGGGGCAGAAGCACAACAATTGACAGCTGAAACCGACGTACAGAGATTTTAAACGAATTTTTACAGGGAAGCACAAAAATCTATTTCGGGACAACAACTTTCCCAAGCATTACTGTTCTCTCATTAGAGGTTACTGATACATTGCAAATGTATCTATAATTTTTGATGTTCGATGCTTAGTTTTATCTACTTTCTTGTGTTTTGTTCCAACTTTGGAGTACTTTTCATATGATTTCTTGGACTAACCTATTAACAAGATGCCACAGTGCTAGTTGCCTGTTTTCTGCTATTTTTGGTTCCAGGAAAGTCAGAAAATCAATATTCTCGGAATTGGACCGGACAAAAGCCAAATTCGATATTTTACCGGAAGAATCACGGAGCCAAAAGACGAGACGGAGAGGGGCCACATGGTGGCCACACCATATGGTGCCGCGGGCTAGCCCTAGCCGCGCCACCAGGTGGTGTGGGCCCCCTGGCCGCCCACCGACCTCGCCTCTTCTCCTATAAGAAGCCTCCCGATGCATAAACCCTAAATCATCAAGACTCCAACCACAAAAAGTTCAACAGCACCGCCACCACCGAAGGGGAGATTCGGGGGACAGAAATTCTCTGTTCCGGCACCCTGCCGGGACGGGGAAGTGCCCCCGGAGCCATCTCCATTGATCTCCACCACCATCTCCATCACCGTTGCTGATTCCCATGATGAGGAGGGAGTAGTTCTCTCTCGAGGCTAAGGGTTCTACCGGTAGCTATGTGTTCATCTCTCTCTCTATGCATGATCTTATTGAGATCATGAGCTTGTAATCTATAGATTTACCTTGCTACTCAAGTGCTTTATTAGATCTCTGCTCTCCCTATGTGTGTGAAGTTGACAGTGTGCACACCATGGTGGCACTTAGGCTAGAGATTACAAATACTTGTTATGATTTATATTTGGAGTTGGATGCCTTTATGAAATTGTGTTGTTTGTTTGAACCATCTAGAGCTCAAGGTGACAGTGTGGGGTTATCTAGATGGGAAAGTGGACTTTGAGGTGTGTTGTTATAGCCCTACCATGGATTAGAGTGTCCCACTAGAGAGTAGTTTAGAGTAGTATCATAAAGAGGATATATCTATATGAGAGTGTTCACTAGTGAAAGTATGATCCCTAGGCCTTGCTTCTAAGCATTGAAACTTCGTTTGCAACTAGATTTGTTACATGTTTGCTTGCTTCCATCTTTATTTCAGTTTTCCTTTAGTCTCTTCCACGCCATCAAGCTCTTTTCTCTCACCATTGTCTTATATACATACCACTTGTATTTCACTATCTCTTCGCCGAACTAGTGTACCTATACACCTGACAAGTGTATTGGGCGTTTTGGGGACACACGAGACTTCTTGTATCATGATTGCAGGGTTGCTTGAGAGGGGATACCTTTGACCACTTCCTCCCTGAGTTCGATAACCCTTGGGTGATCCACTTAAGGGAAAACTTGATGTTGTTCTACAAACCTCTGCACTTGGAGGCCCAACAACTGTCTACAAGAATAGAAGTGCGTAGACATCAAGCTATTTTATGGCGCCATTGCCGGGGAGGTAAGGTAAAAGGTACTCACATCCTCCGGTGTGAGTGCTCGAAGTTATTTCCTTTAGATTCTGCAATTTTGTCTTTTTGTTTCTTGTTTTCACTAGTTAGGCTTAATGGAAAAAAAATATTAGAGAGATTTTTAGTATTTTCCTAAGTTAGAACTCGAATTCTTTGAATAGAAAATTAAAAAACCCTTGGAACCTTCTTTGCATGCTAATAGCAATGTTATTAGTATGAATCTTTTGAGCACCTTTGTTACTAATGCTATGGAAACATCTAAGCTTGGGGAAGTTGGTTTTTATGAAAATGATCTTTTTAGTTCCCCAGCTTTAAAGAAGAAAATTTGCTCTGATGATACTTTATCTCCCATATGTGATAATTCTGATGATACTTCTGATATTCTAAATCCACATACTAAAAGCATCCCTTTTAAAATACCTATAAAAATTGTTGAACGTGTTATGAATAACTGCTATTTTGGAGATGGAACTATCCATCATGGTGATCATTTACTCTTTATACATGAATTATGCGAGTTGTTCAAGTGTGCAGGTATTTCAATGAACCAAGTTAAGAGGAAGCTATTCCCTATTTCACTTAAGGGCAAAGCAAGGGAGTGGTATGAGCTACTAGATGATCCTCATCATTTGGAGTGGAAGGAACTTGAATCTCTCTTTTACTCTAAATTTTATCCTCCTCATGAAATTCATAAATATAGGAATTACATTTATAATTTTCATCCACGTGATGGAGAAATTATTACCCAAGCATGGGGGAGACTGAAGTCACTAATGCTCAAATGTCCCATTCATGAGCTCCCCGGTAATATTGTTATTAATAATTTCTATGCAAGGCTTTCAGTACATTACAAGTACTATCTAGATACTTGTTTAGAGGGATCCTTCACAAGTAAGGAGGTCAAATCTAAGTGGGATCTTCTTGAAACAATTCAAAGCAATACCGAAGATTGGGATAACAACAAAGGTAAAGAACCAGGTATAAACTATGAGTATGATTGCATTAAGTCTTTCGCTGAAACTGCTGATTTTCAAGAGCTTAGTGCTAAATATGGTCTTGATCCTCAAGTGCTTGTTGATTGTTATAGAACCTTTGCCTCTCATGTTAATGCTCCTAAAGAAAAATGGGACATGTATCATGAGCCTTATAAAGACACTTGCATGGAAAATGAAACTATTATTAATGATAGCAATAAACATGCTCAAACCTCTGAAAGAGCTACTTCTTATAAGCATGTTAATTTTTGTGGAATACATAGACCTTGTGAGAATAATCAAATTGAAGAATAATATTGTATCACCCACGGGAATGAAAAAACTAGAACATGGTATAGGGCTCTAAATGATCTTGGTAAAACAGTTTGTGCCCTCTATCCTTTTATTTGTGAACTTTGCTTTGAAGTGGGTCATTTCAATTTTCAATGCTCAGGACATAATAATAGCCCTTCTAATCCAATGAGTACTGCAAGTTTGTATTGTGATGACCTGATCACTCCTAATCAGCATGATGAACTTACATTATTTTTGGGATGTGAAGAGTTATCAAGAAAAACCTCTTTGGTAGATATGAGTGCTTTTGATATGAATAGTGTCCTCCATGGTTGTCATATTTATTGTGTTGATAATTGCCACACAAATACTTACATACAAAATATTATAAAAGATGAGGTTTTACCAAAATATGACAGGACTAATATGTGTTTTGTTCTTATTAATGAAAAGGAGGAATCCTCCAAAGTTTCTTCTATTGTCTCTAACAATGAACCAGTGTATATGGAGAAGCTTCCTTTCAAGCCTCTCCCTCCTAAAGAGAGGAAGAAAAAGAAGAAGAGGAGGAGTAAAATAAGAGAGGAAACGGTATTTTCCCCTAAGCATGTTGCTCCTATTATAGTGTTTGATGATTCTGAACTCGATGATGTCCTATGCATGTTACCTATAGTAGTGATCATGATTGGGAAAAGCACACTTCTTTTGATATTGAAAATCTCTTTGGTACCAATTCTGAAAATGATGATATTAATAATTGCTATACTATTAGTGCTATCCATATCCTTCCAATGATGATATGTTTACAAATGGACACACTTTGGAAGATAATTATTCTATTGCTTATGATGATACTACACCTCCAATATATGATGATTGCAATGATGAATATGATATTTTCAGTCCACCTACTATTGAGGAGGAAATTAATTATGATTACAATATGCCTCCTATATTTGATGATTATGGCGATGAAAATAATAATGATAGCTATTTTCTTGAATTTTCTCCCACTACATTTAATAAGAATGACTATGTTTATGTGGGGAGTATTAATTCTTTTATGCATGTGGCTCATGATAAGAATGTTTCATGTGACAGTTATATTGTTAATTTTATTCATGATGCTACTGAAAGTTATTATGAGAGAGGGAAACATGGTTTTATGCATCTCAATAATATTAAGTTTTCCCTCTTTATGTTGAAAGTCTTGAATTTGCACTTGTTTTGCTTAACTGTGCTTGTTACTTTGTGCTATCATGACTTGTTTCTTTACAAGATTCCTATGCATAGGAAGTGGGTGAGACTTAAATGCGCTTTTAATTTGCTTCTTGATGCTCTCTTTTACTTCAATTCACATTTCTTATCTGAGCATCCTCTCAAACTATCATGCCTAACTTAAAGGCGTTAAAGAAAAGTACTTATTGGGAGATAACCCAAAAGTTTTAGATGAGTCTTGGAAGTTATTATTTCAGTAATAACCGCTACTTATCCTTTTTATTTGCTTTTTGTGCCAAGAGTAACCTCTAATGAGAGAGAAGTAATGGTTGTGAAGGTTGCTGTCTCGAAACAGATTTTTGTGCTTCACCGTAAAAATTCGTGGAAAATCTCTGTACGTCCTTTTGAAGCGTGGCTTTTTGTGCTTCTGCCCCAGGATGTTATCTAACTTTCGTTAGTTCAACACTTTTTGATTTGAGCAACAGAAGGTCTTGGAAAAAATTCGTCTTTACCTGCTGGTCTGTTTTGACAGATTTCTGCCTTTATTTGCATTTGCTTCTCGTTGGTTCCTTTTTGAGTTCTTTTGGGAATTGAGATTTTTGAGGGAAGTGCTATAGTAGATTTTGTTTTAATGGAAGTTTTATTGGTGTTGGAACTGAACCTAAAAGACCTATTATCTTGAGTGCACTAATGTTGCTAATAAGATTGTGTGAAGTTTTGTCTGGAGAAAAAATTTCAGGTGTATGGAAGGAATGAGTAATGAGATGAAGGATGGACTAAAGCTCAAGCTTAGGGATGCCACGCATGTCACCCCAAGAAATATCCAAGAAGTACAAGCGTCAAAGTTTGGGGATGCCCAAGGCATCCCCCTCTTCATCAATAAAAATCTCAGGTTCTCTTCCAAACAATTCATTTTTATTGTTTCATGCACAATTGTGTTGTTCTTGGAGCGTCTTTGTTTTTGTTCTTAGTTTTAGTTTGCTTGGTTTGCTTAGTTTTCTGAATAAATTGGTTGGACCCCCTCTTTCATGCATTGGTTTTCAAATAGTTTGGTTTGGTTTGGAAAAGAGTAGGAAAGCTCATGCTTAAGTGGTAAAGAGAGCTTGTTTTGGACTGTGGCCTATGCTTTGTCATGCCATGCTTGATATTGTTTTGGCTTTATGCTTAGTATTCTTTTCTGTAGCATGACTTGTTATAAACAATTGAGATTGCTTAATGCGCCTTGGATGAATCATGCGTTCTTTTAGCATATTAAAGCATAGTATTGTGGTATTCTCCTTTGATGCCTTATTTGGGTTGACTTGGCGCATGATCACACCATGTTATGACTATCTCAAGTCACCATAGCCTTTATGATCCTTTAGTTTTCAACTTGTAGTATCACTTTATTCTTTGATCAATGATGTTTTGTCACTCTACATGATTATGTCCATTATTGCTCTCTTAGTTTGTCGCTCCCAGTCTTTTGCTAGCCTCCACAACCAAGTATGAGTTCCACTCATGCATCCAACTCCTTAAACCAAGTTATGCCAAAGATTACACCATACCACCTACTAGCTTATGCTATTCCAAGTATATTCATGATTTTGTTTACCTTCTGAACTAAACTTGTTATGAGAAAACTAGTGATTAAAGCTCTCACGAACTTGATGGCACACTTTACTTTTCTTGCCCTTAATAAACTTGAACCATTGTGTCGTCTATGTTGTATATGCTTGCACTTATTTGTTGGGAATTAGCAGAACCATGTTGTCATGGGGAACGCTTTCAACATTGCACTTGGTACTTGTACCTAGTTGATATCATCATCTTTTGTCTATGGATGTCGTCGGTGTGAAATGAAAGGGGAGCTTGTAAGTCCATGGAGTTATGTATGTGTTAGAGAAACGCCTGGGCTGCTGGTCTAATCCATGCTGTCATGGTGGAAACCTGCAGCGTAACCATAATGAGCTGTCTATGAAGCATTCTTCTTATAAAAAAAAGAGAGTCCTATATTGAGAAAAAAGAAAAAAAAAGATTGTGAAAAGAGGAAAGAGAGAAAAAAAAGCACCATATTCCCATGGTAAATAAGAAGATTGCTGAGATGCTCGTTGTCTGCTTGCCTTGTCATTTTGATATGGGGATTCTTTCGTATCATCGGGCAAGGGGTACCCCGTTGGCGGTTCTCTATGGTACACATGTACTTACAATGACAAGAAATTACCGGTGACTAAACTTGAGTAGCATGAGGAGCGTCCCTCGTATTCAAGGGACATGAGATTTCCAACTTATACTTTGCCAAGCATGTACACCATAGTTTGTTCACTTTAACCTTAATCACTTCAAGATGCTTATGATAGGGGGAATCAGAGCTGAAAGCTATAAGTACCATAATTTTTGGAAGCTCTTTATGAAACTTGAATCTCTGCTTCCTTCTATGAAGGCCTTTCTTCCACCATTATATTGAGTCTCGACCTTCTATCTTTATGCACTTACTTTGAGAGCATAGTGGCCATTCTTAGTTCTATGTGCATTGTCCCAAGACTAGTTGATTGATGCATATCTTGATATTGCTTGTTTTAAACTATTTGTATCTAGTCACTCTTATGAACTTTGAAGATGTCCTATGCATTTATATTTGCTACTCTATGAGGGCCAAGCTGAATACTATTATGCTATGTTTTCTTTATGTGAAATAAACAAACATCTTGCAAAGCATTGTTATTCATGAATCTTTTGTTTGTGCCTTTTCATGTTGCATCATAGTTTCTTTGTCTTATTGCTAGAACTTTGTCTTTCATGTTATGATTGAAGTACTATGATCCCAGCTTTCAATGTTTTACAAATACTTTGATCAAGTTTATGATGGTGCATGTCACCTCAAAAATTATTCTTTCTTTTTATCACTTACCTACTCGAGGAAGAGTAGGAGTTAAGCTTGGGGATGTTGATACATTGCATATGTATCTGTAATTTTTGATGTTCCATGCTTGGTTTTATCTACTTTCTTGTGTTTTGTTCCAAATTTGGAGTACTTTTCATATTATTTCTTGGACTAACCTATTAACAAGATGCCATAGTGCCAGTTGCCTATTTTCTGCTGTTTTTGGTTCCAGGAAAGTCAAAAAATCAATATTATCGGAATTGGACCGGACAAAAGCCAAAGTAAGTTTTCTCCTCCATGCTTGGGGGACTAAAAATACCGTGCTCATCAAAACCAGCTTCCCCAAGCTTAGACCTTTCCATAGCATTAGCAATAATGGTGTTCAAAGAATTCATACTAATAACATTGCTATTATCATGCAAATAAAGTTCCATAGGTTTTTTAATTTTCTCTTCAAACACTTTATGTCCTAACTCAAGATAAATACTATAAAGCTCTCTAATTTTGTTGTTGTTTTCCATTAAGCCTAACTAGTGAAAACAAGAAACAAAAATACAAAATTGCAGAATCTAAAGGAAATAACTTCGAGCACTCACACCAGAGTATGTGAGTACCTTCTACCTTACCTCTCCGTCAACGGTGCCAGAAAATAGCTTGATGTCTATGCACTTCTATTCTTGTAGACAGTTGTTGGGCCTCCAAGTGCAGAGGTTTGTAGAACATCAGCAAGTTTTCCCTTAAGTGGATCACCCAAGGTTTATCGAACTCAGGGAGGAAGTGGTCAAAGGTATCTCCTCTCAAGCAACCCTGCAATCAAGATATAAGAAGTCTCTTGTGTCCCCAACACACCCAATACACTTGTCAGGTGTATAGGTGCACTAGTTCGGCAAGAGATAGTGAAATACAAATGGTATGGATATAGGACAACAGTGCCAGAAAATAGCTTGATGGCGTGGAAGAGACTAAAGGCAAATTGAAATAAATATGGGAGCAAGCAAACATGTAACAGATCTAGTTCCAAACGGTGTTTCAATGCTTAAGAAACAAGGCCTAGGGATCATACTTTCACTAGTGAACACTCTCGTATAAATATCTTCTCTTTATGATACTACTCTAAACTACTCTCTAGTGGGACACTCTAATCCATGGTAGGGCTATAACAACACACCTCAAAGTCCACTTTCCCATCTAGATAACCCCACACTGTCACCTTGAGCTCTAGATGGTTCCAACAAACAACACAATTTCATAGAAACATCCAACTCCAAATATAACCCATAACAAGTATTTGTAATATCTAGCCTAAGTGCTACCATGGTGTACATGCTGTCACTTTCACACACATGGGGAGAGCAGAGATCTATTAAAGCACTTGAGTAGCAAAGTAGATCTATAGATTACAAAGCTCATGATCTCAATAAGATCACGCATAGAGAGAGAGATGAACACATAGCTACCGGTAGAGCCCTTAGCCTCGAGATAGAACTACTTCCTCCTCATCATGGGAATCAGCAACGGCGATGGAGATGGTAGTGGAGATCGATGGAGATGGCTCCGGGGGCACTTCCCCATCCTGGCAGGGTACCGGAGCAGAGATTTTTCATGGCTGGAGGCTCCCAGATTTAGTGTTTTTGCATCGAGGGCTTCTTATAGGCGAAGGGGCAAGGTCAGTGGCTGGCCAGGGGGCCCACACCATGCCCTGGCGCGGCCTAGGGCTGCCCGCGCTAAGGGGTGGTGTGGCCGCCTTGTGGCCCCCCTACGTCTCTCCTTCGGACTACATGTGTCTTCCGGTAAAATATTTACTTTGGCTTTTGTCTCGTCCAAATCCGAGAATATTCATTTTCTGCCTTTTCTGGAACAAAAATAGAAGAAAACAGGCAACTAGCACTGTGGCATCTTTTTAATAGGTTAGTCCAAGAAAGTGTATGAAAATACTCCAAAGTATGGACAAAACATAAGACAGTAGATAAAACCAAGCATGGAACATCAAAAATTATAGATACGTTTGCAACGTATCATCCTATTACTACTACTACAGCCAGTAGCGACCAAGGGAAAATTGTTATGTTTCATACAAGAATGCCAAGTATTTTTAGAGGAGGAAAGAATCAAGATCTTTGGTATGCATAAGTTGGGCGAGCATGGTACTCACTTGGAAAGACAATGGCTGCTACAACTAGTTGTATATGGTCGTGCCGCATGTTTCTATATGCAATTTCTGGAAGCTGGCCTCGTCGCCGAACCTAGGCATGTTGTTGACAAAGTCCATGCCACGTTACTTGCGGCCAATTATGTTGATAGGTCTGGCTAGCTCAATACATGCCACGGCCGTGTCCATACGATTCAACACGACTCTTGTAACAGCCTGCACGCGCACGGTGGGGCACCGACAATAATTGAGAAAAATAGCACGCCAACAAGCCATACGGATTTTAATAGGTCTAGACTCTAACTTAATAATCACTAATGACCATCATGCCCTTAGTCACGAAGGGGTACGAAGCGATCCCATCCGTTGTTGCTATGAAATTTGGTGGAGGGGGTCTATGGAAGCAGAAGTCATGGGCAATAGCTAAAGAAAACGGCCATTAAGCGCGAACACGACGAGTTTTTGGTCATAACTCTCAAACATGTCTTATCGGGTCTTACGGTCCTTGTAAATCTCCATAGAACACCAAAACTATGGGCAATAGCTTATGAAAACGACCATTAAGCACGAAAACGACGAGTTTTTGGTCATAACTCTCAAAAATTTATCGGGTCTTATGGTCATTGTAAATCGCCCTAGAACCCTGAAACTATGGGCAATAGCTCATGAAAACAGCCATAAAATGCAAAAACGACGAGTTTTTAGTCATATCTCTCAAACATTTATTGGGTCTTATGGTCGTTATAAATCGCCCTGAAACCAAAAAATATGGGCAATAGCTCACGAAAATGGCCATAAGCGCGAAAACGACGAGTTTTTGGTCATAAATATCAAACATGTATTGGGTCTTACGGTTGTTGTAAATCTCCATAGAACCCAAAACTATGGGCAATATCTTATGAAAACGGCCATAAAATGCGAAAACGACTGGTTTTTGGTCGTGGCGCTCAAACATGTATCGGGTCAGGCGGTCGATGGAAATTGCTCTGAAACCCCAAAACTATGGGCAATAGCTCAATAAAACGGCCATTAAGCGCGAAAACGACGAGTTTTTCGTCATTACTCTAAAACATGTATCGGGTCTTACGGTCCTTGTAAATCTCCATAGAACACCAATACTATGGGCAATAGCTTATGAAAACAGTCATTAAGTTCGAAAATGACGAGTTTTTGGTCATAACTCTCAAACATTTATCGGGTCTTATGGTCATTGTAAACTCCCTAGAACCCCGAAACTATGGGCAATAGCTCATGAAAGCACACATAAAACGTGAAAACGATGTGTTTTTGGTCATATCCCTCAAATATTTATTGGGTCTTACGGTCATTGTAAATCGCCCTACAAGAAAATGGCCATTAAGCGCGAAAACGACGAGTTTTTGGTCATAACTCTCAAACATGCATCGAGACTTACGGGCGTTGGAAATCGGCCTAGAACCCGAAAACTGTGGGCAATAGCCCATGAAAACAACCATAAAGCGCGAAAACAACGAGTTTTTAGTCATCGCTCTCAAACATGTATCGGGTCATACGGTCATTGGAAATCTCTCTAAAACCCCAAAACCATGGGAAATAGCTCGTGAAAATGGCCATTAGGCATCAACACGACAAGTTTTTAGTCATAACTCTCAAACATTTATCGGGTCTTATGGTCATTGTAAATCGCCGTAGAACCCCGAAACTATTGGCCATAGCTCATGAAAATGGCCATTAAGCGCGAAACTGATGATTTTTTTGTCATAACTCTCAAACATGTATTGGGTCTTACGGTCGTTGTAAATATCCCGTAGAACCCAAAACTATGGGCAATATCTCATGAAAACGGCCATAAAACACGAAAACGACGGGTTTTTGGTCGTGGAGCTCAAATATGTATCGGGTCTGACGGTCGTTGGAAATTGCTCTGAAATCTCAAAACTATGGGCAAAAGCTCAAGAAAACAGCGTTAAGCGCGAAAACGACAAGTTTTTGGTCATAACTCTCAAACATGTGTCGGGTCTTACGGTCCTTCTAATTCTCCATAGAACCCCAAAACTATGGGCAATAGCTGATGAAAACGGTCATTAAGCGCGAAAACGACGAGTTTTTGGTCATAACTATCAAACATGTATCGGGTCTTATGGTCATTGTAAATCGCCCTAGAACCCCGAAACTATGGGCTATAGCTCATGAAAACAGCCATAAAACACGAAAACGACGAGTTTTTGGTCATATCTCTCAAACATTTATCAGGTCTTATGGTCATTGGAAATCTTTTTAAAACCCTAAAACTATGGGAAATAGCTCATGAGAACGGCCATTAAGCGTGAAAACGATGAGTTTTTGGTCGTGACTCTAAAACATGTATCGGTTCTTATGGTCGTTGGAAATCGCTCTAAAAACCCAAAACTATGGGCAATAGCTCATGAAAACGGCCATTAAGCGCGAAAACGATGAGATTTTGGTCATAACTCTCAAACATGTATTTGGTCTTACGGTCGTTGTAAATCTCCGTAGAACCCAAAACTATGGGTAATATCTCATTTAAACGGCCATAAAACGTGAAAATGACGGGTTTTTGGTCGTGACTCTCAAACATGTATCGGTTCTGACGGTTGTTGGAAATCACTCTGAAAACCCAAATCTATGGGCAATAGCTCATGGAAACAGCCATTAAGTGCGAAAACAACGAGGTTTTGGCCATAACTCTCAAACATGTATCGGGTCTTACGATCCTTGGAAATCGCTCTAAAAACCAAAAAGTATTGGCAATAGATCATGAAAACGGCCATTAAGCGCGAAAAACGATGAGTTTTTGGTCATGACTCTCAAACATGTGTTGGGTCTTACGGTCGTTGTAAATCTCCATAGAACCCAAAAGTATGGGCAATATCTCATGAAAACGGCCATAAAACACGAAAACGACAGGTTTTTGGTTGTGACGCTGAAACACGTATCGGGTCTGATGGTTGTTGGAAATCGCTCTGAAACCCCAAAACTATGGGCAATAGCTCATGAAAATGGCCATTAAGCACGAAAACGACGAGTTTTTGGTCATAACTCTGAAACATGTATCGAGTCTTATGGTCGTTGGAAATCGCTCTCAAAACCCAAAACTATGGGCAATAGCTCATGAAAATGGCCATTAATCGTGAAAACAACGAGTTTTTGGTCATAACTATCTAACATGTATTGGGTCTTACGGTCGTTGGAAATCGTTCGGAAAACCCAAAACTATGGCAATAGCTCATGGAAACGGCCATTAAGCGTGAAAACGCTGACTTTTTGGTCATAACTCTCAAACATGTATTGGGTCTTACGGTCATTGTAAATCTCCATAGAACCCAAAACTATGGGAAATATCTCATGAAAACGGCCATAAAACGTGAAAACGACAGGTTTTTGGTCGTGACGCTCGAACATGTATCAGGCTTGATGGTCATTGGAAATCGCTCTGAAACCCCAAAACTATGGGCAATAGCTCATGAAAGCGGCCATTAATCGCGAAAACGACGAGTTTTTGGTCATAACTCTCAGACATGTATCGGGTCTTACGCTCCTTGGAAAGCGCTCTAAAAACCCAAAACTATGGCAATAGCTCATGAAAACGGCCATTAAGCACGAAAACAATGAGTTTTTGGTCGTAACGCTCAAATGTATTGGGTCTTACGGTCGTTGTAAATCTCCATAGAACCCAAAACTATGGGCAATATCTCATGAAAACAGCCATA
Source organism: Avena eriantha (assembly GCA_910589775.1). Taxonomy (NCBI): domain Eukaryota; kingdom Viridiplantae; phylum Streptophyta; class Magnoliopsida; order Poales; family Poaceae; genus Avena; species Avena eriantha. The sequence continues at coordinate 381,056,424 of OU342746.1, forward strand.
AAACGCGAAAACGATGGGTTTTTGGTCATGACGGTCAAACATTTATCAGGTCTTATGGTCATTGGAAATCTTTTTAAAACCCTAAAACTATGGGAAATAGCTCATGAGAACGGCCATTAAGCGTGAAAACGATGAGTTTTTGGTCGTGACTCTAAAACATGTATCGGTTCTTATGGTCGTTGGAAATCGCTCTAAAAACCCAAAACTATGGGCAATAGCGCATGAAAACGGCCATTAAGCGCGAAAACGATGAGATTTTGGTCATAACTCTCAAACATGTATTTGGTCTTACGGTCGTTGTAAATCTCCGTAGAACCCAAAACTATGGGTAATATCTCATTTAAACGGCCATAAAACGTGAAAATGACGGGTTTTTGGTCGTGACTCTCAAACATGTATCGGTTCTGACGGTTGTTGGAAATCTCTCTGAAAACCCAAATCTATGGGCAATAGCTCATGGAAACGGCCATTAAGTGCGAAAACAACGAGCTTTTGGCCATAACTCTCAAACATGTATCGGGTCTTACGATCCTTGGAAATCGCTCTAAAAACCAAAAAGTATTGGCAATAGATCATGGAAACGGCCATTAAGCGCGAAAAACGATGAGTTTTTGGTCATGACTCTCAAACATGTGTTGGGTCTTACGGTCGTTGTAAATCTCCATAGAACCCAAAAGTATGGGCAATATCTCATGAAAACGGCCATAAAACGCGAAAACGACAGGTTTTTGGTTGTGACGCTCAAACACGTATCGGGTCTGATGGTTGTTGGAAATCGCTCTGAAACCCCAAAACTATGGGCAATAGCTCATGAAAATGGCCATTAAGCGCGAAAACGACGAGTTTTTGGTCATAACTCTGAAACATGTATCGAGTCTTATGGTCGTTGGAAATCGCTCTCAAAACCCAAAACTATGGGCAATAGCTCATGAAAACGGCCATTAATCGTGAAAACAACGAGTTTTTGGTCATAACTATCTAACATGTATTGGGTCTTACGGTCGTTGGAAATCGTTCGGAAAACCCAAAACTATGGCAATAGCTCATGCAAACGGCCATTAAGCGTGAAAACGCTGACTTTTTGGTCATAACTCTCAAACATTTATTGGGTCTTACGGTCATTGTAAATCTCCATAGAACCCAAAACTATGGGAAATATCTCATGAAAACGGCCATAAAACGTGAAAACGACAGGTTTTTGGTCGTGACGCTCGAACATGTATCGGGTCTGACGGTCATTGGAAATCGCTCTGAAACCCCAAAACTATGGGCAATAGCTCAAGAAAACGGCGTTAAGCGCGAAAACGACAAGTTTTTGGTTATAACTCTCAGACATGTGTCGGGTCTTACGGTCCTTATAATTCTCCATAGAACCCCAAAACTATGGGCAATAGCTTATGAAAACGGTCATTAAGCGCGAAAACGACGAGTTTTTGGTCATAACTATCAAACATGTATCGGGTCTTATGGTCATTGTAAATCGCCCTAGAACCCCGAAACTATGGGCTATAGCTCATGAAAACAGCCATAAAACACGAAAACGACGAGTTTTTGGTCATATCTCTCAAACATTTATCAGGTCTTATGGTCATTGGAAATCTTTTTAAAACCCTAAAACTATGGGAAATAGCTCATGAGAACGGCCATTAAGCGTGAAAACGATGAGTTTTTGGTCGTGACTCTAAAACATGTATCGGTTCTTATGGTCGTTGGAAATCGCTCTAAAAACCCAAAACTATGGGCAATAGCTCATGAAAACGGCCATTAAGCGCGAAAACGATGAGATTTTGGTCATAACTCTCAAACATGTATTTGGTCTTACGGTCGTTGTAAATCTCCGTAGAACCCAAAACTATGGGTAATATCTCATTTAAACAGCCATAAAACGTGAAAATGACGGGTTTTTGGTCGTGACTCTCAAACATGTATCGGTTCTGACGGTTGTTGGAAATCACTCTGAAAACCCAAATCTATGGGCAATAGCTCATGGAAACGGCCATTAAGTGCGAAAACAACGAGCTTTTGGCCATAACTCTCAAACATGTATCGGGTCTTACGATCCTTGGAAATCGCTCTAAAAACCAAAAAGTATTGGCAATAGATCATGGAAACGGCCATTAAGCGCGAAAAACGATGAGTTTTTGGTCATGACTCTCAAACATGTGTTGGGTCTTACGGTCGTTGTAAATCTCCATAGAACCCAAAAGTATGGGCAATATCTCATGAAAACGGCCATAAAACGCGAAAACGACAGGTTTTTGGTTGTGACGCTCAAACACGTATCGGGTCTGATGGTTGTTGGAAATCGCTCTGAAACCCCAAAACTATGGGCAATAGCTCATGAAAATGGCCATTAAGCGCGAAAACGACGAGTTTTTGGTCATAACTCTGAAACATGTATCGAGTCTTATGGTCGTTGGAAATCGCTCTCAAAACCCAAAACTATGGGCAATAGCTCATGAAAACGGCCATTAATCGTGAAAACAACGAGTTTTTGGTCATAACTATCTAACATGTATTGGGTCTTACGGTCGTTGGAAATCGTTCAGAAAACCCAAAACTATGGCAATAGCTCATGGAAACGGCCATTAAGCGTGAAAACGCTGACTTTTTGGTCATAACTCTCAAACATGTATTGGGTCTTACGGTCATTGTAAATCTCCATAGAACCCAAAACTATGGGAAATATCTCATGAAAACGGCCATAAAACGTGAAAACGACAGGTTTTTGGTCGTGACGCTCGAACATGTATCGGGTCTGACGGTCATTGGAAATCGCTCTGAAACCCCAAAACTATGGGCAATAGCTCAAGAAAACGGCGTTAAGCGCGAAAACGACAAGTTTTTGGTTATAACTCTCAGACATGTGTCGGGTCTTACGGTCCTTATAATTCTCCATAGAACCCCAAAACTATGGGCAATAGCTTATGAAAACGGTCATTAAGCGCGAAAACGACGAGTTTTTGGTCATAACTATCAAACATGTATCGGGTCTTATGGTCATTGTAAATCGCCCTAGAACCCCGAAACTATGGGCTATAGCTCATGAAAACGGCCATAAAACACGAAAACGACGAGTTTTTGGTCATATCTCTCAAACATTTATCAGGTCTTATGGTCATTGGAAATCTTTTTAAAACCCTAAAACTATGGGAAATAGCTCATGAGAACGGCCATTAAGCGTGAAAACGATGAGTTTTTGGTCGTGACTCTAAAACATGTATCGGTTCTTATGGTCGTTGGAAATCGCTCTAAAAACCCAAAACTATGGGCAATAGCTCATGAAAACGGCCATTAAGCGCGAAAACGATGAGATTTTGGTCATAACTCTCAAACATGTATTTGGTCTTACGGTCGTTGTAAATCTCCGTAGAACCCAAAACTATGGGTAATATCTCATTTAAACAGCCATAAAACGTGAAAATGACGGGTTTTTGGTCGTGACTCTCAAACATGTATCGGTTCTGACGGTTGTTGGAAATCACTCTGAAAACCCAAATCTATGGGCAATAGCTCATGGAAACGGCCATTAAGTGCGAAAACAACGAGGTTTTGGCCATAACTCTCAAACATGTATCGGGTCTTACGATCCTTGGAAATCGCTCTAAAAACCAAAAAGTATTGGCAATAGATCATGAAAACGGCCATTAAGCGCGAAAAACGATGAGTTTTTGGTCATGACTCTCAAACATGTGTTGGGTCTTACGGTCGTTGTAAATCTCCATAGAACCCAAAAGTATGGGCAATATCTCATGAAAACGGCCATAAAACGCGAAAACGACAGGTTTTTGGTTGTGACGCTCAAACACGTATCGGGTCTGATGGTTGTTGGAAATCGCTCTGAAACCCCAAAACTATGGGCAATAGCTCATGAAAATGGCCAGTAAGCACGAAAACGACGAGTTTTTGGTCATAACTCTGAAACATGTATCGAGTCTTATGGTCGTTGGAAATCGCTCTCAAAACCCAAAACTATGGGCAATAGCTCATGAAAATGGCCATTAATCGTGAAAACGAGTTTTTGGTCATAACTATCTAACATGTATTGGGTCTTACGGTCGTTGGAAATCGTTCGGAAAACCCAAAACTATGGCAATAGCTCATGGAAACGGCCATTAAGCGTGAAAACGCTGACTTTTTGGTCATAACTCTCAAACATGTATTGGGTCTTACGGTCATTGTAAATCTCCATAGAACCCAAAACTATGGGAAATATCTCATGAAAACGGCCATAAAACGTGAAAACGACAGGTTTTTGGTCGTGACGCTCGAACATGTATCAGGCTTGATGGTCATTGGAAATCGCTCTGAAACCCCAAAACTATGGGCAATAGCTCATGAAAGCGGCCATTAATCGCGAAAACGACGAGTTTTTGGTCATAACTCTCAGACATGTATCGGGTCTTACGCTCCTTGGAAAGCGCTCTAAAAACCCAAAACTATGGCAATAGCTCATGAAAACGGCCATTAAGCACGAAAACAATGAGTTTTTGGTCGTAACGCTCAAATGTATTGGGTCTTACGGTCGTTGTAAATCTCCATAGAACCCAAAACTATGGGCAATATCTCATGAAAACAGCCATAAAACGCGAAAACGATGGGTTTTTGGTCATGACGGTCAAACATTTATCAGGTCTTATGGTCATTGGAAATCTTTTTAAAACCCTAAAACTATGGGAAATAGCTCATGAGAACGGCCATTAAGCGTGAAAACGATGAGTTTTTGGTCGTGACTCTAAAACATGTATCGGTTCTTATGGTCGTTGGAAATCGCTCTAAAAACCCAAAACTATGGGCAATAGCTCATGAAAACGGCCATTAAGCGCGAAAACGATGAGATTTTGGTCATAACTCTCAAACATGTATTTGGTCTTACGGTCGTTGTAAATCTCCGTAGAACCCAAAACTATGGGTAATATCTCATTTAAACGGCCATAAAACGTGAAAATGACGGGTTTTTGGTCGTGACTCTCAAACATGTATCGGTTCTGACGGTTGTTGGAAATCTCTCTGAAAACCCAAATCTATGGGCAATAGCTCATGGAAACGGCCATTAAGTGCGAAAACAACGAGCTTTTGGCCATAACTCTCAAACATGTATCGGGTCTTACGATCCTTGGAAATCGCTCTAAAAACCAAAAAGTATTGGCAATAGATCATGGAAACGGCCATTAAGCGCGAAAAACGATGAGTTTTTGGTCATGACTCTCAAACATGTGTTGGGTCTTACGGTCGTTGTAAATCTCCATAGAACCCAAAAGTATGGGCAATATCTCATGAAAACGGCCATAAAACGCGAAAACGACAGGTTTTTGGTTGTGACGCTCAAACACGTATCGGGTCTGATGGTTGTTGGAAATCGCTCTGAAACCCCAAAACTATGGGCAATAGCTCATGAAAATGGCCATTAAGCGCGAAAACGACGAGTTTTTGGTCATAACTCTGAAACATGTATCGAGTCTTATGGTCGTTGGAAATCGCTCTCAAAACCCAAAACTATGGGCAATAGCTCATGAAAACGGCCATTAATCGTGAAAACAACGAGTTTTTGGTCATAACTATCTAACATGTATTGGGTCTTACGGTCGTTGGAAATCGTTCGGAAAACCCAAAACTATGGCAATAGCTCATGCAAACGGCCATTAAGCGTGAAAACGCTGACTTTTTGGTCATAACTCTCAAACATGTATTGGGTCTTACGGTCATTGTAAATCTCCATAGAACCCAAAACTATGGGAAATATCTCATGAAAACGGCCATAAAACGCGAAAACGACAGGTTTTTGGTCGTGACGCTCGAACATGTATCGGGTCTGACGGTCATTGGAAATCGCTCTGAAACCCCAAAACTATGGGCAATAGCTCAAGAAAACGGCGTTAAGCGCGAAAACGACAAGTTTTTGGTTATAACTCTCAGACATGTGTCGGGTCTTACGGTCCTTATAATTCTCCATAGAACCCCAAAACTATGGGCAATAGCTTATGAAAACGGTCATTAAGCGCGAAAACGACGAGTTTTTGGTCATAACTATCAAACATGTATCGGGTCTTATGGTCATTGTAAATCGCCCTAGAACCCCGAAACTATGGGCTATAGCTCATGAAAACAGCCATAAAACACGAAAACGACGAGTTTTTGGTCATATCTCTCAAACATTTATCAGGTCTTATGGTCATTGGAAATCTTTTTAAAACCCTAAAACTATGGGAAATAGCTCATGAGAATGGCCATTAAGCGTGAAAACGATGAGTTTTTGGTCGTGACTCTAAAACATGTATCGGTTCTTATGGTCGTTGGAAATCGCTCTAAAAACCCAAAACTATGGGCAATAGCTCATGAAAACGGCCATTAAGCGCGAAAACGATGAGATTTTGGTCATAACTCTCAAACATGTATTTGGTCTTACGGTCGTTGTAAATCTCCGTAGAACCCAAAACTATGGGTAATATCTCATTTAAACAGCCATAAAACGTGAAAATGACGGGTTTTTGGTCGTGACTCTCAAACATGTATCGGTTCTGACGGTTGTTGGAAATCACTCTGAAAACCCAAATCTATGGGCAATAGCTCATGGAAACAGCCATTAAGTGCGAAAACAACGAGGTTTTGGCCATAACTCTCAAACATGTATCGGGTCTTACGATCCTTGGAAATCGCTCTAAAAACCAAAAAGTATTGGCAATAGATCATGAAAACGGCCATTAAGCGCGAAAAACGATGAGTTTTTGGTCATGACTCTCAAACATGTGTTGGGTCTTACGGTCGTTGTAAATCTCCATAGAACCCAAAAGTATGGGCAATATCTCATGAAAACGGCCATAAAACACGAAAACGACAGGTTTTTGGTTGTGACGCTGAAACACGTATCGGGTCTGATGGTTGTTGGAAATCGCTCTGAAACCCCAAAACTATGGGCAATAGCTCATGAAAATGGCCATTAAGCACGAAAACGACGAGTTTTTGGTCATAACTCTGAAACATGTATCGAGTCTTATGGTCGTTGGAAATCGCTCTCAAAACCCAAAACTATGGGCAATAGCTCATGAAAATGGCCATTAATCGTGAAAACAACGAGTTTTTGGTCATAACTATCTAACATGTATTGGGTCTTACGGTCGTTGGAAATCGTTCGGAAAACCCAAAACTATGGCAATAGCTCATGGAAACGGCCATTAAGCGTGAAAACGCTGACTTTTTGGTCATAACTCTCAAACATGTATTGGGTCTTACGGTCATTGTAAATCTCCATAGAACCCAAAACTATGGGAAATATCTCATGAAAACGGCCATAAAACGTGAAAACGACAGGTTTTTGGTCGTGACGCTCGAACATGTATCAGGCTTGATGGTCATTGGAAATCGCTCTGAAACCCCAAAACTATGGGCAATAGCTCATGAAAGCGGCCATTAATCGCGAAAACGACGAGTTTTTGGTCATAACTCTCAGACATGTATCGGGTCTTACGCTCCTTGGAAAGCGCTCTAAAAACCCAAAACTATGGCAATAGCTCATGAAAACGGCCATTAAGCACGAAAACAATGAGTTTTTGGTCGTAACGCTCAAATGTATTGGGTCTTACGGTCGTTGTAAATCTCCATAGAACCCAAAACTATGGGCAATATCTCATGAAAACAGCCATAAAACGCGAAAACGATGGGTTTTTGGTCATGACGGTCAAACATTTATCAGGTCTTATGGTCATTGGAAATCTTTTTAAAACCCTAAAACTATGGGAAATAGCTCATGAGAACGGCCATTAAGCGTGAAAACGATGAGTTTTTGGTCGTGACTCTAAAACATGTATCGGTTCTTATGGTCGTTGGAAATCGCTCTAAAAACCCAAAACTATGGGCAATAGCTCATGAAAACGGCCATTAAGCGCGAAAACGATGAGATTTTGGTCATAACTCTCAAACATGTATTTGGTCTTACGGTCGTTGTAAATCTCCGTAGAACCCAAAACTATGGGTAATATCTCATTTAAACGGCCATAAAACGTGAAAATGACGGGTTTTTGGTCGTGACTCTCAAACATGTATCGGTTCTGACGGTTGTTGGAAATCTCTCTGAAAACCCAAATCTATGGGCAATAGCTCATGGAAACGGCCATTAAGTGCGAAAACAACGAGCTTTTGGCCATAACTCTCAAACATGTATCGGGTCTTACGATCCTTGGAAATCGCTCTAAAAACCAAAAAGTATTGGCAATAGATCATGGAAACGGCCATTAAGCGCGAAAAACGATGAGTTTTTGGTCATGACTCTCAAACATGTGTTGGGTCTTACGGTCGTTGTAAATCTCCATAGAACCCAAAAGTATGGGCAATATCTCATGAAAACGGCCATAAAACGCGAAAACGACAGGTTTTTGGTTGTGACGCTCAAACACGTATCGGGTCTGATGGTTGTTGGAATCGCTCTGAAACCCCAAAACTATGGGCAATAGCTCATGAAAATGGCCATTAAGCGCGAAAACGACGAGTTTTTGGTCATAACTCTGAAACATGTATCGAGTCTTATGGTCGTTGGAAATCGCTCTCAAAACCCAAAACTATGGGCAATAGCTCATGAAAACGGCCATTAATCGTGAAAACAACGAGTTTTTGGTCATAACTATCTAACATGTATTGGGTCTTACGGTCGTTGGAAATCGTTCGGAAAACCCAAAACTATGGCAATAGCTCATGCAAACGGCCATTAAGCGTGAAAACGCTGACTTTTTGGTCATAACTCTCAAACATTTATTGGGTCTTACGGTCATTGTAAATCTCCATAGAACCCAAAACTATGGGAAATATCTCATGAAAACGGCCATAAAACGTGAAAACGACAGGTTTTTGGTCGTGACGCTCGAACATGTATCGGGTCTGACGGTCATTGGAAATCGCTCTGAAACCCCAAAACTATGGGCAATAGCTCAAGAAAACGGCGTTAAGCGCGAAAACGACAAGTTTTTGGTTATAACTCTCAGACATGTGTCGGGTCTTACGGTCCTTATAATTCTCCATAGAACCCCAAAACTATGGGCAATAGCTTATGAAAACGGTCATTAAGCGCGAAAACGACGAGTTTTTGGTCATAACTATCAAACATGTATCGGGTCTTATGGTCATTGTAAATCGCCCTAGAACCCCGAAACTATGGGCTATAGCTCATGAAAACAGCCATAAAACACGAAAACGACGAGTTTTTGGTCATATCTCTCAAACATTTATCAGGTCTTATGGTCATTGGAAATCTTTTTAAAACCCTAAAACTATGGGAAATAGCTCATGAGAACGGCCATTAAGCGTGAAAACGATGAGTTTTTGGTCGTGACTCTAAAACATGTATCGGTTCTTATGGTCGTTGGAAATCGCTCTAAAAACCCAAAACTATGGGCAATAGCTCATGAAAACGGCCATTAAGCGCGAAAACGATGAGATTTTGGTCATAACTCTCAAACATGTATTTGGTCTTACGGTCGTTGTAAATCTCCGTAGAACCCAAAACTATGGGTAATATCTCATTTAAACAGCCATAAAACGTGAAAATGACGGGTTTTTGGTCGTGACTCTCAAACATGTATCGGTTCTGACGGTTGTTGGAAATCACTCTGAAAACCCAAATCTATGGGCAATAGCTCATGGAAACGGCCATTAAGTGCGAAAACAACGAGGTTTTGGCCATAACTCTCAAACATGTATCGGGTCTTACGATCCTTGGAAATCGCTCTAAAAACCAAAAAGTATTGGCAATAGATCATGAAAACGGCCATTAAGCGCGAAAAACGATGAGTTTTTGGTCATGACTCTCAAACATGTGTTGGGTCTTACGGTCGTTGTAAATCTCCATAGAACCCAAAAGTATGGGCAATATCTCATGAAAACGGCCATAAAACGCGAAAACGACAGGTTTTTGGTTGTGACGCTCAAACACGTATCGGGTCTGATGGTTGTTGGAAATCGCTCTGAAACCCCAAAACTATGGGCAATAGCTCATGAAAATGGCCATTAAGCACGAAAACGACGAGTTTTTGGTCATAACTCTGAAACATGTATCGAGTCTTATGGTCGTTGGAAATCGCTCTCAAAACCCAAAACTATGGGCAATAGCTCATGAAAATGGCCATTAATCGTGAAAACGAGTTTTTGGTCATAACTATCTAACATGTATTGGGTCTTACGGTCGTTGGAAATCGTTCGGAAAACCCAAAACTATGGCAATAGCTCATGGAAACGGCCATTAAGCGTGAAAACGCTGACTTTTTGGTCATAACTCTCAAACATGTATTGGGTCTTACGGTCATTGTAAATCTCCATAGAACCCAAAACTATGGGAAATATCTCATGAAAACGGCCATAAAACGTGAAAACGACAGGTTTTTGGTCGTGACGCTCGAACATGTATCAGGCTTGATGGTCATTGGAAATCGCTCTGAAACCCCAAAACTATGGGCAATAGCTCATGAAAGCGGCCATTAATCGCGAAAACGACGAGTTTTTGGTCATAACTCTCAGACATGTATCGGGTCTTACGCTCCTTGGAAAGCGCTCTAAAAACCCAAAACTATGGCAATAGCTCATGAAAACGGCCATTAAGCACGAAAACAATGAGTTTTTGGTCGTAACGCTCAAATGTATTGGGTCTTACGGTCGTTGTAAATCTCCATAGAACCCAAAACTATGGGCAATATCTCATGAAAACAGCCATAAAACGCGAAAACGATGGGTTTTTGGTCATGACGGTCAAACATTTATCAGGTCTTATGGTCATTGGAAATCTTTTTAAAACCCTAAAACTATGGGAAATAGCTCATGAGAACGGCCATTAAGCGTGAAAACGATGAGTTTTTGGTCGTGACTCTAAAACATGTATCGGTTCTTATGGTCGTTGGAAATCGCTCTAAAAACCCAAAACTATGGGCAATAGCTCATGAAAACGGCCATTAAGCGCGAAAACGATGAGATTTTGGTCATAACTCTCAAACATGTATTTGGTCTTACGGTCGTTGTAAATCTCCGTAGAACCCAAAACTATGGGTAATATCTCATTTAAACGGCCATAAAACGTGAAAATGACGGGTTTTTGGTCGTGACTCTCAAACATGTATCGGTTCTGACGGTTGTTGGAAATCTCTCTGAAAACCCAAATCTATGGGCAATAGCTCATGGAAACGGCCATTAAGTGCGAAAACAACGAGCTTTTGGCCATAACTCTCAAACATGTATCGGGTCTTACGATCCTTGGAAATCGCTCTAAAAACCAAAAAGTATTGGCAATAGATCATGGAAACGGCCATTAAGCGCGAAAAACGATGAGTTTTTGGTCATGACTCTCAAACATGTGTTGGGTCTTACGGTCGTTGTAAATCTCCATAGAACCCAAAAGTATGGGCAATATCTCATGAAAACGGCCATAAAACGCGAAAACGACAGGTTTTTGGTTGTGACGCTCAAACACGTATCGGGTCTGATGGTTGTTGGAAATCGCTCTGAAACCCCAAAACTATGGGCAATAGCTCATGAAAATGGCCATTAAGCGCGAAAACGACGAGTTTTTGGTCATAACTCTGAAACATGTATCGAGTCTTATGGTCGTTGGAAATCGCTCTCAAAACCCAAAACTATGGGCAATAGCTCATGAAAACGGCCATTAATCGTGAAAACAACGAGTTTTTGGTCATAACTATCTAACATGTATTGGGTCTTACGGTCGTTGGAAATCGTTCGGAAAACCCAAAACTATGGCAATAGCTCATGCAAACGGCCATTAAGCGTGAAAACGCTGACTTTTTGGTCATAACTCTCAAACATGTATTGGGTCTTACGGTCATTGTAAATCTCCATAGAACCCAAAACTATGGGAAATATCTCATGAAAACGGCCATAAAACGCGAAAACGACAGGTTTTTGGTCGTGACGCTCGAACATGTATCGGGTCTGACGGTCATTGGAAATCGCTCTGAAACCCCAAAACTATGGGCAATAGCTCAAGAAAACGGCGTTAAGCGCGAAAACGACAAGTTTTTGGTTATAACTCTCAGACATGTGTCGGGTCTTACGGTCCTTATAATTCTCCATAGAACCCCAAAACTATGGGCAATAGCTTATGAAAACGGTCATTAAGCGCGAAAACGACGAGTTTTTGGTCATAACTATCAAACATGTATCGGGTCTTATGGTCATTGTAAATCGCCCTAGAACCCCGAAACTATGGGCTATAGCTCATGAAAACAGCCATAAAACACGAAAACGACGAGTTTTTGGTCATATCTCTCAAACATTTATCAGGTCTTATGGTCATTGGAAATCTTTTTAAAACCCTAAAACTATGGGAAATAGCTCATGAGAACGGCCATTAAGCGTGAAAACGATGAGTTTTTGGTCGTGACTCTAAAACATGTATCGGTTCTTATGGTCGTTGGAAATCGCTCTAAAACCCAAAACTATGGGCAATAGCTCATGAAAACGGCCATTAAGCGCGAAAACGATGAGATTTTGGTCATAACTCTCAAACATGTATTTGGTCTTACGGTCGTTGTAAATCTCCGTAGAACCCAAAACTATGGGTAATATCTCATTTAAACGGCCATAAAACGTGAAAATGACGGGTTTTTGGTCGTGACTCTCAAACATGTATCGGTTCTGACGGTTGTTGGAAATCTCTCTGAAAACCCAAATCTATGGGCAATAGCTCATGGAAACGGCCATTAAGTGCGAAAACAACGAGCTTTTGGCCATAACTCTCAAACATGTATCGGGTCTTACGATCCTTGGAAATCGCTCTAAAAACCAAAAAGTATTGGCAATAGATCATGGAAACGGCCATTAAGCGCGAAAAACGATGAGTTTTTGGTCATGACTCTCAAACATGTGTTGGGTCTTACGGTCGTTGTAAATCTCCATAGAACCCAAAAGTATGGGCAATATCTCATGAAAACGGCCATAAAACGCGAAAACGACAGGTTTTTGGTTGTGACGCTCAAACACGTATCGGGTCTGATGGTTGTTGGAAATCGCTCTGAAACCCCAAAACTATGGGCAATAGCTCATGAAAATGGCCATTAAGCGCGAAAACGACGAGTTTTTGGTCATAACTCTGAAACATGTATCGAGTCTTATGGTCGTTGGAAATCGCTCTCAAAACCCAAAACTATGGGCAATAGCTCATGAAAACGGCCATTAATCGTGAAAACAACGAGTTTTTGGTCATAACTATCTAACATGTATTGGGTCTTACGGTCGTTGGAAATCGTTCGGAAAACCCAAAACTATGGCAATAGCTCATGCAAACGGCCATTAAGCGTGAAAACGCTGACTTTTTGGTCATAACTCTCAAACATGTATTGGGTCTTACGGTCATTGTAAATCTCCATAGAACCCAAAACTATGGGAAATATCTCATGAAAACGGCCATAAAACGTGAAAACGACAGGTTTTTGGTCGTGACGCTCGAACATGTATCGGGTCTGACGGTCATTGGAAATCGCTCTGAAACCCCAAAACTATGGGCAATAGCTCAAGAAAACGGCGTTAAGCGCGAAAACGACAAGTTTTTGGTTATAACTCTCAGACATGTGTCGGGTCTTACGGTCCTTATAATTCTCCATAGAACCCCAAAACTATGGGCAATAGCTTATGAAAACGGTCATTAAGCGCGAAAACGACGAGTTTTTGGTCATAACTATCAAACATGTATCGGGTCTTATGGTCATTGTAAATCGCCCTAGAACCCCGAAACTATGGGCTATAGCTCATGAAAACAGCCATAAAACACGAAAACGACGAGTTTTTGGTCATATCTCTCAAACATTTATCAGGTCTTATGGTCATTGGAAATCTTTTTAAAACCCTAAAACTATGGGAAATAGCTCATGAGAACGGCCATTAAGCGTGAAAACGATGAGTTTTTGGTCGTGACTCTAAAACATGTATCGGTTCTTATGGTCGTTGGAAATCGCTCTAAAAACCCAAAACTATGGGCAATAGCTCATGAAAACGGCCATTAAGCGCGAAAACGATGAGATTTTGGTCATAACTCTCAAACATGTATTTGGTCTTACGGTCGTTGTAAATCTCCGTAGAACCCAAAACTATGGGTAATATCTCATTTAAACAGCCATAAAACGTGAAAATGACGGGTTTTTGGTCGTGACTCTCAAACATGTATCGGTTCTGACGGTTGTTGGAAATCACTCTGAAAACCCAAATCTATGGGCAATAGCTCATGGAAACAGCCATTAAGTGCGAAAACAACGAGGTTTTGGCCATAACTCTCAAACATGTATCGGGTCTTACGATCCTTGGAAATCGCTCTAAAAACCAAAAAGTATTGGCAATAGATCATGAAAACGGCCATTAAGCGCGAAAAACGATGAGTTTTTGGTCATGACTCTCAAACATGTGTTGGGTCTTACGGTCGTTGTAAATCTCCATAGAACCCAAAAGTATGGGCAATATCTCATGAAAACGGCCATAAAACGCGAAAACGACAGGTTTTTGGTTGTGACGCTCAAACACGTATCGGGTCTGATGGTTGTTGGAAATCGCTCTGAAACCCCAAAACTATGGGCAATAGCTCATGAAAATGGCCATTAAGCACGAAAACGACGAGTTTTTGGTCATAACTCTGAAACATGTATCGAGTCTTATGGTCGTTGGAAATCGCTCTCAAAACCCAAAACTATGGGCAATAGCTCATGAAAACGGCCATTAATCGTGAAAACAACGAGTTTTTGGTCATAACTATCTAACATGTATTGGGTCTTACGGTCGTTGGAAATCGTTCGGAAAACCCAAAACTATGGCAATAGCTCATGCAAACGGCCATTAAGCGTGAAAACGCTGACTTTTTGGTCATAACTCTCAAACATGTATTGGGTCTTACGGTCATTGTAAATCTCCATAGAACCCAAAACTATGGGAAATATCTCATGAAAACGGCCATAAAACGTGAAAACGACAGGTTTTTGGTCGTGACGCTCGAACATGTATCAGGCTTGACGGTCATTGGAAATCGTTCTGAAACCCCAAAACTATGGGCAATAGCTCATCAAAACGGCCATTAATCGCGAAAACAACGAGTTTTTGGTTATAACTCTCAGACATGTATCGGGTCTTACGCTCGTTGGAAAGCGCTCTAAAAACCCAAAACTATGGCAATAGCTCATGAAAACGGCCATTAAGCACGAAAACAATGAGTTTTTGGTCGTAACGCTCAAATGTATTGGGTCTTACGGTCGTTGTAAATCTCCATAGAACCCAAAACTATGGGCAATATCTCATGAAAACAGCCATAAAACGCGAAGACGATGGGTTTTTGGTCATGACGCTCAAACATTTATCGGGTCTGACGATCGTTGGAAATCGCTCTGAAACCCCAAAACTATAGGCAATAGCTCATGAAAATGGCCATTAAGCGTGAAAGCAACGAGTTTTTGGTCATAACTCTCAAACATGTATCCAGTCTTACGGTCATTGGAAATCATTCTGAAAACCCAAAACTATGGGCAATAGCTAATGAAAATGGCCATTAAGCGTGAAAACGACGAGTTTTTGGTCATAACTCTCAAACATGTATTGGGCCTTGTGGTCGTTGTAAATATCCCGTAGAACCCAAAACTATGGGCAATATCTCATGAAAACAGCCATAAAACACGAAAACGACGGGTTTTTGGTCGTGGAGCTCAAATATGTATCGGGTCTGACGGTCGTTGGAAATTGCTCTGAAATCCCAAAACTATGGGCAAAAGCTCAAGAAAACGGCGTTAAGCGCGAAAACGACAAGTTTTTGGTCATAACTCTCAAACATGTGTCTGGTCTTATGGTCCTTATAATTCTCCATAGAACCCCAAAACGATGGGCAATAGCTTATGAAAACGGCCATTAAGCGCGAAAACGACGAGTTTTTGGTCATAACTATCAAACATGTATCGGGTCTTATGGTCATTGTAAATCGCCCTAGAACCCCGAAACTATGGGCTATAGCTCATGAAAACAGCCATAAAACACGAAAACGACGAGTTTTTGGTCATATCTCTCAAACATTTATCAGGTCTTATGGTCATTGGAAATCTTTTTAAAACCCTAAAACTATGGGAAATAGCTCATGAGAACGGCCATTAAGCGTGAAAACGATGAGTTTTTGGTCGTGACTCTAAAACATGTATCGGTTCTTATGGTCGTTGGAAATCGCTCTAAAAACCCAAAACTATGGTCAATAGCTCATGAAAACGGCCAATAAGCGCGAAAACGGTGAGATTTTGGTCATAACTCTCAAACATGTATTTGGTCTTACGGTCGTTGTAAATCTCCGTAGAACCCAAAACGATGGGTAATATCTCATTTAAACGGCCATAAAACGTGAAAATGACGGGTTTTTGGTCGTGACTCTCAAACATGTATCGGTTCTGACGGTTGTTGGAAATCTCTCTAAAAACCCAAATCTATGGGTAATAGCTCATGGAAACAGCCATTAAGTGCGAAAACGACGAGGTTTTGGTCATAACTCTCAAACATGTATCGGGTCTTACGATCCTTGGAAATTACTCTAAAAACCAAAAAGTATTGGCAATAGATCATGAAAACGGCCATTAAGCGCGAAAACGACGAGTTTTTGGTCATAACTCTCAAACATGTATTCGGTCTTACGGTCGTTCTAAATCTCCATAGAACCCAAAACTATGGGCAATATCTCATGAAAACGGCCATAAAGCATGAAAACGACGAGTTTTGGCCTATGACGCTCAAACATGTATCGGGTCTCACGGTCGTTGGAAATCGCTCTGAAACCCCAAAACTATGGGCAATAGCTCATGAAAATGGCCATTAAGCGCGAAAACGACGAGTTTTTGGTCATAACTCTCAAACATGTATCGAGTCTTATGGTCGTTGGAAATCGCTCTCAAAACCCAAAACTATGGGCAATAGCTCATGAAAACGGCCATTAATTGTGAAAACAACGAGTTTTTAGTCATAACAATCTAACATGTATTGGGTCTTACGGTCGTTGGAAATCATTCTGAAAACCCAAAACTATGGCAATAGCTCATGCAAACGGCCATTAAGCGTGAAAACGCTGAATTTTTGGTCATAACTCTCAAACATGTATTGGGTCTTACGGTCATTGTAAATCTCCATAGAACCCAAAACTATGGGAAATATCTCATGAAAACGGCCATAAAACGTGAAAACGACAGGTTTTTGGTCGTGACGCTCGAACATGTATCAGGCTTGACGGTCATTGGAAATCGCTCTGAAACCCCAAAACTATGGGCAATAGCTCATGAAAACGGCCATTAATCGCGAAAACGACGAGTTTTTGGTCATAACTCTCAGACATGTATCGGGTCTTACGCTCGTTGGAAAGCGCTCTAAAAACCCAAAACTATGGCAATAGCTCCTGAAAACGGCCATTAAGCACGAAAACAATGAGTTTTTGGTCGTAACGCTCAAATGTATTGGGTCTTACGGTCGTTGTAAATCTCCATAGAACCCAAAACTATGGGCAATATCTCATGAAAACAGCCATAAAACGCGAAAACGATGGGTTTTTGGTCATGACGGTCAAACATTTATCAGGTCTGACGGTCGTTGGAAATCGCTCTGAAACCCCAAAACTATGGGCAATAGCTCATGAAAATGGCCATTAAGCGTGAAAGCAACGAGTTTTTGGTCATAACTATCAAACATGTATCGGGTCTTATGGTCATTGTAAATCGCCCTAGAACCCCGGAACTATGGGCTATCGCTCATGAAAACAGCCTTAAAACACGAAAACGACGAGTTTTCGGTCATATCTCTCAAACATTTATTAGGTCTTATGGTCATTGGAAATCTTTTTAAAACCCTAAAATATGGGAAATAGCTCATGAGAACGGCCATTAAGCGTGAAAACGATGAGTTTTTGGTCGTGACTCTAAAACATGTATCGGTTCTTATGGTCGTTGGAAATCGCTCTAAAAACCCAAAACTATGGGCAATAGCTCATGAAAACGGCCATTAAGCGCGAAAACGATGAGATTTTGGTCATAACTCTCAAACATGTATTGGGTCTTACGGTCGTTGTAAATCTCCGTAGAACCCAAAACTATGGGTAATATCTCATTTAAACGGCCATAAAACGTGAAAATGACGGGTTTTTGATCGTGACTCTCAAACATGTATCGGTTCTAACGGTTGTTTCGAAATCTCTCTGAAAACCCAAATCTATGGGCAATAGCTCATGGAAACGGCCATTAAGTGCGAAAACGACGAGGTTTTGGTCATAACTCTCAAACATGTATCGGGTCATACGATCCTTGGAAATCGCTCTAAAAACCAAAAAGTATTAGCAATAGCTCATGAAAACGGCCATTAAGCGCGAAAAACGATGAGTTTTTTGTCATGACTCTCAAACATGTGTTGGGTCTTACGGTCGTTGTAAATCTCCATAGAACCCAAAAGTATGGGCAATATCTCATGAAAACGGCCATAAAACGCGAAAACGACGGGTTTTTGGTTGTGACACTCAAACACGTATCGGGTCTGATGGTTGTTGGAAATCGCTCTGAAACCCCCAAAACTATGGGCAATAGCTCATGAAAATGGCCATTAAGCGCGAAAACGACGAGTTTTTGGTCACAACTCTCAAACATGTATCGAGTCTTATGGTCGTTGGAAATCGCTCTCAAAACCCAAAATTATGGGCAATAGCTCATGAAAACGGCCATTAAGCGTGAAAACGCCGACTTTTTGGTCATAACTCTCAAACATGTATTGGGTCTGACGGTCATTGTAAATCTCCATAGAACCCAAAACTATGGGAAATATCTCTTGAAAACGGCCATAAAACGTGAAAACGACGGGTTTTTGGTCGTGACGCTCGAACATGTATCGAGCTTGACGGTCATTGGAAATAACTCTGAAACCCCAAAACTATGGGCAATAGCTCATGAAAACGGCTATTAATCGCGAAAACGACGAGTTTTTGGCCATAACTCTCAGACATGTATCGGGTCTTACGGTCGTTGGAAAGCGCTCTAAAAACCCAAAACTATGGCAATAGCTCATGAAAACGGCCATTAAGCACGAAAACAATGAGTTTTTGGTCATAACGCTCAAATGTATTGGGTCTTACGGTCGTTGTAAATCTCCATAGAACCCAAAACTATGGGCAATATCTCATGAAAACAGCCATAAAACGCGAAAACGATGGGTTTTTGGTCATGACGCTCAAACATTTATCGGGTCTGACGATCGTTGGAAATCGCTCTGAAACCCCAAAACTATGGGCAATAGCTCATGAAAATGGCCATTAAGCGTGAAAGCAACGAGTTTTTGGTCATAACTCTCAAACATGTATCCAGTCTTACGGTCGTTGGAAATCATTCTGAAAACCCAAAACTATGGGCAATAGCTAATGAAAACGGCCATTAAGCGTGAAAACGACGAGTTTTTGGTCATAACTCTCAAATATGGATTGGGCCTTGCGGTCATTGTAAATCTCCATAGAACCCAAAACTATGGGCAATATCTCATCAAAACGGCCATAAAACGCGAAAACGATGGGTTTTTGGTCGTGGCACTCAAAGATGTATCGGGTCTGGCGGTCGTTAGAAATTGCTCTGAAACCCCAAAACTATGGGCAATAGCTAATGAAAACGGCCATTAAGCACGAAAAACGACGGGTTTTTGGTCATAACTCTCAAACATGTATCGGGTCTTGCGGTCCTTGTAAATCTGCATAGAACCCCAAAACTATGGGCAATAGCTTATGAAAACGGCCATTAAGCGCGAAAACGACGAGTTTTTGGTCATAACTCTCAAACATTTATCGGGTCTTACGGTCGTTGGAAATCACTCTGAAAACCCAAAACTATGGGCAATAGCTCATGAAAACAGCCATTAAGCGCGAAAACGACGAGTTTTTGGTCATATCCCTCAAATAATTATTGGGTCTTACGATCGTTGTAAATCGCCCTGCAACCCGAAAAATATGGGCAATAGCTCATGAAAATGGTCATTAAGCGCTAAAACGACGAGTTTTTGGTCATAACTCTCAAACATGCATCGGGTCTTAAGGTCATTGGAAATCGCCCTAGAACCCCAAAACTGTGGACAATAGTCCATAAAAACGGCCATAAAGCGCGAAAACGACTAGTTTTTGGTCATGACTCTCAAACATGTATCAGGTCAAACGGTCATTGGAAATCACTCTAAAACCCCTAAACTATGGGCAATAGCTCGTGAAAACAGCCATTAATCGTGAAAACGACGAGTTTTTAGTCATAACTCTCAAACATTTATCGCGTCTGATGGTCATTGTAAATCGCCCTAGAACGCCGAAACTATGGGCAATAGCTCATGAAAATAGCCATAAAACGCGAAAACGACGAGTTTTTGGTCATAACTCTCAAACATGTATCGGGTCTTACTGTCATTGGAAATCACTCTAAAACCCAAAACTATAGGCAATAGCTCATGAAAATAGCCACTAAGCGCGAAAACGACGAGTTTTTAGTCATAACTCTCAAACATGTATTAGGTCTTACGGTCGTTGTAAATCTCCATAGAACCCAAAACTATGGGAAATATCTCATGAAAATGACCATAAAACGCGAAAACGACGGGTTTTTGGTCGTGACGCTCAAATATGTATCGGGTCTTACCGTCATTAGAAATCGCTCTGAAACCACAAAACTATGGGCAATAGCTCATGAAAACGGCTATTAAGCACGAAAACGACGAGTTTTTGGTCATAATCCTCAAACATGTATTGGGTCTTACGTTCGTTGTAAATCTCCAGACAACCCAAAATTATGGGCAATATCTCATGTAAACGGCCATAAAATGCGAAAACGACGGGTTTTTGGTCGTGACACTCAAAAATGTATCGGGTCTGACGGTCATTGGAAATCGCTCTAAAACCCCAAAACTATGGGCAATATCTCAAGAAAATGGCCATTAAACGTGAAAACGACGTGGTTTTGGTCATAACTCTCAAACATGTATTGGATCTTATGGTCCTTGTGAATCTCCATAGAACCCTAAAACTATGGACAATAGCTCATGAAAACGGCTATTAAGCGGAAAAACATCGAGTTTTTGGTCATAACTCTCAAACATGTATTGGGTCTTACGGTCGTTGGAAATCGCACTGAAAGCCCAAAACTATGGGCAATAGCTCATGATAATGGCCATTAAGCGCGAAAACGACGAGTGTTTGGTCATATCCTTCAAATATTTCTTGGGAGCGACTAGCACGCGCGCTGCGTGCCGTGCGAACGCACGAGCGACGTGCCGTGCCTATCCGTCACGTCTCAACGCGGAAACATCCCGGGAAACTGCTCACGCAGATGTCGCCGGTTTTTTCTCTTTTCCGGTTTTTTCACTTTCTTCGCTTTAATCCGCTCTGCACGGTACATATACACTTTCTGTCACTTGCGCTCCGTTAGGGTTTTTAATGTTTTTTCTCTTTTTGGTAATTTTTAGTATGTTTCTTCTTCATTATCGTTTATTTTTATTTTTATCTTCTTCATTTTCATTTATTTTTATTATCTTTCTTTTCTGTTTACGGGTAATGGAGATTTTATGGGGTGTAATGGGAGAGGTCTGGTTTGTACAACACAATGTATTGACTTTGAACGGATTACACTAATACAGTGCATTTGTATATTCAGAGCAGTACACAGATGATTCAGCGCAGCGGAATATATTGAATTTGAACAGAAAACACTAAAGCTATGCATATGTATATTCAGAGCAGTACACAGATGTATTTCAGAGTGCCTTGTATTTCGGAGTGTGTGTTGCGGGCTCCGCCCGTGGTACGGCGCCTTCGACGCATCAAGCATTCTTATAGATCTTGAAGCATCGTGTATTTCAGAGCGCCCTGTATTCCAGAGTGCCTTGTATTTCGGAGCGCCTTATATTTCGGAATGTGTGTTGCGGGCTTCGCCCATGGCACGGCGCCTTCGGCGTATCAAGCATTCATATAGATCTTGAAGCGTCGTGTATTTCGGAGCACTATATTACGGAGCGCCTTGTATTTTGGAGTGCCTTGTATTTCGGAGTGTGTGTTGCGGGCTCCGCCCATGGCACGGCGCCTTCGGCACATTAAGCATTCATATAGATCTTGAAGCGTCGTGTATTTCGGAGTACCCTGTATTTCGAAGCGCCTTGTATTTCGGAGCACCTTGTATTTCAGAGTGTGTGTTGCTGGCTCCGCCCGTGGCACGGCGCCTTCGACGCATCAAGCATTCATGTAGATCTTGAAGCGCCTTGTATTTCACAGTGTGTGTTGCGGGGTCCACCCGTGGCATGGCACCTTCGGCGCATCAAGCATTCATAAATATCTTGAAGAGCCGTGTATTTCGGAGCGCCCTGTATTTCGAAGCGCCTTGTATTTCAGAGCACCTTGTATTTCAGAGTGTGTGTTGCGGGCTCCGCCCGTGGCACGGTGCCTTCGACGCATCAAGCATTCATATAGATCTTGAAGCGCCGTGTATTTTGGAGCGCCATATATTTCGAAGCGCCTTGTATTTCAGAGTGATGTGGGCTTTGGAGAAATAATTTATTCTTAGGGCAGTGCACGTAGGTTATAATTCACATGTAGTATATTATTTTATTATAGAACAGTACACACGTTCCTACAAAGCAGTGCATTCTGCATTGTCTGCATATATTTTAGCTTGGATGTTAACCGATGGATTCGGCTAGCATACGACGTTACGGCCTTATTTAATATATTCCTTCTTTCACGTAGAGAAACAAACCCTTCTTCTTCTGTCTGCAGCAAAAGAAAACAATCAATTGAATAGCGATATATTTTACTAGATCTCGTTCCTTGATCAGTCGCATGGGGGGGACCTAGATTTGGTGCAAGAGATTGTTTTGAGGTTAGCGTCTATGAAATCTTTGATCAGTTGCAGTATCCTCAACAAAGCTTGGTATACTGCACTCAAAGAGCCTGGATTTATTTCACGATATATGAAGAAAAATTCGCCATCATGCCTAGGATTTCTTGTTTACTATCATTGGATGCCTGAGGTTGGTAATAGGCTATAGGAGCTTGAATATTCATCTAAAGATGAAACATCGCTAGTTATTTTTTCGAACTTAGATTCAACATATCTTCTAAGGGAATTAGTCGCCTGCTGTCGAAACGGAGCAGTCCTCATTCAGATCTTTCCACATGGTTCTAGAGATCCTGGGTACTATGTTAATTATCCTTCTAGGTCTCCAAATTTGTTCACTTTCCTTGCCTCACCTATTACACGAATGCCATCAATATTGAATAGTGATACAGATCATTTATATGGGCAATTCTGTTTGATTCCAAGTGCTGCTAGCTTAGGCATGACATTCTTTCGTAGAAATATATTCGATGTTTGCAAGGTTTCATATCCTGGTGTTACTACTAATACAACATCTGGCATTTTTGTGCATGTCTGTATTTAGCAAAATGGTCAATGGGAGATGCATATTTCTGATCCAATTCCTGTGCCAACACCAACCACGTACCTTAGTCAGCCTAAAGGAATCCTGATAGGCAAAGACCTATTTATGGCGTATGTTGTAGGCCTTCTTCTGCGTTACAACATATCCACATTTAACTTCGGTGATACAATTCCCTGAATCAGTCAGGCTCACAACAAAGGATCAGTGGAATTATTGTATTTCAGAGGATAGATCAGGAAGCATTTTACTAGCTGCCTTTTTTAGTGATGGTATATTGACAACTTGGCTCCTTGACTACAACAATGGTCCAAATAAGTGGATCATCCAGACAATGTTAGATCTGCATGTTGCATGCAGAACTGCTTTTGGCTGGGATATTGAAGACTACTAGAAGGAAAGCCTTGGTAGTATATGTGACAATTGCAATGTTCCAGTTTGTGGTGTGTTGCATGTTATAACAATGTCAACTGATGGTCTCTATGTTCTGGTGAAAGTTGATTTTGATCTAGGCTTGTTCTGTGCAGACATGCTGAAGAAGACTGTATCCGTTTTATCTAAGTTATCTACACCATTAGTTGTCTGCAGTGCTTTTGCAATGTCTGAAGCCTGGCCACCTGCTCTATAGTGATTGACCGAAATGCAATCAAAATTAAATATCTCTTTGTAATGTGAATACACTAAGCCTTATGTTTGTTTTTTTATCTTCTTGCACTGTATGCTGCGTCCAATTATGTACTATGTTGCTTTTTGTAATCTTCTTGCACTGTATGCTGAATTCGGCGCCCTAGTACTGCCATGGTAATTCCTAATTGATGCAGTGCAAGTATCACCCAAAGAAATGCATATATGAATATATGAGCAGTGTACATGGATTGTCCAATCATTTTGGCTACTAAACTAATGTATCTATAGCATCATGCAAAGCAGTGCATATATGAATATACGGGCAGTGCACTTAGAGTGCAGGGTCGTCCCACACTCGTTAGGGGCTAGTATAGTAACACCGCAATTTCTAGGTACGGCAGTGCATGTGGCTGGGAAAGTGCAGTGCTTCGAACCGAAACCAGTGTACCTGCAACATTATATAGAGCAGTGGAATTGTCGAACTAAAGGCAGTGCATGTAGTTTCTCTACAAGGCAGTGCACGCAATGGGTAAATAGCGCAGTGCTTCGTAATAAACTAATTTGCCTGCATCATCTCACAAAGCAGTGCATATATGAAAATAATGGCAGTGAAGGTAGAGTACATGGTCATAGCACATTAGTTTGTGCTGGTAGAACACCACGGTAAATTGGTTGCACAGGCAGTGCATTTAGTGTAAAAGCGCAGTGCTTCTTAATTAAGTGAAGTGTACACTTGTAGTGCACTGTAACTTTTTGATAATCCAGTGCACGTAGGATAAATAGGGTAGTTCTTCGGAAGTACAGAGGTGTATCTATAGAAAGCAGTTTTCTATATGACTATACGAGCAGTGCACTTAGAGTGCAGGGTCATCCCACATTCGTTAGGGGCTAAAACAATAAGGTCGCAATTTCTAGGTACGACAGAGCATGTGGCTGAGAAAGCGTAGTGCTTCGAACCGAAACCAGTGTACCTGCAGCATTACATAGAGCAGTGCAATTGTCGAACTAAAGGCAGTGCAAGTAGTTTCTGTACTAGGAAATGCACGCGGGGGGTAAATAGCACAGTGCTTCATAATAAACTAATTTGCATGCATCATCTCATAGAGTAGTGCATATATGAAAATAATGGCAGTGCAGGTAGAGTACACGGTCGTAGCACATTAGTTTGTGCTGGTAGAACACCACGGTAAATTCGTTGCACAGGCAGTGCATTTAGTGTAAAAGCGGTGCTTCTAAACTAAGCACAGTGCTTCTATATGAATATACGAGCAGTGCACTTAGAGTGCATGGTCGTCCCATATTCGTTAGGGGCTAGTACAATAACGCCGGAATTTCTAGGTACGGTAGTGCATGTGGTTGAGAAAGCGCGGTGCTTCGAACTGAAACCAATGTACCTGCAGCATTACATAGAGCAGTGCAATTGTCGAACTAAAGGCCATGCAAGTAGTTTCTGTACAAGGCAGTGCACGCGGGTGGTAAATAGCACAGTGCTTCATAATAATAAAAAATCCTGCATCATCTCACAGAGCAATGCATATATGAAAATAATGGCAGTGCAGGTAGAGTACACGGTTGTAGCACATTAGTTTGTGTTGGTAGAACACCATGGTAAATTGGTTGCACAGGCAGTGCATTTAGTGTAAAAGCGTAGTGCTTCTAAACTAAACCAGTGTACACTTGTAGTGCACTGTACTTTTCGGTAATCCAGTGCACGCAGGATAAATAGGGTAGTTCTTCAAAAGTACAGAGGTGTATCTGGAGCATAAGCGAAAACAGTTTATATATGACTGCAAGTAATTTCTTTATAAGGTAGTGCACGCGGGCTAACGAGTACAGTGCTTCAAAATTAAACTAGTCTGCCCACAGCATCACAGAGAGCAAGGCATATATGAATATAATGGCAGTGCAATTAGAATACACAATCGTAGCACATTAATTCGTTGTTTGTATTGCGGTCAATGTATTATAGCCTAATATTCTTGATTTGTACATAATATCTTCCAATCTTTGTCACCTTCATGTGATATTTTAGTCACACTATATAAGACACTCTTAATTAAAAATGTATCTTATGCAGTGCACCAAAACATCACAGCTGCAACGGACTACAGAACAAATTGTGAAGTGCTGACAATATGCTGCACCCTATAAAGACAAAGGTAGAAAACAAATATATTAGTTTAAACATATGAGTTATATATTTTGAGTGTTCAGTCATTTATTCTTAGCAACTAAAACTCGCACCTCGGTATTCAAGGTCTGGGTTTGCAAGCATGTTGATATCCCTCTCGTACAAAGGATTTCTTATACAGTGTGACCGAAATAATATACCTATTTTTAGATTTTGTCCCAGTGTTAGGTGTTTGAATCATACAACAAGATTAGTAGAAATCTATAGCATATTAACTTATGTATATCGCTAGTGTGTAGTAAACTTATATATAAAGTTGTACCTTGGGTGTGTAAAACGACTTGAGCATGGCAGATGCACTTGACGATATTGATTTGCTCTTGAATTGGTAGATCCCTTACTATATGTAATTCTCTAGTTGGGTTCACCTCTAGCTGAACAATTTGATTCGTATCTAATATTTCTTGCACCTATCATTCCATGTACTAGCATGCATTTGTTTCATCGACCCACGTAGCATGCTGCAAAATGGAAGGTGGCGGCTTCTGAGCTGTGTGAGACTTGGTGTGGTCGTTGTATGTCTTTCTATACAATTCCTTGGTTGTTCTAGGGTTTCCGTCTGGTGGGCCTTGTTGGGCTAAACTATTAGTGTAGATATTTCACTTCTTGGAAAACTTGGTTTGTACATGTACCGCTTGAGTTTTATATTTTTTTATTGTATGGCTATACACTTATGGCAGATAATCATTATTTAATCTACTATTATTTTTTTCCATTGTAATTACAATATGTTCATATTTAATATGTATATTGTGCACTAATCAAATCTGTAGGAGCACAACGTCTATTGTTTATATTCTAGAAATTTGATTCCACATAGAATTTATAACAGTGAGTGCGAAGTTAAAGCACCGGTAATAGTATTATGAGATAACAGCAGGACATAAACATTTTGTTTTAGTACATTGCAAATTCTTAAGAAACATAAGAGATAAACAAGTACATATTTTTAACAGACATAAGAAATAAGTAAATTATCACTCGGAGTTTGATTCCGACGACCCTGCTAATGCCTGGCTACTATGAATAATGATGTTCATGACAAACATCATTTCAAGGTTAAGCTCTGAATTCTTTTTCTATGTAATCAGTATTGCTTGTCCAACACTCAGATTTGTAGTTTCAACAAAGTTCTTTCATGCATCTTTGCTGAATGAGAAGCTGCCATCTTTTGTTGTTTTGTACGCCATGGTGTTGACAAGACTTTCTTTAGCAATTTCAAGTGTAGAAATGAATTTCAATGGTAGTTTCTGAGTTGCAATAAAAGGAGGACGTTTTTTAGGAATAACATTATGAATGTATTAAAACAATGTGAAATTCATAAACAAATAAATAAAGTTAAATTTAGAAACATACCATATTGTGTTGTTTAATGTTTGTTCTTGTCAAACGAGTCACAAATGGCATCCCTACAAATGAATTAGCTGAGGGGAAGATATCGAATAAGTAACTTTCCTCAGAATCTGTAAGGTTGCATGTCTTGGAGAAAATTGTAGAATTAAGCACTTGGATATTGCTGTTTTAAGCATCACTACTGTTGTAATCTTCTTCAGAATCAAAATATATGACAGTGATCTTTGGACCCGGAGGTCCCAATAAAAAGAATAGGTTTGCCCCTGCGCCGATCATGTTCTCTGTAACGAACCTTGTCCAACCTGGACC
The DNA here is from genome assembly GCA_910589775.1 of Avena eriantha. Lineage (NCBI taxonomy): Eukaryota > Viridiplantae > Streptophyta > Magnoliopsida > Poales > Poaceae > Avena > Avena eriantha. The sequence continues at coordinate 381,084,322 of OU342746.1, forward strand.
TTCAATACGAGTAATTGTGTGTCCTTTGTGGACTTCAACATAATATGTTTTCCCAAGAGTTTGGAATTCCACTCCAAGTCCAGTTATGTAATTGAATTGCAACCTTAGATTGCCTCGTATAGTCTATGGAATGATAGAGTGAACGAAAGGACTATTATATTAACAAAGATTAAGAAATGGATATATATATTGAAACGTAGTGTATACATACCAGTTTATGCTCGAATCGGGCTTCTACGAGACGAACAATTAATTCTGAGCCTGAATGTCCTAAATTTTTACCAAAGTGATTGAAACAAACTTGACATGGCGCCATATGTTCTACAATAAAAATATTTTTGTGTTATTAAATGTCTATACATATATCAAATAATTTATATTTGTTGCCTAGAATTTTTCTTATATTTTGTAATTATGCTCCTTCTAATAATCTGATACTATACATATGGTTCAAACTGTTTATGTGCCTAGCAGATGCGATATTTTTTCGTTTAGACTGGAACTAATAAACTAAGGTGAATCTAAGAATTATATTTAAAACTAAAATAAAAAATCAAATCAAACTATGATTGATTGATTTTGTCAAATTAAGAAATGAACATTATTATCATACCATAAATTAAAGTATAAGAACTTTAGTGTTAATTCAAGACCATATAGATATATCGGGTTCTATCTTTAATTCATACTAATGGACTCAGATTTGTATAGATCTGGACAGTCTAAATCTCAGTAAATTAATTTAGATCTGGAGGAATATAAGCACACAAACATTTTTGCTAATGTTCGTACAATGTAAACGATTTACTAGAAAATTAAACGATGTTGGTTGCTTACTGAAGACGCGGGAGTGGTGAATCGATGATCTTTTGTTGAATGCGGCGGCATAAGTTCGGCTAGGAGTTGATTTTTTGGCGGCGGCAGAAACGGGAATGAGCTTTAGAGGAAGTTGAAAAGGGCGAACTTAAATGGATCGGTTGTGTCGCTTCTTTTTATCTAAAGAGACTATAATGCTAATTATTTCAACGAAACCCTTCATGTACTTACGTTTTAGGCAGTTATCGGTAGAAAGGATAGGCAGTCCAGAAAGACGGAATTCAGTGTGCCTGGTGCGGTCAGTTTACTGCCACCGTTCAATATCTTGAACTGTTTGCACAGCAGTTTCATGGACGACGGAGATGCAATGCATACATGATTAACAAGCAGTGCGTGGTACTGTGAATTTTAGGTGCAGAGCATTGCACGGTTATTGCTCTGCCGCTTCACCTTATTTTGCACCATACGCACAGTACCTGTACAGATAATAGGAACGCAGTGCATACTTATTTGTCAGGTGCAATGTATTGCGGGTATAGGTGTAGTGCGCTGCAGGTGCAGTGCATTGCACGATCAGTGCACTACCAGGGCACCTTATCTTACACCGATCGCAAAGCAGCTTTAAGAAGCATAGGACCGCAGTGCATAGTTATTCGGAGGCACTGGGTGTCAGTATTTGTTACAGGTGCAGTGCGTGGTACTGTAAATTTTAGGTGTAGTGCATTGCACGGTTATTTCTCTGTCGTGGCACCTTATTTTGCACCATTCGCACGGTACCTTTACGAACCATAGGAACGTAGTGCATACTTATTTGTTAGGTGCAGTGTATTGCAGGTACAGGTGTAGTGCGCTGTAGATGTAGTGCATTGCATGGTCAGTGCACTGCCGCGACACCTTATCTTTTACCGTTCGCGAAGCAGCTTTAAGAAGCATAGAACCGCAGTGCATAGTTATTTCGGAGGCAGTGCGTGTCAATATTTGTTATAGGTTTCGTGCATTGCATGGTTAGTGCTCTGTCATGGCACCTTATTTTGCACCATAGGAACACAATGCACTACCGACTTCACAGGTTGTGCGTGTAACTGTGTATTGTAGTTGGTCTGCACTGCATGATGAATGTTGTGTCGTGGCACCTTATGCTGAACCTTTCTCACAACAACTTTATGGACCATAATAACGCAGTGCATACGTGATGCACATGCAATTCAATTCAATGTGCATTGGGTGAGCAATGCATTGCACAGTTAGTGTACTGCCTCAACACGTTAACTGGAACCGTACGCACAGTAATTTTACGGACCATAGTAAGGCCGTGCATACCTGCTTCATAGGAAGTTCGTTTCTATTTGCATTGTAGGTGCAATCCAATCCATGGTCTGTGCAGTGCCGTGGCACCTTACCTTGCACCGTGCACACATGTGTTTTAGGAAATAGGAAAACAGTGCATATGCCGTACACACGCAGAGCCTGTCCATGTACATTCACAGTGCATATAGTAGTTGCCTATATTATTAACATATTGATACATACAAACATCATAAATATAAGAAATATTTTATTTACATACCTTTACTGAACAACCTAGTGTATTAATATTATTACAAGTATCAATCTAATGATCATCTTCAGTTGGGGATGTCCTTCTGATCCACAGTAGGACTGAATGCTCTCAATACTACAGGAAGTTTATCGCATAGATCATTTTCTATCCCATATATCATCTTGTAGTTAAATTCTTCTCTCATTGCGGAAGGGGAGAACTGTTTAACAATCAGGAAATGGGTATGTTATGAAGCTGTGTTTCCAATAGAAAAAATACGAAGTAGATTATATTGTAACATAAACAACGCGACTTACCTCTTCTTTGTTGCATTTTGCCGTGTCTCCATTGGACCACTGAATACTTCTTAAAATCGAGTAAGCACACTCATTCTATGTTTGCTTTGGACACCCAAGGTACTTTGCTCCGTTGAACTTCTCTATGAATTCTGGAAAATTGTGACTAGGATATGCCGCTTTCAGAAGTTCATCTAATCTTTTAAGCTTTTCATTAAATGCAACATTTTTTGGTCAGTATTCTAAATAGTGAAGTTACAAGATTAATATGAAAGTAATGTTCTAACCATGATGGGTCCAATGTTGCGGTGATATTCTGCACTTGTTGTAAACAAGTAATCTTTGATGTATTTCCTTGAGTCAATTATGTCAAGGCGACCTCCACTAATATACATGTTGAGGGAGTAAACTGTAAAGTGAGAGATGTAGATAACAAGTATTTCAATCTGCAATAAATACATAACAATAAGTTCATTAACAGAAAATCTTATTTTATTAATAGTAAGCTCTCGAAATTTATGTATAATCCTCTTCAAAATAGATGTTTTGAAAATTTAGAGAAACTTACCAGTTTTGCCATGTCTGGTTCAAAAATTTTGATCAATGATTTCAATTGCTCCACACGTTGTTCTGTGCACTTCCTGTTTTCTTTCTCGAATTCTATTATCATAGAGACTGAAAGGTTGCATATGAATCTTTTGCCTCCATCCACAAAGCCTCTGTAGGATTTGCTTATCATAAATCTGTCTATGTAATGCTGAACCAATTGATTGTCAGCCATCCCTCCTTGTTCAAGATTCTTTTTCATATCTCGGCTTGTCCATTTTGTTGACATCACTATTCCTGATTCTATTCTTCGAATCTCAACTATGATTTTGCTGTAACAGATCAAAGAAGTTTGTTTTCATTACTCCAAATTATTATGGTAAAGCAAGTATTGATACTTATTTTCCAAAATTGTAATTTTTTTAACCTCTTTTATAAAATTGAACAAATCTTGATGCATTTAAGCTTTTAGCCTTGGAACAAGAAAAGTTAGCATACTGCCTATTATTTTTATATGTGCATGTTTTAAACGAAAACGCTAGAAAAAGGGCATCATGAAAGATCTGCGGGAGTGTTTTAAATGAAAGATCTGAAATATGTATTTTTTTGAAACAACATTAGTATGTAAACACAACTCTATATTACGTCTTACTCAGTATATTTATCTTGAAAACTTTCATCCAAGATAGCCCTTCGAGCAGCGGCTGCATGCTTCTTTTATTTGAAAGGGACATGTTGGAAAACTGGAAAGGTATTTTGACCTTGCCGAGCCGGCCTGGATGGCATGCTCGATGTTTCTGATAGTGCTGTAATAGATTCAGATTGCGACATTTTCACCACAGGTGTTTCAGCACTGGTTTTTGTGTTTCTGGTTATTCTTCTAGATGTTCCAGGCTATTCTGAAGATATTGTTGATATTATAGCCGAGGATTTGGTCTTTTTGCTCTTCTTGCTCTCTTTTTTCCCACTGTCCTGACGAAATTCATTTTCAATCTCCTTAGCCAATCTAAGTATTGCCATGTCTGTCAAATGGAGTTGAGCTACACTCCTTTCGTCAATCAACAATCTCTTTGTTTCTTTAGCCGCCGACTCAAGAGACTGTGTGATAGTGTGTTGTTTTGCATCTGTACGCAAATCAAGTTCAGGAATTCCTACAAAACAAAATCAAAAGACTGTTGTTAGTCTGCATACATCATGATTCTAATTATATAAATTGAACTTCTAATTGTTATTATATTATTGTTACATTATAACGTGTCGTACCTTCGATATTTGTAGTCAATCCACTCAACATTATATCGGTGTTTCCATTTGGTTGAACATTCTATAGAGCCACAGGTTGCGAATAGTAGGCGTGTCTTATGCTGTAAATTGTGTTTAAGAATCGAATAATGTGGTTTCCATCGCTTGTAGCATCATGAAGGTACCGTCTTCACTAGGAATTGAATAAAATGTAATAACAAATTATCAATTAATTCTAAAACATAAATTGATATATCAAAATTTTAAAACAAGGGGAGCAGTTAGTGCTTACACATTGATATGTTTTGGCATATCGCCAAACTCAATGTTGAAGTTTATTATTAATTCTTTGTGCTCTTCATTGAATCCTTGTTGCCATAAATTTTTAACATTGTATACGACTTTCGTAGCTATTTTTTGCAAACTTTCATCGTCTAGATTTCTTCTTGAGTCTAGTATTCTCATCTTCCTTGATATGAAATCAATTATAAATAAGTAGTGACTTGTCAATCAATTCTCATATGCATACGTGGCCTCTGGGATAGTAATCATTACCTATAAAAACGATAGAAATCTTAACTAATTATGTAATATGTAAACAATTTAGTGTAAAATTGCTGACATCTATTACTTGACGATTTGTCACTATTCTTTGAAAAAAATTCAACTTATGAAATTATATACTGGTAACATTTCTTTTGATTGATCCGAAAATAGATTCCTTATCCTTTGTGCAATTTGTATGATATCAGCAGTCAAATATACCTATAACATAAGCTTATATTGTTTAGTAACATTGAAACAATTGAACATTTTTTTTTGCATGAACAATAAGATGATGTCGAAATATATGTAAACCTATTTATTAACATTATATATGATATACTAGTTTTGTGAGCTTAACCCTATGTTAGGACCAAAACATTTTGTTCCTTGTTCTGCTTTAGAACTTGCAAGATAATGACAGCTAAATCGAGAACAATTTTTTGTATAGTTCTCTATCACGGATTGAATCTGCAATTTCTCCTGCAATTACTATCTGTCCTCCTTTTCTTCTCCTTATCAAAATGTATGACCTGCATGAATTGTTGTGAATAAGTTAGTTTGATGATAAATTTGAGTATATTATAGCAATACTAATATATATTAGATTACTATATATAATTGTTTCTAAAAAATTGCCTTTGCAATTCTTCTGCAGTGTGGAATCTCAACATCATACTATGAAACTTTTGACTCGTAATTCACTAGTCTTCGTGTGCTTCCTCCTCTGCAACTTTGTGATAAACTGAGTTATTTCGTTTACGTAGGAGTAGATTTTTTTTTTTACTTTGTAAAAATCACCTTGGTTGAAAGGTGCCTCATCGCCAACAGGTACTATAGCACCAGGTTGCTCGTACTGCTATTTTCCTGTTCCATGAGTAGAAACAAATTGATATCATCATGGTTATTTCTAATAACAATCTTGATAGCCATTCATTAATTGTTTTTTAAAATTGTTCAGTTATTCACAGGCAAATCTTTTTTTTTTGACAAAATATGTTTTCACTATAATTATACTTACCTTCTTGGAGATTATAGCCATGTACATATATAGAAGCATTGCCGTCAGTAAACCAACTATCTACTTTGGCATCAAGTTCTGGGTTTGCTTTGTTCTTACCATCGTCTATGCACCTTTCCTGGTTAAATTATATATTTAAAAGTGATCAGATAAGATAATATAATGTTTTTCAATATACGTAGAAATAAAAAGAATAAATATTGTTGGTAAGATTTAAAAGATAGATAACATGTTGGTATGACATGGTTTCATTAAATTGGTCTTCCTGCCAATTCAATTGATCCATATTATCAATGGCGTTGAAATCTTTCATGTCATCGATAATTATCATTTCTTCATTTGGCATTGAGTTATTTTCAGAAGATGCTTCTGGATCTATTTGATGTTCAGGTGTGGGAGTCTTTTCGTTGTCATATGGCAGTCTGTCATCAGGAATCCTCACTGCTATCATTTCTTCATGTGACATTGAGTTATTTTCAAAACAATATGCTTCTGGATCTATTTGATGTTCAGGTGTGGGAGTCTTTTCGTTGTCATATGGCAGTCTGTCATCAGAAATCCTCACTTCTTCATCTTGTATAATATAATTATCCATGTTGCATAAGTCATCTTCTTGTTCTTCATTGTGTCTTTTCTGCTCTCCATGTTGTCGTCAATCTATTGCTTCACATACGTAATAGGTGTTACAACTGCATATGACGCAGTGTTTGTAGGAGCTGGTATTTGCAATGTGTTAATAATATTTTGTGCATGCGTCAATTCGTCCAAATCATCATCCTTCGTTGAATACTCATCATTAATTGATGTTTGGTTTTCTCCTTGTTCTGTCGGCTACTCATTTTCTGCTTCATCGACTTCAACATTGTGCTCCTGGTCCCGTGTGCTCCCTGAATCAATTTGTACCTCAGCCACGAATTGATGAACTTCATCTTTAGCGCGTTGAAGTTGTCTATCATTGTTGTCATCTTCAATCTGAATATTAGTAATCCCCTATGTTAAATCATTATCACATGCATTTGTATCTGCTTTACCATAACAAGTATTGTTTTCTGTTGCAATCTCAGATGTAATTATTGTATCACAGGGATCATTCATTCTCTGGTCATTGTCTTCTTTTATCCCTTCGTCAACAACTATTGTTGAATGGTCAATGATAAGTTCAGCAACTTCTGTGCCAGGTGTACTCGATGATGGTATGGTGGTGTCTTCAACATGTGAGGTGGAATCATCATCAGTGTTTTGCTCGACAGACCCAACAGGTGTTGTAACTACAGATGCCGCAGTGTTTGTAGTTACTGGTATTTTCATTGTTTCAATAACATTTGATGCATCCGACAGTTCTTCTAGATGATCACTTATCATTGAATACTCAGTGTTGATATAGGTTTGGTTTTCCCCTTGTTCTGCCTGCTGCTCTTTTCCTGTTTCATCGTGTTCCACATTCTGATCCTGGTTCCTTGTGGTTCTAACTGAATATGTGCATAACTCAGCCAAGCAATCATCAACTTCATCGTTAGCACATTCAAGTCGTCTCTCATTGTTAACAACTTCCGTGATAATATCAGTAATATTGTCTGCTAAATCTGTATCACATACATTTGTATCTGCTATACCAGAACAAGGCATGTTGTCTATCGCAATCTCATGTGTAATTTGAGTTTGACTGGCATCATTAATTCTCTAGTCGCTATATTCTATTTTTCCATCGTCCACAACTTATGTAGCTCCTTTACTTAATTATGTTGTCCGGTCATTGATCAGTTCATTACCGTCTGTGCCAGGTGTACTCAATGATGGTATGGTGGTGTCTTCAACATGTGAGGTGGAATCATCATCAGTGTTTTGCTCGACAGACCCAACAGGTGTTGTAACTACAGATGCCGCAGTGTTTGTAGTTACTGGTATTTTCATTGTTTCAATAACATTTGATGCATCCGACGGTTCTTCTAGATGATCACTTGTCATTGAATACTCAGTGTTGATATAGGTTTGGTTTTCCCCTTGTTCTGCCTGCTGCTCTTTTCCTGTTTCATCGTGTTCCACATTCTGATCCTGGTTCCTTGTGGTTCTAACTGAATATGTGCATAACTCAGCCATGCAATCATCAACTTCATCGTTAGCACATTCAAGTCGTCTCTCATTGTTAACAACTTCCGTGATAATATCAGTAATATTGTCTGCTAAATCTGTATCACATACATTTGTATCTGCTATACCAGAACAAGGCATGTTGTCTATCGCAATCTCATGTGTAATTTGAGTTTGACTGGCATCATTAATTCTCTAGTCACTATATTCTATTTTTCCATCGTCCACAACTTATGTAGCTCCTTTACTTAATTATGTTGTCCGGTCATTGATCAGTTCATTACCGTCTGTGCCAGGTGTACTCAATGATGGTATGGCGGTGTCTTCAGCATGTGTGGTGGAATGCTCCTCACTTGAATCAACTATTCTTTTGTACTCTGCTGCCACCTCTGTATTCTTTGTGTAACCTGATGTATGGCAATGTGTAAATACCTCATCCATAATGCCTATCTTGAAGTTTTTGTGAACTATCTTGTCTACATCATTCTTTGGTACTTCAGCTTCAACCAGTCCTTGAGCTATATGTATTTTCATTGACTGGTCGTTGTCTGATTTACCATCATCTGATTCTGGTTTAGATGAAGAGGATTCAGTAGATTCATTTAGCACCACCTTTTCTGGCTGATCTGCTTGGTCCACTTGGTCCATGTTTGCCGGCACTTGTTCATACTCTGCATTGTGTATGATGATGTTTGAAATGGCCATTTCCTTCTCCTTGGTGATAATATTGTTCTTTTCTATGAGGTCATGCTTGACAATCCTTAATATAGCCAGAGATACTTCTAGATCCTCCTTCCTTGACCGAACAATATCATTGAGGTTATCAATCTCCTCTTGGTTAGATGCTTCATCATCTATGTTTTGTATCAATGGAGTGCTGTTAACAATTATATTGATGGTTTTGGTGAAAATCGCTATTTGCTATTTCAGAACCTGCGGCAGCATCTGAGCTTTCACAAACCATTAGGCAAGTAGTGTTGACACATCTAATGAAGTCTGAAAGTTGATAATCACTTCTTGCCTGTAGTACAAAATAAATAAATAAACATAGTCAGACGATATATTCTTTATCATAGATGTTCTGTTGCATTAGTTTAGATTGTTTCGTAATAATGATTTTTTTTGACTTGCATAATTAACATAGTTTAAATTTATTTGACTCAAAATAAACCAGAAAAATTCTTAGATAAAGATATATATGATTTTTATAATAAACAAAACTTACCCTAAGATTTCCGTAGCTTCTAGTGTCACTATTCCAGTCATCTGATCTGATTTCCTCCAAATCTTCCAATTTGAGGTGACCAACTCTTGGTGCAAGCTTAGTCAAGTTTGCTTTGCTGTGTGCACGAGTGTCCAAATAATAGATCAGAGGCAATGCTGCTAGACCCTCAGCTATGTTTTTATTTCCTTTTTTATCTTGGTATTTTCTCAGCCCCCTCCTTAGCTCATCAAGGAGAACTTTACAGAGGTTCATCTATTTAATTTTCTTGATATCGAGATCCATGATCATACCTGGCTTCCGTCCTATACGTGCGTTACTCGTTGCACACGTTGTTTTTATGAAGAACACAAGTAATATGAGCTTCATTGCCAGATCAGATGTTCCACCATTCTTCACATGATCATAAAGCTTACTCGGTATAATGTTATCTGACTCACTCAAACTGAGCTGTTGTTTCAGCCACCGCAACGCTTTTGTATTCCGGTCACTTGAAGGTCCTGGAGCTTCAAACATATCCTTGTTTGGAAAACCATACATTGCTTGCACCACATCTTCTGTTATTTCAAGTTCTTCCCCTTGTTCAAGAGCCATTGTTAGAGATCCAGGTATAAATTTACTGTATAGCCATAGCATCATTTTCTTGGAAATGTTGCCGTTCAATTTGAAATCAAGTATGAAACCACAACCATGATTCCTCAATATATCTTCTGTTCATTTGTTACATAGTTTTCGAGAAAGTTGTGTAATTCTGAAAGTGACCCTCTCACTTTGATCTCACCATCCTTCATGTCTGTTAGTTCTTTGTGAATAGTGTCACGTTTTTGCTTCTTGAAACCAGGTTTATCTACGAAAGCTTGAGCAGCATTAAGGTTATCTTGAGTACCAGACCCAGCTTCTGTTTTCATCCACACTTTTGTGTTTCCTCTTGGTTAATTGTCGTGTTCCATGAGATGAACAAATACTCGACTATAGAAGTTTATGTTGAAAAAATTAAATCATGCATTGTAATTTATATTTTACACTATGATGTTATTAAAAAAAATAACAGAGCAACAGTTAAACACATATGTAATTTAAATTCCTAGAATCAAGTGAATAAATAAAAAGATGTATAGTCAGCAAAGAGCTCATGAATCAAGAAGAATCAACTAGTACGAAAGCAACAAACGTCAACAAATTTCCTGGCAGTGCATTTCAGTTACTGAATTGGTGCAGCAAAGGTGCAAACTTTCCCACCAAATTTGAACTATTAATCTGTGTAATCGGTAGAGGAGCAGTTCATTGAAGTTATAATTGGCAGTTCTTATCTGAAAACTATGTCATTGTTTCGAATTTCAATATATTTGTTGAGAAAAATGTTACTTCACTACGGACATTCAAAATAATAAATCGAAAGAAACCATAGATTTGTTTGATTAGTGATTTCTTGCTCGTGGTTTGTTATTCTCAAAATCATTCCAACCATGTGTGCTGGCCATTTCTAAATATATGTTTCACTCTAAACTATGGCCAGGAACAATGAAAATACCTGCATTGAACCTTCGTGACCGCAATTTTTGTCAGCCATGAAATCGATGAATAATTGTATTGGGGATGAAAATTCTAGGAATCTTCTGTGGGCAATTTTGATCCGCCTTATATCTATCCCTTTTCCCCTGAGAAAACCCTAATAAAACTTCAATTAGTGCTCGTAAAATCGTGTCCCAACTAAATGAAGAACAAGAGGAAAATCATGGAATTTCGGACAACACCAGGCCGAATCTGGGATGAGAAGGGAGAATCTATGATACATGTCCTGTCGTCGTACCGCCAGTCGAGAATCTGGAGTAGCAGTAGTCCTTCGTGCTGGTGAAGCTTTTCACTGCCAAGGCGATGCCGTCGTTGCTTGCCCCTGTGCAGTTACGGTGGAGCAAGAGAGAGAAAGTGGAGCAGTGATGGAGAAGGACACAACGGGAAGAAGAGGAAAAAAGAGTAACAGTATAATCATAGTCGTCCGTTGGGATGTATTGATATATGCACACGTGTTAACCGTCAGCGGGTTGACTCCACGTAGTTTACAGATGAGCCCAACGAAGAAGCACTGCCTCTGGATGTGTAGGTGCACTGCTTGGAGATATCTTAGCAATAAAATATATTCTCATACTTGACAAATGCAACATATAGTTCATCAGGATCGTCGGAAATTTTGCGCTATGTAACAGAGGCACCTATATCAATTTATTTTATAAACTTTCACCACAGTGCAATAGTAGTACTAGAGGCAGTGCAAACAACCTACAACGAAACAACTGTATTAAAACGTAATAGGCAGGGCAATTTGTGTTCACAAGGAAGTGCACCCATGTAGAATGGTTGGAAGAATTAGTAGCCACTTGGAAACCCAACAGTCCCTTTTTTGTGTTATTATGTTATGTAACTTGTGTTGTAGGACACCTAAGTTTTGTTAATAACTTTATCAGTTATACAAAAATAACAGGAAACAATACTCTTAAAAATGGTCGTGCAATGTTTCGTGATTTCTAGCAATATAGATAGATGCTGCCTGATCAAAAATTGTCGAGAGTGAACACAAAGCTATTGTACTATCGGGAGCAGTGCAAACAAAATTCAGCGAACTGTAATCTTATAAATTCCACTGCATTGTTTTGTGTCTGACAGAAATATAAACTGAACTATATCTTTTAGTCCATATTACAAGCAGGACAATATAACTGAAACTGGCAGCGCATAAAGCCATAAGAGAACCAACTATATTCGAATATCAAAAAACAGTGAAATTCGTGCTCGGATGGAAGTTCAGTTAACCTAATTGTCAGAGAAAACAATATATTGCACTTGAATATTGTAGAAATATTCAACGCAGTGCAATAGAACATTCACAAGAAGTGCAAATAACAATACGCTAACAAATTTAAAGATTATAATAAGAGCAGTACATAGTGTGTTAATAAGGCAGTAATATGTTGCGGTAGAAAAATATGCTTTTAGCAGCTTATCCGACGCAATATGGACCCTGTGCACTCCGTGAGCACAGTTACATTTCTATAGGCAGTTCGATAGAATAACCACGGGCAGTGCAAATAACGATTAGAGAAGAAATCATTAAAATTGCAAATAAGCAATGCAGTACTTGGTCACAAGGCAGTGCACATCTATAAGAGAAGTGAAGTATGTGTTTTGAAAGCAGTAGTATTTTCAGTCTAGAAATCGATTAATTAGCTCATCCGATGCATTATAGGCCCTTTGCACTGTATGAGCACAGTAATATATATGGTTACGTCAAGAGTATAGGCAGTGCTATATTTGTTCACAAGGCAGTGCATAGGTTCAAGAGCATTGCAGTATATGTTTAGAAAGCAGTAATATGTTACAGTTATTAATAAGTTTATCAGACGCACTATACAACCTGTTCACTGGTTTAGCGTAGTCAGCTACGTCTATAGAAAGCAGGTTTATGCAAAAATAAAATAAGTAGTGCAATTATTGGTACGAGACAGTGCACATATACAAAACCAGTGCGCTATGCATTGACGAGGGAGTAATACGTTGTCATCAAAAAAATGTATTAAGTAGCCCATCCAATGCAATATCGACCATGTGCACTGCGTGTGGTAAGTCATATATCGCTGCGTCCATAGTATAGGCAGTGCAATATACTTTTCGCAGGCAGTGCAAACACCGATTAGAGAAGAAATTGTACTACAATGTAAAGAGCAGTGCATTATTTGTTCACAAGGCAGTGCACATGCACAAGAGCATACAAGGGCAGAACACTATGCATTAAGAAATCACCCTTTTCCCAGTTTTAGCACAGTCAGCCTCATCTATAGTTACGGCTATAGTCTCGGCTGTGCGATATAATTGCCACAGGTAGTGTAAAGAACGAATAGATAAGCATCCTTATATATATGTTTACAAGGAAGTGTACAGGTACAGACTTGACTAATCTCTTTGTTATCTCGACGATTTCTAGCCACATGATAAACACAAAAGTAAGATGAAATTTGTCTGACAGGAATATATATATACACTTGCATGGAAACAATCTTGTATTGCAAATAAGCATCCGAATTAATACATTCCACGAACTTATGCTTAGAAGAGGATACTATTGATCAACTTTTTTTCTTGCATTGCTGAATCTATGAGGAAATTGTATGATCTTTTTCTACAGAAATTTCTGGATCAGCACCTTGTTCTTCTCCTGTGGTTGGTTCAACCACACCAGGATCATCTTCTGAATCTTAATTTTCTGAACCAGACTCTTCCTGATCCTTTTCCTCATCGTCTTCTTATTCTTCTACTTGATGTCCTTGTTGATTTTCTGCTACTTCCGTTTCGGGCTCCACCACTTCTTCGGCGACTCCTTCCTCCATTTGTGGTACTACTGGAGCGGGCAACTCAGATCTATGCGTGTAGCATCTCTTGGTTGATTAGAAAAGTGTAAAGCTAGCAGAGTTTGCTCCGATTGGTTGTGGCAACAAGGGCAAAGGTGGGTGGCGTTGTTGGTGACAGCGAAACATTCTGGATAGGTGTAGTTGCAGCTGGGTAATGCTGAGGGCTATAAATATAAATCCAGCGTTGCTAAATTTCCTGCATGGTAGGATAAATACATGTTAGTGGTGGGAAAGATTGATGAACTAATCCAGAAAGACGGCGGGAAAGATTGATGAACTTATGCAGAAAGACGTGATACCCATGCTCTCCGTGATAGCCAAGAAAAGGAAGCATACAGCAAATAAAGTATATCTAATGGTGGTTAATCCATAAGATTCAAACGGAATATCAAATGTCTTTTACTGTAAACGCTTTCATTTCGAAAGCCGTTTAATAGTTCATGGTCTGTACAGCAATCAGTTATGCATGTCAAACTCAAGTAGATTAGTTATGTACAAAACTCTTACTGTAAACATGGAAGTGTAGATAGTGCATATATATCTATATGCGGCACGACGGTGCCTATGTAATCCACCGGGATAAGTTGTTTTTCTTTACCACATTGAACTGCATTGCTTGGAAAACAACAACTCTACTGCTATAGAATAAACAAATTAATTCATTGTTTTGTATAACACCATAGTATACAACATCGTTGTTTATTTTCAGCTCAACTTACGTGCTAAAGCTCTCAGTTCTTACGGTAGTTCATCTTTTGCTTCATTGGCCTCGGAGAACAGTGCCCAGAACAGATACTCCTCCATGACTAAGCTCGCGTCCATCTGGTCGAATGATTCAAACGAATCAAGAAAATATTTTGTTAATGTCAATCCAAAAAAAAATTTGTTAAAACTTATGATTCAAAACTGGCATTACTTACATCCTTAAGATCATGTAAAAGTTGAATGATGTTGTAGTTCTCAATGCTCTTTAGAATCCAAAAACCATTCATGTCTTCAACTCCTCCTTTGTGTACCTTCACATGTTTTGATCAAGATACAATATTTCCCCACTTAGGAAGCTTGTTCTTCGGGTAGAGTTCGTCAATGAGCTTGTCAAATCTCTTTAGCTGAAAAAATGAGTATGTAGAGCATAGTTAGTGACATAAATTTTTTTCAAATTATGCAGATTGTCTTTAGCTGTATTATAAAGTTATAAATGTAAAAAAACCACACCATTTTTTCTCCAATTTGGTTGTGGTAAGCTATTTTAGACAATCCTTTTCTCTGTGTTCTGTAATCCCGTGTGTCAATAACTTCAAAGTGACCACCTTGGGGGTAGTTGTTTAGGATGTAAGTAGACACCTGATTGTCAAATGACACAGGTAGAAATATCTGTGATACATAAGGAAATCAATCACATTGATTATATGTTATAAATGAAAATACGGAATATTTCTTTATGTTATTAATGAGTTAAGTGTTAAAAAACTACCATCTTAGCTTTGCTCAAATCTGCATTTCCAATTAGAAGTTTGAACTGTTCAATCTTGGAGACGGCTTCATACTGATAAATTTCATCTTCTCCTCCAGCATTTGTGAAATTCCCTTTCTCCCAATGTCACATAAACGAGCAACCCCTAGTGGCAATACTATCCTTCGATTCCTGAACAGACATTTGTAGTCTGGGATACTATGCCAGCTTGAAATTATGAAGTCCATCATGTCATCATCTAGCGTTCCTTTTCCATTGAAACATGCTGCAAGCCTTGATGCAGTCTAATATTTTGGTATTTCCAGGCCTTGTTCCAGACTTGACGAATATTTCACCATAACCAGCCTGAGATTTTCCACAGACAAACGAAAAAAAGGATCAAATATAAAAACTGGGAACCATGCTTGTGTGACAACATACACATATATTTTACTAAAGGAGTCCACAAAGCATAGTTTGGTGCTTACTCTTCATTCTTCTCTAGAAAATCCTTGCTTAGTACCAATCTACGAGCAACTGCGACATCTCCCTTATATTTAAACGTGCTGGGAGCATACACAGACACCTTAAGTTTGAAGATGTTTTATAGAGGCCTCTTGTAAGATTTGATATTATCTGGGGAATTATGACCAAGAGCCTTGCTCCTTGTAACAAGTGTTCTTAATCCTTGCTCTAGCAACAAAAATGTTTTAGTTGCATCTTATCCCTGGTGTTATGATCCAATACACGAGTTGTCTGCATTGTCAACATGTGTTCTAACATCAGGTGTGTCATGTGGATGTCCTTTCTGAATAGCTTTTTCAACAACAACGACCTCATGGTTAGAGGAACCTTCTTTGTTAGCAATTTCTGGTAACAACATGGTCACACCTGCAGCAATATTCATAAAAAGTATGTTCCTCCGTATCTGTTATTAATGTAAAAAACAAGCATCTTGACATAATGTGACAGTACCATTATTAAACTGCATGGTTAATCTTTCTTCATCGGCTCCTACTGCATCTTTGTTCCATCCTTGTGGTTGTTTAGACGAGTTTCCTCCTGCATCATTATTACAAGTAGTTTTCCTGTCAAGCGCACTAATAATTTTGCCATTAACAGTATATCTACATAATACAATAGTACCATTGCTTAGTTGTGTCGTTGATCGTTGTTGGTTAATTTCAAATTGCTTAGAATTGTTTACTCCTTCTCCCGTAGTATGCGCTGTAACTGGTGTTGGTATCGCCATGCGCACAGAACAACTCTGAATAACACATTAAATATATCAGCAAAAAATATAAAAAATAGACAAATTGTTACATTACACTTCTATTTCATAGATTCTTATCTGTATGTGCTCATGTGATGGAAGTTGCTAAATACACGTCTAAAATATACGAACCTGTTCATCCAAGGCTCTTGTGGTGACAATGTCGTGCTCCTCTTCTGGTGCTGCTATATTTTTTATTCTGTCCATGTACATAATTCCTCTATCGTCATAATTCTAGCGTGTGTTATTATCAGCTGAATTCATTTTATCCACTGTTACCAATGTTGACTTTCTTGTTGCAAAGCATTCATTCCCAACATTATGGCCATGAGTTGTTGTCTCGGCTGTATGCTTTGATTGATTGATTCGATTGGTGCCTGAAATGTTTGCAACGTTGGTGAGGTCATTCTCGTATCTGTCAAACCATCTCAGCACGCCAGTTGCACACTGATGGGATGCTCGAAAGCAGCTTGCCATTGCTTCCAGTTTACTTATTTTCAAGACTTACATTCAGTCGTCCCCTCCTCTCTTTATCAATGACATCCACTTTCAATACAGCAAGGAGATCTGATTTGTCTAGGTATTTTACTCTAGGTGTTTCTTTTGTCATAAGTGATTTTCTGCACTTGAGTGAATCTAGGTATATTATTAGAGGAAGGAATACGCAACCTTCGGAAACACTTTGATTCATATCATCAACATGAAACTGTAGTGTTGCCCTCTTGATCTCATCAATTACAAGCTGGCAAAAGTCCATTTTCTAGAGTTCTCAACATCAAGACTTTTCACTACCCCAACTTCTCGTCCGATGTGGTTATTTAAACCTGGACATATCAGCTTTGTGCAGATTACAAGTTTTATGCATTTCATAGTAAACTTGTCCATTGCACCCTTTTTTATATGACGGATCAGGTGTTGCACCGTTGTACCGTTGCAGTGTCCCTATCTCCCAGACCTAGTTTCTTCTTAAGGCACTGTAAAAGGTATCGCCAGCTTATGAAGGCCGAGGCACCTTTATACTGCCGTTGGGTAGACCAAAAACAGAATGCACTGCATCTGTTGTCAGAGATATCGTCCTACCACCGACAAACTCCATTTTTAGAGTATCTACATCAATCTTCTTGTATAGCTTAATGATCAGGGGCCTACTAATGTTTGAATCTAGCTTGTATTCCAGGATGAAACCCCAGCCAATCTTCACCAGCTCTACTTTATGGAGATCATTCAAATCATGTTTAATCAATTTGTTGAGCCCTTTGAGAGAGCACCTTACTGTGTAATTTGATCTAGTCTTACTATGGGGATTCTTGTTGTCCCTCGTATATTTTTCAATCGCCATCACTTGATTCTTGGACATATCCTGGTAGTTTATGGAAAAAATGTATCAAATATTCGTAAACTTATTTCTAAATTTCTTAGTGTAGACTGTAGTCTCGATTAAGGAATAGGACATGCATTAACATTATGTAATCTTACCATGTCACCATTATTCTGGTGATTCGGACTACCATGTTGTTCTCCACCAATCTTTCGTTTCTTCTTACGTATATCGCCTTTAACGTGTGAACCTATTTTGCGTTTCTTTTTCAGCTCTAGCTTTCTTTTGTAATTCTCAATCTTCCTGTTAAGTTCATTTTCTAACACATCAAACTCATTGTCAGTCTGTGCCATACCGTCAGAAGAATCTCCATCGTTAGCACTGCAAGAGCTCATTTTTCCCTGGTGCAAAAAACATACCAATCTTATTACACGTTTTAATTTTTGAACCGAGCACCTGAAGCACTTCAATTCAATGCGGTTAATTTAAACTTTAAATTGTAACTACACCTAGATGTACAGTGTAACATCAAGTTGCAGAATAGGACACATGCATATGCAAGTAGTTATAAAATTATGCATGCAATAAAAACTAGGAAAAAAATTATACTAACCAGAACGCATTAATAATCATTCATTGAATATCGGAATTGACTTGAAGTAATAGTAAAATATAATTTATTGAAGCTGATCCTACTTGTGAAAAATATTGTGTATGTTGTCCGTGTGCATAATAAATATATTTTCTATTTACCGGACGATTTATGCAACAGGATTTTGATGACCCACAAGTATAGGGGGTGTATCACAGTATTTTCGAGGGAAGTTAAACCCAATTTAATGATTCGACACAAGGTGAGCCAAAGAATATTTATAAGCCTTAGCAACTGAGTTGTCAATTCAGCTGCACCTGGAAACAATCTTGCTCACAGCAGTTTATCAGTAGCAACAGTTTTGTAGTAGGAATAGCAAAGTAGCAACAGTAGTAAAGTAAAGACAGTAGTAACAATAGCAGTAAACTGTGGGATTCGAGTGCAGTAGGCATAGGGATGGATGGACGGGCGTTGCATGGACAAGACAATTCACATAGCAATCAGAACATAGGGAAATTGCAGATAAATAAGATAAAGCATCCAAGTACTAGATAATCTTAGGCATGTGTTCCATATATAGTCATACGTGCTCGCAATGAGAACTTGCACAACATCTTTTGTCCTGCCAGCCCGTTTGCAGCGGGGCCTCAAGGGAACTACTGGAAATTAAGGTGCTCCTTTTAATAGAGTACCGGAGCAAAGCATTAACACTCCGTGAACACATGTGATCCTCACATTAAAGCCATTTCCTCCGGTTATCCCGATTTCTATCACTTCGGGGCCATTGGTTCCGGACAACAACGTGTGTATACAACTTGTAGATAAGACCAAAAATAATACTATCATAATGAATCAATAACATGTTCAGATCTGAAATCATGGCACTCGGGCCCTAGTGACAAGCATTAAGCATAACAAGTTGCAACAAAGTCATAAAGCACTAATAAAAGATACTAGGCACCATGCCCTAACAATCTGATGCCATTACATGAACGATCTCATCCAATCCCTACCATCCCCATAGCCTACAGCGGGGTATTACTCACTCATAGATGGGGGAAACATGGATGGTCGATGGAGAAGCGATGGTGATGATGCTGGCGATGATCTCCTCCAATTCCCCGTCCCGGCAGGGTGCTAGAACGGAGTTTCTGGTGCTGTTTCGTGGAATCCGATGGTGGCAGCGCAGCGGAACCCCTTCTAGAAAAACGTCAAACCCGCTAGAGTTTTTAGGTCAGAAGGCTTCTTATAGGCGAAGAGGGAGACCGAAGGGGTGCCTGGGGGGCCCACACCACCCCTAGCGCGGCCTGGCCTGGCCCGCGCCACCAATTGGTGTGGTCACCCCCTGGCTCTTCTCCGTCTCGTATTATGGCTCCTAGAGTCTTCTGGTGAAATAGGATTTTTGGCATATTTTCCGGGATTTTTCCTGATAGTTGATTTTCTGCACAAAAAGTAGACACCAAGGCAATCCTGCTGAAAACAACGTCAGTCCGCATTAGTTGCATCCAAATCACACAAGTTTAGAGGAGAAACAATAGCAAAAGTATTCGGGAAAGTAGTACGTTTTGGACGTATCAACTCCCCCCAAGCTTAGCTTATTGCTTGTCCTCAAGCAATTCAGTTGAAAACTGAGTGTGATAAAAGAACTTTCACGAACACATTTACTTCATATGATGTAAATATTCTCAGGAATGTGATCAACTACTTAGACAGTTCATAATAAAGATTATGCAACTAAGTTTACTTAATAGGCATTGCAAGCTATGAAGAGATTCCAACTCAAAAATAATAAGTAGCATGAAGTATAAACATAAGCAACATTACAATGCTCATAAAAGGGTATGATAGAGTGGTATCTCGCTTGCCTTTGATTATGAATATCAAGGCACCTCTGAAGTTCAAGTGATGACTAGAAGTAAAGATATCAAGGATACAAGCATTAAAGTCATAACACAAATAATCAAGTAATGGGACAAGCACAAATAATGAAAACTATGCTCTCAAGAAGGTGCTCAAAGAATAAATGGAGACTCAACAAGTAAAGGAAAAGGTTTTGAATAATTTTGAAAGGCTTCCAAAGGCTGAAAGTATGATACTCATTAGCTTTGAGCTCTCATTGCCCCTATCATAAGCATATTTAATGTGGTTAAGGTGAAAGTGAGGTCCAATCTGAGTTATATGCTTGACAGACTATAAACTGAAAATCCCAAGTCCCTTGAGTACGAGGGCCGCTCCTCATGCTACTCAACTTTAGTTACAAATAAGTTCTTGTCATCATAAATATGTGCGTATCATAGAGAACCGCCAACAGGGTACCCCTTGCCGATGATACGAAAGAATCCCCATATCAAAATGACAAGGCAAGCAGATAATGAGTATCTCAGCAATCTTCTTATTTACCATGGGAAAATGGTGCTTTTCTCTCTTTCCTCTTTTCATAAATCTCTCCTTTTTTTTTCTCAATAGCTATCTCTCTCTTTTTTATAAGAAGAATGCTTCATAGATATCATTATGGTTACGCTGCAGGTTTCCACCATGTCAGCATGTATTAGACCAGCGGCCCAGGTGTTTCTCTAACACACATACATAACTCCATGGACTTACAAGCTCCCCTTTTATTTCACACCGACGACATCCGCAAACAAAAGAGCTAGGTATCAACTGGGTATATATTTACAAGTGTTGAAAGTGTTCCCCGTGATAGCACAGTTCTGCTAATCCCCAGCCTATAATTTGCAAACATATAACTTTCATGGAGAGTCGCAATGGTTCAGGTTTATTAAGTGCGGGAAATAAAGTGTGCCATCAAGTTCATGAGAGCTTTACTAACTAACTTTCTCATAACAAGCAAACATTTTATTCGGAAGAAAACAAGGCATATTGAATATGCACGAAATTAGCAAATGATGCTAATAGGTAGGTATGGTGGACACTTTGGCAATATTTGGTTTAAGGGAGTTGGAAACAGGAGTAAAACACTCAGTGTAAGTGAAGGCTAGCGATAGTAAGGGAGCGACAAACGAGAGAGCAATAGCTGTCATTATCATGCTTGCAACAAAACAGGACTACTCATGGCATGAAAGTGATTCAAGATCCTCAAGGAAAAATAATTCATCGAGGCTTAACTGATTATTACAGTCATGTGCATGCGTGAGCATGTGCTAAGTCGATTCAAATGAAACATTCAGAGGAGGATACCACGGTGTCATACCAAGTTCTGAATAGAGTAATGCAAGCAAACATTTATAAGACATGCTACAAACTATTAGCAAGCTGGAACTAATCATATGAAAGCAAGAACTACTAAGCATCCAAAGATAACATACACCTTACACGAACAGACTAAGCATGCCCACAGTGATGAGTATATGTACAAAAATGAAAACAAATAGAGTTCATTACCAGCATCTTACCACGCCTCAAGTTGTCATTAATCCTCATTATTGCTCTTCACTTGTGTGGCTTGAATAATAATATGAAACCAATATTCCACTGAGGACTGCCGAACCCTGTAGCAAACTCACAAAACCAAAGAAGTACGAAAAATATTTTTGTTGTTTTCGATTTTTTTTTAAATAAGAACCAAAAGGAAAAACAAGCAAAGCAAAATATTTTTGGGTTTTTTCGAATGGTTCAAACAAAGCAAAAAGGGAAAAACAAAACAAGGCAAAAAGAAGAAGCAAATCAAAGAGAAACAACAGAAATATTTTTGGTCTTTTTGTGTTTTAGAAAGCAAAAGCAAAGAAGAACTAAAACTAAAAAGAGAACGAAAACATGAATATACAAAGTACCGACGCCACATGATATGGAGATGAGTGCGGTGTCGGCGTACCTCCCCCCAAGCTTAGGCTTTTGGCCTAAGTGGGTATCAATCCCAAGCTGGCCAGGATGAAGTGTCACCGTGGTACGATGAAGAGGTTCCCTCGTCCTGGTGCGAGCTCGAGTACCTCCCTCCGTAATGTGCGGTGTAATCATAGGAGGGCACATCCTCCTGGTGCTGCTCGTGGAAACCCAGCAAGCGAAGCTGCTCGTCCACCTCCTCCTTGGAGCGCGACCACGGTCTCCTATGAACACTAAACAAAGAAGGTTGTTGCAAAAGGATCTCCCTTTCATCCCCGTCAGTGAAAAGCATCCTATATACTAGACTGTCCAAATCAGAAGTAGCAGTGACAAGGTGATGAGTTTTTATAGCAACAAGGTCCAGCCTCTGTGGTGCCAGTATAGCATCATTGGGATCCACTAAAAGACCTAATGCATTGATTATACGCGAGGCAATGATGCCCCCATAGATAGGCCCCCTAGCAGCTAGGCGGTGAGCAATAAGCGAGCCAAGATTGTACCGACTATCATTGTTAAGCGCAGCAGCAAGGAATGCTAAATGATAGTTGGAGATATTACTTGTATTCTCCCTACCAAGTACGCTAGTAGCAAGATAATATGCAAAGTATCTAAGAGTAGGGAGTTGGATATTTCTTATCTTTCCGTGCTGCGCCACGCGGTCATCGTCATTGGTTACCCCTCGGTAAAGCTCCAACAAATCAGCGGGTCGCCCTTGAATTTTCTTCACGGTCCCTGTCATGCGTACACCTACAATACTGCAAAATCTCTCCAAAGGCATGGTGAAGGGCAAATTATAAATTTTGAAAGAGACAGTCGACTGATAGGATGTGTTAGTAAACGTGAAGCTCTCAACGAAGGTTTTAGTGAGCATAGCATATTGCTCACTCTCATCTTGCATATATGAGGTCAAACCAACCCTCTGAATCAGTAGCAAGAAATCATCAAGAATACCTGCAGCTTGTAAGAAAGTAAAACAAGGAAAAGTGGATGGGCGAGCATCCCCATCATCCCTTTCATTACCAATACGAGTTGCAATGAGATCTTCGTTGTATGATGGCCTAAACTGAGAGGCTGATCTTGAGGGCCTTGACCTCCTAGGTGCATCACTCTCAAATATCTCTCCAAAAGTATGGTTGTTCATGCTTGGTATTCCGAAATTTAAACACATATTAAACAAGTGATTGCAAAGTGAATATAATGAAGGATTCTACTCATAGGGACTTGTAAGACCCTAAACATGCATTAAAACTATATCTCTAAGCATCAAACAAGCTTACAAGCTCTCATAACCAGTCACCTATAGCAGCAAAATACTCAATAAATAATCCACTAAACACAAATCTACTTGGACAAGGGGAGGAGTCACAAACCAGGGAACAAATGCTCCAAATTTTAGCAAGAAAGATGGGCTGAGCAAGGAGATCGAAAAAATCGAGAGCAAGCACAGTAAGAACGCGATTTTGAGCAATGAACTGGAGCTTACTCGGGAGAGAGAACAAAGTGGCAGGTGAGAGAGTTAGTGGGGGCAGGGGTGGCCCACACTAGGGCATGGCGCCACCCAGGGCAGGCCGCGCCACCAGGTGGTGTGCCTGCCTGGTGGGTTCCCCTGGTACCTCCCAGGTACTCCTATGCCCCTTTTTTCATGCAAAAATTTAATATGAATTTTCTGAAATTTTTGAGACACTTTATTTTTGGGCATTTTCAGGCATAGAAGAATAATTTTCTGACAGACAATTTTTTTTTGGAAATGATGCAAGGACAAAACAAGGCTAGAACTACGGAAGTTCTAAGACAATCTAACATGCAAGCAACTAACAACAAAAAGAAAGCAAAAACTAAAATGGATAGTACTAGAAGTAAACAGAGATAATCATAGTGAAAACATTGTTTTGTTCAATGAAATCCATTTGTTAACAAGGTTGATCAAGTCTTGCTACCAAAACAATTCCATATGAGACAAAACTTTGTATTCCGCTAATGATTATGTTACCTCAACCTTGATAGCAATGGTCCCAATCATAATAGTTTCAAATTTTTCTCTTGGTATGGGCTAATATATTTCTCCAACTTTAATGCCCTCAACATGTTCAATTGAATTCAAACCATAAGTCCTTTCAATCTTCTTGGGGAAATAGACAGTATGTTCCTTGTCATTCACATTGAAAGTTACCTTTCCTTGGTTACAATTGATAACAACTCCTGCAGTATTAAGAAAAGGTCTCCCAAGAATAATGGATATATTACCATCTTTAGGCATTTCAAGCACAACAAAATCAGTTAATATCAAGCAATTATGAGCCACTTGAACAGGTACATCCTCACATATACCCACGGGAATAGTTGTAGATTTATCAGCCATTTGCAAAGATATATCAGTTGGTATTAATTTTTCTAGTGGAAGCCTCTTATAGAGAGAGAAAGGCATAACACTAACTCCAGCTCCCAAATCACACAAAGCAGTTCTAACATAACTATTCTTAATAGAGCAAGGGATAGTTGGAATCCCTGGGTCTCCAAGTTTCTTAGGAACCTTACCATTAAAGGAATAATTAGCAAGCAAAGTACAAATTTCTTCATTAGGGATCTTCCTTTTATTCGAGACAATCTCCTTCATATACTTTGAGTAAGGAGGCAATTTAATAGCATCAGTCAAAGGAATTTGCAAGAATAAAGGTTTCAGCCACTCACAAAACTTATTATAGTGTTCATCTTCCTTTGACATGTGTTTCTTATCAGGGAAAGGCATAGGTTTTTGGACCCAAGGTTCTCTTTCACTACCATGTTTCTTAGCAATAAAATCTTCTTTGGTGCATTTAGTATTCTTAGTGTGGTTTTCAGGTTCTTCCTCAACTTTCTCTTCATTGGGAACTTCATTTTCTTCATTACCACTTTCAGTATCAGCATTAGAGATAGATATACTATTAGGATCTATAGCAGGTTCGGAGGGTTCTATAGCAGTTTTATGTTTCTTTTTCCTTTTCTTACGAGTAGAGCCACTATTTTCAGCTTGTTGAGAATCCTGCTCAATTATTTTGGGATGCCCCTCAGGATATAGAGGATCCTGGGTAGCAGCTCCACTTCTAGTTCTAATTTCATAAGCATGTTTTTCTTTGGAAGCATTAACTACCAAGTCGTTTTGCACTTTAACGAGTTGATCTATTTGAGTTTTAACCATTTGAAAGTGTTTAACAATCATTTTAACATCATTAGAGGTTCTTAGCACAATATCTTTCAACTCAACAATAGCTCTAGTGTTTTCCATTAGATGATTTTGCACCCTTTTATTAAAATTATCTTGCTTAACAATAAAGATATCGAATTCTTCTAAGCATTGATCGGGAGGTTTAGAGTAAGGGATATCACCTTCATCAAAGCGTTGGAGAGAGTGTACCTCAATAGTGGGTGAGTAAGGAATAGGCTTACATAATTATTCTATAGGAGGTAAATTCTTGACATCTGCAGCTTTAATTCCCTTCTCCTTAAGACATTTCTTAGCTTCCTTCATCACTTCATCATTCAATTCAATAACTCCCCTCTTCTTTGATGTTGGAATATGCACCGGAATAGAAGGTTCAGGTACAATTACTTCAGGTATAGCTTGTTTAGGAGGAGTCTAATCTCCATAGTTCTTACTTATTTTAGCCATTAATTCCTCAGCTTCCTTGGGAGTCCTATTCCTGAAAACACAATCAGCACAACTATCTAGGTATGTCCTAGATTCCTCGGTTAGTCCATTATAAAATATATCAAGAAGCTCATTCTTAGGTAATGGACTTCTAGCTTGTGCATGAATCAAAGCACAAAACCTTGCCCAAGATTCGGGCAATACCTCTTTTTCTCTCTGTTTAAAATCAAAAAGTTCCTGCAAAATAGCATGTCTAACACTAGGAGGAAAATATTTCTGCAGGAAAGTACTAATCAAGCACTCAGGGCTATCAATAGATCCAGGAGGTAAATTACTAAACCAAGTTTTAGCTTCTCCTTTCAGTGAAAAGGGGAAAATCTTGGCAACAAAGTAAGTACGCATCTTAATATCATCAGAAAACAAGCCACGCATGGTATAAAGTTCATTCATATGTGCTATCGCACTTTCATTCTTAGTCCCACGAAAAGGTTCTTTCTCAACAATAGCTATGTAAGATAGATCGAGAGAGAAATCATAATCTTTATCTGTAATGTTTATGGGAGAAGCAGCAAACTTAGCAATAGGAGACAATTTGGGTCTAATAGTACGCCTCTCAAGGAGACTCTTAGCAGCGCTCCTATCATGGGTGTTTTACATTATTTAATAAATTCATCGGTCATCTCAACATAACCATCTTCAATATCATAACTCTCACTAGACTCAGGTGAACTAACAGTTGTGGCAGTGTCTTCATTAGGAGTTTCGGTATTTCCAGCTATAGTTCTAGCAATCGTAGCATCTAGGAAAGGACCTAATGAACCACTCTTATCAAGCACAGTAGAAGCAGCATCATAAGCATCAAAAGTTTCAGATTCAGTGGTAGTAGTAGTGTAACGAGCTTACTTATAACAGATGGTGAATCAAGAGCAGCAGAGGTGTTCAGAACCGTACCTCTTCTTGTAGTTGATGGTAAAATAGGAAACTTGCCATCACGAGACTTACCCATGATGGATGGATAGCAGCGAACAATAGAGAATCCAAGTGAACTTGATAAATAAATCTATGCTCCCCGGCAACGGCGCCAGAAAATAGTCTTGATGATCCACAAGTATAGGGGGTGTATCGCAGTATTTTCAAGGGAAGTTAAACCCAATTTATTGATTCAACACAAGGGGAGCCAAAGAATATTTATAAGCCTTAACAACTGAGTTGTCAATTCAGTTGCACCTAGAAACAATCTTGCTCACAGCAGTTTATCAGTAGCAACAGTTTTGTAGTAAGAATAGCAAAGTAGCAACAGTAGTAAAGTAAAGACAAAGTAACAATAGCAGTAAACAGTGGGATTCGAGTGCGGTAGGCATAGGGATGGATGGACGAGCGTTGCATGCACAAGACAATTCACATAGCAATCATAACATAGGGCAATTGGAGGTAAATAAGATAAAGCATCCAAGTACTAGATAATCCTAGGCATGTGTTCCATATATAGTCATACGTGCTTGCAATGAGAACTTGCACAACATCTTTTGTCCTGCTAGCCCGTTTGCAGCGGGGCCTCAAGGGAACTACTGGCAATTAAGGTGCTCCTTTTAATAGAGCACCGGAGCAAAGCATTAACACTCTGTGAACACATGTGATCCTCACATCGAAGCCATTCCCTCCGGTTATCCCGATTTATGTCACTTCGGGGCCATTGGTTCCGGACAACAACGTGTGTATACAACTTGTAGATAAGACCAAAAACAATACTATCATAATGAATCAATAACATGTTCAGATCTGAAATCATGGCACTCGGGCCCTAGTGACAAGCATTAAGCATAACAAGTTGCAACAAAGTCATAAAGCACTAATATAAGATACGAGGCACCATGCCATAACAATCTGATGCCATTACATGAACGATCTCATCCAATCCCTACCATCCCCATAGCCTACAATGGGGGATTACTCACTCATTGATGGGGAAAACATGGATGGTCGATGGAGAAGCGATGGTGATGATGATGGCGATGATCTCCTCCAATTCTCTGTCCCGGCAGAGTGCCAGAACGGAGTTTCTGGTGAAGTTTCATGGAATCTGATGGTGGTGGCAGAGCGGAACTCCTTCTGGAAAAACGTCGAACCCCTGGAGTTTTTAGGTCAGAAGGCTTCTTATAGGCGAAGAGGGAGACCGAGGGGGTGCCTGGGGGCCCACACCACCCCCTGGCGTGGCCTGGCCTGGCCCGCACCACCAGGTGGTGTGGCCACCCCCTGGCTCTTCTCCGTCTCGTATTCTGGCTCCTGGAGTCTTCGAGTGAAATAGGATTTTTGGCATATTTTCCGGGATTTTTCCTGATAGTTGATTTTCTACACAGAAAGTAGACACCAAGGCAATTCTGCTGAAAACAGCGTCAGTTCGCGTTAGTTGCATCCAAATCACACAAGTTTAGAGGAGAAACAATAGCAAAAGTGTTCAGGAAAGTAGATACGATTTGGACGTATTAGATGTCTCATAGAAAAAATATGATCTAGTAATCAAATATTAGATCTAGAAAGCTAGGGTGTCGATATTTAAATTTTACTAATCTACTCCCTCCGTCCTAAAAAGTATGTCCCAAGTTTGTTTGAATTTGGATTTATCTATATACTAAATAGTGTCTAGAATCGTATTTCGCTGAAACAAGCTTGAACAACTAATTTAGACTATAATCGTCTTTCCTTTATCGTGGACTCGATCTCAGTACGAAGGTTTCCATAGTATGGACGATGAATCAATGATTCTGCAAGGAAATCTTTGCTATCAAGTAAGAGTGGTAAGTTCACAATTGAGTAGTAGCAGGGATGATCTCGAATCCTTATCCATGGGGATGTTTTGTTAAGTTGCTATAGAGAATCCTTACCTCGGAAAGAGGACGGCACCATCGGTTCCTTCTGCTGCAAATTTTCCGCAATCTGCGGAAGAGTTGTTTGTCTTCTGGGATGGGAAGAAGAGGAAGCAGAGGAAGGCTAATTAGATACAATAACGGAGAACCGTGTCTCCCGTCCTCCATAATAACTGTTGTAATGCCCGATTTTATTAAGATTTTTCCAGGGCAGTGCAAATCTTTTTATTAAGAGAAGGGCCGTGCAATAGTAAACATGTGGCCAGAACAATGATTCCTGGAAATCAATGTAGCAACAACAGAAAATCATTGTCGTTTACGGCCCTAGAATTTATTATAGGTATACCATATAAATAGTACTCCTAACTATCTTCGAGTTATTATATTATAATATATAAAACCCAGAGGCTAATTTTTACATTTCCAGCTAATTCTTGTTCCATTAATTTTACCCGGATTACTTGTCATGCTCTGATTGGAATTTCAGGATGCAACATACAATTTTATTTAGGGCTGAAAGTTAACACATCCATCCGTTGTGTACTATAAGTCGTAAACCATACTATTTACAATGCAACATACAATTCACGATGCAACATGCCTTGTACGGTAAGTTCATATACATGTTATCTTAGACCTTTGTGCACAGCAGATTACGTAGCATTTCGGAGGCAGTTCATATACATTTCAGGGGCAGTGCATCTTTGTGTGCATGGCATTATAATGACAGTACCACGATGCACTCAACGAGCAGTGCATGATAGATATTCGAGTTGTGCATCTCGGTGTGCATAGCAGGTGGGATTGCATTGTATGGCTAGTATACTGCCATTTTATATCTTTCACCGAGCAGTGCATAGTAGGTGAGAAACGATAAGGTCCTCATTATTGAACCAAGACCCCACATGTCAGAACTCTACTTGGGTACGGATAACTTTCGGCAGTGCATCCTATGTGCACGGGCAGTGCACATCGCTGTACATAGCAGGTCCGGTGCATTGCACGGTCATTGCACTGCCATAGAATCTTGTCTTGCACCGTGCATACAACACCTTATGAAGCATTTAGAGAGTAGTTTATATGTACTTCATGGACAGTGCATACCTATTTTTAATCATGAAGCACTCCGTAGGCAGTGCATACTTTGTTTACCAGCTGTGCACACAAGTGTGCATAGCATGTGGGGTGCATTGTATGATATGCATGTTATCTTAGAACTTTGCGCGTAACAGTTTACGTAGCATTTCGTAGGTAGTTCATCTATAGTTCACGGGCAATGAATCTCGTTGAGCATGGCATTATAATGATAGTATCACGAAGCACTTAACGAGCAGTGCATCTCAGTGTATATAGCAGGTAGGATTGCATTGCACGGCTAGTACACTTCCATTTCATATTATCTTTCACCGAGCAGTGCATAGTAGGTGAAAAACGAAAGGGTCCTCATTATTGAACCAAGACCCCACATGTCAGAAGTCTACATCGATACAAATAACATTTTGCAGTGCATACTATGTACCTCGTTGTGCATAGCAGGTGGGGTGCATTGCACGCTCATTGAACTGCCATAGAATCTTATCTCGCACCGTGTGTACAGCACCTTATGAAGCATTTAGAAGGTAGTTCATATGTACTTCAATGGCAGTGCATACCAACCGCATTATAGTAGTGGTATCCTGAAGCGCTCCGTAGGAAGTGCATACTTTGTTTACCTGCAGTGCATACAAGTGTGCGTAGCATGCGGGGTGCATTGTATGGTAAGTGCACGGCCATCGCATGTTATCTTGGACCTTTGCGCACATTAGTTTACAAAGCATTTCTAAGGCAGTTCATCTATAGCTTTAGGACAGTGCATCTCGTGTGCATGGCATTATAATGACATTATGATGAAGCACCCAACGAGCACTGCATAATTGATATTCAAGCTGTGCATCTCGATGTGCATAGCAGGTGTGATTGCATTGCATGGCTAGTACACTGCCATTTTATATTATCTTTCACCGGGCAGTGCACAGTAGGTGAGAAACGAAAAGGTCCTCATTATTGAACCAAGACCCCACATGACAGAACTCTACTTGGGTACGGATAACTTTCGGTAGTGCATACTATGTACACGGGAAGTGCACCTCGCTGTGCATAGCAGATGGGGTGCATTGCAAGGTCAGTGGACTGCCAAAGATTGTTATCTTGCACCATGCGTACAACACATTATGAAGCATTTAGAAGGCAGTTCATATTTTTTTATGGTCAGTGCAGTATGAAGCAGTTGTAAGGGACTTCATATATAGTTCACGGGCACTACATCTCGTTGCGCATGGCAT
The DNA here is from genome assembly GCA_910589775.1 of Avena eriantha. Lineage (NCBI taxonomy): Eukaryota > Viridiplantae > Streptophyta > Magnoliopsida > Poales > Poaceae > Avena > Avena eriantha. The sequence continues at coordinate 381,115,322 of OU342746.1, forward strand.
TATAAAAGCAGTATCACAAAGCACTCACGGTCAGTGCATCTGTTGTATACGAGCAGTGCATCTCGGTGCACATTGTTGGTTGTATATGAGCAGTGCAAAACGGATAAACAAAGCCACGAAACCCAGTACAAATGTACTGCCTCTCCCTGGAGAAGAACTGCTACGACCGTAGACCCCGCATATATGTCGCTATCAATATTGAAGTGTTCTTCTTGGAAAAGGAGTAATGCATTTTCGTACTGAATTATGACCCACCTGTCAAACAACTTGTTTTCTGGAGATAAGACCTTTCCATGTGTCATTGGTATTTAAAGAAGGAAGGGAAGGTAGGAAACGTATCTTCTTCAAACTATTATAACCAGCTAATGCTGGAACAACCCATAACTTTCTATACCGATTTAGGACAGCAGCCGCCACCGCCCGCATGTCGATCTAGGTAAAATTTGAACTACGCTTCAAAACAAGCAGTAAGATATTGCCATCTCAGCAAGGCAAGGCAATGGAGAGAGACGTCGTCATCACTGGCGCCGCAAATCAGGTAACTAGATATCGAACCTGCTCAAACGATTTAAATTCTAGGGATATATGTGATGAGGTGATTTGTCTTGTACTTCGTGTCTAAAGATTTTAGTTCAAGATGGTAGACATGGTCGGCAGCTACATTGTAGCGACAATGCAACAATTTGATTATTTTTTTATTTTATTGGCGAATAACGTAGCTGATTTTTATCATGAGATTCAACGGAGATATAACTTCCAAGGTTTAAAGCACGGAGCATAGTTACTATAGACATAGGAACCGTTTAATAGCCATAATAGTAGTACAATTGATATAGTGGAAATAGTTATATACGAAGCTATATGTCCATTTGCTACGCATGTAATTGAGCAGCAGATTGCACTATGTGTAATCACAAAAACTTTTTCACAGTGGATCACATCAATTGTAGGCGACACCAATTCGTTCATTTTCTATCAAAGTAACGTATTACTTTGTGTACTTAATAGGAAGAGATTATACAATACAATGAGAAGTTCAGTCTATGTACAATAAAACTATGCTCTAAAAATAATTCAGCTATTCCTAACAAATACTATTTATTATTATGTATATAATCACTAAGGTTGTTGGTGGTTCTTGCAGAAAAGGTATAAGGAGAAAATAATACCACAGTAAATTTCAAAATATATTGGCATACATATTTCAACTGATTGTTTTTGCATCAAAGCGTACTTATATCAGTTATATAGAAGATACATTATAACTATTGATGTGACAGATACGCAAGCAGAGTGCTGCTTTTTTCTCTATGTGTTATTTTTTCACTAAATGTAGAGAATGTGATATATGTTGCATTACACCAAATCGCAAAATTTTCTACAGGGACCTAGGATATCTCATTTGAATGATCGTACATTTGCTGAAATAGAGATGATGAAAGGTGCAAAATTCCAAGATCCGGGTGTAGCAGAACATGTTGCACGTGAATTCAGGATCGTATGTATACTTTTAAGAATAATATCCCATTTTTTTATTTCAATGCTTTAAATATCAAAAGATTGACCGTGAATAATTATGTTGCTACTATATTTATTCATTATATCATGGCAGAGACGTCTTAGAGCACTACATGATAAGTGGGATAAAGAGCGTGAGCAGAAACTGAAAGCTCTCGCGGCATCAACACAAACTGTATGGAGATGTAACGCAGCATGCGCAAACTTGAAGCCAGAGCTAGAAAAAATTAACATCACAATGTCTGCTCCACAAATAATTTCCAAAAACCCTAATGGTAGAACAACGCTACAATGCCAAAATCAATCAGGTGGATCAGTGAAAGGCAACAGTGCAGTCAAGACTCATTGTAAATTGAAAGATGCAAAGGGTAATAAGAATAGTTTGGTGAGTTTGCTCTTGCAATTAGTAAAAAATGAAAAAATCAAAATAATGTTGCATGAGTACTGCTAATCATCATGTTATTGTATTTTTGTTTTGTCAGGTGCAAGTTGATGTGATGGTTTCAATGCAACAAAATAGTGGTACTACTGCAGCATCTTCTGCACACATACAAGGACATCAAAGGACACAGATGTAGTAACCAACATTCAGTTCAGGTACAACAAGAAAAAATTAGATACAGTGCAAGCAGCTCCTGCAAGCCAGAGAATCCTGATGAATGCTTTAACACGGAATGGTCAGACACACGCAAAAATCGACCTATTCCTGAGCAACCTGTGCCCGAGTGCGATGACACTATTCCTGAAAAGGAGATTAATCTAGGAGAACCTATGGAAGAAGAGTTAGAGGTGGATAGAATGTTTAAGAATGAGTACCCAGCTGTGGATGAAATTGGTGATGCCACGACACGGGAAGAAGGAATGGAATTTCAGTCAAGGGAAGATGCTTTCCAATTCTTTGCACTGTATGCAAGGAAAATAGGTTTTCCATAAGAAAGTACACCAGCCTTAACTCCAAGAAAACAAGAGAAATGATTAAACAGGCATTTGTTTGCACAAAACAAGGTCAGACTCACATAACTGAGAAAGTTGTAAAGGAAAGGAAAACAAGTTCTACTATCAGGTGCTCTTGCCCTGTATCCATTGTGGTAAAGAAAACAGAAAAAAGTTGGATGTACAAGACAGTAAAACTAGACCACAATCACCCTTTGCACCCAACAGATTGGCTCATCAGGTTTTCAAAATGCCACAAGTCAATGACACAGCTAGACAAGGAATTTATACGTATACTACACCTTGGAAAGATTCCACTGAGGAGAGGGATGCAAATATATAGAGGAATGAAACTTTTAAACAGAGGAGTTGGTTTTGACGGCAAAGACGTGGCAAACCTTAAGTATGCTAACAAGAAAGACAGCAGAAATAAAGATATAGAGGAATGCTTGAAGAGGTTTACCCGTCTTCAATCAAAGGTTCCTAGATTCTCATATAAATTCGACACTGACCACACAAACGCCGTTCGTAGCATCTTCTTGACAGAAACAATGTGCAGGATGAACTACAAACTATATGGTGAATACGTGCCATTCGACACAATGTTCCAGACTAACGTATACAACATGCCTTTTGCACCAATCATTGGCATGAACAACCATGAGATAACAGTTTTATTTGGGATCGATCTCCTGTAGGACGAGTCAGCTGAAACGTTCAAGTGGCTGTTCAAAACTTTTGTCTTGGAAATGGGTGGCAAAGAACCAAAGTACATAATCACTGACCAGTGCAGAGCAATGAAGAAAGCAATTGATGAACTAGATATACTGTTTGACACAATCCACAGGTTCTACCTCTAGCACATAATAAAAAATATACTAGAAAAGCTTGCGAGCATTTTAGCATGAAAAGAAGGCCTGTCAGAAGAACTTAGACATGTAATAAAGAACTCATTGACTGTAGAAGAGTTAGAAAAATGCTGAAGGCAAGTATTGGAAAAATACATAATTGCAAACAACAAGCATCTGCTGGATTTATGGGATATCAGAGATGACTGGGTGCCAGCCTACTTCATGGACTGTTTCTATCGTTTTTCGTCGTCAACTACAAGAAGCGAGAGCACCAACTCCATGTGGAAATACTATGTCGACCACACAGACACAATACTGAAATTCCTAGATTCATATGAGGCAATTCAGGAGAAAAGCTTGAGTGCGCTCGACAGGAAAAGGAACAAGACTTTAGAGAAGATAGCACCACCGTGGAGCAGATATGGACTTGAGACAGATGCAATAAACATTTACACTACGGACATATTTCTCAAGTTTCAGAAGCAACTAGCAGATAACACAGCTTTCAAAATAACAAGGAAAGAAACAACTGATAGAGGAATAAAATACGAACGGACCAAAAGAGGTCATGTCGGACATCCAGATTCCAACATAGATGTTTTTATAGTTGACGTGGATAATGAGAATAAGATGTTCTCATGCAACTGCAAGAAAAATGTCAAGGGATGGAATCTAGTGCTGTCATGTCCTCGGGGTTGTGGTACGTCTTGGTTTAGTACATACGATGCTAGATAGTTTTGTGAACGCTAGATGAAAAAGATGCAACCCACATCAGCCATCCAACTATATTTTTCGTCTTCCTTACGGAAACAAGAGCAACGCAGCAGGACCAATACGTTATATGATTGAGTTGACTCGTTTTGCTAAGATTTGCTCAAAATCATGCAGTACAGACAAATCATACCAAGTTCTGGTAGAGTGCATCGATGACACAGAGAAGAAAGTGAATGCTTCAATAGACCAAGATGAGCAAAGCTACATAGACGGCATGGCAGATGGCACCGATAACTTACATGAAACAATTCGTACTGCGTTGAGAGATCCCCCCATCATCAAAACAAAGGGTAGGAAAAAAAGACAGAGACTAAAACCAGGGTTAGAGAAGACGAAAAGAAAATGCGGTACCTGCGGTAAGAGAGGTCACACAAAACCTAAATGTGAATTGTGGCTTAAGGTGAGAGAGGTATATATATATACACATGAATAATTTTTCTTATATTGTACAAATTATCGTACCTAACGACAAAGTATATGTATGTAGTTTTTACTATTATAGATTGAGATTATTTAACTGTATATTAAATTTTATTTGCAGGCCAGAATGATCCAGAAGAAGCGTAAGATAAGATCAAAAATTACAACAGAGAAAAGTCCAACTTCAAGAAGTGATTACGAGACGACTGATGCTACTGGTGTAAGTTTTTTTCTAAAAAAATAATATTCGATACATTAAGTCAAACTAATATTTTAACCAATAATCTACAAGACGACCTTACACCACCCAAGAGAAGATTTTTTTAAAAAATAAAAGCCAGCAAAGTAAAGCAAAACGTGGATGCAGTTATGTTGACAACACTAGTACAGATGAAGTAAGCTAATTGTACACAATAATACCTATTACAGCATAACTTAAACCTGATTGTAACCACGCAAGACTAACATTTTATCTCATTTTTCTAAAGAAAAACTTGACACCACAGAAAAGAAGAAGAGTATGGAAAGAGAAGGATCAACAAAGTCCATCATCAACATCAAGTGATAACAATTCTATCGATTCAGCTAGAGTAAGTATTATGTGAAATTTATAGCTGATGACTTTGAAAATAGGAAAATTATTGGACATGATATTTGTTAAGTCGTGAAAATAAAACGCTTGATCCATGTGATGCAAATGATATCAAAACCATAGAAGCAGACGAGAAGTTCAGTAGGAACAGCACAAAAATAACGAGAAGAAAGCAATTGTACACGAGGGATTGATGGACAAAAGTCTAACATCAGAAAAGAAAAATCTCATCCATATCCCACGCGGAATGTTGTGAATATGTATGAAATCCCTCACACAGATGCTAACCTCAGTGGAAATGATGGAAATGTTTCTCCAAGTTCTGGACATATAGAAAGAAGCTGCAGAACGGCAGAAGCAACAAACAATCCAAAGAGGAAGTGTAGTACAAAAACCAAATAAAAAGAACAGTGATTACAAGGAGCGGTTCAGTGTAGACATCTGTGTCAAGCCACGAAAGCCCTCAAGCATCAGTTGAGAGGAATGTACAAACACGAAGCAGTCCTGTGAATTCAGTATAGTTCAATGTACATAAAATAAATAGTAGCAAAATTCCGGTGATAAGAATCGTCAGAACAAGACAAAGCACCGTTCAAGATGAAGATCCCGACAGTGATTGGTCCAGAAGCAATAATCAAAAGGAAGGCACAAGCTGTTTCAAAATCCCCAGAAAAGGACATGGCCGTCTACAATGGTATTTGACTGGAAAAGTTCAAGAGCCAAGGCAAGTTTTATATGTCATAATATTTAAAACATTACAATTATGATTGCCCAAAAAGTTTGCTCTACATACATGTTATAAAAAATGATTGGTCACAATTTTTCTTTATTTTATGCAAGAGAAGTTGCAGGAACAGGTCATGATACAAATATTATTTTGTAGCAGACAGAATCAAAATTACAAATTTACTCATAATAAATGTAAGAAATTATAGAGCAGATTTTTTATTCTTATCAAGTTATCATAAAGTTATAGAGGAAAGTTTTTTGTATTATGGCATTACTTGTTATTTACTGGTATAAGAAGGATACGTTGACTGCAACCATACATTGCATTCCATCGATTTTGTTAATAAGATAAATGCATTAGACACAATAGCCATGACACTCCTAGAAAAATCTACTGTAGTTCGAAAGAATAGTTTTGTACTGGATATTCAATGGAACAATGCTTTAAAAAAAGAATTGTACTATATATATCATACAAACTTAACAACAAGAAATGTTTTATTTAACAAACAAAGTAGAACATTTATATATTATCCTTACAGACTATAAGATATAACACTCGTACATCTATGCAATCACAATCTAATAGATGAAATAGGGAATTAAAAAACGAAGGAACCAAGGCAGTACATCACTAACATCACTAGTAGTCCATGAACTGCATTAAAATACATCCGGATCAAACAAAATAAAGCAGTGCATAATCCTTTAGAGAAGCAGTGCTATGCTTCAAACAACAATAGGCCTGTGAATTGTATTAGTGGGCCTTTCTTGTATGAAAGCAGCAGTTTTATGGTTGCGAAGTTTTGAGGTCTCGTATGGAAAATTTCATAGTGGACCTTTTTTTATAATTACTAGTATGATTTGCATGATCAGTCTGTTATAAGGATACCAGGATTCGTGGATGCAAAAAGGCGTAAGTTGAAACAAGAACATAGCAGTTGATCATTAACACCAACGAAACTCAAAAAAACCAAGGTGCCTCTCGAGCATTGAATTGTTTATTCTTTTTCTATTCCATCATATACTTGTTCTTAATAGATTCAACATTGTTGCCTACAGCGAGAAAACACAGATTCAAGGCGTGGTACCAGACATCTTCTTCCCAGACATGATGGACGACAGGCTTCAGACCACAGAGACTCATAACATTCATGTTCACAAAATGACGGTTCTTACTGTGGAGTACACCAACGAGGAATCAACGGTCGACAGAATCCTCTCCATGTACGAGGCTTGGCTTGAAGAGGTTTGTACTGATCCAACTTACCGTCTGATTTTATTAAAATGATTGTCATATGAATTATGCATGACAAAAACATAAATGAATTCAAGGTTGTTTGATTTGTATATAACAGTTTCCCATATTAATTTGAACTAGTTTTTCCTAACCAGTCCTTTTCACTAGTTTAAATATGATTCAAACATCAACCGATACATATTTTATCAGAATCCCTTGATTTTCCTATGGTAGAAACAAACATACTGTGTGTCATATGAATCTCTACAGGATTAGAGTGGACATAGAAAATGCATTCCTACATTATCCATACCCCTACGTCTTTCATGTCCTAAGATTCAATAATGCAAGTTCTAAAATGTATCCTTCTCGTGTTCATTTCACCAGACTCTGGTACTAATAATCACATTTTATTTGACAGCAGGATAAGAGCAGGTACGTTGGACTATACATTGAATATATTGCTCAAGGAAGTGAAAAAACCATCGCCGTCATACAACTCGCCATGAGGGAGCACGTCCTAGTGTATCATTACGCTAGGGGCACGAAAAAATGCTAGGGACTCCGTGATTTTTTCAAGGAAAAACAGATCACCTTCATTAGCATCGACAAGAGGATTGATTCAAATATGTTGATGAAAGAAAAGTTTTTCATCCCTAAAGAGTACCATGTAGACATACATGGAATATTCAATACATTCCAAGGTGATAATCACAGGTATGGCATGGCTGATGACTTCTGGAGGATGGACCGCTGAAGTCAGAATTCTGATGGAAAGGGCACTGCTTGGAGGCGAAATTCGCGAAGATCAGAAAATCCCGGAAAATATATGGAAAATCCTATTTTTCCAAAAGACTAAGGAAGCCAGAACGTGGAGCGGAGACGAGCCACAGGGGGCCCACACCACCCCCTGGCGCGGGCCACCCTAGGCCGCGCCACCAGGTGGTGTGGCCACCCTGGCCCAACTCTGGCTCTGCTCTTTGGCATATATAATCCTCCCGAGACCCTAAGACTCGGGGAGCGTACACAGAAAGGTTCCGCCGCCTCTGCGGGGCGGAAACTATAGAGAGAGAAAGAGCTCTCCAGCATGCAGAAATCTATCGGGGAAATTCCTTCCTGGAGAGGGGAGATCGTCTCCATCAACACCATCATTGAGCTGGACTTCATCAGGATCATCATCACCATCACCTCCACCAGCACCATCATCACCACTCCATACCACTGTAACAATTGGGTTAAATCTTGCATAGTTCTTAGGGGAAACTTTCCCGGTATTGATTACTTTTTGTAGTTGATGCTATTGAGTGGAACCATTGAATTATTGTTCATGTTAAGATTGTTACTTATCATTATTTCATCTCTGATCTTGATCCATGTGATATCTTGTGAGTAGTTCGTTTAGTTCTTGAGGACATGGGAGAAGTCATGTTGTTAGTAGTAGAATTGTGTTGAGAAAGATTCAATGGTTTGATATTTAAGTTGTGGTGTTATTCTTCTAGTGGTGTCATGTGATACATGATACTTCACCTTTATGGGCGGGCATAGGGGAATGCATTGTGTATTTGGCTACTAATCGTAGGGGTTGCCGTAGTGACAGAAACCTGAACCCCCGTTAGAAAACCTTTGCACAAGGGAGTGTAGGATCTCAAAGTTTAACGTTGTGGTTAGATTTTATCTTAATTACTTTCTTGTAGTTGCGGATGCTTGCAAGGGGTATAATCACAAGTATGTATTAGTCCTAGGAAGGTCAGTACATTCGCACAGGTTCACCCACACAACACTTATCCAATCAAAGAAGATAAATCAACTATATAAAGCGAAAGCACTTGACAATATTCCCATGTGTCCTCGAGAACATTTGGTCATCTTTAGTAATATAACCAGCTTGTCCTTTGCTAAAGAAAGGATTGGACCACTTGCTGAATTTATTATTATTGTCTTTTATTTACTCGTACTTTATTTATCTGCATTATCAAAACCCCTAAAAATTCGTTTGCTAAGTATTTACAGAGAATTCCTGCTCCAAGCCACTCATCAACACATTTTGCTCCTTATTGGGTTCGACACTCTTACTTATCGAAAATACTGCGATACACCCCTATACTTGTGGGTCATCACTTTGTCGTGTGATCATGCTTTGTCGTGTGCTTTTCTATTCTTTTATTTTCTTCTCCATTTTCTCCTTTCAATTGTATTTCTTAATTTGCTTAAGTTACTTATATTTAATCTTTAAATTACTTTGATTTAATTAGGATGGATTATATTAGATAAATGTCTCTCTTGATCGCCGACCATCATCGTCTAATAAAGGATATTATAACCGGAACAAGAGGGAGCAATCTCACGATCTTTGCGTTTGTGGCCATCGGATCGTGTCATCTGCCTATTTCTGGTCGTTGGATTTTCTTCCCGTCCCGCCTGGGCCGAGTATCCCTTGGGGACGCTCCTCTACGTATCAAGTAGCCTTCCTCCGATTAATTGGGCCCCGAATGCAGCCCGTTAGTTCCGATAGATTTTATATATCTATATATATACCTGTCATCCCGATGTCCCGGAGCGCGGTTTGCTGTGGAACCCTGATTTGTGGGCCTCGGATCGTCTACCCCTAGACGTTCTTCTGATATGGGTAGTCCGGTGTAGCAATTTCTTGTTTTGTGTTTGTTTAGGTCATAGGATGATGTAAATCCATATTGGGTCACAAGGTGCGACACTATCCTACCCGGTTTCACCGGAACGGGGAGTTTCCCCCTTATACAAGTCTAGAATCTTCGCTTTTAGGTTACAGTGCATGCCTACGAAGGGGGACACATGCACCCAGGGACTAGGTTTTATATGTTTCAACATAACATCACACTTTCATGCATGTGCTAAGGCCACATGTAAGTTCTTGAGATATTCCGATGTCCTGGAGCGCGGTTTGCTGCGAAACCCTGATCTGCGGGTCTCGATCGTCTACCCCCTAGACATTATTCTGATAGAGGCAGCCCGGTGTAGCTCTCTTGTTTTGTATTTGTTTAGGTCGTAGGATGATGTAAAACCATGTTGGATCATAGAATCATGTAAAACCATGTTCTTATGATCTGGTCACTTTGCCGTGTGCATGCACACGGTAAAGGTGTCACGCATCAAAATCTGTAAGGAGGGGAGGGGCAGCTCCAGGGCCTTTGCTGTGCGTGTGTAGGCATATGCATACGGCAAATCCTGGTACACGGCAACATATAGGGCGCACGGCAATGGATGGTGCACGGCAAAGCATGACGGCGCATGGCAAAGCAGAAACACATGGCAAAGGTTCAAGCCAGACGGATATGAGTGGTACACGGCATAGGACTGGCGGCGCACGGCAAAGATTCGATCACGACTAAGGCCTACTGACGCCGTCCCCCGTCCTTCTCTCGTTATCCTACTTTACTTTGCCGCGTATTAGGAAAGACGCACGACAAAGGTCTTTGCCGTGTGGATACGTGAGAGCTCACGGAAAAGCTACTTTGCCATCGCCCATGTTGTCGTGCCATCTTTGCTGTGCGTCGGTGGATGGCAATGGCTTTGCCGAGCGTGTTTGATCATTTGTCATGTGTTCCTGGCAGGGCCGGTCCATAGATTTTTGGCGCCCTAAGGCAATATGAAATCAAAGGCCCCTTATTTAATGTGTTAGATATTTCCTAGGGTCAAGATGGGCAATGCCCCCCCCCTACTCAAAAAATAATAGAATTAGAAATATATTTAATATTTATGCTAAACTTTTAAAGAGTACTCAAAGTTTATCATGATTAGCATTCTTAGGTGTCTCAACAATGCATGCAACCTCGGCCAATTGTTCACACATAAAAGGCTTAAAAATATTAGTATTTTGTAAGAGAAATTACTATAATGCAATAGAAAATTAAATAATCTGTACATTCGATATATACATGATCTTTGAAATCTCGGTGAAGACATTCGAAACCACTTATTTCTATTGAGTGAGCGAATTATATATCATGATAGTTATTTTATTAATTTCTACTTGTGGACATATGCGTGTGCGGAAAATGAGTTGATGAGCATTGAATTTGTAAGATGGAATAGTTTCTCAACATATAAGATAGGGGCAAGTAGAATTGTTGGGAATCATAAGAGAGTTGGTTGCATAATAATATAGTTATGCGATTGATAAATATAGTCATAAACTTGTAAAGGAATGTGAGAACCGGTGTTATTCTCACATTTGGAGAGACCAACAAAATAATTTCATCAAGTAAAAAATATTCGATAATGTTAGAGTATATTTTTTTGAGAACTAGGAGTAACAGTAGTCCTGACAGGCTATAGCTTAAACCATCTATATTTTCTTTTTTTAGACAAGCATTGTTATTTTCAAGAATTATTGTACATTGCTGGACGTTAAAAGTATTAGACAAATATGGGTATATAGATAAGTCATGGACCGGGGCCCCTAGACCATGGGGCCCCAGGGCGAGCGCCCCTATGCCCTGCCCTATGGGCCGGCCCTGGTTCCTGGTACAAGGCAAAGCAGTGAAATCCTGTAGTGGTGTATAGGTTCGTAAAGGTTTGGAGTGAATTTGTACATTAAAAACGTCTAGATATATTCTTTTCACAAAGATAAGATGTCTTATATTTCTGAACGGAGGGAGTACTTTACAACTCTACTGGAGCAGGCAGAACTTGTTGTACTTTCACCCGTTTCTCCGGCAGCATGCATGTGAACCGAAGGCCGTGATGAAATAGCACCCAGCTGGATTTCTCCCCTGTTTCTTCTTGGACAATTTGACAAATGTCTTTGAAGAAGGTTGAGTGGATTACTTCAGTCATAATCAGAAGTTCAAAACTAGATCTAGGCAATCTAACACTGATTAATTTGCTAGTGTGATTTACGTCATTTATTTGTAGGGCTACAGGCTTTTGCTTAGCTTGCTACAGTTACTTTTGTCTATTATTGTAAAGAAGTTCTCAGTCAATCGGATCTGGGTATGTAAGACTTGTCTATTCTTGCTCGTCTTGTATGACTACGAGTATATGACACTTGCCACTGTGTGACAATTTCCAGTGTATGCAGTCTGAAGTAAGGCAGGAACCATTCATGTATGTAAGACGTTCATGCAGGCCTCGGCGGATGCTTGGATCACATCAACAACTGGTTAGATAAGAGACACCAATTTGATGTTAAGAAGGATGATTGACCCCGCTTTTTGACCCATTCCGGTTGATAAGACCATCAAGAAAAAAGGCTCAGGGTGAGTTAATTCTTGCTACCCAATGATAGAAGGTTAGTCAAAAGACATGGAGAGGTCCACCACGCGTGGTCGCGGCTATGAAAACAACGCTTCCTTTTGCTTAGGAGGAAGGAAGATTCAGTGACGAAGAGCAATCAGCTCCTGAGACACGGCAACCCTCGCGTGGGTAGTACATGCCTGTTGTTATATGTTGATCCAAATTCTACAAAGTAAAGACCAATTTCTGACAGAGCGGAGCGAGGCCCGTCGCCGGAGTAATGGGCCGATGTGGAGCAGAGTCTGAAGTTGGCCCACTCCGTGCCCAACAGGGACGCCTGTGGGGGGTGCGGCGGGCGACAGCCCCCGGGTTACGGATTGTCAAAGACCTAGGTTTCCACCGTTATATAAACCTCTTGTAAGCCGTCGGCTGGAATAAGTTGCATCTGTGAAATCCCGGCGTTGTGTAAACACTCCCCATTATAGTGAAGATTCGCTAGCTGGCGTCCGTGGGTTTTTCCCCTCTGTCTATGATAGTGAAGATTCGAGAAAGATGATGCTAAGAGCTGGTCTAACAAAGAGAAGCGGAAAGACCGTAAGGCTTTGTCTATGATTCAACTTCATCTGTCCAATAATATTTTGCAGGAAGTTTTGACAGAGAAATCTGTTGCTGCTCTTTGGGGAAAACTGGAATCGATCTTCATGTCAAAGGATCTAACCTGCAAGATGCATGTGAAGATGAAGTTGTTCTCGCATAGATTGCGGAAAGATGGATCGGTAATGAATCACTTATCTCTTTTCAGAAAGATTATTTCTGATTTGCAATTTATGGAAGTAAAATATAATGATGAGGATCTAGCTCTATTACTCTTATGCTCGCTGCCTAGTTCTTATCCACAACTTCGTGATACAATGTTGTTGAGGCGTGATAAAATAACCCTTGATGAAGTACAAGATACCCTCAAATAGAGGGAAAAGATGAAATATATGGTGCATGCAGATGGCACATCATCCAAGGCTGAAGCTCTGCAGGTTCGTGGCAGGACCGAGCTGAGATCTAGCAAAACAATGGCAACCGAGGTAAGAGCAAGGACGGCAGAAGTCGTTCAAAGTCCAAGGGAAAGGACAAGTTCTGCAGGTATTGTAAGAAATCTAATCATGTTATTGATGATTGTTGGAAGCTGCAGAATAAGGAGAAAAGGAACGGAACTTACCAACCGAAATATAAGGATCAAGGTAATGGTAAGGCTGCTATTGTTTCTGGTAATAGTTCTGACGGTGAATGTTTAGCCGTTTTTGCTGCTTGTGCATCTCGTGATGATGAATGGATACTTGATACTGCTTGTTCGTTTCATATTTGCTGTAACAAATATTGGTTCAGTTCATATGAGTCTGTTAGACTAGACATTTTGTACGTGTGGGGAATGCCAACCCATGCCATATTGTCGGAGTTGGATCTATTAAGATCAGGACACATGATGGCGTGATGCGTACGTTGAATGAGGTGAAGCACATACCAAGCATGGCCAGAAATCTGATCTCCCTGAGTACCATGGACGTTGATGGATACAAGTACGCCGGTGGGCGTAGATTGTTAAAGGTATTGAAAGGTTCTCTTATTCACATGATAGGTGATATGAATTCTGCTAAGTTATATGTTCTTAGAGGTAGCACTTTGCCTGGTATTACTGCTGCTGTTACTTCTAATAATTCTGATGATTGTGGTAAAACAAATCTGTGGCATATGCGTCTTGGGCATATGAGCGAACATGGCATGGCAGAGTTGGTTAAGAGAGAACTAATTGATAGTTGCAACTTGGTTAAGTTTGAGTTCTGTGACTACTGCATTTTTTGGTAAGCATAAAAGAGTTAAATTCAATGCTTCCGTTCATACCACCAAAGGCATTTTAGATTATGTGCATGCTGATGTATGGGGGCCTTCCCGTAAGACATCTATTGGTGGTGCTAATTACATGCTTACTATTATTGATGACTACTCAAGAAAAGTGTGGCCATATTTTTTGAAACATAAATCTGATGTTTTTTATGCTTTTAAGAAGTGGAAAGTTATGGTAGAAAAGCAAACTGAAAAGAAGGTAAAGGTACTACATATTGAAAATGGTATGGAATTCTGTTCTAATGAGTTTGAGGAGTTTTGCGGTAATGATGGTATGATTAGGCACTTGACCATCCCTTACACCCCTCAGCAGAATGGCATGGCTGAGCGCATGAACAGAACCATCATCTCCAGGGCTTGCTGTATGTTGTCCAATGCAGGTATGCATAGACGTTTCTGGGATGAAGCAGCCAACACAGCATGTTACCTCATCAACAGGTCACCTTCTATTCCACTTGAGAAGAAAACTCCCATTGAGGTATGGTAAGGTTCGCCTGCTGATTATTCACAGTTGAGAGTTTTTGGTTGCACTGCTTATGCTCATGTTGATAATGAAAAGTTAGCGCCTAGAGTTGTTAAGTGCATATTCCTTGGTTATGGTTCAGGAGTTAAGGCATATAAACTATGGAATTCTGAAACTAAAAACATTTTGTTGAGTAGGAACATTGTTTTCAATGAATCTGTTATGTATCATAACAGCTTGCCATCAGATCCCTCTCCTGTTGCTATTGGAGAGGAGGGAGTTCGTGTGCAGGTGGAGCACCTACAGAAAACTGTTGATAATAATGTTGTTGTTGATGACACTCATGAGGAAAATATTGATGATGATGTTGTTCAGCACTCACCTACTGTTTTGCAGCAGCCACATGAATCTATTGCTGCTAATAGGCCGAGGCGTAACATAGTTCCACCTCGTCGCTTAATTGAAGAGTTAAATGTTTCTCATTATGCTTTGAGTTGTGCTGAACAGGTATAGCATGATACCGAACATGCTACATACAATGAGGTTGTAGCATCCGTTGACCACGAGAAGTGGGTTTCTGCTATGCAAGAAGAGATGCAATCGCTTGCTAAGAATGGCACATGGGAAGTTGTGCGCTTGCCTAAACAGAAGAAGGCAGTCCGCTGTAAGTGGATATACAAGAGAAAGGAAGGTTTGTCTCCTAATGATCCTCCAAAGTCTAAGGCAAGGTTAGTAGCAAAAGGTTTCATCCAAATTCTAGGTATTGATTATAATGATGTTTTCTCTCCGGTTGTGAAGCATAGTTCTATCCGTGCATTCTTTGGTATTGTTGGTATGCATGATCTTGAGCTTGAGTAGCTAGATGTAAAGACTGATTTTCTGCATAGTAAACTGGAGGAGGAGATTTACATGGACCAACCTGAAGGGTTCATAGTTCCTGGAAAATAGGATTTGTGTGCAAATTGAAGAGGTCGCTTTATGGTTTGAAGCAATCTCCTAGACAGTGGTATAAAAGGTTTGATTCATTTATGATCTCACAAGGTTTTAAGAGGTCTCAGTTTGATAGCTGTGTTTATATAAAGTTTGTTAATGGATCACCTATTTACTTGCTGTTATATGTTGATGATATGTTAATTGTTGCCAAGAGCGTGAAATAAATCACTACTTTGAAGGCACACCTAAGTAGTGAATTTTAGATGAAAGATCTTGGTGCTGCTAAGAAAATCTTAGGTATGGAAATTAAACAGGATAGAAAATCTAGGTTGTTGTTTCTTAGTCAGCAAAGTTACGTTGAGAAAGTTCTTCAATGTTTTAATATGCATGATGCAAAGTCAGTTAGTACTCCTATTGCTCCTCACTTTAAACTGTCAGCATTGCAATGTCCTAGTTCTGATGAAGATATTGAGTACATGTCTCGAGTTCCTTATTCGAGTGTTGTTGGTTCCTTGATGTATGCCATGGTTTGTTCTCGTCCTGATTTATCATATGCTATGAGTTTGGTGAGTCGTTACATGGCTAATCCTGGTAAAGAACATTGGAAAGTTGTTCAGTGGATTTTGAGGTACCTCCATGGCACATCGAATGCTTGCTTGAAGTTTGGCAAGACTGGTGAGAGACTCGCAGGCTATGTGGATTCAGATTTTGCTGCCGACTTGGATAAGAGGAGGTCCATCACAGGTTATGTGTTCATGGTAGGTGGATGTGCCGTGAGTTGGAAGGCAACGCTACAACCAGTTGTTGCTTTATCAACAACCAAAGCAAAATATATGGTTGTTGCTGAATCTTGCAAAGAATCTGTTTGGTTGAAAGGTTTATATGCTGAGCTTTGTTAGGATGATTCTTGCATTAACCTATTTTGTGATAGTCAAAGTGCTATGTACCTTACTAAGGATCAGATGTTCCATGAGAGAACAAAGCACATTGATATCAAGTAACGGTTATGGTCGTGATGTTGTTGCACAAGGTACAGTAAAGGTATGCAAGATAAGCACTCATGATAATCATGCTGATATGAAAAGTTAGGGCCTAGAGTTGTTAAGTGCATGTTCCTTGGTTATGGTTCAGGAGTTAAGGCATATAAACTATGGAATCCTGAAACTAAAAACATTTTGTTGAGTAGGAACGTTGTTTTCAATGAATCTGTTATGTATCATGACAGCTTGCCATCAGATCCCTCTCCTGTTGCTATTGGAGAGGAGGGAGTCCGTGTGCAGGTGGAGCACCTGCAGAAAACTGTTGATAATAATGTTGTTGTTATTAGAGTGAAGATTCGCTGGCTGGCGCCCGTGGTTTTTGCCCTCTCTTTGTTGGAGAGGGTTTTCCACGTTAAATCTGTGTCCTCCTTGCTGCGTTCTATTTTCGTTCTTCGTTATTTACTTGCGCAAAGCTAACACATGTAATCCGCTTCTACATCTGAAAGGATTCATTTGGTATGTTTCCTCCATTTTTCCAACTAGCATTGACTGTCAACGTGGCCAACATTTTACCGGTACCTCCCATACCCATGCCTACTTTGCATTGTTGTAGCCCTACTGAACTTTTTCATTGTGCTTCTTCGCTTGGCCCCGTGGATGCATCAGATGATAGGAGCCTTACATAGCTACCTGCATTGTTGTAGTGGGTAATTCCATCAACCTTATATAAGGCGAGGAGGTTGTTGCATCGATCGAACTGAATGTATGCAAATCAGTTGGTGGCCTATATTAACAACACAATAAACTATGTAAGTCAAACACAGTGCATGTCTACCACCATCCGCCATCGATCCTTTCCATCTATGTGGGTGGCAAACTATGACATTTAAATTGGGTACATAACACTTGGTCATAGTCAATTGTATGCTGAGTAAAATCATGCGATTCGATTTGATAGGGATATACTCAAAATATTTGTCAACATTCAGTAAACGAGATTTCGTACATACTATATTATTCCCTCCGTCCCAAAATAAGTGACTTGACTTTATCTAGATTCGCATGTGCTATTTTTTTAAATACTACATTTTTTAATCATTTTCACGAATATTATGCAGATTAAGGAATTTACGGAAGTATTGCACTGTCGTTTTTTGAAAAAACGACTCGGGCTCGTCGTTTTTTGAGGACACGACACAGCCGCGCCGTCTTTTTAGGCACCGAAAGCAGCGGCTAGGACCCACCCTGCCGGCCTGCAGCGCGACAGACGCTCCGGCCGTTGCCTGGAAAGCCGACCCAGCGCGCGCCGTTTTATGATCGGACGACGAGCCCGCGTCGTTTAACGGTCGAACGACGAGCCCGCGTTGTTGAACGGTGGAACGACGAGCCACGTCGTGTAATGGTCGAACAACGAGCCGCGTCCTTAATACACGCGCGCCGCACCCAGCCCCGCGCACGCCTCCTTCCTCTCCCTCTGCTGTCGCCCAGCCCCTGCTAGCTGCGCACGCCTCCTTCTTCCTCTCCCTCTGCTGCCGCCCAGCCCCTGCCAGCTCTTCTCCCCTACTGCTTCTTCTCCCATGGAGCTGTTCCCATTTGCTGCCACACTTTGCTCTGTTTTCCACTAAATTTGCTGCTGAAGCTAGTAGATTCCCGATCTACTTGTGGGATAGTCTGGTGTAGCGATTTGAGGCGTTTTCGTGGAGGATTTTCTTCGAGTTCTTGAGGTGCAATGGCTATGGTGGAGTCTGGGGCGGGGGCTTGAGGCAGCTGCACGGTGGAGTCTCAGGCTGGGGCTTGAGGCAGCTGCACGTTTGAGTGGAGGCAGCTGCACGGCAGGATTTCGCACGCTTCAAGGGTAAACTCTAATTTCTTGCTAACTATAGTCATTTGTGTTTGTTTATCTTCTCGGTAGTTCTGGATGTTGTATGTTAGTGCTCCGCGATGAACTGCTAGATTATAAGTATATCTGTGGGATATGCCAGATTATTCGGCTATAGGATTATAATTATATCTGTGGGCTATGCAAGATTATTCGGATATAGGATTATTAGTATATTTTTTTGCTAAAATCTGCCACTGTACGGGCATTTGACAAATTGTGGTATTTTTTTAGGCCTGAAGTTATGTCCAATAATGTAGTGTTTAGGTTCTACTATGGTGACGGTGTCGTCAAAACAAACCAGAATGGAGTTGATCTGAGCGATTTTAGTTGTATTGATGAAGTGCTCTAGGATCCTGAAACCATCCCCATTTTTGAGTTGAAAGATTGGTTATGTGCTCGTTTAGGGCTCCCTCCCACCCATACTGTCGGTGTGCATGTATTATGGACAAAGTCAAGGATTAAACCTGATTTTTATTTGAGACCGATAGAAGAGCAAGCTAAATGGGTCAAATGGGTGAAAGCCTGTCTGCATAGGGTAGTTAACCCCAGTGTCTTAGTGCTTCCTGTGGCGAAAGAGCCTGTTTATGATCAGGGTCAGAGTAGTGAGACACACCATGCTGGTGGTGGTTATGATCATGAGCAGAGCAGTCAAGCCGAAGATGGAGGTGGTGGTGGCTACTATAATGACCAGAGCAGTCAAGGCCAAGATGGCGGTGGTGATTATGAACCTGGGCAGAGTAGTTATGCACACACCGATGGAGGTAGTTATGAACCTGGTCAGAGTAGTTTTTCACACACTGGACATGAATCAGCTGAAGGTAGTCAAGGGACAGGAGAAGATATTTTTAGTGGTGAGGTCGATGAGGACGAGATACACGACGATTGGTTGCAAGATCAGATGGAAGCCGAAGATTCAGAAGGGTATAGTGATAGCTCTTATGATTCCGCTGAGTATGATCAAGAGTACCAACCTATTCCGGCATCATGGAATCAAGACCACACAACAGCAATGAATGTCAACGATGGGCACGATTCCTCATGGCACTATCACGCCAACAACATCTCCATTGGTGCATTATATCCTAGCAAGAGGCATCTACAGGAAGCAATCGTTGAGTGGGCATTGTCCACGCAGCGGGTTTTCAAAACAAAGGTGTCATCCTAGCAATATTTGACTTTGGTTTGCGAGGTAGCTGGGTCCTGCCAGGGTCCATGCCCATGTTCCTCGATATGACACCAACTGGAAGGTTAGCGATGTTGTGCAGCACACATGTCAATTTGACAATGTCCTGCAAGACCATCGTAATCTCACGTCAACCCTCCTGGCTAGACTATTATACACTGAGATAGTGGATACCAAAGCCATGGTGGTGAAAGCTATCATCACAAAGTTGCTATCAGATTTCGCTACAATATATCTTACGGAAAGGCTTGGAGGACTAAGTAGAGGGCACTGGAGACAAGATTTGGTTCGTTTCGAGATGGATACGACTGTGTTGTTCGGATGCTGCA
The DNA here is from genome assembly GCA_910589775.1 of Avena eriantha. Lineage (NCBI taxonomy): Eukaryota > Viridiplantae > Streptophyta > Magnoliopsida > Poales > Poaceae > Avena > Avena eriantha. The sequence continues at coordinate 381,135,256 of OU342746.1, forward strand.
GACACTACGGGCTAGGAATCCAGGCACATATCTCGACATCCAACACTTAACATTGCCTCAAGAACCCAATTTGAGGGTGTTGCATCGATTGTTCTTCTCATTTGCTATATGCATAGAAGCTTTCACTCACTGTCGACCAATCATTTGTGTAGATGGAACATTTCTCACTGGCAAGTACAGGGGCCAAATCTTGACTGCCATAGGTCAAGACGGGAACAATCAAGTTGTTCCACTTGCATTTGCTTTCGTGGAGAGCGAGAACACCGAGAGTTGGGTATGGTTTTTCAGGCAGCTGAAGATAGCAGTTGTGAGGGATGTACCGAATGTATGCGTCCTACATGACAGGCATCCGGGTATACTCAGCGCGATAAGGAAGCTGACTCAGCCTGCTCCAGATGAACCAACTCCATGGCTAGACATGCAGAGTCGTTGGTGCATGCGGCATCTAGGGGCTAACTTTTTCTCACAGTTCAGGAACAAGGCCCTTATGAACCTATTCAAGAAGCTTTGCAAGCAGAACCAGGAGTGGAAGTATATCAAGTGTCGGGCCTATCTAGATGAATTCACAAAAAAAAATGTTCGGCAGAGGAGAGCAGCTAGAGCAGCAGCTGTGGCGGCTCATGCGGCCGTGGTAGCTGCACAGACAGTAGCTGGAGCAGCACCACCCGAGGAAGAACCAATTGCTCTTTGCGATTTGCTGGGATTTGACCAACTCGGTACTAGGAGGAGGCCTAGTAGACAGATTAAGAATTTTTAGGAATGGATAGAGCACGACCCTGTGGAGAGGTGGTCTCTGTTGAACGAAGATTTGAGGTTCGCCTCCCTTCCAACAGGATCAGATCTGGAGAAGAGGTAAAGACACAAGAGGTGAGGATAGGTAATGAGGCTTGGCCGACGTGTGAGTGTACCTGCAACAAACCCAAGCTGCTGCATCTGCCTTGCTCTCATGTACTTGCTGCGTGCAGGCGGTTATGTATGGACGCGAGATCGTTTGTGTCTCCTTATTTTCTTAAGGAGTCGGTGATCAATACATGGACTGGCGAGATGATGGGATATAGAGCATGGGGAAATTTTAACAAAGTAAACCCCGGTGAAAGGATTTACATCCCAGATCCTGAACTAATGCGGACAGGCAGAGGAAGGCGACAATGTGTTCGGATCCGTAATGATATGGATGAATCTGAAGCCGGAGGCCCTACTAGACAATGTTTTCTATGTAATCATTTTGTTCATAGAGACACCAATTGCCATATCTTCGGGACTGGAGGAGCGGCTCCTCGTGGACATGGCAGACGTGGCAGGCGAGGAACAAGAGGCAGAGGAAGAAACTAGTTTTAAATTTGTAATTCGTATGGAACTATGTTTTGAATTTGTAATTCGTATGGAACCATGTTTTAAATTTGTAATTCGTATGGAACTATGTTGTAAGTTTGTAATTCGTATGGAACCATGTTTTAAATTTGTAATTCTTATGGAACCATGTTCTAAATTTGTAATTCTTATGGAACCATGTTCTAAATTTTTAATTCTTATGGAACCATGTTCTAAATTATGCAGATAGCGGGATCTTTGCTTAATGCTGATATTGATAGAAAGCACCGGTCAACTTTATTGGATGTGGAACCAGTGAGCTTAAAGCACCTTATCACTCGCACTCCCATGTCTAACTGGATGATACACCCTTATTGGCTGCAGAGGTATGAGACATTTATTCCTAATTCGTATGGAACTATGTTATAAATATTTGAAGGCCATAGTAAACAAATTGTAATTCTATCTCGGTATGCAGGTTGAAGTGGGCCGGGCTATTACCATTTGTGCGTCTGGTTGAGGCCACTCATACGCATGAGATAGAAGGACGACACCATGGATTCCAGACCATGCGCATGGGCTACGACGGGTCATTGCTCACCAGCTTAGTGGATCGATGGAGGCCCGAGACTCACACTTTCCACTTTCGGTGGGGGGAGATGGCTCCTACACTATAGGATGTCTCGTACTTGCTGGGCCTGCCGTTGGCTGGAGTGCCAATAGGCCCAGTGGATGCACCGGAGAATTGGGCCCAAGAAATGGCCCAACGATTCTATGGCATTTGTGAAGGAGTTCCGGAGTTCACGTATGAAAATCATGGGCCCAAATTTGATTGGTTGCAGAACTATCAGGTTCGTTTGTTACTAAGTATCTTCGTATTTGATCCAACTATTTTCATATCACACGATGCTAAAACTTGTTCTATTAACCAATACAGATACATAGGTTCGGGTACCCAGGTGTTCTGATGACTGAGCCACAAATTACGCGCAGCCTTGAGGCGTACTTATTGTGGCTACTTGGGAAGGTGATGTTCACCGAGAACCACGTCTCAACCATCAGTGCACGCTACATCCGCTATGCTAGGGAGATCGCGGAGGCGACGTGCCAGAACGACGTCACCCAATGGAGTTGGGGGTTTGCTGTCTTAGCAGGAACGTACCGAGGTATGTGCACGGGCTGTACGCTAACCAAGGAAAAATCTGCCTTGCTAGGATGCCCATTGTTGCTGCAGCTGAGGTCATGGGAGAGGTTCCCTATTGGCCGCCCGGAGGTAGCAAAAAATCAGGCGGTAATCGTCCAGGGAGAGCGCCTCGTTGTCTATGAGTGTGATATGTTGTTTGACCACGAGAGAATTGACATGCCTACATTCGGTACACATTGGACACGACGCAAGGTAATTTAAAAGGTTCTGTTAATTGCATGGTCCATATTGCACTACGAAGGAAACTAACAACTATTTAATCTAACAGTGTCGTTTCGCGGGAGAACAAGTAACCCGCTGCTACCCGGCGTTCAGCGAGCAGTTCGACACGTTGAAGGAGGAATCGGTGATTTGGGAGCCGTACACCACAGCGGAAGCATTCGCAAGATATCCCGGCGGGTTATCTATTATGTGTCGTAGAGATGAGGACTATTGGCTCATCTTCGATTGTCAGGTGGAGGAGATGTCTCAACAGAGGGTCATGAGGCAATTTGGTCTTCGCCAGATGGTAGATCCTCCATCTCCGGAGGCGCCCCTTTCATCGGACGTGCATATGTAAGTTAATATATTATGTATCTATAATTTTACACCGATTGTGTACTTATAAAATCTAACTGCAGGTACTCTCGGAAGGGTACTAAAAGAAGTGCAAATCAGTGGCTTCAACGGGTTAATACTTATATCAATGGTTGGCAGAATGCAACAGCTGACGTGTGGACCGCTCCTGCGTTTGATATGGAGCTATTCCGTGCATACTTACAGAGGTACATGAGCATGACACGGTTGCGTCCCGTCCACCACGCACATGATGATGAAAGATACCCTAGCCAGTCGACTATGGAGCCCAGACAATCAGCGGTAAATACACTTTTCTTTGTCACTACACCTGGTAGCCTATATAATGTGTACTTATCCACTATACAAATGTAGGCCGATATGACATGGGAGCTACAGAATGAAGTGAATCAGTGGGGGCGTTCGCTCTCGTCCGCTCCTTTTCTACTACCACGTCAAGGAGTTCAGTCCTTCGTAAGGCGTGTCCAGGAAAGACTACAGAGTATCTATGTGACCATCACGTGCACGAACGTTTCAGACGTCGTTCAGCACCGAGCAGCACAGCGTGCACCTCGTCACTCCGTGGGGGAGGGCCAGCCGCGTCGCTCCACGCAAGCTCGCCCGCCACGTCACTCCACGCAGGAGCACACCCCGCGTGCGGACTAGACACTGCTCCGAGGCTCACAGCCGGAGACACCCACTGCACCTACCCGCCACGGGCCTTGTCCACGGATCTCACAGCAGGAGACACCGAGAGCACCACCCCCAGACCAGGCTGGAGGCTCAGCCTGGCAGCAGCAGCAGGAGACATCGAGAGCACCACCCCCAGACTAGGTTGGAGGATCGGCGTGGCAGCATCAGCCGCAGTTTGATTTCGACCAGTGGCAGCAGCAGCCGCATCTTACTTTCGACCAATGGCACCAGCAGCAGCCGCAAGTCCCATTCATGGGCTATCGTCCTGAGGGTACGCATCTTCCTATCTATTTTGGTTACATGTAGTGTATAATCGTTGAGTACTTAATATTTTTACATGGCAGGAGGATATGGAGACCCAAGCATGTCCTCAATGGGTTCGTGGGCGACTAATGAGGAGGATCAGCAGACTCATCAGGATCAGGTAGACTGGTTTGGATTGTATCAGGTGCAGCAGACTCAGGAGACGCATCAGACTCCACCACCTATCCCCACACAGGATACACAGACGCAGGGTGACGGGTCAACTCTACCTCCCCACAATGTGGTGCCTCCTAGAAGGTACGGATGGGGTACACCGACGCCAGGGCAACCTCGTGACCGGTGGCAGTGATATCTATCTATGTATCTGTCTGCGTATCTGTCTATGTATCTTGTATCGGTCTAGTTATCTGTCTATGTATGAGACTTGTATCTTGTATCGGTCTAGTTATCTGTTTATGTATGAGACTTGTATCTTGTATCGGTCTAGTTATCTGTGTATGTATGAGACTTGTATCTTGTATCGGTCTAGTTATCTGTCTATGTATGAGACACATTTTTTGTTCGACAAACACTACAGCATAGCTTGCAACACAATTCAACATAACTTGTGGTAAATAAATAAGAGCGCTCTCTATCCCTACGGCTATGCCCTTACACTTCAACAATGCCTTCTTCATGGTCTGCTCTTCTTGCCCTTACCCTTCGACGATGCCTCGACCGATGATGCCTTGCCCTTACCCTTCGACGATGCCTCACCCTTACCCTTCGACAATGCCTTCTTCTTGGCCACTCTTTCGTCCCACTCAGCCCTCCACTTAGTCCCAACGGCAGGCGTCATGAATATATCATCTTCATCTTTACTCTCTTCTACCTTGTCATTGCTCTTCTTAGCCTGCGCCTTGTTCAAGGTCTCAGCCTTGTCACGCTCTGCTCTATCCTTGGTACCACCGACCGGCGGCATCAAGTGATCGTCGGAGTCTTCACTCTCTTCTATCCAAATCCAAGGGAGCGTGATTTTCTGCTGCCTTATCCTTTCAACAGAGAATCTTTGCTTGCTCCATCGAGCATTGATCCGAAGTAGCTCTTGTCGTATCTCCTCTGGAGTCCTCTTCGGCCACCCTTTTCTACGCAATCCCTCACCCAGCTCAGTGAGGAGACAATCACTACTAATTAGTTCCTCCAATGGGGCTGGATTGTTGTCTATCCTAAAGTTCCTAGCCAAATGAAAAAGGTCGACGGACATATCTGTCACGAAACTGCGATCGTAGGGAAACATACTGGCTAAAAAGGGGTGGTTGTGCTTAAACAACTGCGCGAGGAGGGGTTTTTATAGGGTAACATTCTGGCGGGAAAAATCTGGCGGGAAACATTATGGCGGGAAGCATTTTGGCGGGAAGCATTTTGGCGGGAGATATTTTGGCGGGAAGCATTCTGGCGGGAAGCATTTTGGCGGGAATGTTTTTTGATGGAAAGCATTTTGGTGGGAAACATTTTAGATACATCAAGACACTACAACTGAAAGGAAGTTAGATCAAGACACTGCAACTGAAATTAAGATACATCAAGACACTAGAACTGAAATTAAGATACATCGGGACACTACAACTGAATGAAGTTACATCAAGACACTACAACAGGAATTAAGATACATCGGTACTGAGACATACGTCTAACTTCCCTGAGTCCAGCGCGGGTACTTCTCGGTCTTGTCCCCACGTTCCTCTGCCGTCCGCGCCTCGGCAGCTCTTTCTCTTAATCTCTTCCTTTCCGCCTCACGGGCCTCCTTGAGGACCTCTTCCTGGCGCTCGCGGATTGCCTGCTCTTCCTCCCTTCTCTTCCTGTTCAGCTCGCGGTTTTGAGCTTTCTCTGCTTGGCATTCTTTCATTTCTCTCTCCCGTTCCTTTTTCGCCTCTTCGGCCATCCTTTCAGCGTGTTCCTCTTCATGAAAGGTAGCCCACGCAGCTCGGTTCCTGTCATGACACTCTTTCTTGGCCCAGGCTGGCTGCTCGGTGTCAATCCAATGGTACCACTTGCAAAGTGGAGGAGGAGACTGCAAGCAAATCAATGGAATGAATAAAAGAACTCATGATAACATGAATGGTTCATATTAACCATGCTCTGAGAACATACCGGAGGCCTCTCGTACGACGAACTTGCTTGCCGAGGCGGGCTTGCGTCGTAGTTGGGACACATGAAAAACTTCATGCCCATGTAGGGAGAAATCGATCGACTCCTTGACCTTCGCTAGATGGCCGCACCAACAGTGCTGGTGTGTCACCCCTTGCGGCAACCTGCCATCTTTCATCTTCGTTGGCCTATACTCAGGGTCCGAACATGGCACACTCATGATGGAGAGGGGAAGGAAATGGGAGAAATAGAGGAATTACAGGATGGAGAGATACCATCTCGGTGCCAGTATTTATAGAGGTAACTAGTAGAAATTGGCGGGAGAGAAACGGTGGAAAGAAGTGGCGGGAGAGAAACGGCGGGAAGAATTGGCGGGAGAGAAACGGCGGGAAGAATTGCCGGGAGAAAACAGCGGGAAGAAGTGGCGGGAGAGAAACGGCGCGAAAAAAGTGGCGGGACAAATACTTGCGGGAAGAGGTGGCGGGAGAGATACTAGCGGGGAAAAAGAACGGCGCAAATAGTGGCTGGATTAGCCCAACGTAGGGTGTGCATGATCCATGCAACCGTCTGCTTTTCAATACCTGACAAGCCGCGTCGTATTTTTAAAAAATGATTCGGGTGTGTCGAAAAACGACCAGCTGCCAGCCGATTATGTCAGACGCTCGTCGTTTTTCAAACGGACGACTTGGGCTTGTCGTTGGATGGGAAAACGACTTGGGCTCGTCTTTGTTTGAAAAAACGACTTGGTCTCGTCTTTGTTTGAAAAAACGACAGTGCACTACTTCCGTAAATTCCTTTATTTGCGTAATATTCATGAAAATGATTAAAAAAAATTAGCTTCGCATGTACCTATATACTAAAACATGTTTAGATACATCCGAATCTAGACAAACCCACGTCACTTATTTTAGGACGGAAGGACTATTTTATTTCTCAAAATGTGCTGGATATATACCATCAAAAATGGAGTATTTTGTGTGCTGACATTGGTCTGACAACCACACGTCTTTCGGTGGCAACAAGTAGCAAATAGCGCAAGTTGCAGGTTGTAACCATGTCCACATCGCACGTCCTAGCATGTCGCCCGCCCTATAAAATCCACTCGTACCTCATTCTGTCTGGATCATGTACCCCCCCTACGTCGTCCTCTCTACTAAGGCATGATCCTGCACCGAGCGCCCATGCGTTTGATCTTCTCGGTCGCTTAGAACATGCTTTATAAATAAAGAACGTGGTGCGGTCCTCGCCGGTGTGTCCTGTAGCCTGCTGGGGAGCTAAGGCCACCATGAACTGGCACAACTTGATTTCTGCATCCATTTATCTGATCCGTTTTTTCTTGTGGGCCAATTTGACAAATGGATAGAAAGAATGGTGTATAGTATGTTAGTACTTGAGTCTATTAGAACTGGAGCCGTGCAATCCAATAAATGATTCTAATTTATGCTCCATCCGTTTTAAAATATAAGATCTTTTAGTTTTGTGAAAGGAGTGCATCTAGACCCCATTTAATATGTAGGTTTATATAGTTTTGGGGTGAACGTACGTACTAAAGGATCTAGATACACTTTTTTTACAAAGCTAAAACATCTTATCTGTACCTAATAATAAAGGACGGATTGTTTCTTCCGGTCCAACTCTTTTTTAGACGATTTTGTCCATACAGTTCAGAACAAATTACCCACCACTGCCACTGCTAAGTTAGATATAGATATAATGGTCCGTTTCTTTTCTTTCCTTGCTTTACCGGTGGAAATCAGACTAGGCCAGAAATCCACTAGGCCGTAGTGCCTGCGCAGGTGGCCACTTCCTCCGAACTGGAACTCTGCTGGAACTCTGCACGCATCAACGAGAGCGATGGATAGTCCCACCTCGCCCCTATAGACTAAATTCCACCGGTTTATATAGTTCTCAGGGTGCTTGGAATCAGCAAGCAAATCAGCAACCAAATAAGAAGGACTACCGTTGATTGATCTCTGAAATCAAACAAGAGAAAGGAATTAAATCGGCTAGAGAGAGCAGCCCCCTAGGCGCGGCAGAGGTGAGAGGCGGCGGTGGAGCTCGCGGGAGGCGCATGAGGTCGTGGACAGGCGGCTGGTGGGGCTTGAGGTTCTCGTGCGCCTTCTGCCACTCTTCAACCAAGCTCCACCCCATGGCAGCGAGATCCTCTTCTCTTAGACCGGGTGAAGATTGTGGCAAAGCGGCGCCGACTAACAGAGGAGAGAGGAACGGGGTCGTGGCTGGGGTCAGGGACATGCAGACCAAGGGCGGGCTCGATATGTGAGGGAGAAGGCGACCGGGGGCTCAGGATCGACGCGGCTCGCTGGAGGGGATCGACACGAGGCAGGAGGTTCGTGCGCGAGCTTGGGAGAGAGGCGTGGGTGGGGCTCGCGCGAAGAGAAGAGCACCGCGGCAAGAGGGTTTTGAGGGAGATGGGGTCGGCAAGCTAAAGGTGAAGACGGCGGCCGGCGATAGAGAGCCAGGCGGCGGCGCTCGCTTCTGCACATCGTGAAATTAGAAATGAGATGTGGTGCTGTTGGAGAATCGCTCGTGTGATTTTTTTTTAAGAAAATATCGCTCGCTTGGTGTGCTGGGGCAGGATTGTACTTGGGTCACCCAGTTCGTGCAGTTAAGCGGCCAAAAAAACTTACAGGTCGATCGTAATGTCCTAGCATTTTGTATTGTATATAGTCTCACCTCGTTTTGTTATATTAGATTTGACCTGTTTATATATGTCCGTGAGTTATTTGAAAATATCCACAACAGCCTCTAAAATAAACTGGTAGTAGCACCGGAGAAGGATGTGTCAACTCGGATTGAGGTGAGGGAAAGAGAAATGTGAAATGAATTTGTACTTGGCTGAGCTATAACGAGAGGAGGGATGAAGATAGAGGATAGGAACGCACGGAATAAAATGCCAGCGGACCCTCTTCTCACGTAGACGCCAATGTTTGCATGTCCATGTTGCCAATTTAATCCAATACTTAACGGCGCGCTGTATACGATCTGCGTTGTTGGCTACTGCAGTTTTGTATAGAACTAATAAAGTGAGGATAAATTGGTTAGTTAAAATAAATACTCCCTCGATCTAGAAATAACTGACTTGGTTTAATCTAGACGAATCTAGACAAACCTAAGCAAGTTATTTCTGGAAGGAGGGAGTAATTCTTTGGAAAATACTAGCTAGAAGATTTGGGTACAAAGGTGTATTTTGAAAAATGATAGTGTCAGTGGAAAAATGTGCCTAGAAAAATATCTAATCCGATCCTTGAAAAGACACAAAGTCAAATTATGAGTTTAATACAATGAAGCAAAGGTTTTCTGAATTTGATACGTCTTTGAAATTCGTTGTTTTGCCTGATTTCCAATGTTATGATGGTTGTTCTCATAGATAGAGATTTTCTTTGCTCCCGAGCAACGTGGGATCAGCCGAGTGTGTGGGTCCAATGCACCCGTCCATTAACCATACAAGGTGCTCGTGCTATGAAATAATTTTTTCTTTCGTTGCAACGCACAGAGATATGTGCTAGTATTTTAAAACGGAGGGAGTAACTGTCACGACTGGTTGCTTACAGGGTTGTTATTAGGGTCGTTCGTTCGTTCTTGCACAACTAGTCGTCAGCCGATCCAATCGACAAGTCTCTGTGACTGGTCAATGTGTGAGGACTGCAAGTTTGATGTCACGAAGGATCAACGCTACTCCGTCGGGGTATTTAAGACGTCATGCAAGACTCTTAATTTTTGGGGAGTGCCTAGGTCTCAGGCGCCTGAGAACTTCTTATGCCTAAGTCGCTGATGTCATCTTAATATTTGTGCTAATTCTCAGTTGCAACCTAGTTGCAACTCATAAGATTTGTACTAATTCTTAGTTGCAACCTAGTTGCAACTCATTAAATTCTCAGTTACATCCTAGTTGCAACTCATGTGTAACTTACACTTTGCACGAATTACGAGGTAAATCGAATGATGAAAGAGGCGCATGAGAACTAGCAAATCCGTAATTTTTGCAGTCTATGGGCAGCCGGCGGTTTTAGCTAAGACTCGGGAGAAATCGTCGGCGCCAGAAATCCGTCACAGCAAAACAAATGCAAACCAAGGACTCTTTTCGCTTGGCCCAATGGATGCATCACAGGAATGATGGCAGCTCTGACATTAGTTGTCCACGCCTGGGATGGATCCACTTTCAGTTCTGAAAGGCTTCATTAGGCCATTTTCATCCCATGTTCTCAAGCAGAACTGCCAGCCGATGTGCCCAACATTTTACCACCACCTCCCACACCCATGACTACATTTTGCATTGTTCTGTAACCCTCGGAGCCTCAGCTCACATCCGTGGCACTGTTATTTTCTTGCTCCCTTTAGGGAACCATCGCTACTTCGCAAGCTTGGAGCTTTATATATAGTCACATATACTTGAAGCAGTTAATGCAATGCAACACAAGGTGGGCCGGGAGATTGTTGAATAGATCAAACTGAATAGATCGCAACAGTGCTATTATCTCTTTCAACCTTCTGGTTGTGCTAACTGAACCAACAGTTTGGTGCACGTGGGCACCGCTGAACCCTTTTCAAATCAAAAAACATATTTCCGTGTTCCATTTTTTTTGAGAACCCTAGTAATCTGTACATATATAGATAAAATACCGTGGATTTACTTTTTTTCTCAGAGTTTAGATGTCTCAGCGATTTTTCAACGTGCCACATGTACCCCATTCCGGCTCGGGGGGGGGGGGGGGGGGGGGGGGGCTGATCCCTCGGCTCCCCGCGCCACGACTCGGCCCTGATGCATGTGGCGGCGCTGCATGGCCTTCCGGTGTCAATGTGTTGCGCGCGCACGCGCCCACCAGCAACACATTGCACTCGTGTCGACCGCCTCCATCCACACTGCCATGAACCGACACACTCTTGCATGTTGTAGTGCGCATGCCCCTCAGAGTGGTACAACAGAAATATTGCGGGCTCACAACGTTTAGATGTTTATTATTATCAGTCAAAAACATACAAATATTTAGAAATCCTTCTCGGTTTATTTAGGATTCCTGACGAATGTAAATTTAAATTAGCCATCTCGGAGATTAATAGTACCACTTGACTAAGTACCATTTGAGCTCGTCAACTTTAATTGGAATATTCTACGTTGCTCAGCTTTCTTCGGCGGTTTTTTCCGGCCGCTGCCACCGTGGTACCGGCGGTGGTGGCCACTCTTCGTCTCCGAAGGCGGTGGCCAGGCCCCTTTTGTACGTCTTGTCGGTCTTCCATCGCGTGGGAAGGTCGGGACGGGGGCCGCAGTGCTGCCGATGCGGGGGCTCGCTGACTCGCGGCTAGTAGGCCTGAAGGCAGGTGGATTGGACCTGGATGCAGGCCTATTGCGGCGGCGTGACCATGGCGGAGGCTATCCACGCCAGGTGGCGGCGCTTCTAATTGGGATCTTGCGGACTCGGGTTCGATCTACTAGTTCCGATCGCTGAAAGCTAGCCAGCAGTGTGGGGACCTCTACATCAGAATCAATAAAGGAGGTGGTCCTACAGGTTCTTCCGTGTGATGATAAAGATTTGCTTGATGTCTGACCTCGTTGTTCTGGCCTAGAGAGGCGAGTTCCGGAAGGTTCTCGGCAAACTCCCATAGGCGTATCATGCCTAGAGATAACTGGATCGGAAGGTATTCGGTTGTGTTTACCCAAGCTGTTTTATGACCGTTTGATTTCAGAGGGAGCGTTGCGAAGCTCTGCTACATGTTACCATCATGTGTCATGTCTTAGACTATCCATGGTGAAGTCAGATAAGGACAATGGCATGAAAGCAGGAACATGAGGGCTAGCGCTGGTGATTTGAGTCTGCTAACTATTACCATCCAGTGTAATGTCTTAGAAGATATAGGGTGAAGTCAGATTCGGAGGATGTCATGAAAGCAGGAACATGAGGGCTAGCGATGGTGATTTCGGTCTTTGTGGCGATGAGAAACTGGCTGCGTGATCTATAACTCGCAGCAACGACTATTTGTGGGACCGACAACACAGGAAGAGTTCATAGTCCTATCTTGCAGGGTAAAAATCCAAGGTCTGGCCTTAATTGATTGTGCCTGACAATGGCTTATTAAAGGCATTGTTTTGTGAGCGAGAACTTTCTCTAAGGTGAAACCTATGATCTTTGATCGGGCGACGGCAGCGCTTGTGCATTGTTTCCTTCTTAAAGGCATCTCTACTGGATTGCTTGTACTATTGGTGTTGGTATGGTGGTGTTAATGTCGTTGCTACAAGGAATTGCTCGCTGTAGCAGGACTTTTTTTTTAACTAATTTTCCTTTTTTGGGGTTGCGTGCATCGGTAATGTTGCTAGGGCATGCATTGTTGTAAAGGTTGGGTGTAATAGGTATCTCCATGATATTAATATATGGTCTTTCTCAAAAAAAAAACACTCCTCCACTGTAATGGAAAAAATCAGAATAAGTTCTTGCATGTTTACCATGTGAGGAAAAATCCAGGTTGAGATGTCGTCGTGAACATGTAAACGGATATTTAGTTGAGGAGAATGAAATGGTTAAGAGAAAAGAGCAGAAGGTACAACACGCCCGAAAATGTACTATGCATGACAGTGATCCGCTTCCTAACCTGTGAGGCTTCATTTCGACTAGTTCATTGGAACATCTCGTGAAAGTATAACGGCGAGTGTAGCCAACATTTTACCGACACCTCCCATGCCCATTCCTGAATTTTGCACTTCTCTTGCCTTCGGTAGGTCAACTCACACTATTCTTTCCTACTTTGTTCTTCTTCCCATGACCCATTGATCCAACACTAGTCAGGAGCTTTATAGTAACCACCTATACTATACTGCAGCAGCTAAAGCGACGCTTCAAAAGATCTGACAATGTTTAGATATATATACATCCTCCAACAGCGCAAAAAAAAGTATCCTCCAACTGAACTGAGCAGAGAGTTATCACACTGGCTATAATAAACGCATCCGATTTGATGTGATATGAATTCATATCAGCGCAAAGCTTGTTGACACCATAAAAGAAGGGGAAGAAAGCTTGTTTTTGCCTTCAATCCACGAGACTATATTTATATATACTTAGATACCATGCAGTTTACTGAAATGCCTCGCTTCTGAAGATCCTAAGATACGAGTTCTAAAGAGAAAATCACAGAAATTGAATGACACATGTAATGTAATCATATCTCACAAGAAAAATTGCTACTAAGCTATCCTACTCCTCGTGGCGTTGTGTCTATCGTGGCAATGTTGGTTTAAGCTTCGTGAGTCTTTATCTCATATCGAAGCGTGATCATGTGAAACAACACCTCCTGGTCCATCCATTTCTACTACTCCAACCAATACAGCAAATGCATAACATTGCTTGATGCACATGCTTATACTCCTATTTTGGAAAAGAATAGCAAATGCATAAACATTTTATTGTTATATTGTCAGGACCGTGAGAGGATGTAGCGTGGTCGATTTTCATGAATTGCAAATTTATATGCATCGTTGTTCTGTCACAATAATTCTATCTTCTTCCAGAAGAAGTGCCTCATTTGTTTAGATTAGAAGGTAGAGAACTCCGATAAGACTTGAAGGTAAAACCCTAAAGGAAAAAAAGAACAAGAAACAGAGGGAAGATTGATAATTTGCCAAACAGAGTTACATCACATGCTCTAGTTGTGGTGAGGACAAACTGATATACTCCATCGAGGGTCACATCACATGCTCTTGTTCTATATCCATTTCTCTAACAGGGTCGGGCTGATGTACATTAAAGCTTATGTGATTCCAAGAAAGATAAGCTCCTCCACCTCAGTTGAAATATCTTCCTAGTGCTTTCAAGCGAGATGCTTCCATGCTAATTGCTCGCAGCCGCCTGCTTCATCTCAAACAGTAAATTTGTTGGAGTGATGCTATGCAAATAGAGCGCTATGTGCCTAATTTGTTTATGCATACGTCTGGAAGTAGGTCTATCGCGCCTCTCTGATTCGGAGCTATATATGTACTTTACAACTCAACTGGAACAGGAAGAACGTACTGTGGTTTCGCCGGTGTCTCCTGGAACCGGTGAGCCGAAGACTGCCATGGAACATTCCAGCTGGATTTCTCTTCTATTTCTCTCATCCCCTGTTTCTTCCTGGACAATTTGACAATGTCTTTAAAGAAGGTTATGTACTCCCTCCTTCTCAGTTTTTTGCTCTTGCACATCTATCTAGGTCGACAATTTAACCTATATAACAAAAATGATATAATACAAAAATTATACCATTAGAAAGTATAACGTCTAAAGTTTCTAATGATATTCTTTTTGTAATTTATACGTCATCTTAACTTTATCAAATTGCTGACATAAATAGACGTGCCAGCCTAATAAACTAAGATGGAGGGAGTACATTACTTCAGGCTTATCACAAGTTCAGAACTAGATCTAGCCAATCTAATAGCTAATTAATTACCTAGTGTAATTTACGTCATTTACTTCTACGGCTATGGATTGTTCCTTAACTTGCAGTTACTTTTGTCTATTATTGTAAAGTCATCCACCAGTCGGATCCGGGTATGTAAGACTTGTCTATTGTTGCTTAACTTGTATGACTACGAGTATATGTCACTTGCCACTGTGTAAAAATTTCCAGTGTATGTAGTATGAAGTAAAGAAGGAACCATCCGGTTATATAAGAATTTCATGCAAGCCTCGGCGGATGCTTGGATCATATCAAAAACTGGTTAGTTGACAGACACCTACATAACCCACTTGTAGGAGAGCTAGCTGAGCTCATGACTTGAAAGGTGTTGAACCAATTTGATGTTACAAAGGATGATTGGAAGCGCTTTTCAACCCATTCCGGATCCGAGTGTGTTAATTCTTACGACCCAACCATAGCGGGTTGGTCAAAAGACATGGATAGTTCCACCATGCATGGTCGCGGCTATGAAAACTCTACCTCTGCCTTCACAATGCCACCAGCATGGGCTGTTCAAAGGAAGTGAGGATATATGAGGATGTCTTCCACCCTGGCAATACTACATGTGCATATGAGAGCAACCAGGCTCGAATGGCGTGAACAGCGCTTTATTTTGTTTTAGAGGAAGGAAAACTCAATGAGGAAGAGCAATCAGTTGAAGAGGCACGGCAACCCTAACGTGGGTTGTACATGGCAGTGATCCGCTTCAACATCTGAAAGGATTTATTTGGTATGTGTCCTCCACTTTTTCAGCTAGCATTGGCTGTCAACGTGGCCAACATTTTACCGGTACCTCCCATACCCATGCCTACGGTACTTTGCATTGTTGTAGCCCTACTAAACTTTGTTATTGTGCTTCTTCGCTTGGCCCCGTGGATGCATCACATGATAGGAGCCTTACGTAGCTACCAACATTATTGTACTGGGTAATTCCATCGACCATATATAAGACATCGAGGAGGTTGCTGCGTCGATCCAACTGAATGTGTGCAAATGATATGGTGGCCTATATTAACAACACAACAAACTATTCAAGTGAAACAGAGTGCATATGTGCTGCCATCGATCCTTTCCCTCTATGTCGGTAGCAATCTATCACATTTAAATTGAGTACATAACAATTATTCATAATCAATCCTACGCTGGGTACACACATATGATTCAATTTGATAGGGATATACTCAAAATGTCCGTTGATGTTCAATAAACGAGATTTCATACATATTGTATTATGTTTTTTCTCAAAATATGATGGATATCAGCAAAAATGGATTTCCTTGAAAATGGTTTTTTGTGCGCTGACATGTGATTCGGTGGGCAATGACTAGGAAAAACGCAAGTTGTAGGTTGCAACCACGTCCACATCGGGACGTCCTGCCGCTCGCCCTTTAAAAGCCACTCGATGTAGCAACTGCACTTGTGGACCCACCCTCATTCTGTCTGGATAATGGACCCACCCTCAGAATCTTGTATTCGATGGTCTTCACCTGTGTCTCCTTCAGCCCGCAGGTGAGCTAAGAGCAAGTTCAATACTGTAGCCCACCGCTGCTAGGTCATCTATAGCTGGCTATACAGCATGTACATAGTTAGTCATAAAAATATATTATTTTATCAATACATGAACCATGTTTCACTCTCACGGAGTGCCTAGGAGCACGTGCTACAGCTGACTCTTAATTAACAACCCGCTTACCTTCTCTCTTATCTTCTCTCTCTTCCAACTCAGCATAAATACAATATTTAAACTCTTATAGCCAGCTGACTCATCCTATTGTACTTGCTCGGCCACCACGAACTGGTCCTGCTTGCTTTCTCATCCATTTATCTTATCCCAATTTGACAAATGGATGGAAAGAAGGGTGTATATGTTACCTGAGTCTTGATTAGAACTGGAGATAGCCCATCCAATAAACGATTCTAATTTGTTATTGTCATTTGGGTCGTTTACTTTTACCGCTACGGCTGGTTTCGTATGGTGTTTTTATTTCATACATTCCTACACAACAAGTCGTCCATCTGACTGGTTAACGAGTGAGGATTTCCAGCACCTGCAATTTGATGTGTAGAACGATCCGCGTGCCAGTCCATCTAGGTATTTAATACTCCCTTTGATTCATATTTTTGTTATTAGATTTTTCTAGATTCGAATGTGGAGGCGTGGAATCGGCATTGGGGGAGATGGTGGGACTGCTCGGTCCGGCGGGAACGTGGTCGGGAGGTGGCGGCACGGGACCAGCATGGACGGTGGAGGCGCGGAATCGGTGTCGGGGGATATGGCAGGACCGCCCGGTCCGGCGCGGACGGGATCAGGGAGGTGGCGGAATGGACGGCGTCGGGGAGGTGGCGGCATGGACGGGTTCGACGACGTGGGGCGGAGGAGCCGGCGGACGCATCGGCGAGGTGGGGGGAAATGGCTCGATCTAGATCCACAATGTTTATATCATATCCACTTTGCTGTAGTAGTGGCATTCGTAT
This sequence comes from Avena eriantha, assembly GCA_910589775.1. Lineage (NCBI taxonomy): Eukaryota > Viridiplantae > Streptophyta > Magnoliopsida > Poales > Poaceae > Avena > Avena eriantha. The sequence goes on from OU342746.1 coordinate 381,152,330, forward strand.
AATAAAGGTGTCGGTACTATGATTTTACTAGTGGCGTTCGTACTGCATTGAATGCCTATAGTGGTTCTAGTAGTGGCGTATCCTCACCTTTGGAGCTCGAGGGCCACGTAGATCCGCTAGCTTGATGTCGATCCAACACGTGGTGAAGCGAGAAAAAAAAGGGAGAAGGTAGTGTATAGAGGCTTTGTCTCATTAAACAAGGAAAATGATTAATTTAATGCATTGGAGACTGAGATAATTAGCTAGGGGTGGAGAAGAGTGGTGTGGACAAGAGGATCCATAATTAAGGCTCATTTATTGGCTAGATCTAGAGAATTTGGAGAGTGAGAGTATGAGGGAGTGAGAGACTGTGGAACCAAGAACAAGAGAAAATAGGGAAAGTGAGGAGAAGAGGAGGTCACATGATAAATAGTGGCTGTGACAGAACTAGTGGCGTTCGCAATTTGCGAATGCTGCTGCTACGAACAATAACAACAGCGTTCAGATTCCTATAAACGTCGTCACTATCCATGGACAAAAACTGGTCCCCGCCTACACTTTTCGCGGTGTTCAATTCATTTAAACTCCGTTGGTAACCATACTATTTGTGGCGTTCAGTAAAGCGAAACGTCGCGACTATGTTGGTCCCGGCTCACATCGTGGTCCCCACTTAATGGTGGTGTTCGCTCTTTTGCAAACACCAGGACTACGCCGTAATGGTGGCGTTCGCGTTTTTGTGAACGCCGCTACTATTTTGCCTAACGGTGGTGGCGTCTTCTTTTTATCGGACGACACTAGAAAAATGACTGCTATAAGTCTTTCCTACTAGTGCTAGTCGTGGCGTTCAGACCGAACATCACCAGTACGAGCTGTAATGGTGACGTTCATTGAGGATTCCACCACTAGGACCTACTAGTGACGTGAGGTTAGTGGTGTGCGGGTTCAATGCCACGAACCCTCTTTTCCGAACGCCGCCACTAAGAATTTGCCTACTAGTGAGAGGAGAGTCTACAGGTGCTGCCGTTGATCTCCGGTCAGGCAGTGGTGGCCATCGTCCTGAAGAGGGCGGCATGACTAATTTAGCCAATTTCTTCCTTGCATTCTAGCCTAACAGATCATGTCCATAGACAACATTTTACCGACACCTCCCATGCCCAAGTGCATAGTTTCAACTGCTCTTGCAATCTGTAGGCCAGCTCACACACTGTGGTTAGCTAGCAATTTTGATCTTTATCACTTGGCATATGGATCCAACACTTGCTAGGTGTTCTATATGTAGCCAACTACATTGCATAGTTAATGTGTTCCAAAGATGGCGTGGAGGTCGTTTCACCGGTTGAACTATAGCTAATAAAAATGAGTTGGTGAGACAAATAACATGTGTTGTACTTTCATGTTTGAATCATCTGTAATAGTTCAACTGTATCAATCAAATTAGACACAAAACAAGCAGTTGTAAATACACTCAATATTGAACACGTAGGATCCGATGTGATGTGATATACATATGCCACGTATATCACATTCCACGCCCGAGATTTCCTACATAAAGAGTACCGCATTACCTTTTTCCTCTAAAGTTATAAGTTTGGACCGAGAGTACCAACCGGGATGCAACTCGCCGAGGTGGTTGTTGTGGTGAAATGTGGTCCAGTTTCTTGAAGGTCCAGCGCTGCAGCACATCATGGTGGAAAATCATCTACTTCAGAGCTAGATATCTTCATGAAGCTTGATGCACTCTAAATGTTACGAATTAATTTGATTCAGTCCATTTCCTACAACAGATGCGTGTTTTGGACTGCTTGAACAGGGACATAAACCTTTCAGGGAGGGCCACATAAATTTGTCATTGATGGCCAGCACTTCCGTGACACTCCCTTTCTTACTTCCCACCGATCTTAACGCCAACTTACTATCCAATTGAGTTCCATTTTTTAGACAAAGAACTGAATTAAAGTAGACTAGCTAGTACCCCTCCTTTCCACAATATAAGCATGTGGTTTGCTCCTGTACAACCCCCCTCCCCCCAAACTCAGGGTTAATATGGCCTTTTGTTTCTTGGCCCTCGTAAATGCGAGGGCATCACCTCAATTATTATTATCTTATTTGCGAGGGATCACCTCCATTATTTTTAAGTTATAAACATTTTGATCCTGTTTAGCTTCTTCATTGTGAAATACAAAATGTCTTGGCCATGGACATATTCATAAATTTGTAACTTTGAATTTTCGTAATATAGATGGCCATTACAAAACTTTTATTTAAAAAATGGCTATATAGATTTAACATATGTTGTTTGTTGAGGAATGGTTATATAGATCTGACATGCTATGATATTGTTAGATAGATCTTGGTAAAGATCTACCATTTATGAGTTGTTTGGATAAAGTTATAAATATCTAACATATGAGATTTTTTAGAAACATATGTGATATGTTTGGATAGATCTAACGGGTTATGACAGTTTGAGATAATTTTTTGAAGGTCTATCAAATGAGATATCTTTGTTTATAATTAGTGCAATGGTTATGACATGCTTAAGTCAAATCATGTAGTTCTAATGGATGTCATTTATTTATGTGAAATTTTGATGATCTAACAAATGTGATATGTTCAAGTATAGCTATGTAGATCTCACAATTATGATCTTTTTAGGTGATGTTGCGTAGATGGAACAATTGTATATGCTAGTAAAGATATGACCACCATATCGTCAAGTGGTGTTTTGAACTTTTTTTCTGGAAGTTTTAGTTCATCTCTATATTTGCTTGATATCATCCTTTTATAATATAATAGATAGATGTGTAAGTTTAAGTCTCTTTCTATGATAAAATAAGACACATGTACATGTGTTTCCAATCTGCGCTAGCTCTCTTGACCATCAAAAGCTAATCAGACATATGAAGGCAAGGGATCCCCAGATCAACCTCTGTGTGTCATTCAGGTTCCTTTATTATTCTATGTGATGCAACCCAGCGTTTAAGATTATGTCACAAGTAATAAGGTCTCATGACTTTACTCTCCTCCGCATGGCTGCCAAAATATTTCATAGAACATGTGTGCTCGTCCTTTTGAATTTACAATAAGCCCTCGCTAGGTCTACGTGTTCTTTAGAATGGTAACCCGATTGTGCTGACGACGTCTTAAAAATAAGTAGGCTCGTGGCTGCCCTTTGTAGTATGGCCATTGCAACACTATGGAGTTAGTCGTTCCCACGCCTCATCTTTTCATGCTTACTTTTCTTCATTCGTGGTCGAGCAATGGACCAATGTTTGGTAATTGCGTGTATCTAGCGGGGTGTTTACCGATCTTAGGGTCTCTCTTTTTCCGATGGGTGGCTCATGCTCTCTTTGAAATCTATTAGGTTAGTCAGCTTCTGTTTTCTGCTATATGTTGTGACCGGAGCCATGAATGACCACGAAGATACAGATGGTGCATATAGACCATGGTTTTAAAGTCCATCAACGGAGCTTCATATTTTATTTAAAAAAATCAATGCATTGTATTTTGTTTAATACTCCCTCCGTTTCTTAATATAAGGTGTATAGTTTTCTTGAACGAATATTAGCGCACGGGTTGAGAGGGCAAATTTCGTTTCTTTCGGACATGAATACCCAGCCTGTAAATACCGGGAGTACAGTAGTTAGTAACACTGTAAACTGCCAGGTAATTTACCAGGTAAATTACCACCCGGGTATTACAGGCTGTGTACAGTAGTTAGTAGTACTACATATTTGTAGCGAGGTGAGAAGTACTACTAGTGGACATGTGAGAAATTTAACCGACATAAAAAGTGTGGCTGGCTCGGGCACGATACAACCTGCCACATGCAGCTAGTCCATCTTTCGTTTTGGTTTAGCCGGGATGCACGTGATGCAACTGCCACAAAAGCTTTTGCAGTCCGATGGTAAAACAAGTCGCACCGGTAGACGAGCGCTAGCTTCTAGACGAAAATCGCGGGAACCAACTAGACCGATGGATAACCGCCGCACGGGGTATACTTTGGTGCGGCGCCGCGGGATAGGCAGGTCCTTGAATAAATATTGAACCAGAACCTATTGATGCAGATCGGAGTTGCATGGACTTTAGCGATACAAGTTCAGTCAAAACGAATAAGGATATGACTCGTATAAGATTGAACTCGATCGTTCGCTGATGCAGATCGGAGTGGACATGGACTGTAGCGATACACAGTTCAGTCAAAACGTATAAGCATACTACTCGTCTAGGATTGAACTCAGATCGTTTTCGGTTTCATTGAAGTACACAGGGACGTGGCATTAGATCTTTTTTTTTGGAATCATTGGACCGTTTTTAATTATATGCACATACTTTTACGTGTCAAGAGTAAAAAATAGCGTACAACTTATCTCATAAAATCCTAGCCGTAAAATGCAGATCTAATGGCTAATATGATTTAGGTGATGTGGATCAACTTGGTGCCTAGCGTACAACTTATCTCATACCGTAAGTTGCAGATCTAATGGCTAATATAATTTAGGTGATGTGGATCAAAGTGATGCCTCGAAAAACACCTTTGTATTGCTTTTAGTATATAATAGATAATAGATTTGTTAATTAAATGAATTTAATTAGGTTGGCCCATCAAAGCCCAAATCCAAACTCCGCAGCGATCCCACGTCCTCCTCGCCCCACCCCCCATGTTCCTCTTTTCATTTGCGACAGCGATCTTCGCTCCTCGCCGCTCAGTAGCAGTCTGGTCCTCGTCCCTTAGATCTCGTCGACATCTGCCGAGGCCTCGCGGGCGCGTCAGTGGCGGTGATCTCCAGCAGCCTGTCCAGCGGCGGCGCTCGTGTGGCGACGGTGACGGCAGACTACGACGGGCGCGGTCGGACGGCAACCTCTCTGCGCTGGGGTACTAACGGGATTTTTACTTCTAGCCACGTTGGCTATGCGTGTGTGATCCTATGTAAAGAGTCGTGAGAGTTGAAGCAATAAACAAACTATCCATGTTGATCGAGTCCGTCAGTCCATCTACAATCAAGCAAGCTAAGTTTGGTTGCAAATCGAGTCAGCTTCCTAGCTGGTTGTACTCGCTTCTCGCAGCATAAGTTCTACGTACATCTCACCGAAAATTAAATTCCCCGTGGGTGGGAAAGTACACAATGATAATGGCAAGTCCATCAGTGGGGAATGGCTGATTCTGGAGGAGCCGACGAGGATCAAAGATTGCCGCCCGAGCGGGCAAGAATCACGAGGTCGCGGCGGCCGGAATTCGATCCAGCGAGGGGGGAAGATCGCCATCCCAAGGGATGAGCGAGATGTGGGATCACTGCGAAATACCGTGTGCCAATATGTAGTTTGGATATGGGCTTTTGACCGGCCAATCTAGCGAAATCTGTTTAATTAACGAAGTAGGGGCAAAAGACCATATTAACCCTGAGTTTGGAGGAAGGGGGGTTGTACTGGAGCAAGTAGCTACAAAGAAGATGTGCGACTGCAGGTTTTTGGTGGCGGTGGTGGTGGCTTCGGGATGGTGGCGTGCTCCTCTTGCGGTTGGAAGTGGTCGGCGGCGGCCTGACCTTGGTTACCTGGAGGCTCCTGAATGAAGGGAGAGCAGCGGCAGCTCAGGCTGGCAGCAGCCGGCAAGGTGGTGCAGAGTAGTGCAAAATTTTACACTAGAAATCTTAAAATAAAATAGAGGTGAGATTTAGGTGCGATCCCACTCGACACCTTAGGTGCGGTTTGGAGTGGGCCTTGCGCAACAACAACGCTCTCTGTAGGTGGTGCGGTGGTAAGGTGAAAGATGAAGATAGCAACGAGTTGGACGGCAAGACGAGACCATCTGGCCGCTGGACCGTGAGTTGAACGGCGACACGAGAGAAGATATGAGATCAACGAGTCCCTCGTCCGCCTGAGATCGGCCGGGCAGGGCCGCAGGGCGCTACGCTTTACGCCGTCGTCGACGCCTGCCACAGCGGTAGTGCGGTACCATCAGGGAAAAGAGAAAGGAAGAAAGAAGCTTACCTGACGCCCCGAAACCCTCACGCGCCCTCCCCCCCCCCCCCTCGTCGGCCTACCTCGGGCCCGGCTCAGGGCCTCGGCGGGCGGGCCGGCACGTCCTCTGGGGCTTCTCCCAGGCGGCGAGGCGACGACGCAGCGCCATGGCAGGGCGGCTCGCGGGGCTCGCGATGGCGTCGGTTCCTCCCGACCCAGATCTAGGCTCCTTGGGCCCGATCTGGGCCCTGGCGGACCAGCACATCTGCGGCTCCGGTGCTCCCTAGAGAAGGCGGCGGCGACCACGATCCTGTAGGGCTAGCGGCGCAGCGGCCTGCCTGTCGCAGCACGGTGGCAGGGACTTTACGGGCCCATTTGGGCCCGGCCGGGCCCTCCAAGCCTGGTGTGACCCTGCTACTGTGCCCGGTCGATGACCGCCTCTCGGCGGTGGAGGTGGGCTCCTCCCGCATGGCTGCCGTGCTGCTAGCCCGTACTCAATCAATGTCGTCCCCTCCGTATTCGGGCGGCTTGACACTGCCATGGTGTGACGACGACTATGGTGGCCCAAGATCGTGGTCGCGCGCGCTGGCGGGCGACGAGGTTGGTGGTGGTGCGCTGACACGCCCGGGGTTCTCTGTGGAGGGGGATAGGAAGAAATCCTTGTCGGATTGTCCGACTTCGTCGCGGTGCCGTCCCTCGGGTGGCGCCATTCCTTCTTGGAGGGCGTTACAGATATCCTCAGTCTACTATACTCCGTGTGCCGGGGGAAACCCTAGGTCTAGCTGGGCCGACGGTGCTTCCTTTCTTGAAGGTGTTGTCTTGGTACTGGGCGTGTCTGTGTGCGAGAAGCGTGGTGGGACATTTTCGGATGGCGCAGCAGTGGCGGGTCACCCTAGTTTCGTCGCATCTCCGTTTCTTTCATGTCTTTTCTTTTTGGGCGTGTTTTAGCTGATGCCTCAGCTTTTTCCGTTGTGCAATTTGGGCGTTGTGCTGTCTGGCCTAGCAGCTGACTCACCTGTGTGTGCTTTATTTATAAAGCGGGGCGAAAGCCTGATTCGAAGAAGAAGTGCGGTACCATCCGTGATCTCCCCAACCTATACAATACAAGCTCAAAAAGTACATACGCTAAGCACACACGTTGCACATGTATACATACGTACGTACACGTATCCACAGCCCTCCGAACGGCGCATGGAAAAACTCGAGCGGCAATCCTGATAAGTGGTTGCAGGGACACCCAGCTATAACCTGCCCATCGGCCTGTTGATTTGTACAGATTCGTCACGACGGCGTTTTTCAAGCAGCGCTGCCGCCCACATATATACGCCCAGCTGTTCACGAGACCACGTCGGTGTTCCCGGCCGCCCCTGCAACCTGGAACCCGTGCGAGAGCACGGTGTGGCGAATCGGACGCATCCACGCCATTGTGCTTCCTCTCCGGCTTGCCAGTAGCCGACGACAGCCATGTCCCGCGAGCCCTCCCATGTGTGGCCTCGCGCGGAAGAAGGTTCAAGACGTGGCCCTGAAAGCCATCTATTCATATGCCTATGTCTGTTTCTGTAAACACAAGTACTTCCCCCGTTTAGAAATATAAGATGTTTTAGTTAGTGACGGAGGGAGTACGGGTTTCAGCTCGGATACCGCGTATCACATCTAATCAACAAATAGAGCTTCATTGTGTTTCAAAAAAAAACAGAGCTTAATAAGGATTAGTAAAAAATAATCCTTATTAAGCTCTTATGTACTGAAAGACAATATTGCCCTTATGAACTTTTGAGGATTTATGGCGCCTGCAATTTGATGTGAAGAAGGATATTAAAGACATTCATGCAAGACTTTCATACTACAAGAGTGAAGGATCAATTTGTGCAGCCTATCAGCAGCCGGTTAGCTAAGACACGAAGAGGCACAGTCGGCGCCCACTCACACGGCAAATGCGTGAGCTTTTTATTTGAAAGGCGCTACACTCTCTCCGTCACAGCGAACAAAAAGGGAACCAAGAAAAACAACACAAGACGATCAAGAACGCTTTCGGCAGTAGCCATACATGGAAGCCCTGACGTGGGCTGACCATGGCATGGACGCTAGGGAATCCACTTTGAGGTGTAAAAGGCTTCTTGAGGCCGGTTTCATATATGTTTTCAAGCGGCACTAGGGATGCTCGTGCCCGACATTTTACTGACACCTCCCACACCCATTCCTACATCTTGCATTCTTCTGTAACCCTCGGTGCCTCAGCTCACCTTGTTATTTTCTTGTTCCTACGTGCCCATTGCTAGCTAGGAGCTTTATATATAGTCAGCAGTTAATGCAATCCAACATATATAGATGGGCACGGAGGTTGTTGCACTACGTAAATAGATGAGATGGTGAGCCACCATGGACTTAACTACTCATGTAAATTAGATCGCAACAGTGTCGTCATCTTGCAACTCTCTTGCTGTGGTAACTACTGTATATACGTCAAACTGGAAAAAAAATACTAGTCATAAAAAATGCGTACACGCAGTGAACACATAGGATCCGATGTAATCTTGATATCTGCCGTGCTCGATACATGTCATTAATTACATAACACAACATTGTTGTGCTTCTCCACGGTCTCCTCTAAGAATATGAGACCAATACGAAACCGCACAAGAAAACACAAAGGACATGTCTCATTGCCTGCAAGGATTTCTCGTCTGCCTAGGAATAAGGCCTCTGAGAAAAGACTTAATTGTTATTTTCTCCACCTCATTTGGTTACCCACGTTTTCTTAGGTTGCATTGGATAAAAACAAACAAAACTTTTTTTGGTTGGATGCACACATCGTTTTTGGCTCAACTGATACAAATGATAGATGTTTGTTGCCCACATGAACTCGCATACGATTACCAAGTTCCAATTTTGGTGAGCTCACCAACATTACATATGACTATGGAGGAATCAGAACAACATGAGCTTGAAGATCACCAAAATAAGGACGACGATGATGAATTTATGCTTACTCTCTCGGTCATGAACTGCTCCTTCCAATATCAAAACCTGATCAGCCATAGGCAAAGCTTGGACAGCCACTGTCTTAGCAGCCATAGCCAACGGTTGAGAAGCTATAGCATGATGAGCCAATAAATTGTTGTACTCCTCTACTGCCTCCTCCATTGTTACATAACCTTTATAACTATTGTTGGAGAATCCACAAACTTGTTGTTGGTAGATCCTTCTTGAACTGTATACTCTAGGCAGCCTACCTCTAAACAACATGTACCACTAACAAAGCACAGAAAGAACAAGTAAGGTACAACATCACAAGCATCAATATAATTATAAAAAGCGATTGACAAGTTCACACCATATCAGAAACTAAGTGGAGCATGCAAGATCATTACCAAAAGTGGATCACAAGTTTATCATACTACTACTATGGTGTTATCCTACCACCACATTAAAAGTGGGTATATACCACCTCGTCATCACCGAAATATATAAGCCATAAGTCGTTTTGAAGCCCTAGCTCACCAAAATGTACAACATCATTAGCTCATCAGCAGCAGCAATAGGACGCATGCCTCCCAACACCCAGCCATGAACCCAATCTCTATGGCTCATCGTAGTACTTGCCAAGTTAGGTCCTTAGACAAAGCACAGTGTATGGATCCACCATGCAGACAAAGCTCGTGCCCTGAGCTTTGTTGTCCACCAAGTGGATGAGTGCTGCCATAAGGGACTCATCTGTGAAGCTAACCATCTCCATGACTATGTTGTATAGGTCTAGATGCATATTGGTGGGCTTGTTCTCCCTGATGGCATATGCGACTTCCTTGACCGCGCTAGTGATGTTAGTGAAGGCCATGAGCTCCTGATCTGCAAGGAAACCCCTCTTCCTGTTCCTTGGAGCTGGTGGCGCGGAGCATCGGCATGCTTGTCAGGGCCGTCTAGGATGATGGTCTCAGACTCCTAAGTATTAACATAGTCAAGAGCAGCTGCACCCAGGGGCTCATTCGAGCCCATGGAAAACTTGTCGGTGGCAATACCAAAGGAGAAGATGGTCTGCATCTGGACGTAGTTCGCGATGGGCTTGTTCAAGAACTCAACATCCTTTGGGTGGTCCTAAGATTGGAAGAGATTGAGTTAGTTTCGGATGGCATAGCTTTGTTCAGCGATGCTCAATTGAAACTATGGTGCAAGACAATGTTCTAACTGTAATGTGCCCCTCATAGTTCTCACTCTTGAGGAGAATGCTGCAGGTCTCCTCACACCATTGAGCGCCACTCAGATCTCTTAGATTGATCACCAGAATCTACCTCACCCTCCACTTCCACAGGTGGTTTTACACTTGCGCGGACAGATGAGATGTTATCACAAGTTTATCATACCAAAAGTGGATCACGAGTTTATCATACTACTACTATGGTGTCATTCTACCACCACACCAAAAGTGGGTCTCGTCCTATCACCCGCATCAAAAATTTCACTATCATATGAGGTGTTAGTATATACCACCTCATCATCACCAAAATATAGGCCATAAGTGGGAATCCACTTTGAGGTGTGAAAGGCTTCTTCATGTCGTTTTCATATATGTTTTCAAGCGGCACCAGGGATGATCGTGCCCGACATTTTACTGACACCTCCCACACCCATTCCTACATCTTGCATTCTTCTGTAACCCTCAGCGTTATTTTCGTGCTCCTAGTACCCATTGCTAGCTAGGAGCTTTATATACAGTCAGCAGTTAATGCAATCCAACATATATAGATGGGCACGGAGGTTGTTGCACTATGTAAACAGATGAGATGGTGAGACACCATGGACTTAACTACTCAAGTAAATTAGATCGCAACAGTGTCGTCATCTTGCAACATTCTTGTTCTGGTAACTACTGTATAAACTTCAAACTGAAAGAAAAAATACTAGTCATAAAAAATGCGTACACACAGTGAACACATAGGATCCGATGTAATCTTGATATCTGCGACAGGTATGCCGTGCTCGATACATGTCATTAATTACATAACACAACATTGTTGTGCTCCTCCACGGTCTCCTCTAAGAATATGAGACCAATACGAAACCGCACAAGAAAACACAAAGGGCGTGTTCCGTTGCCTGCAAGGATTTCTCGTCTGCCTAAGAATAAGGCCTCAGAGAAAAGACTTAATTGTTATTTTCTCCACCTCATTTGGTTACCCACGTTTTCTTAGGTTGCATTGGATAAAAACAAACAAAACTTTTTTTGGTTGGATGCACACATCGGTTTTGGCTCAACTGATACAAATGATAGATGTTTGTTGCCCACATGAACTCGCATACGATTACCAAGTTCCAATTTTGATGAGCTCACCAACATTACATATGACTATGGAGGAATCGGAACAACATGAGCTTGAAGATCACCAAAATAAGGACGACGATGATGAATTTCTGCTTACTCTCTCGGTCCTGAACTGCTCCTTCTTCTAATATCAAAACCTGATCAGCCATAGGCAAAGCTTGGACAACCACTCTCTTAGCAGCGATAGCCAACTGTTGAGCAGCTATAGCATGATGAGCCAAGAAATTGTTGTACTCCTCTACTGCCTCCTCCATTGTTGCATACCCTCTATAGCTATTGTTGGAGAATCCACAAACTTGTTCTTGGTAGATCCTCCTTGAACTGTACACTCCAGGCCGCCTACCTCTGAACACCACGTACCACTAACAAGGCACAGAAAGAACAAGTAAGGTACAACATCACAAGAATCAATACGATTATAACAAATGATTGACAAGTTCACACCATATCAGAAACTAAGGGGAGCATGCATGATCATTACCGAAAGAGCATCACAAGTTCATCGTACTACTCTTATGGTGTTATCCTACCACCACACCAAAAGTGGGTCTCGTCCTACCACCCGCATCAAAAATTTCACTATCATATGAGGGGTTAGTATATACCACCTCATCATCACCAAAATATAGGCCATAAGTCGTTTTGAAGCCCTAGCTCACCAAAATGTACAACATCATTAGCTCATCATCATCACCAGCAGGATGTATGCCTCCCAACACCCAGCCATGAACCCAATCTCTATGGCTCATTGTAGTACTTGCCAAGGTAGGTCCTCAGCCAAAGCACAGTGTGCGTCTCCAACATGCGTATAAAGCTTGTGCCCTGAGCTTTGTTGTCCACCAGGTGGCTGAGTGCCGCCATAAGGGACTCATATATGAAGCTGACCATCTCCATGACTATGTTGTATAGGTCTAGATGCATATCGGTGGGCTTGTTGTCCCTGATGGCCTGTGTGACTTCCTTGACCGCGTTAGTGGTGTTGGTGAAGGCCATGAGTTCATCATCAGCGAGGAAACCCCTCTTCATGTTCCTTGGAGTTCGTGGCAGGGAATCAGTAGGCTTGTCAGGGCTGTCTAGGATGATGGTACCGGACTCCTGAGTATTAGCATAGTCAGGAGCAGCTGCACACAAGGGCTCATTCGAGTCCATGGGAAACTTGCCGATGGAAATACCAAAGGAGAAGATGGTCTGCATCTGGATGCAGTTTGCGATGGACTTGTTCAGGAACTCAACAACCTTTGGGTGGTCCTAATATTGGAAGAGATTGAGTTAGTTTCGTATGGCATACCTTTGTTGAGTGATGATCAATTCAAAGTATAGTGCAAGACAATGTGCTAATTGTCATGTGCCCCTCATAGTGCTCACTCTCGAGGAGAACACTGCGGGTCTCCTCACACCATTGAGCGCCACTCAGGTCTATTAGCTTGATCACCAGAATCCACCTCACCCTCCACTTCCGCAGGTGTTTGTACACCTGCATAGACGTCATCTCAGTGCCGCAGTGCTACAACAGAGCTTTGGCACAAGTAGTTAGATGTACTTCTTTGAAGCCCTTATCAGTGCGCACATTGCTCTTGATGATCAAGCACATAGTGTCCAGGAGGAAGTTCGACATGAAGGGAAGACATTTCATGGTTCCCTTGACAGAAGCCTTTTGTGCCTTGGCAAACCTTGTGGCCACCTTTGAAACAACGAAAACCGCATGGCTACACGAAGGATCAAGCGACATGGATCCTAGATGTGCAAACTATTGCATCTCAGAATACTACGCCACCGATCAAGGCTATGTCGAGGGCATATAAGCCTCCACAAAAGAAGGAATTTACGGCTCACCCATGGGCACCAGAGACTGGCTAAAGTCGTAATCAGAGTCCTACATTGGTAATACATGCCAGAAATTTGTAAAATGCAAGCACGGTTTGAAAGATCTATAGCGACAAAACCAGGAATCAAAGAGCTACATCAAGCATGATCTGAAGATGGAGTAGAACAAAGCATGAAAGAGAAATATCGACTGACTAAATGGAGTGTGGTTTGCCATCCCAAATATCAAGGTGGATTGATGATTCATGACCTTGAGGTTAATAATATGGGTAAGTGGATTTTCAAGATGCTTACTAAGGATGGTGTATGGCAAACCCTACGAAGAAAGAAATATGTTGGCTCAAAAGCGTTGTCTTAGGTGATCTAGAAGTCAGGAGACTCACACTTCTAGGCTGGACTAATGGCCACGAAGAAGCATTTCTTCCCACTTGTCACATTTTCTATCAAGGATGGCTTGGAAATTCGTTTCTGGAAGGATAAGTGGCTTGGAAATGCTATACTCTGGGAACAATATCCGGTTTTACACAACATTGTCTATCACAAGGGGATACCATAGCCACGGTGTTGGAATCTTCTCCTTCGAATGTGACTTTCGGGAGAGACCTAATTGGACCAAGACTCGCATCATGGAACGCTCTACTATATCATTTAACCATAGTGCAAATGCTAGATGGTCCTAATGTGTTTAAGTGAAACTTGGTAACTTCTGTTTAGATTCTATGTACAGATCATTAGTTTATCCTGATGTTCCAGTCAACAATAACAAAAAATCTGGATGCTGAAGATACCACCAAAGACGAAAATATTAGCATGATACCTGTGTCGAGGGGTAATTCTTACAGAAGACAAACTTGTTAAAAAGAATTGGCATGGGAGTAAGCAATAGTTCAATTAGCTCACAATTCACAGATTTAAACTTCCTTCAATAGTTCAATTAGTCGGTTGACCACAAAATCAAAAATTATACATGTACCTTTGTATCTGTAACTTCTCGTTCTTGCCCATCTCTACTAGACTACCTCAAATTCGCATAGCCTAGAGCCTAGACGAGTAGACGGCACCCTGCCTTGCCTAGCCCTAGCCGGCTAGCCGAATTGAGATGGGATGGACGAAGGACCAGAGACCCAGGGTCCAGGAGATGGTGGATAGGCGGCCAATCCTAGCGGCAGGGGGAGTCGGGAAGACGAGGAGGGGAGCCGCCGCTCGCCCCACTAGGGAGACTGGAAGACGTTTGTATTCAGCTCGATCGGGGGGCAGTGCATGATTCTTTCCTGAATGCGCAGCCCAGCAAAGGCCCAGGATGGACATAATCTCTCCGACGCGGCCCATTGTCTTATCTTCATTTGGTTTTTCTTCAGAACGTACATTATTTGCTGAAGACTGTATGTATGTCCAAAAATGCATATACAAATGCGTTTTTTGCAAACAATCAAGGTAGGGCAGCTGCCATCTCAAAAAAAAAGAGTAGGACAGCTGCCACACCTTTGCCTAAAGGGGAGCTTCGCCAAGCATGGGAGTGAGCTGAGGCCTCAATTAATGTGTACCAAACAGTCAGTTAGAACTGAACGAATGTGTACCAAAGAAAACGTCACGAGGCGAGGAACATCGATCGCTCGGGAGGGGAGCGAAGCTGGAATGGCTTGAAGAGAGCCTTGGCACGACACCTCTGACATGTGTTGTGCACACCAGTCACGAAGGATCCACTTTTAGGTCTAAAAAGACAGGGATTTCCGCATATGAAAGGCTCCATTCAGCCATTGACCAGATTGACCTCTATGTTTTCAAGTCTACCGGAACCGATGAGTGACCAACATTTTGTGAGTTAATGGCATAAAACCACCACTTTTCTGCGAAATGTTCGAAAATCCACCACCATTCGTAAATTTCGCAAAATGTGACCACTTTTCTGCAGATTTTTTGCAATGTACACTAAAACTGATTTTAAACAGGATTGACACGATTTCTGACACTTGGACTCCCCGTCAGGCCACATGGCGGTGAGAGACAGCACGCAATCTGTAGTTTTGCAAGCAGGTCCTCAAGTTTAGTTAGCGAACTACGTAGTGGTCCCTGTCGCCCCGTAGCTTTTCAAAAAACCTTCTGTTTATGTTAAAACTCATAACTTTTGAATAAAAATTTAAACGAAAAAACTTTTAATATGGAAAGTGCTCAGAAATATATTAATATTTTTAATTTAAATTTTATTCACTATTTCAAATAATTAAAATAGGGAACTAATTAAAATTGTTTCTATTACTAATACAAACTTTAGAAATTCATAACTCTAATTATAGAACTCCAAATAATATAAATAATATATCTAAATTTATTAGAAAAATCCAAAAAATCCATTTCTGACATCCATCATTCATGAATCACATCTGTTTCTCTTAGATATTAAAAAAAACACATGTACGCATGTGATGCATGGCCACGACTTTGTTCCAATCAAGGCTACGCCGGTGTCGTGGTGGAGCCACATCGCCGCCCAGAGGACCTCGTCGTGCCGCCCGCTCACCGACGTGTAGTAGCTCTTCACCTCGGCGATGCTTTTGTTGTACTTGGCACTATACTTGTCGGCGAACTCGAACAGCTGTACGTACACAAGAAAAGAGGAAGCAAGTGTAGGTCAGTACTTACGTGCACATACACGCGATTATTAAATCTAACCACCCAATTAATATTCTCCTGATATACTTATAATCGTCGCTGCATCGTTGTACTAATCGCATGAGTTTATACAGACGGTAACGTAAATGGAAATGTGGTGGTTATGTCAAGTAGCCTGTAGCATCACATCACACATTCAACTAAGCACGGAGCTGATAGCTGATGCACACGTGTTTTCAAAATGAGAAATTATGGTAATTGCGCCGAGGGATTTTTTGTACATAAGTACACGTATTTACAAATACATGTGCCTGTGAGGACGTGAGATTAATAATTTGGGTTTGTCTTGTTTCTTGTACGTACGTACACGTATTTGCAAATACATGTGCTTCTGAGTACGTGAGATAATAATTTGGAGTTTGTCTTGTTTCTTGTACGTACGTACATGTGCGTGTTAATATGGTAACAGATGTGATTCAAACAGATGTGATTCATGAATGGTGGAAGTCACAAATGGATTCCTTGGATTTTCCTAATAAATTTAGATATATTATTTATATTATTTGGAGTTCTATAATTAAAGTTATGAATTTTCAAAGTTTGTATTAGCAATAGAAGTAATTTTAATTGTTTTAATATTTTAATTATTTGAAATGAATAAAAAGTTTATTTTAAAAATATTCAAACATTTCTGAGCACTTTTCATATTAATTTTTTTTCATTTAAATTTGTATTCAAAAGTTATAAACGCTTTGAAAATAAATAGGAGGTTTTTTGGAAAACTGCAGGGCATCAGGGACCACTACGTAGTTTGCTAACAAAACTCGAGGACCCTCTTGCAAAACTACAAACAGTGTGCTGTCTCTCACTGCCACGTCAGCCTGACGGGTGGGTTCAACTGTCAAAAATCGTGTTAATCTTGTTTAAAATCAGTTTTAATGTACATTGCAAAAAATCTGCAGAAAAGTAGTTACATTTTGTGAAATTTGCGAATGGTGGTGGATTTTCGAACATTTCGCAAGAAAGTGGTGGTTTTATGCTATTAACTCACATTTTGCCGACACCTCCCACACCCATGTCTACATTCTGCATTGTTCTTTCCCTCAGCCCAACTGAGCTCACCTCTGTTGCATTTGTAATTTTCTTGCTCCTATAGATCCATCCCTATCTAGCTAGGAGCTTTATATAGTCACATACATTCGTAGCACACAATGGACCTAGAGGTTGTTGCACCGATCAAACTGAATGTACGCATATGAGATTGTGAGCCACGTTAACGCTTGCACTTAAATACTTTACCTAAAAAAAGAATGTCCAGAAAAACTACTCAATTACATTGCAACAGTGTCGCTCTTGTAGCTCTCTCTGGCCACGCGTTAACTACACAGGTCAAATTACACAGAGTTAAAAAGTAGTCATAAATAATGCGCACATACAGTATGATCGATGTGAACTTGATATTTGCGTCAAGTACGCCGCGCTCGATACGTGCTAATAATTACATAATACAATACTACTCTCTCCGTCCCGATTTTAAAGGATACATATAGCAAAATCTCTGGGACCTAGACGTTCTCTTATTCGGACTAATTTAGCTATCACTAATTTTTTGATCGGCTCTTCTTATGAAATTAAATGCTTATGTGCCTAACAGGTGGAAAATTTTTGGGATTGTATGATTCTCAATATGTGTGCTTTAAGCAGGAGGGATACTTCGGTGCTCCCCCTTAAGTCGAATTCGAAGGGTTATTCCTGCCCTAGCCCATATCCAAGCCCCTCTATAACCCATTGTATCCATGTGTACTCATACCGTAAGATACGACGACGGTACAGGACCGTCCCCCAAAAAAAACCATGCATGACCCAACGACAAGGTCCCACCTGCCGACGCGAGCTCCATCATTCACACGGTGCCTTCACCTTAGTTGTTCTCTTGTCGGCAATCTCGTCACCGCGATCTTGTCTAACAGTTGTACCAGCATGAACCTCCATCCCTCCCAGGTACCGCAACCTGTCTCTCCCCGCGATCTCCTCTCAAATCGAAGTGCCGCCGTTTTCCAGTAGTGTCGTCGTTGGTTGCTGACCTATATACCCGGTGGCGCAGGTTAGCACGGATCTTGTTCCAGTAGTGCCGCTTCTCGCATTCCATAGTGATTAAACTTGGGGCTAGTGGTTTCTTCACGTATCATATCGCCGACGGCCGCTCCGAAGGCGGGGATGATCCATCGGTGCTCGTAGGTGTTGGCGTCGGTTGTGTGCACGATTTGAATGCCCTCGGTGGTGGTTGTTTGCTTTGTTAGGGTTCACGTACCATATTGCCGATGACCGCTCCGAAGGAGGGGATGATCCATCGGTGATGATAGGTTTTCAGCGTCAGTTGTTGTGTGTGCGATTTGAAAACCTTCGGTGGGTGTAGTTTACTCAACTTTGGTAAACCGGAGCTCACTTTGGCAAACTTTCGTGTATTTATTAATTGATTCTATTGTTGACGATACTTATTAATTGTTGTAGGAAATGGCGGACAGTAGGCTAAGTAAAATTGAGGAAGATATGGAGTTTGGAGATGAGGTGATAATAAAATACTAGATTGATGATTGGTCAGAGGATGAAAATTCTTATCATGGAGATTTGTCGAAGAATGGGAACGAAAGGGAAGATGTTAATGTGAGTGACATTATCATGTTTTATTTTTGTTGGATTCCAACATCCAACAACATTAAATTTTTTAATTTGTAGATGGAATTTGATGATGATACTGAAGAAAACAATTCCGAGGTCTCGCATGAGGATTACATTAATCAGGTATGGATAGTGGAATTTTATCTTATCATGGTATGTATGAGATGATTCTATCACATGATAACTACGTATATCTTTGTCCTACTTTTTTTTGTTAATATCAGCCTCTCATAATGCGTATGACTATTATGGTGAATCCAACGCGGAGATAGACCATGATTGTGATTCTGTAGATGCATCTGATTCTAGGGAGTCGTTTTCGCTCAACATGAGTGAGGTATGCACGAAATGAATGCATTATGGAAGTAATGTTAAAACATAGAAAATGGTTTTCATGTCCTTGTTATGATTGTGTAGGTGACCGAAGATGAGGATAAAGAAAATGTTCAAGATACTACACATGCAGATGATAAGTGGGATATGTTCACGAAGATAAGAGAAATGACGTTTGCCATTGTGGACCGGGGGAAACCCTAGGATGTGTTCCAGGGCTATCCCTTGGAACAATCCGGGCAGCAGCGTCGCCGTCATCGTCGTCGTCGCTTCCCTTTCTGGAGGTGCTGATTGGTGCACGGCGCTTCGGAGTGATAGTTGTGTGGTGGAAATTCGTCGAAGGCACAGCGGTGGAGCATCATCTTTGTTTTCGTCGAACCGCCTTTCTCGGCGTTGTTTTCTCTTTCTTTCTTTTTTGTTTCTTTTGGGCTCAGAGTGTGTTGTTTTGCCCCAGCGGTGTTATCCTTCTTGTATCGGTGGTTGGCTATATTAATATCGGTTTTGCTAGTTCTCAGGCGCATGAGAACTTCTTAGGTCTCAGTCGCCTCTTTCACCGTTCAATTTACCTCGTGATTCGTGCAAAATAGAAGTTACACATGAGTTGTAACTAGGGTGTAACTGAGAATTTAATGAGTTGCAACTAGGTTACAACTGAGAATTAGTACAAATTTTATGAGTTGCAACTAGATTGCAAATGAGAATTAATACAAATCTTATGAGTTGCAACTAGATTGGAACTGAAAATTAGCACAAATATTCGGATGACATTAGCGACTTAAATATAAAAAGTTCTCAGGCGCCTGAGATCTAGACACTCCCTATTAATATAGCGGGGTGAAAACCTATTTTGAGGAGTATTGTACAGTGACGCGTGTCCCGCGGCAAAAGAGAAACCGATGATCTGGTTTCTTGTCTTTGGAACAAAATTGAATGTTTCTAGTTGGCGTGTCGTGTAGTTAGTTACACACCGACAGTAGTAGGTACGTACAGTAGTAGTATAACACTGTCTGGCAGCAACGCCGGTGTAGATAGTGTGAAGGAGGCTGAACAGAAGAGATGTCTCCAATAATGGCAGCGTACCAACTCCAGCAAGCGCCGGCATGGTTCATCTGGCTGGCCTTCCTCGGCGGCCTCTGCGTGGCGGTGTTGACGTCCCGCCTCCTTGTCCACCTGACGCTGTGCCTTGGCCGGCCAAAGGATCTCCGGCGGCGGTACGGCGCGTGGGCCGTGGTGACCGGTCCGACGTCCGGCATCGGGCGGTCCGTGGCCCTGGAGCTGGCACGCGGGGGCCTGAACCTCGTCCTCGTCGACCTCGACGCCGCGAATCTGGAGGAAGTCTCGGAGACGATCAGGTCTCGCCACGGCGCCGTGAAGACCATGGCCGTGGTGTTGGACCTCTCGCTCGTCTCCACGCCTCAAGGTGACGAGGCGCTGCGGCGGTTCCGGGAAGCTGTCAAGTGGCTGGACGTGGGGGTTTTGGTGAACAACGCCGGGGTTGCGAAGCCTGGCGCGGTGTTCCTGCACGAGGTAGACGACGTGGAGGCGTGGGTGAGGATGATCCGCGTGAACCTGTGGGCAGTGACGGAGGTGACCGCCGCGGTGCTGCCGGGGATGGTGGAGCGGGGCCGGGGCGCCGTCGTGAACATGGGGTCGGCGTCGTCGGAGGCAATCTCCTCCTTCCCTCTTCACACCATGTACGCCGCAACCAAACGGTACGTCGTCGATGCGATGGAGTACGTGCACGCTTCCTTTTTCAAACCAAATGCAGCTAGCGTCGATCTGATGAGTTTCCAACAAACCGCGCGCTATATATGCAGGTACGTTGCTCAGTTCTCCAGGAGCCTGTACGTGGAGTACAAAAGCAAAGGGATAGATGTGCAATGCCATGTAAATACCAATCTCGATCGATCGCTGCCTGTGTTTATTCTGAATCTCTTTTTCTTAATGCCGACCCTAGCTCTGAACTTGAACAAAAAACAATTCCTTCTCAAGTCCATGCATGGGGCTGGCCGCAGTGCCGTCGGTTGCATAGTCACTCTGCACATGCGTATGACACTGCAAGTGCACTTGGTACTCCTCAAGGAGTAGCTGCAACCACTAAATCATGATGATGGATGGGGCCGGCCGCAGTACCCGTCAGTCCGTTTCGATCGCGCGGCTGGACCGTGCACCCCATCCTCGATCGCGCGGTTATGGTCACCCTAAACACACACACTGTCCCGAATCACTTCATGGTAGCAGTCCTACCAGTGTTGTATAGTAACTGGAAGCAGCATTTCATGTGATGATCTCTCTCGATCGTGCAGGCGCCCTTCTTCGTGCAGACCACGATGCTATCGGGCTTCTCGGGAATCATGTACCCCTCGGCGCTGGTGCCCACCACCGACGCCTACGCGCGCGCGGCGGTGCGCTGGATCGGCCAGGGCGGCCCGCTCTGCGTGCCCAATCTCAGGCACAGGCTCCTGTGGTGCCTTCTCGCCGCCGTGCCAGACTCCATCCAAGACTGGGTCTGCCTGCGCGCCAACCTGCGGACCAGAAAGATGTTCCGTGGGGCGTCAGCACGTACGCCGCGTGGGTGAAATCCTTGGTTGCTGCCTGTCAACGCTCCAGCCGAGAGGAGATCCAACAAGAGCTGTAGTAGTACGTACGTACAGTACTTCTTTTCTTTTCTAAGTACGTTTTCAACGTGCAAGCTTGTTAATTTTGCTGCGTCTTTGTGCAAAGAAACAGCGTCCAGTAGTTGGACTCAGATGTCAAACTTTCTGACGTGCCACGGTATGATGATGATTGTTGTAGCTCGCTCAACTGATTGGTTAAAACAGCTCTGTTGGCTTCCGGAAGATAAAAGCAAGAAGTAATCTTAGAACAAACAGCTATACCAAGCAGAAACTGTACAGCTACACTAGGGAAGCATGTTACTAACTTTTTCAAACTCATATCTTCGCAACTTCTATGCACTATAGTCGTCGTGATTGCCTGACATGATCTACCTTCTTTCGATTAACATGTCTCTGTTAGACATATATTTGTAACATCCTTTTGTACGTGTGCAGCTTATGGAGTAGTACCCCAAGGCTGTTACGCTTTGTTAGAGCATCTCCACTCGCGTTACTAGGACGCCGTTCTCAGGGCGTATTTTTGGTCCGGACGGCGAATTTTCATCCAGTCGCGTTCACAGGACGCCAGTTTCGTCCGAATTTGGCTCAAAATTGGTCCGGCGTTCTCAGGCCG
Organism: Avena eriantha; assembly: GCA_910589775.1. NCBI lineage: Eukaryota > Viridiplantae > Streptophyta > Magnoliopsida > Poales > Poaceae > Avena > Avena eriantha. Next base: position 381,174,261 of record OU342746.1, read on the forward strand.
AACCCGGGGCACCGGGAACGGCCTGAGAACGCCGGATGGAGAAAAAACGTTGGTGGGCCAGACCTGTCAGCGAGGGAAGGCCGAGTTCCCGCCCTTTTCTTCTTCTTCTCCCACCTTCCCTCCACAATCCCCCACATCTCCCGCCAGTTCGTCGAGCTCCCGCCCGCCATGCCGCCCAAGGCTTTCGCCAAACCCCGATCCGCCGCCGGCGAACAAAGGAGAAAAAGGTGAGGAAGCCGAGAGCGCCCGCGACAAAACCTGATGGCATGAGCGCCCCCGACTGGTTGGCCCTATCCACGAAGAGAAAGTTCGCTACGGAGAGCCGTAGGGACAGGAAGGCGAGGGCCAAGCAGGCGCAGGAGCTCGCCGAAGTTCAGGCGATGAGGGGAGTGGCGGCCGAGGCTCGGGCGATGAGGGAAGCGGCGGTCGAGGCTCAGGCGATGAGGGAAGCGGCATTGGCGTCGTCCCGTGCGCAGTACGGCGGCGACTGGGGGAGCCAGCCGAGCGTTGCGTCGCCGACCGGATACTCGCCTGTCGGGTTCTTGCCGATATCGCCGGCGATGTTCCAGGAAAACCAGGCGAACCTGTGGCAGAGGTACTCCTCCTCCCGCGAGTTCGACGGCGGATTCAACCCGAACAACGTCTTCCCCTGCCCCGCACCACGTCCTCCTTCGGCGTTCGGTATCAACATCAACGCCCCCTACACCTCCTCCTCAACGGCGCGCCGCGGTCCTCTGCCGTTCACCGGGAGCTTGTCGCAGGCGACCCACGGCAAGGCGGACGCCCAGAACATGTTCGGCAGAATGTCCAATGAATCCTACATGCAGGGCATGATCGCTGAAGGCTCGGCGGCCGCCGCGGCCAGCAACGCCGGCTTCTTCACTCAGGAACAGTCTCGGGGCCGACGCCGAACACGGCATCGCGTCCTAGGATTTCGCCGAGCAGACCTAGACCGATGAGGAAGAGGAAGGCGTTGGCCTGGCTCCGGCGAAGGGAAAAGGCAAAGGCAAGAAGAAGGCGGGCACCCTGGCGACGGAGCCGCGGATCAAGTAGACGCTGACAGAGGACCTTTGCCTCGCCGACGCCTGGAAATCGGTGAGCATGGACCCGATCACTGGCGCCAACCAAAATTCGGACAGCTACAGGAAGCGCGTGAAGCTAGCGTTCGACGAGCGCAACGTTTGTGACCCGAAGTACAACAAAACCCACACGAAGAGCGGTGAGAAAGCCATGACCAACCACTGGGTACTCATCCAACAGGCGTGCAGCAAGTGGCACGGTCTTCTCGAGGAGGTCGAGCACACACGCGTCAGCGGCGAGAGCATGGATGCCAAGGTACACGCTGAACACTAGCCGAAGGCACTACTTCATGCCTATGCTGACACACTTTTCCTTGCCTTTGTAGGTCCTCCGTGTACTCGGCATGTACCGGGCTGACACCGGGACGGAGTTCAAGTTCTATCATGTATTCCCTTCGATTGTGTGGCGCCCCGCAAAAACCACTACTAGAAAATCGATGTGTTTTTGTGCATTGCATCATCATGACCGCGTGCTCATGTCACCATGCCACATTGCATTTGAGCATCGTCATATCATTATGCATGGTTTGTCTAAAACTATTTTCTAAAATCCTAGTTTTGTTCTCTAAATATCCCCCGCTTTTATTTCAAATCAAAACCCCGGGCTCTCCGGAATATTTTTGTTTCGTCTACAAACAGTTTTCAAACGCCCCGTTTTAAACAAATAAAATTTTATTTTATTTTGAGGGGGCAGCCGACCCGGGCCGATCCGACCCAGCCGGCCACCCCCAGTACAAAACCACAACCACCCAAACCCTTTTCTACCAAATACCCTACCCCTACCCCTACCCAGCCCCCTCCACCTCACCCCGGCCAATCGCATCTCGCCACCTCACCAACCCCCTCCCTTTTTCCTCCACCTCACCCCAGCCAGCCACCACACCCTGCCGCCTCCTCTCCTTGGTCTCCCGGGCCCCACCTCCTAGCCCCGTCCCGCGTCTCACGTGTAGCCCAACAAGGCCACCTCGCTCACACAACCCCAGCCGCACGGATCCCCACCAACCCTCTCTCCTCCTACCGGACCCACGAACCCCACCCTGTACACGCCTCTCGTCCTCGCCCCGATCCCGCAACCGCCGTCGCCGGCCCTCCTCCCTCCTCGCGCCACACTCTCGTCGAGCCCGGCCGCCTACCGTAGGCCGCCATGGCCACCGCCAGGCACAACAACCACCGCCGCTCGCTCGGTTCCTAGCCACGCCCCATCGGAGTCCCGGTGCTCCTCCCCCCCGCCCTTGCCGGACCTGCCCGGTGACCTCGACCTCCGCCGCCACGGGACCCGCCGGCCGAGCCACACCCTCTTTGATGGGTTCGTAGCATGGAAAACAAAAAATTTCTACCACATGAACGAACAAAACCCAGATCTAATCTAGATAAAAGCCAAGATCTAATCTATTAGACATGTGCAACGAGATAGATATGTACTAACCCTCGTAGATCCGAAAGCGTTACGAGATTAGATCTCGTGGTTGATGTAGTCGATCACTTGCCGATCTCAAGATCGTGTGGACGATCCTTCCGGCGCCGCGTTTCGGCAGCGCTTCCGCAGTCGGTCACACGTGCGGAGTCGAAGCAGACCTTCCTCTCCTCGTTCCAGCGAGCAGCGGAGGTAGTAGATCTTCTCCACGGAATCACAGCAGCATGACGGCGTGGTGGTGGTGGTGGAGTAGAGAATTCTGCAGGGCTTCGCCTATGCCTGTGCAGAAGAAAGGAGGAGGAGAGAGGCGGCGGAGATTTGGTGTTATGGAGGAGTAGCAAGGGGTGGCGCCCCCCCCCCCCCCTTCTATTTAAAGGAGGGAGGGCGCCTTGGGAGGGGGAGTCCTAGTAGGACTCCCCACCTCCTTGGCCGGCGGATTGGGGAGGGGGGGAGGAGTCCTCCTCCCCCACGACTCCTTGTCTTGACCCACCAGGACTCCTTGATCCCTTCCTTGGTTTTCAAGCAAACTCCAAGAAACCTTCCAGAACCTTCCGGAACATTCCGAAACCTTCTAGAATCCTCATACAAATACTCCTGAACATTTCCTAACTCAGAAAATGATCCCCAATATATGAATCTTATTCTCCGGACAATTCCGGATCTCCCTGTGATGTCCCGGATCCATTCCGAGACTCCGAACAACATTCGGTCTCCAACGCACATTCCATATCTACTTAAAACAACTTCGACCCTTAAGTGTGTCACCCTACGGTTCGTGAATATGTAGACATGACAGAGACACATCTCCTATCAATAACCATCAGCGGGACCTGGAGATCCATAATGGCTCCCACATACTCAACGATGACTTCGTGATCAATAGAACCATTTACATACGAAACCAATTCCCTTTGTCACGCGATACTATACTTATCCGAGGTTTGATCGTCGGTATCTCCGTACCTAGTTCTACCTCGTTACCGATAAGTACTCTTTACTCGTTCCATGTTATGTCATCCCTTGTGACCCAGTCACATGCTTGCAAGCTAACTAGATGACATTCCACCGAGAGGGCCCAGAGCATATATATCCGTCATCTGGATGGACAAATCCCAATCTTGGTCCATGCGCTTCAACACATACTTTCAGAATACCCAACAACACCTTTATGACCACCCAGTTACGAAGCGGTGTTTGATGTCATCAAAGTACCCATCCGGTGATGGTGATTAACACAACCTCATGGTCGAAGGATTAGGTTACTATGCATTTAAAAGCTTATAGCAATACGAACTTAATGACTTGATCTTATGCTACGCTTATTATGGGTGTGTGTCCATCACATCATTCTCCTAATGATATAACCTTGTTATTAATCACATCCTAATGTCCATGATCAGGAAACCATGATCATCAATTAATCAACAAGCTAGTTCAACAAGAGGCTTACTAGGGACTCTCTTATGTTTACAAAACACACATGTATTAGTGTTTCCTAATAATACAATTATAGCATGGAATGTAAACCTTCATCATAAACACAAAGATATAATAATAACCACTTTTATTATTGCCTCTTGGGCATATCTCCAACAGTCTTCTCCCCGATGCGCCGCCCCTGCGCCCTCTTCTCCCAGCATGGCAGCCTCCACCTTCCTCCCGTGAGCGCCGCCACCACGTCGTCCTGGCGCGCTCCCGCTGTCCTCATCTGCTCCGTCCGCCGTACAGCGGCCTCGCCATGGCGCCTCCGGCCCTTCTCCGGCCTCGCCCAGTTTGCCAGTCCCCACCCCCGTCGCCAGCACCGCTCGGCCCGGCCCTCTGCTTCGTCGACCCGGCGACCGATGCCTAGCGAGTTCCGGCCGCCGACGTCCTCTGCTCTCCCCGCGAGGCCAGGTCTGTCGCCGCTGCGCCTGGTCGTCTCCAGCGCCGTGGCCGCGCATATCCTCCTGGCCGAGGTGCTTGCAACGCCTCCATGAGCCCTAAATTAAGGCAATGGTGTCCCTGCCTTGTATTTCTATTTTAGGTACCATGTGGTATTTTTCCTCACGCGATGTGCTTGTATGTGAGTCCCTGTGCACACTTCCACCATCGCAATCTTTCAGCGGATCTGAAGACCGATGCCACCAAGTTTTCTCGTGTTTTTTTGGAACGCCAAGTTCTTCGTCGTGGAAACTCAAGATCTCCCTCTTCGAACGTCGCCGTCCCTTTCTCGGAACCCGATGACCGCCAAGACCGCCACATGGAACGCCATGCCCTTCTTCACGAATGCCGAGACCCCAGACCCGAAGACCACGGATGCGACAAGATCTACTTCCTGTTGTCCGAGAATGACCCCGACACCCGATCCCTGCGAGACCGAACCCAAACCACATCGAACCCCAAGATCTTCGACCCTGATGTGTGATTCCCTTTCTGAGACCCCTATTTTTATAATATGACATTGTCAACTATCGCATATTAAATTATTCATGCATGCATACCTGTCTGTGGGTTGGGGGCATTACGCCGATTCACCTCATGATTAAATATGGAGTCGATATGCGGGTTATTCTAGTCTTATATCGGCTCCATTTAAATTGGTGTAGCGAACCGATGCCATGTGTTGCCTAGTTAATACAACCATTAAATTGCGGGGTAGTTAAATAACTCGAACTTATTAATTAATTGTCGGGACCCCGGTTCCGCTTAATATTGCCTAATCGCACCGCATCTATGCCATGTCATGCATCATATCATAATCATGCCGGATCTTCTGCCGTAGTATTAAATATTGCATCCGGTGTTTCTTTTAGTGCTTTGCTTCTTCGCGGATTAGGCCGATGAGTTGATGCGAGTATCGACAAGTTCTCCGGATATGAACCGTCGGCAGTGTTTCCCAGGTGAGCATTCTCCCCCTTTCTACCTATTTTGCATTTATAGTCTTTACTTCCTTCTGTTGATCTATCGCTATCCGTGTCGCGATGCTTTAGTTTCCGTGCACCAGTTATATCTCGTGCAGCCTCTATATTGCCATGGACACCTCCTAATACCTGTTGTTTGGTAGATAGCTGGCCTTGCGAGTCGTAGTTGCTTGCTCAGGTGCAATCTCGTGTTGTCGAGAACCCCAGCTGTTGGAATGCTGGCAGATGTTTACGGTGGAGATGCTTAATGGTGGAGATGATCATGACTTTAAACACAACTATTAAATTGCTAGATATAACTAATGCAGAGGCATCGGTGGGCAATAGATGTTATTTGGTTCTTCCACGCTCACTTGTGTCCCGTAGGACCCCGAATACTTGATACCTGTTCCTTGATTTTTCGCACTATCCACATCCGGGAGGCCGTGGACCCCCCGAGCCAGAGCTTGATTCATTTCTATTTCTTGGGGCCACAAACTAGTTTGGGGTTTTATTACTATCCTGTACTTATGCCATGCTTTACCGCTTTATTTACGATTGTGCGTGGAGCACATGTACTATTTAGGATCGTGACACGTTTTCGCTGTATCGACAAGCCCAGTCACACTTTCGGGTTCTCAGTCGTTTACAGCCGTCCACACAAACCCTGGGTCCGTTTCGGAGCCGGCCAACTTCGTTGCGGGTAGCTTAGTGGGGTAGCCCCCTAAAATATTCTATGAATCACGTGATCGCTTTGTCGTGAATGCCTCGTTGGGTTTTGAGTTGGTTTTTCCGAGGTTGATCGAGTGTGTGTTGCTATTTGTGCACCCCTGCAGGGTAAAACTTTCTGAAAGCCGTGTCCGCGGTTATGGACGACTTGGAGCACAGTATCTCGATCATAGACAAGCATAACTAAAGTAGTGCTATAAACTTGACTTAATATATGACTAGTAATCAGATTCAACTATCACGGAATGGATATTAAAATGCCAACAACTGGTGGATCTGGGGTTGTTTTGTGACATGCTGTACCTGCTTAGTAAGTATTGCAACTCCAATGGAATGTGATAAAAGTGCCAACAATTGCTGGGTTTTGGGATTCCTCAGGACAATTATATCTGACTAGTAATGTTCCAACTACAATGGAATGGTGATTAAAACTGCCCACTACTTATCAGGATGACTCAAGCTATCTATATCTAACTAGTAAGTGCTTCAACTATAATCGAATGAATAAAACTGCCAACTGTGTGTGTTCCTCGGTTTGCCTTCCTCGTTTGGTCTCGAGGGGGAATACCAGGATGGGTATGTTTGGTGTTACTATCAGGTTGGATCCGGATAGGTTTTTCTTATCCCTCTCTAATAGCCGCCAGTTTTACTGAGTCTCTATAGGTTGTTTAGTGCCATTGCGTTGCCTCTTCAGTCCACCATACCTATGTAGGCGAGAGCCGCCGAATTCTAGCCTCGCCGTGTACTGGCCTCGGTACTGACGCTCCTCTTTTTCATTTGCCCTTTGTCGGCACCCCTTTTGTTTTAGCAGGTTTGAGATCGACGTCGTTAGAAGGGTTACCCTTCCGGCTTGGCCTGGGCAGGGTTATGGACGCCATTGGTTATTCTTCAGGGCTCTTAGCCCAATTTGCATCTTGTCCGTACTCGAACGATGTATCTTTTTCCAGGTGATTTGGATCTTTGTATTGTATATCTGTATTCTTGACTCTTAGAGTCATGTTGAATATATATCTGTGCTGTGGATCCCATCGAGGACTGTTGTGTAATGGTATTACTTCGTTTTCCACCCGCACGAAAGTGCCTGGTGGGCGTGCTTGAATCATTTCTATGCGGGTTTGGCGAAAAGGGCTAAAAATTGCATAGGGCCGATTTGAGGGTGTTACAGATCGAGAAATGCCAGAAATGGGCGGATACTCGGCTCACCCTCGGCAAGACGAAGGACGGTGTGTACAACCTGGCCGCCCCTCCACCTGCCGCCGGCAAAGGAAGGCCAGAGCTCGGCCAGAAGAAGGCGGAGATGCTCAAAGCCTCAGGACCTCCCGCCGAGCGCCTCCATGAATCCATCGACAGGTGCATCGCTGACACGAAGGCCCATACCAAGCAGAGGGAGGAGAAGACCGAGCAGAGATGGGCGCAGCTGCTACAGAACCAAGACCGCAAGCTCGATCTCCTCAAAGAGAACTTCGCCGCCGAGAAGAGGAACACAGATCTGCAGTTTCTCATGGGCAGCGAAGACACCTCGGCGATGATCTCGGATTTTAAGGCCTGGTATCTGGCCTGGCGTAAGGACATCCTCGAGGAGGACAACACCAAGAGCATGCCAAGCTCTACGCCGAACACCTCCGCCGCCGTGCCCTCGTCGAGCTCCGCTTCAACCTCCTCCAACCAGTCGGCCGGAAGGAACACCGACGAGCCCATCCCCGTCGCACCGGACACACCGGAGGAGATCACCCCCATCAATGACTGATCACCGACCATTTTATCTTGTTCTGTAATAATTCAATGGTCGAACTACTCGTATTTCTATCGAACACCCTATGGCCAAGATTTCGCCGCGGGAACGAGAAAATTTGAAAATGTCACCGGTTTCGCTTCGCCTGGGAACTCGACCTGGGAACGCGAGTGGGAAATCGGCCATTCCCAGGCCGAAACCTTTGTCCGTACGGCGCTATTTAGGTCCAGATTTCGACCTGGGAACGGCCAACGAGTGGAGATGCTCTTACGATAGAGATAGAAGGTTTAGGAGATAAAGAGATTGATCGTTTTATCCTAGCTTGTAGCGATCTATCTCCTCTTTTGTAACGCCATGGCAAGGGCTTTTCTTGCCTCATATAAACACGTAGACGGCGACTCATATCGAGTATGACCGCTTCTCCCAAAAACCCAGTATGATCAATATGGTATCAGAGCCTACTCTTCCAATGACCTAGCTTCCATAAAATCGATCTCCAAAAACCCACGACCCAAGCTGCGCCGCTAGATCTCCCTGCCGCCGCTTCCTCACGATCCAAGTTTGCCACTGCCGCATCCCTTTGCCGCTGTTGCTCTCCCACAACCCAAAAACCACGACAAGATCAAAACAAGACCAAGAAATCCAAGACACAATCCCCCTAGTGGCCATGGCATCGTCGTCGTTCGTACTCTCCACCGCGCTGGGATCACCTCCCTCCCAAAAACTTCCTCGGGCAAATTTCCTCTTCTGGAAGGCCCTTGTCCTACCTCCCCTTCGTGGTGCTCAGGTCCTCGGCTTGCTCGACGGTACCGACGTTGTGCCGGTGAAGACCTTGGAGGTTGAAGACGCCAACAACAAGAAGATCATCATCCCCAATCCTACCTACACGGCATGGTTGTCTCGGGATCAAACGGTGCTCGGGTTCCTCGTGAACTCCCTATCCCAGGAGATGATACCTCACGTCGTCAGAATCGACACCGTTGCTGAGGTGTCGTCTACCCTCACCGGCATGTTCTCCTGCCACTCCCGCACGAAGATCAATCACCTACGGGGGTCGTTGAACAGCACCAAGAAGCATGACATGTCTGTGGAACAATTCTTTGCAAAGATGAAGAGCTTCAGTTTTGAACTTGCCGTCGCGGCCAAACCCATGGAAGAAGACGAGATGGTGGGATACATCCTTAACGGCCTCGACGCCAGCTACAACAACCTCGTGTCCTTCGTCAACGCTAATCTTGGTACTACCCTTGATGATCTTTATAGTCAACTTTGTGCTCACGACCTTCAGCAAGATATGCTAGCAGAATCTGGATAGGATGTCGGCTTCACCTCCTCTGCCAATGTCACTGCACAGCCCAAACACGTGACGGCAACCGTGACTTCCGCCCTTGTGGAGAACATGGTCGATCGCCAAACCATGGTGGTTACCGCGGTGATCGTGGTGGAGGCGAACGCCGTGATGCTGGAGGCCGCCGTCGTGATGATGGCTACCATGATGGAGGCTGTCGTGATGGGCGGCATGATGATAGACGCGAAGGCCATCGCGATGATGGTGGATGTCGCCATGACGATGGAGGCTGACACCGCGATGATGGAGGAGGTCGTCATGATGACGGAGGGCGTGGCTGTGGACGTGCCCCTACCCCCTTCGTCGATGTCACGTGTCAAATCCGCAAGATCCATGGTCACCACGCCAACGAGTGTGGGTGGCGCTATCAAGATTGCAATGACTCTGAAGATGATGGCGAGGAGAAGGGTGCCCATGCGGCATCCTATGGCGTCGACACCAACTGGTACCCTGATTCAGGTGCCACTCACCATGTCACTTCAGAATTAAGCAAGCTCACCACTCATGAAAAGTACAACATACATGATCACGTCCACACGGCCAACGGGAACGGTATGCAAATAAGTCATATTGGTCATTCAACTTTATGCACCCCACATAGTTCCTTACATCTCAAAAATATTCTTCATGTCCCAAATGCATCTAATAACCTTCTATATATTCATAAGCTTACACTTGATAATAATGTGTTGCTTGAGTTTCATCCATATTTGTTTTTGATTAACGATCATGCCACAAGGAGAACTCTATTTAAGGGGCCATGTCATGTTGGTCTCTACCCGCTAGTTCCTTCCCCTACTGGGTCTTGCAAGCAAGCCTTTATCACAATAAAGTCGTCATCCTCTACGTGGCATCGACGTCTAGGACATCCTTCTTCCTTTGTGGTTAAACAAGTACTTAGGAAAAATAATAATTCTCTTATACTCCTGAAATAAATCCATACATTTGTGATCCTTGTCAACTAGCTAATAGTCATCAATTGCCATACCCTGTCTCTACTAGTATATCCAATTCTCCTTTAGAACAAGTGTTCTCTGATGTATGGGTCCAGCTCCTGTTTCTGCCAGCAAACATTCATACTATGTGAGTTTTATTGATGATTTTAGTAAATTTACTTGGATCTATTTGCTCAAGAAGCGTTCTGAGGTTTATCAAGTTTTTCTTAATTTCCAGCAACTTGTTGAAAGAAAAATTGCTAGGAAAATCATTACTATGCAAACTGATTGGGAAGGAGAATATGAAAAACTCAGTAGTTTCTTTCTAAAGATTGGTATCACTCACCATGTCTCATGTCCACATGCTCATCAACAAAATGGCTCCGCTGAAAGAAAACATCGTCATATTGTTGAAGTTGGTCTTGCATTACTTGTTAATTCCTCCATGCCTCTCAAGTTTTGGGATGATGCTTTCATCACTGCCACTTTTCTTATCAATCTCCTCCCAAGCAAAGTTATAAATCATGACACCCATGTAGAACGTCTTCTTCATACAAAGAGTCTCTTAGAATTTTTGGATGTGCCTGCTGGCCAAATCTCCGTCCCTATAATAAAAGAAAGCTTTCTTTACCATTCTTGGGCTTTACATTTTGGAGGAATGCTAGCTTGAAATAAAAGAGTACGAACTATGTCATTAACAGTACGGATGATGTGTTCGGCTTTACCATTTTCCTGAGACATGTAAGGACACGAAAATCGCAGAAAGATTCCATGTGTGGTGCAGAGATCCTAAAGAGTGTGATTGTCGAATTCACGTCTGTTGTCGCACTAAATCGCACTAATAACTATTTAAACATTATTCTAATCCTCTAATCCAAATGATAAATGTCAGGGAAGGAGTGTCGTCGGCCATAAATTTTCTTGCTTTCGTCAGCACGCCATCATCACTTCATATCCTCCAGCAACTCTCAAGCAGATGGTCATATTTTCACAAAAAAGAACAAATATAAAATACTTAGAAAATTGCACAAGTGTTTATAGGAAAAACATTTATAAGTTGTATATCAAATATATACCTTCTCTATTGACAACATCCCCTGCTATGGGCTCTCCTTTCACAGTCCTCAACTTAGCCATGAACTCACGAAAGGCATTTGATATCCCTTCCATGGCATAGCCATTGACGACATCTTTATAGCTGGGAGGTAGCGATCGCAACACCCCATCTATCACAAAGTTTTCAGTCAACCAATTGCCCATCATACCCTCAAGGCGTTCATGGATCTCTTCCATGATGTCCAAGTGGATCTCAAAGTAGGTGTTTTCATCCATCTTGGTTGAAAGAAACTCGTTAATGTACTCATACTTCATGATTCTAACTTGCGCTGGGAACATAGCCTTCAGTCCATCGAACATATCATGTGTATCGATTTCGTGAAAGTGTACCCGTGGTCCATACTCCATGGCATGAATTATTACATACTTGACCATCATGAAAGTGTCACGACGACCATGAAGAATAGTATCTTCTTCACCGTTGGAGTAGTCGGGGAAATTTTCTATTGGTTCTCGCAGGACATAGAGAAGATGGTTTTCTATGAGGACATCCATGAGGCGTTGGTACCAATCGATGAAGTTCGACCCATCTAGCTTAAGTTTCTCACCATTCAAGAATGAACCAAATAGGTCTAAAACGTTGGGATATGCCATAATCTATAAAGATACTTGCAAATAATTTAGACTAAGTTTATAATACGAGTTCAAATTATAATCATATCATCAAATGAGCTCCCACTAAAACGATCATCCCTAAGAAGGTTTTAGTAATCACATGATCCCAATTCACTATACCATCCCCGATCATCACGACCGATGATATAGTTGCAAAGGTGGAAATTACAATGTCGATCATGTCATTCATGTGAATCATACTCGATCTTTCGATCTTCTCGTGTTCCGAGGCCATGTCTGCACATTCTAGGCTCACCAATTTAACCTGAGTGTATTTGCTGTGTAACATGGATTACACCCACTATATACGAACGTCGATATTTCTAACACCCGATCATCACGGCGTGATTTATAATAATGGACTTTCTTGGTGGTGCATACTAAGGGATAACACTACAGTTGGTATTAATTAAGGGGCTACCATTGTGTATCTAATACTATCAAACAACAAGATGCACACAAAGGATTAACATCACATGCAATTCATATTGATATGATCTGGTCCTTTCTTCTTGCGGCATGATCTGTATTAGGTGCTCCGAAATGATCTCCATCTTGCCACCAGTGCGGCGCCAAGTGCACGACGCCACCAGTTGGTCGTTCATCATAATGATGACTATTACTACAACTTAGTAACATAAAACTAAACTACTTTACCTCGATCTTGACCAGGACCATATCACATACACATGCCCTCCTGCAAAATAAAGTCAGACGCCTCTATTTTATCTTTTGAAAGTTTACGTGTATGTTAGGGCTTTCACGATAGAACTATTCCCTACCTACGAACTTTCAACCACAAAATTGATCAAATAGTTGTCTCTATGACACCTCTCTCAGGGCCCTCCGTTGTAAATGCTATATCAACTATTGTAAGAGAGACAGATACCCACTAGCCACTTATATGGTACAAGTCATATGTTGATCATGGAACCAGTCTCGCGTAAGCTTACGCGTAAGGTCGGTCAGGGCCACCTCATCAAATAGTACCGTGATATAAACAAGTACACGTGGGAGGGTAACAATTAGAGGATGAATGCCCACATTCAGCATGTTTTCTATCTGTACAAGCAATACTACACATAGGTCGGCTCTAATACCACTGAAGAGGTTCGCAGCAGAAAAAAATCATGACTAGCGTAACACCAATATGCCCAAGACCTATTTATGAGTAATGATGTAATAGCGAGAGGTTTCGGTAACATACTCTTATAGACCGAAAGCGCTTAACACTCATTCAAAACATGGATAATGTAGTCATACTCATAGTCGACCTCAAGGTCACGAAGATCCTCGCAAGTCACCTTGGTCCTCGCACGGCAATCTTGGTGCCACAAATGGCAACACCCCTGAGGGCTCGCACACGTCCGGTGTTCGGCGACGACCCCTATTCTCCCTGATCCAGCCGGGATGTGGTAGTAGATCTTCTACCAGAATCACCGCAACATAACTACGTGACGTAGTGAACCAGTCTCTTACACGCGCAGCCCTTATGTGGGGCTGCTGTTGCAGGAGAAACAGAGAGAGATTTCCCTAAGGAAAATGCCTTGCAGAATATTGTGTGTCTTTTTTCCTCCCATATAGACCTTCTTATATAGGAAAAGAGGGCACCCCTACCTTTAAAGTACTGGGGTGGGACTAAAACAAGGAACACGAGGGAGGCGCATGCCATGAGGTCGGCCGAGTGGGCAACCCACAACCCCCCCCCCCCCCCCCCGCCGCACGCGGCACAAGGGCGGGCGGTTGGCCCCTAGGCGGCTTGGCTCTTGGGCCTTGTTCCCTCCGGGGACTTGGCCCATTAGGGAAGTTTGGCCATCAAATTTAATTTATATATATATATATTATTTTATTATTAATTCCAACAATTAATATAATTATTAAATTCTCTTTGAGCCGAAACACCTTTCGATTAACTCCGAACTTCTTCTGATCCTCCCAAAACGATTCTGGTTCTCTTACGGAACACTTCCGACATTCTCATCTCTTTCTTCCTATGATTCCGATAAATCCAAAATAGTCTTAGTGCATCGTAGAACCCTTAAGCGTGTTACCCTACGGTTTGGGAACATCACAGACAAGATCGAGACACCTCTCATATCAATGATCATTAGCTAGATCGGGATGCCCATAATGACCCTTGTGCATTCCACGATTTTATTTTCGTTTGAACCATAAACGTCGAGTCCAATTCTCTTTGTTACTTATGTACCTGACTTGTCGGAGGTCTAATCATGTGTATCATGATACCTTGTTCAATATCGTCAGTGACAAGTGCTGCTTTACTCGTTCACGTGATATTCCACCACCCCCCCTAACCTAGTCACATGTTGTGCAGCTTATGGATGTCATCTCACCGAGTGGGCCTAGTGTATCTTCCCATCACGCGAGAGAACAAATCTTAATATTGATGCATACGCCTCAACATGTCCCTTTGGAATACCCAATATACACATTTATGATCACCCTGTTATGGTGTGACGGATGATGCAATCTAAGCAGACGTAGGTGACAGTGATTAGATATGATCTCATGGTCTAAGGAGTAGGACACTTCGTTTATAATTATTGCAACGATGAACTTTGTGATTTGATCGTGTTGCGGTACTTATGTTAGGTAAATGTCCATCACATCATTCACTAATGATACGACTTCATTGTCAATGGCATAAATGCTCAATGATCAGGAAACCTTGATCATCTGTTGCCCAATGAACTAGTTTGAATATGTAACATCCCCATTTCAGCAACCCTGATTTGTTGTCCAGAATGCAAAAATCAGGGGGAACAAAAACTTTTCTTGTTCATTGGTGTAGTGCTTGCTTGTTGTTTGTTTGTGCTTGTGCATATGAGAGTGTACCTTATGATACTCCTTACCTCACCATCAGTTGACAAAAGCTATTTCACAAAAATATCCTGGCTCATTTGACATATTCTCAAATGCTCTGGCATTCCAAAACCTGAGCCAAGATGCTTATGCAACCAAAACTATTTTAGTAGATTCTATTGAAAAAAACTATGGAGAGATATATAATATAACCTCCTTATGTTTTCAAGACAGAACCCTCAACTAATCTTATCTCTAGCTTTCCCAAAACCTCTTTTCAAAGCATTTGAATTCTACTCTTGGTAGAGATACCAAGAACTCTCATCTTATTCAAACCTCAACCTCTTCAAAATGCCCTAACCTTACCTCAAGCTAAGCTCGATGGTAACCCTAGTAGTAGTTGATTTATTTGTAAGATGAGTTGCCTTGATCTGCTGTCTGATGAGTTGCCTTGATCTACTGATTGATTTGTTTGCTAGGAAGTAGTATGAGCTACTCTAGGAGCTCATCACAGGGATCAAGTTGTTTTCCAAATCATCTACCCCTAAGCAAGCATACAAATAATATGATCCCTAGCTACTAGGTGATCATCTAAAACCCTTAACCAGATCTATTCTGAAGATTTCCATTCTAGAAGCTCCCAAGTCCATGAAGACCAATATCAAGCATGGATCCCTTCTACTCAATCTATACTTCAACATCATCCACTTTATTATGCCTTTATACCTTGCAAACCCTCCAAAAACATTCCCTCTCATACTCTAGTCAAAATCCTCAAATCTGCCAAATTTGACTAAGTCTAGAAACTGTTCCAACATCACCCTTTGAATGCCTCCCATTCTCAAACCTTGTGAATTTTTGGAAATACACTTGAGCCATCTTGTTAACCATCCTCAGGACTACCAAGGTCCACATTGGTCCTTGGTTAGGTCATCCTCCAACCCACTTGTTCTTGATGGTTTTGCAGGCAAGAAAATAACTTTTCCTGCAAATCTAGTCAACATGCCTACTTTGATAGAAGCTCACACCACCATCCAACCTTCCTTGGACAAAATCTTTGCATGGTTTTGTTATAATCATATAGGTCTATCAACATCTACTTCACTTGTTCCAAATGGATCCTTGTGCTTATTAAACCCACATGGTTTATAAGGCATCTTGACTCATCTGGTATGGCAGCCTTAATTTCAACAAAGTTTGCCATCCCATCTAGATCATCTCAAATGCAACCAATCCAAACTCCTCCTGCCATGATCATATATATATAACCTGGTCTACCTATCCATCTATCCCAGGCGTCAAGGTGAGCTCTGAGCTCCAAGATCCAACAAGGTTTAGGTGGTATAAAAATAACATCTCCCTAGATCCCCCAACTCCTTGTTTTCCATCTTACTCAAGTTGGATTTCCATCTCCCAAGGTTGCAAATGCTTGCTACACCTTGTCTACACCCTCTACCTTGATCATCAAGATTTATCAAATATTATCCATAATTATTATGCCTCCAAATCTATTTAATTCCTTTTCCTTTAATAGTCAAAATCTCCAAAACTGCTTACATAAAGAAAAGTTTGGTTTTTGCCAAAAAACTTCTCCAAATTTTGGCTCAAGTGAGTTCCACATATCATACCCCATCTTCCCCATTTCAAAAATAAATATTTTTGAAGAGCTTTATTATTTCTTTTGCCCTTTTTCTTAAATGGCAGAAATAAGAAATAATCCTTTAAAAATACTTTCCCACCTCAATAAATCCCAATAAAATTCCCCAAGGTGTAATATGGTATCTAGGACCATTTCACACCAAAACCTCACTTTGTCTAATGTAAAAATATCACATTAGCCTCTAGAAACCCTTTCTGCACTTTTTGAATAAATGATACAAAAGTAATCTAGAGTGATCCAATCAAACTCAAATAAATCCTAGAGAGGCATATTAACCCTACCCACCTACCAGTACCATCTTCCCACCTTGTCCTATGCAAAATTTTGAACTCTCTTCACAAACACCATTTTGATCAAATAGTACAAACAACTCAAAACATGAGCTAAAATGAAGCAAATTCTTATCAAAGTCTTACCACCACTCTCCACAGCAACCAGCACTCCTCCCTGGTCGTGGCTACTATAGCTTAGAACTATAGCTGACCCCCTCCACTTCTCATTTACCCCTTGGAAGAGTAGAGAGAGTAGAGATAAGCCACTTGTGGCCAACCAACAGCAGCCCCACCTCCCCCTCTCTGTCCCTGCCAACCAAATGACTCACACCACCCCTACACCGCCATCTCTGACCAATCCCAAGCCAGCTCCACCCCTCCTCCATGTCCAAAATGGACATCTCCACTCTCGGAGCTCCCACCTCAGCTTAAATAGGCTAGAGGCCACCCCGCTCCATCCCCTGCCCCTCATTCACTCCCCTGCTCCCCATTCACCTCCCTAGAGAGCCACTCCCTCTCCCCTGCCCTGCTCTGCTCGGGAGAGGGAGGAGAGAAGCTTCGGCCTCCCCCCTCCCGCCGAGCTAAGCTCCCTCCCCACTGCATCTCCCCCGTTGCATGTCACACCGCAGACCCCTCTCCACCTCCCCGAGCTAACCTCGCTCCCTTTTCCCCTGCAGCCGCCCCAGGCAACGGCGTCGGTGAGCTCCCGAGCCCCCTCCGCGGACGCGCACACGCGAGCTACCTCCCGGCGTCGAAGCCCACCTTTCCGCACCTCACCAGGACCACCATCGACTGCCGCGTCACCTCCACGCCTCCCCCGTCATCGGCACGCCTCAGGTGAGCTCCCCGTACACCCCTGGCCCACTCTAGGGTTCCGTCCGCCGCCGCTCTATCGCGGGAGGACGAAGCACCGGGGCCGTCGACCAGCACTTGATCGGACGGCCCATATCGGTGTGTACCCCTTCAGGCCTCTCCCGTCAGCACTTTGAACCCCTTCCCGCGCGCACCGGCGTGAGCCGGGCCGGCCGAGCCACGCTGTGCAACCCAGTTCCGCCACAATCCAGCCCACCAACCCTTATTCCTTTTTCCTTTTAGCTAAAATTCCTGTCCAGATTTGTAGGTTTAGTTTAATTCCTTTTGAATTTGAAAAACAACCCTAAATGCCCTGAAACAAATATTCCCAGGTAAATGAATATTTTATTAAACATTCAGAGCCTAAAGTTTTACCAAATATTAATTTCACATTCTCTGGAAATTAATCTACCAGAACATGTCCTATTTAGTAAATAAATTCCTTAGAAAGTTTCACCTCTCCAAATTGGGTAAACCCAACTTTCAATGGTAGGTATATGATATACCTACCTCATGGCATTAGTCTCTCCCCAAGGTGAATAGTTGTTTGCCTATGGCAATTTTAACAAGTAGTCCCTAGTTTTGCCTTTAGGAATTTCTCTAAGCCAAAGCAACAGTGGTATTGACCCATTTCCAAATATATGTGATGTGGTACACTAAGGTCTACCAAAATCCAGGAGATCAAATTTTATGGAGGCTCTATGTAATGTTGGTGAATTAAACAATTATATGCATGGTTATTTCACCACTAATTTGACCACAGTAGCTCTGCATCTCCAAAAGGAGTGAATCCAATTCCTACAGAAAGGTATTACAAATACCTAACAGGTGCTCTTGTTTTCATATCAATAGCCACTGTAGATTTAATCTGGTGAAAAAGACAAAACAGCTCCAGAACTGCCTTTGGGAATTTCCTGAGGGCATTCTGTTAATTATCTTGACTTGATTCCAACTCTGAGTGAACAAGTACATCAAACCCCACCTAACCCTCCAAATAAATAATTTTTAGAGCTTTAGAACTTTTCTGATGAATTATTCCCTAAAACTAGAAGTTATTCCACTAGAAAAAGCATAACTAAATAAAGAAAAGTGATAAAATAGTGAAACCACTTTTGTTGGTTTCATTTTATCAACACCTATCTATTGGTATCATTTTTACGCAATGGTGTCATACAGAATAGGTCCTTGGTCCCAAAACCCCTCTTAGGTAGTCCTTCGGCTATAAAACCCTAAGAGATGTTCATTCCCTTCTCCAAGGCCATCTCAATCTCCTAAATCCAATCCTCTCAAAATCACCTGAATCTTAATTTGGTACTACTCAATTGCTTGTTGTTTTGTATTGGTGCTTGTATGCCTGGTGTTGATTATGTCATTTGTTTGCTTGCATGTGATCTGTATCGACGATAGATGTGATTGTATCGGAGACCAGAAGAAGTTGGTTATAGTATTGGTATTGGTATTCTTGGTTATCTAAAGAAGAAGTCCAGGGACATGTTGCCATATTGCTGATCATCAGGCAAGCCACCATTCCTGAATTCCGATACTTGTCCTACTCTCTTTAATTACATGTTTTGTACCCTCTTTATAAATTGCGTTGTTATCTGCACGTCTTGTTTTGTAAATACTGCGCTACTAACTTGGCTCCTCCAAGTTATGACTTTGTGTCCCTCGTCGCACCACCCTGATGTACCTACCATCTTATCCCTTTAGACCGAGAGTATGGTGGTTAGCATCCTACCTCGTTGGAAACCCTGATTTTGAGAAAATGAACTGTTTTGGGATTTACCCCACTCCAAAGGTTTCAAAAAGGCTTTGTAAAACCCTTGGGAAGAGGCATCATTCCAAGCGGATGTTTTAAACTCCAGAAATGGTATTGTTGAGGAATGAGAAAGTGAAGGGATGTTCTACGCCTTTACCGGAACAATTTTTATCAGTGCAACCACATTACCCTAGGTTTTGGGGCTTAGCTCGTAGTTTGTCTGCATTAGCCGAGGCAGCTTGTACCATGCTTATAGGGAGGAATCCCTTGAATTCCGGGCAGGCGCTAACAGATTTACGAATCTGAAGCATGTTGCTTGCTTCGGCAAGAGTGAGCCTGTTCTGGCAGGAGTGTCCGTTTAACAATTGGGTCTCCCGCGGACGGTATGACTTAGGTGGTATGGAAGGAAGTGGAGTCACCAAATTAAGGTATACGCCAAGTTGCGGCTTAGGTATGCGCGTGTACGGAAGGCAGGACTATGGCTGGGAGCCACATACTCGTTGCCGGGGAGAACAAACCCAAAAGGAAAAGCAGCCTTTGCTAGGGTCGACAAGCGAAAGGTTAGGTTCGATTATCCGGACCCCCATCTATAGTTGGTAGGGGGCCATGGTTGTATCCCGGCGGATGTATTGATTCTTGTGGGGAAAGTGCGCAAACTCTGCAGAGTATAATCTATTCGAATAGCCGTGTCCACGGACAAGGACGGTTGTAAAGGTGTTGGCTAGGAGTACCCAAACGGTGTTTGTTTAGAAAGAATGGATGAATGAATGAAGGTTCCGGGGGAACCCGAGTTCGAAAGCTTTGCTTTGAACCAAGGTGGTCAAAGAGGATTAAAAAGGGTTTTTACTCCAAAACTATTTTCAAAAACTCTTTTTCAACAAGGATATGGAGATGTCTTAACTTATAAAATGGAGGCGTGTTTTCAAAACTCTTTTCCAACAAAGATATGGAGATGCCATAACTACAAGAGGTATCTCCTCCTGGCGCCAGCCATTCTTCTCTAATCACCACTTCTTCCTTCAATATCTCCTCCTGGAGCCAGCCAGTGAGACCTTTCATTGCATCCTCCACCTACCTATCCCCCTTCTTGTTCAGGAACCAACTGGATCAAAGTGAGGCAAAACAGCGTCTATCTCCTAGAAATAGTCTTTGTCGAGCTCAAGCTCAAGATAGTGAAGTTTTTCATATGGCTAGTGGTGAATTGATACTTTAACAGCCAAAAGTGCACCTGAAGTTGGAAAAGAATGCGCGATCTGTTTCATTCGGCTAGGGGCTCTCAACCATTCTTTCAGGTCAAGCGGAACCATGACTCCACTCGTTAGGTCTGGTGACCCTACAAATATTATATGTGAACCCGCGAGAAATGTAGTCTAGGCTTTTCAAAAACAACCCTAGATAGAGCTATCTCGCCACAGCCAGAATTACATTTCTTTATCTTCAATTATCTTGGTGGTTTGCGAGTACATTCAAAAGTACTCACAGCTTTGTCCCTGGTTATTTACTTGGCCAGACTTTTAGAGGTTCGACATCAAAAGACAGGTGACGTCCATGCGAGCTAGGACGTCTTCCCAGTCAGCTGCCTGTAGGTTGAGGCACCATTGGGATCTGCGCATGATGATATTCCGCTGCTAAGGATGGTGTAGCCATAATGGCATTTATGTAAGTCCTGTAATTCGTTATGTTTCGGATGTTGTAATGATACTTGTCGGTTATGTTCCATGACTCACTGATCATGGGAACGTGGAGATATGCATAACAGGGATTTCTCGGATGAATAATCCGGGGAGCCCACAGAATAGAGGCTACTAGGGACCTTTGTTTGTTTACATACCACATGTGTATCAGCATTTCCGATTGATATAGTTATAGCATGGTATAAAACTATTATGAACTAATGAAATATGATAATAAACTTACTTTATTATTTGCATCTAGGGCATATTTCCAACACAAAGCGCAAAGCTTCCTCGTCGGCATTGCAAGAGTCGATCAAGACAATGTTTCCCGGTAAGGATGTATTAAGTGAGAAGGGGGAGAGAGGAAGTGTCGGGGCAAAGAGGAGGTCGTGAAGAGTTTCTATGACATGCAACATAGAAAGCTCGAAATTGAAGAGATCAATGCATGTGCAAGAGCCAAGAAAGTAGAAAACAAGCAAAAGGAAATGGAGCTCACCCTACACAGCGAGGAGGCCGAGATCATGACGGCTCCCTTGACTGATGACATGGATCCAATTCAACGGGCACGTTTCAAGAAGAAGAATATGATAATCCACGATCAAGAAGTGTGATTCACTTGATCACTTCAATTTGTGTGTTCCATAAACAATGTGCCTCATGCTTTTCATATATTCGTGTATGCTAGGGACACCGCTGGTAATATTCTACCGCTTTTATTTAACTGGGACTCTTTCTCTCGAAATAGGCTTTCCTCGCTTTATAAATAAAGCACATAGGTGAGACCGTTGTTGGGCCAGACAGCACAACACCCAAAGGACCAACACGATACAGGGAGCGAACAGGCAAGTCCAAAACAAAAACAAGAGGAAAGAAAATAAAACAAAGCCGACATCGACGGAGCGACGAACACAGAGAAGATTTGCAACCGTTGCACCCACCGGAGAAGTACCACCATAGCTAGCAATCCAAAGCACAGTGTACCAAAGCAGCACCTCGAAGAAGGGGAGTGACGATGATGACACTGCTGCCCGGACTAGTCCTAGGGTTTCCCCCGGTATGCTACGGGAGGCGCGGAGTAGATGCCCCCAACGCCCTTTAAGAAGGATGGCGA
Source organism: Avena eriantha (assembly GCA_910589775.1). Taxonomy (NCBI): domain Eukaryota; kingdom Viridiplantae; phylum Streptophyta; class Magnoliopsida; order Poales; family Poaceae; genus Avena; species Avena eriantha. Next base: position 381,196,261 of record OU342746.1, read on the forward strand.
TACCCAAAGGTGTCACCGCGCCGGTGTCAAAGCGACAAAGATTTCTCTCAATCCCTCCAACGACCCTCTCGTCCGCTTTGTATTGCTCCACCAAGCTTGCCGCCCACGTGCCCGCACCCACACGGTTTTGAAGTCTTCACCACTGTCACACCGTGGAGCAAGGAACGAGGCTGGTAGGAGCGAGAGAGTGAGACCATTGGTGAGGATAGGCATGTCATCAGCACGCGGGAGAGAACAATCTCCACCGCCTGAAGGTGATAGCCGACCGGATGCAGCAGCCGGCCATACCAGGCCTTCTCGGCCCGGCGAGCCTGTCAAGGCTCGTAAAGTTCCGCCGCCACACTACAGCAAGGGTGCCTCCGCACATGCCACCCCTAGCACCAGGCTCAACTCCTCCCTCCACCGGTGGATCCGCCGCCATGACAAATCCCTGCCGCCAAGCAGCAGCATCGTCGCCACCGAGTACACCCAGGCCAGCTAGACTGCTGTCAGTCTGAGGAACAGCGTCCGAACCTCGCCACCCCATGGCCGAAGGGACGGCCACGTAAACCACCTTCCGGCGCCGCTGCCCCGGCTTCCACGCACTCGAGCCAAGGCTCCGGCCACCGTCACAACGCACAACCGCCGAGAGTTCCGGTGAAGGTTAGGACTCGGATTCGCAGTCATTAAGCACGCGGGAACCTATGGGAGAGGATCTTCCCTCCATCACCTTGCGGTGAGTGCCGTCCGGACGGGCAACAGCATCATAGGGCCAAGATCAGGCCCGGCTAGGCCCAGCTAGCCCGGCCAGGCCCGTACCAGGCTCAAATCTGGCCCGTTGGATCCGCCCCCGCTGCTAGCGAGCTGCTCCCCGAGGCGCCCCCCACCGGTACCGCCGTAGTGGTCGCGCAGCCATGCCCCGCCGTCGGCAACCCTTAGTCGCGCTGACGCGGTATAGCGTGCCCCGCTAGCTGCGCCGGTCGAACCGCGTGCCTCCATCAAGTGAGCGCCACCGCTGCGGCACCCTGAGGCAGGGTGCGACATCACCGCAGACGCTTCGCCGCCGAAACCCCGCCGCAGAACGAGCACGCCACGGCCCAGGATCCCTGCCGAAGCCGACAGGGCCGAGCCGCCGCACCCAACCCACGCGAGCCTCCGTGCCACTATGCCACGCCTCCGCCGGGGCCGAAGCCTGCCTCCGCCAAGCCGCCACACCGCGCACCGCCGTGCTCCGTGAAACGCGCCGCCACCGCTCTGCTCGTCTGGCCCACGCCGGTCTACCAAGAGCAGGGGGAGAGGGAGGCCCCGCCGCCACCGATGCCGAGCGGCTTTGCCGCCGACGCTACCCGGTGGCGGCGAGGGGGGAGAGGCCTGCGAGGAGGGAAAGGGGGTGGCGCGGAGGGGAGCCCCCGGTCGCTCACGGGAGCGACGCGGGGGGCTAGGGTTTTTCACTAATTGGGACTCTTTATGTGTGTGGATTCTGTAAAATGGAAAGAAAAAAAGTAGCCTAGCCGTGGATAAATGGGTGCTGGCATTGGGTGCAGTGGCCAGTCTTGGATGGACGTGGACCTCCGGCCTATGCGTGCCTCCACAAACAGACCAGATATGACACTTTAGGTGTACGAAATGGGGAGCGCCGTTGGAGTTGCCTTAGACACGCTTTTTCCTAGGAAATGTTAGCGTTTCCTGTTCCTCCAACAAATCAACAACGTTGACATCACGTACTTTTGCCGTAATCCTAGCTTCCTGTAGACGAAGTGGCACATCAACGATACTCCATTTTAGGAACTACAGTATTAATATAGTAGTAGTATACTCCACTTACAACAAGGGTCATATCACGTGCGCTCTAGTTCAATGAAGTCCACATCGAAGTCCACAGTTTCTAGATTCCCAATCCTAGCTTCATACGTATATAAGCGGGAGATGACGCGTTATGATCTTGAAACAAAGATACCCCCTCTGCAGATATATATGTGGTGAAATCGCTCGGATAACTGATCCACCCAGGTCCATGCCATCTAGAAGGCGCAAGCTAGCCCACGCACGCACGCAAGGCCTCTGCTTCCACGTCGATCTCTCCGACGGGGCAGATGACGCACACAGAAGTAAATTTGCAGCGATCGATTTCCTGGGGGTACAGTACAGAGCACGCTCCCCACCATCTGAGGCATGGAAGGTTCCAACGAGGAACGAGCATCGATCGCTGCTGGTGACCGCACGTCGCGGTGATTTTTTCCATGGCACGGGGTTCAGGCGCCGGTGAAAATTCTCACTTGGAACGTTGACTGGTTGACCCGGTTGAAACTTCCTTCTTCTCTCGTTGTAGGAAATCATGGTGCAGCGTGGCATCGATCCGATCCGGGGAAACGACACGAAGCGAGTAGCCGCGATGCGATCCTTGTTTCGGTCGGACTAGTGGAATATATACATCCATCGTGCGCCGTGCGCGTGCTGGTCCCGTCCGCTGACTGCAGGGGAGTGTCCGGCGACCGCACCTCCGTCCGTCCGGCCGGCGGCGACCAGTCCGTTGTTATCTAGAAGCAAGCCACGTACGCCACCGTGCAATCTGGTCAGTCAAACGTCACATGCATGCAACGACCGGAGCCAAGAAAGATGCGCGCGCAACCGCGTCCACGTCGCGGCGACGGCCGCCCTATAAAGGCCGCCCGCGCGGCACCTGCACCGGTGGCGCCGCCCGCCTTCGGTCCCAGCCCACTACGCTCTCTACTCTGCCGCGCCCTCTGTGACTTTGATCTGCCCGCCGCCCGCCTCTTGCAGGACAAGACGGCCGGCCGGAAGTTGCCGTGGTTTCGCCGGTGTCTCCTGCAGGCGAGAGGTGAGGCCCACCGCCGTCGCTGGTTCACCTGGATTCCTCGTCCCACCGGAACCTCAGCCAGCCACTGGTTTCAATTAGTTAGTACTGTCATTTGCATCCATTTCTTGCACGCCTACTGTTATCGCTTACTTTACTGACTCTTCCTTCCGTCCGTCCGTCCGTCCCTTATTGCAGAACAAGTCGATCTGACCGACCGACCACAGGTCGCTGTCTTTGGCCGCTTGGTCACCATTTCCCGCCGCACGCGATTTGTTCATCCGAAGAAAAGAAAAAAAAGTCGATTCGGGCTCCATTCCAAACCCGGCGTCGGGACAGAGTAAATTGCTCTACGGTACTTTGCTGCGCTTCAGATATGGAGGGATCACAGCCCCAGGCCGGCGGAGCGCCGCCGCCGTTCCTGCTCAAGACCTACGAGATGGTGGAGGACCCGTCCACCAACCGCGTCGTCTCCTGGGGCCACGGCGGCGCCAGCTTCGTCGTGTGGAACCCGCCCGACTTCTCGCGGGCCCTGCTGCCCAAGTACTTCAAGCACAACAACTTCTCCAGCTTCATCAGGCAGCTCAACACCTACGTCAGTACTAGTGCTCCCTCTTTCACAGTTTCACCCTCTGCTAGCTTCTTTCCAAATCTTCTCCGTCTCTCTGATGTTACTGCTCGTCTGACCATACCAACGACTGATTCCACTGTCATCTCATCTCGCAGGGTTTCCGGAAAGTCGACCCGGAGCGATGGGAGTTCGCGAACGAGGAGTTCATCAGGGGGCACATGCACCTCCTCAAGAACATCCACCGGCGCAAGCCGGTGCACAGCCACTCGCCGCAGAACCAGCTGCACGGTCCACCACTGGCGGACTCGGAGAGGCGAGACTTCGAGGAGGAGATCAGCAGGCTCAAGCACGACAAGACCCTGCTCCTGGCAGACCTCCAGAGGCAGGCTCAGCAGCAGGGCGAGATCGCCTGGCTGATGCAGTCGCTGGAGGACAGGCTAGCGGTGATGGCGCGACGGCAGCAGAACATCGTGGCTTCAGTGCGTGACATCCTGCAGAGGAGACAGGGTGTGGTTTCAGGGTCGGCCTGCTTGGTGGAAACGGACCATTTCAGCAAGAAGAGGAGGGTTCCCAAGATCGATTTCTTCGCCGTGGAACCCGTGGCTGAGGAACAGCAGGTGCCATACCTGCAGACAACCGGTGAAGGCATGTTCCCGGTGCGCACGGTGAATGCCGAGCCTTTTGAGAAGATGGAGCTGGCCATGGCTTCCCTGGAGAAACTCTTCCAGAGGGCTGGCGACTACGCATATTCTCAAAAAATGTACAGCAGCGTCGCCAGCCCTGGAGAACTGCAGACAACATCAATGGAGGCCAACATAAATCTTCAGCCATCAGCTAGCCTGGACCCCTCCTCTCCTCCACCGCTACCAGAATCACCGGGCTATGTCCAGAGTCCAACGCTACTATTCGCAGATGTTCACCAAGATGCCCGCAAGACGGTGACCGAAGTCGACATGAGCTCTGAGGTTAGCACCACTGACACTTCACAGGACGAGACGACCGCAGAAACCAGAGTTTCCCATGAACCGGTTGCAGCGGCGAACGATCTATTCTGGGAGCGGTTTCTCTCAGACACCCCACAATTTTCGCGCATCTGCTCGGAGAGCCACGATGCTGACTGCAAAAGAGAGATAACTGAATACATGGAGGGTGTAAGGATAGGCATAGACCACAACTGGTTAAATCACAGGGGCAATGTTGACCAGATCACCGAGCAGATGGAGCTCCTTGCCTCAAACGAGAAAACCTGATGATACTACGATTCCCATGGTTCATGGTCCATATGTAAATAGTGATGTACATTATAGCTTAGCATGTCTTTTTGTCACCCTAGTTTAGCCTGTCATGTTTTGGCACATTCTGTACAGCTAGAGTAGAAAAGATATACGAGTACTTTTTGTAGTCAATTACCCTGCTTTGTTATGTGTATGATACCCCTTCTGCTAAAAGTATCCCTGTCTAGTCCTCTGTTAAATTCTTCTCCCTGACACGTACAGACCATATGACATTCCGGCTACTGATGACCTACCCATGGTTTTACAGGCATCTTAGAGCGGTTTGGGGACACACTGACGCCTAAGCAACGCCTAGACTAGCAGTTTAGAAGCCTAAGCGCCTAAAGTGGTCAATTTACCTAGGCAGTGGGGAGGTGCCATGAGGCCTAGGTAACGCCATTAAAACCATGGACCTACAGATTGGCTGACTTAAAAGTGTTACGAGTTTGTAGCCTTAGAACCTAGAACTGCAGTCATGGTACTGATAACCAGATGGGATGGCTATGGCCAAACTAAATATGCCACAACCAATGGAAAAAAATATCGCTCATCCTGATGTATGTACATTACCAAGATCAGTCATGGTGAGGTGCAGGTAAGGGCAAACAGTGCATGCCAACAGCTCACCTTTCATTGTAATAATAGAGGTTATTCTGGCATTATGCTAGTAAAGTTCATTACCAAGCAAGAATGTGCATGGACTAATATAGGCTACAAAAGTCATAACGCACCATTAGTGGAAACCAGAGCAGTGTTGACTCTTGCCCACCACATCTGATAAATCTTAAACCATAAAAACGAAATCACGTGGTCCTCTAGCATCTAGCAATCCCCAGGAGAAGAATCTACTGGGGGATTTATGATCATTATGTACATCTTGATTGTAACTTCCCACTTCTTCACAGGACGCAGACGGGGTTGCAGTTGGGAAGTCACCATCTTCAGAACTCAAAGGACTCTCAGTTGAGTTAAAAAGGCAGCACACAAGTCCAGAAAGAGGAGCTGTGGTCCACTGACCCTTTGCAAGTCGAGAAGATACTTCTCATCCCTTGTTTTGTATAGCTGCAAAGAGCAGGAGTGAATCAGAACCAAGCACATCCCCCCAGAATGAACTTTATGTAAACAAAAAGGACGTTGTAAAGATGCAAAGACTTGGCAGTTCATCAGGAAAAAAGCATATCCTCAAAATTAATTTTATGCAAACAAAAGGGACGACATGTGCCATGAAGGAAAATAGCATTCCAATTATGAACACACCCCCTCTCCTTACCAATGTGATTAACAGTTGAAAATAATATTAGATACAACTGCACTAAATAGAACAGTCACCACACAGGGTAGGAAGGACATGTCAATGATGAGCCTTATGCATTTCTGGAACTCAATGCAAAGGAGAGCTTGCAAATGATGGCTATGATTCAGGAGGGTACCTGAATTTCAAACTTCACGATGTGAGCTGATTTTTCACTGACATCATCAGTTTCAATTATAGCAGACTCCACACCAAAGCCATGGTTATTATGCATCATATTCTCAACAAAGCCAGGATTCCACCTACACTTCATGTTATAGTGCCCAATCTTCTTCCAGCAAACATTTAGCTCTTGCAGAGCTTTGAGCACTTCAGTTATAATCTCTCGTGGATGTGCTCGAGACTGTCAAAGATACATGAATTAGGAGACTTTAAGCATTTCAGTTTCAATTATAGCAAGATGAACTTCAAATGAAAAGTACCTGAAGACCAAGAGCCCATTTCCTCTCAGCTGCAAAATGCTGCCTCAGCCCAAACGCTGGAGAGCCAAACTGCCGAGCTTCAGATGCAGAACTTGGTGTTTCAGGTGAAACTTGAGAGAAAGACGAGTCCTGCAGATCACAGAAAGCACACAGTCAGCAGCAATACAAGTACAAGAACATTTGCCATCTGGACAACATGAGCAATACAAAAGTAGTAGATTCCAACGCACCATTGATTCTTGATACTCAGCACCAAGGTAGCCGCTGGTTGTACGTAGCTTATTGTCCAAGAGTAAATAATATGCAACAGTCGCCTGTACAAGCAGATTTAGTCATGTTCCATCAAGGAAAAAAGAGCAACAGAGTAATGTAAATACCTCATTTTGCAGCCTCTTTTGAAGAGATTCTGTTAGCTGATTCTTATCGAATCCCATATTGATAACATCATTAAGAGTTTCATCATCCAGCTACAAAACTCACAGTGAAGTCAAAATCCCACACTGAACATGCATAGAGAGTGTAATAATGCAGATAGATCCCCAATTTTTGTTGCATACATAAAAATAAGGAAAATGGATAGTTTCAATGCTACTATAGAAAGTTCAATAAGAGCAAAGCAAAAGGTCTTAAGATGTTGATACACAGAAGCATTATCATACCTTTTTAACTTGCTGTGCAGTGTCTGGGGGAGGCACAGCCAAATAGCGTGGAAGTCGAGCTTTGAACCATGAATGTTCCCGGATTTCACGTATGGTGATCCTCTTCATAGGATCAACAACCAGCATTCTGGGGATCAAATCTCTTGCTAAAGGAGACAAGTGACTAGGAAGGGTGTATATCCCACCCTACAATAACAGTTCACTGAATATCAAGAAGAAATGGTATAGCACATTTTTCAGTTAATTAAAGCAGATAGTTGCTACCTTTATTTTCTTAAAAAGGTTTGGTATATTCTCATCATCAAATGGAAGAGTGCCACAAAGAAGAGCATAAAGAATAACACCACAGCTCCAAACATCAACTTCAGGGCCAGCATACAGCTTACCAGATATCACCTAAACAAATGGCAAAAGGAATGTCTGGTGTGAGAGTTGTGACACATTAGTTCATCCACACATATTAACAACGAAGAAGGCATGTGAAAGTGTATAATGCAAATTATTCTAGAAATGTACCTCAGGTGCTGCATAATTTGGGCTACCACAACTAGTCTTCAGAAAGTGGCCATCACGCATAACATTACTTAAGCCAAAATCTGCAATCTTAACATTGCATTTTGAATCCAACAGAAGGTTCTCTGGCTTTAAATCACGATGGACCACCATATTTCTATGGCAATATTCCACACCAGATATAATCTGTAACAAAGGTCAAATAAAAATTATTGAACTATGAACACCGCATCATATTTATACACAATGGTAATTGAAGTGTATCAGTGGCATACACGGTTAACACACATGACATGACATGAATTTTTATTAGCTTATGGTATCCACAGTTCCATACTGTATTTAAAACTACATAATAAATGGCTTAGCAGAATCTTCATAATGAACTTGGGAAAGTGGAAGAAACAACTTACTTGCTGGAAAAAGCGGCGAGCTTCTTCCTCTTGTAACCTTCCCTTCTCAACAATGTAATCAAACAACTCTCCAGATTTAACATACTCCATAACAACATAAATATCAGCTGGCGTATCTATCACCTCATAAAGCCGTATGATATGAGGATGCATAAATAGCCTTAGTATCTTGATTTCTCTTTTCACTGTAAATTAAACACAAAAATTCTGGGTGAACACTTGAGCAAGTATGAAAGTGGCAAGGGTAAAGAGTATATGTTAATCACCACATTGATTGACAACAGTAATAAGAATAGCAAAATCAACAAAATATGGATGGCCAGGTTTGATACTTATTTCTTGATTTCTCTCTTCATTGTACAAAAATCATAGCTGAGCCCTTGAGCAAGGATAAAAGTGACAAGAGTAAGGAGCTGCTACTTTCCATTTCCATTCTATTTTTGCCTGTGCACAGAGTAAGGAGCACATCTACATATACTCTACAAACTTGACAAAAAATAAATTCGTGAATTAAAATAGGGATGACCAACCTTTCTCTTCCATCTCCATGCTCTTGATCTTGCGGCGATTGAGGATCTTGATGGCCACCTTGTGGCCCGTGATTATATGCTCAGCGATCTTCACCTTCCCGAAGGAGCCGATCCCCAGGGTTTTGCCGATGCGGTACCCGGCCAGCGGGTTCGCATCTCTCCCGGCTGCATCCATCCTGAACCCAAATGGCAACCAAATTGTTCAGTGTTAAAGGGAATTCATAGTATATGGAGTAGGAAAACTAGGGTCGGGATCGGGAGTAGGAAAACTAGGGTCGGATCTAGACGATTTATTATATATGTATATGGCTACAATTGGTGCCACAGAGAAAATAAAACTAGGGCACAATTCTCCGCCCGAAAAAGCACGCGACACGATTGGGCTACGCGGAGGGAAAGCGGAATCGTCGCCCGCCGAATTGCGATGCGGGCACGCGAAACACGCACCGGGGAGGACACGAGCTGCCGGATCTGGGCAGGCCGGAGGCGGGCGAGCGCGCTGGCGGGCAGAGGAGACTCCCTCTGCGAGCTGCACGCGCGGGGTGGAACGGGGTTTCGGGAGTCGAGTCCGAAACGTGCGGCCCAATTCGGCGGTGTGGACGTAGGGAAGGGTGGAGGGAATGGAGAGGAGATGGACTTGGAGAGAGGCGGGGGGGTCGGGTACTAACCTGAGAGCCGATGCGGGAGACGGCAGGGGGAGCTCTCGCCCAAGGGCGCGGGGGTGCGGCGACGCGAGGGGCGGATGCGGCGGCGGCGATGCGGCGGGCGGGCGGGCGGGATGAGGCTGGGAGGGGGAGAGGAAGGCAGAGGCGCCTGTCACGGGAGGTAGAAAAGGAGGCGAGGCTGGGCTTTTGTGAGGGATCCACCCGAGGGCCACGGGGGCGGGGCCGCTCGTGGCGCGCGGAGATTCGTGCGAGACGGACTACACCTACGCGGAGCTGGCTCTGGCTCGTGCTCGTGCGTGCCGTGGTCTGGAGCTGCTGTGGCTGTGGGAGGGCGTGGCAATAATTCGATCATGCGGCGGGTGGAGCTCGCGTGGCATTCGCAAGCGAGCGACGAGTAGGACGTGCTGCGCGGCGTCTTTTTTGGTGCAATCTTTCACCTGATGACGACTGACGCGTCAGCTGGTTCACGACGTCACACGGGCACGTTGGCTCGTCACTGTTGGTTGGTGGGGGACGGCGGGAGGGAGCAATGCGGAAATAACTCACGTACGATAAAATGCTTACGATTTCTTTACGACTAGACTCAGCAGGGGCTTCCCATGATCTGGCCCACTAGCTGACTAATGCTGCAATGAGTCTGATCGTACCACATTGTCGTACAAATTTGATCGTACGTATAGCATTGCTCGGAGCAATGTGGCATGGGCCCGTGTAACTGCCTGACTGGACGTAAAACGAAGCTAGGGTTTGCTCCCCTATTCTCGCCACACTTGTGATTTGTGGATGGTGACAGGTTAGGGCGTATTTGACAATCCTGTCACCACCGCCGCCGCCTACCGTCGATTCCCGCCGTCGGAAGTCGATTCCCGCCGCCGCGCATCAATTCCGGCCGGGGGCCCTCGATTCCAGTCATCGGCGAGAAGGGCGGGCAGAAGGGCGCCTCGTCACATGCGGTCTCCGTGCTCGGCCATCGTCGGTCAACGCCCTGCAGTGGGTCGGGATCAATATAGGGGAGGCGGCCACCTCCCCGATGTTGAGGGGAGAGAGGGGGTTGGATCGGGGACCCCGACCTATAGGGGAGGCTGTAGGGGCACTGTTGGAGGGTGATTTTCCACTCTCTCTCCCCTACATCTGCTATCGGGGGCTGTAGGGGCTCTCCTGGACTTGCTCTTAGGGAGTATTTGCCGGTCCTCGTCCCCTCCAGGCTCGCTGGATTCCAGAAACCGGTGATTGGGTGCTTGGCCTCGCTCCATGTTGTGGTTCACACGGTTCTTGGAGCACTTCCGGGTCAGATCCTACAGAAATGCTCAATCAGCAGTCTCTAGAGGCACACCGCGGCGGTGCGAAAAGCGGGGACGCCACGCACGCGGGGCGGGGGCTCGAGGCGAGATGGCAGGGACTGCGAAATCCAGCCTATGTTCCGCGACAAAGCTCGGTGTCACCTCCATTCAGTGACCTCTCAACATTTGCACGTACTAGAAAATTCCCCATTTCCCCTTCGACATCGGTGTCGGTGTGGACGCTAATCTACGCCAACATCGGACCGTTGTTGATGGCTACATGATGAGCTCATCTTCTTTGTCTCCTGCATCGAACTGTCGTTGTCGTCCGGACTAGGGGATCATCACCTTCTTCTCTGACCCCGACGCCTCTCCCTTGTCTCCTATGGCGGAGGTAAACCACACTCTTGTGATGGTTATTTCTGCCCCCATCGTGACTGGATTGTTTATAGGTGGATTTAGCATGTACTCATCGTAGATTGTTTTTATTAGATCAACCTGCTGGATTTGACCCATCAGTCAACAACACTCATGGTTCTAATTTAGGCTTGGATCCTTGTGCTTCACAAGAGAGCAGTTAGACGTGATGTATATCCTAGGCTCACCCATATGGTAATATGTCAGTCCGAGATCAGGATAGGATGGCAAATCTACATGTATAACTCCAATGATGTAGAGGTTATCCAAATGCTTCAGATGAAAATAACCCCATTTTTGAACTTGTCAAATTGTTTACCGAAAGTGGAACTCTAGAATAGCATACACACCTCTGTTGAAGGGCAAGTATGTTGTGGGTCAGAACTAGAGGTTTACAATGATACATAGCACATTTAGGAGATCCACACAGACCATCGCTCGCTATCCAGACAAGTCTTGTATGCAATTGGAGAGCTCAAAAGAGAGATGAGGTGAAACAACCGTAAACGGTTTCCATTTTTCATGGTGGGTACTAATTCTCTAGTTTCTTTTCATGAAATAGCTACATTGCTCAAAAACATGGCTCTTTGTTCATGTGTTGACAGGATTGTATTAGCGCTATCAATGGTACTCATGTGACTGCTAGAGTGCATAAAGCACAATCATTAGCATACATGGGAAGGAAGCACTACACTAGCCGGAACGTGCTGGTTGCTGTTGATTTTGATCTGAAGTTCACATATGTGCTAGCTTGTTGGTAAGGATCTGCTCATGATACAAGTATTTTTGCTGACAACATGTCTAGAGTTGATGGGATGAACATCCCTTATGGTAATTGTAGGAGATGTTGGATATGCATGTCGACCTGAGATTCTCCCACCCTTGGAGAAAACCAAGTACCATACAAATATGATGAAGAAGAAGGTTGCATTCCCCTTTCATCACCATCATTCCGCAATGATAAATTGTAATTTGATTCATCCTTATGATGTACCGATGAACTTCCATTCATAGTAGTCAGGATTGGATTTACTTTTTAAGTACACCTAGTACCTACGAATAAACTTATGAACTACTACTTCATTTTTTATTTACATGTGGTGTACCATGATAAGGTCACCATCAGAGAGAAGAGGTGACCACAATCTTAGCTTGCATAGAACCAAACAGAGTTTGTCACATTGAAACAACCATTAGTGTTTGTATGTAGTTAACTAATCACCAGATTGATTTTGGTCTTAGAGATGCAATGCAGCCTGCCAAACAAAGTGCAAAACATGGCCCAAAGGCCATTTTCGTGGGGACATTCCCCCTGGGGCAGGCCCCAAGGAGCTCCAAAATCTGTGTATCCTACTATACACCCTTAGAGATCTCGAGTGGTGTTTCGTAGGCTCGTTCGGCAACATCGATGGATTAACCCTATTGGAGGGCTGTCACAATGTGTTGGCTTCAGGGGAGTTTGCCTTTGGGCCATTTTTAGTATTATATAATTATACAAAACAAACACATAAAGAATGTGTAAACAAATATCCCTAAATTCAAAGTCTCGGAAACGCCACAAGTTTGGCACAGTTTACAACATAGAATGTTTAGAAATTAAATGGAAGATGTTGCCTCCTCCGTCGTCACCGTTGATGTACTAGCAAGCTCCATTTCATTCAAGATCCGCGCACGATTCATCAAATATATATAATCCTTCACCGTAGATCCATGTTTCGACGTATTGGCCGTCAAGACCTTCACATCTTCTTTTCTTCTTTTTACCACAAGTTGTGTCTCTTCATTGGTCGCCTTGGTTCTTCACATGTCGGCTTTCATCATGGTGGCTTGGGCTTCCATCTTGGTGGCTTGGACTCTTTCCTTCTCAAGCCCGAGCTTCTTGTCTTGCTTCTCCATTAAGGCCGACCACCTTGCAGAATACATTTGCTCTCTCGGCAGCTGCATTCCTTTTGACGTCTTCCTTCTTAGAGCGTCCCGTCATGGAGGGTGTCGGCTCATCTAGATCAACTCATGCTTCCATGGTCGTCTTTTGTGAGAGACCTACTTAGGATCTTCCAAATAGTTTTGGAGATTTTAGATCCTTGTGAAGCAATGCATCATTTTGAAGTCCTTATCTTTGGTGTTGCCTAGCTTGGAGCATCCTTAGTACATCCTTTAACTGAGCAAAAAAGACACACATCAATACATGCGAAGGTGAGCATGCCAAATTGAACAAAGTTTAAAGCAGTTACATTATCCTTCATGGTCTTGCGACTCCCTTATCTTCCATGAATTTGATCAAGATCCCCATGGAATTTTTTGCAAACATTATATGACACCTATGCGGCATAGCCGACTTGTTCTGGTCGATGTACATTTTTGTGAACTCTCCGAAGCATTTCCGCTCATCGAATATATCTTTGATCCTCCGCCAATACGTGCTATGAGTTTGTTGGGCACGAATGGGGTCAAGGCATGTTCAAAAAAATGGGGTCAAGGCTCACAACCTTCCATGCTTGACATAAGCGCTCGTCCTCCAAGGTTTTCAACTTTGGGCCTCAGTTCCCATTCCTCAACTTGATGACTTTATCGTGTTCTCAACATCGATGTGATCGAGTTGATCTTCAATATCGATGTGATCGAGTTGATCTTCTCCCCCCCCCCCCCCCCCCTTCTTCTTTATTTACTGTGGCAACGATGGCTTTGGCCTCACCCTCGGAACGGCCACCATCATGGATGATGGAGTATAAGATGTCGACAGACTTAGTCTATGCACACAAACACAAATCCTATAATAAGCCTATGATCATATACTTTGACGATGATGAGACTAGTTATGAATGTTCACCTCGTCGGCGCTGAAGCCACCGGGTGGCATTCCTCCGAACATGTAAGCACCATGGCATTCCTCCGAACATGTTAGTCTCTTATTTCTGACGAGACTACCAACGAGGGCAAACGAATTGCCTCGTTCATGGCATTCCTCCGAACATGTTAGCCCTCTTATTTCTAACGAGACTACCAGCGAGGGTGAACGAATTGCCTCGTTAGCAACATGGCAGCTGCGGCGAATTGCATCAGCGATGCCCAGGGTGGGATGGATCATGGGCGGGAGAATGAACTGACACGTGATGCCGTTTGCCAGGCTGTGTCCAGGCTGGGTGGGGGTTTTTCTTTGTCCAGCGCCGCAGGCGCCTCTGTAGATGCTCACCAGGTGTAACAAACAAGAAAGAAATGCGATCGTGCAAAACCATAAAAATCATCACACCCCGCATAGACAGTCAGAAGTCAAGACAGGTACATATGCTTCACTTCATAGATTCACGCCATCGAAACGGATCACAGGTCATTTGCAGTCCGAAATACACTCAACTACTGACAACCAGTTCAGCCACAAAACGTCACACACGAGAGGCCTCTAACTAATATTTCTACGGACCAAGATATACTCAGATACAACATCAACCTCGCGCTTCGATGCAGGAGATCAAGACTTGAACTATTGGTCTGCGGTCAAAACTGCTCAAGTACGGAGTAGTAGTGATCAAGTGGCCACCGGAAGGATCGAGCTTTACGGGCGAGACCTACAAGTCTGCAAAGAAGTCCGGTTGGAATCCATTCACACGCTTGCCCTTGCCTTTCTTCTTGCTCTTTGACGCTGAACCCCACACAAAAGAGTAGAAATTAGAAAGGATAGCCACGATGGCGATGACCGTTTGCATACTTTAAAATACAGGGAAGACAAGGTGTTACCGGTTGAAGAGCTTGGCTCTATGTCTACATCCATCCCATCATCATCGCTATCAGCTTCAGCCACTTTGTGATCAACGGCGACGCTGGCTTCGGGCAATTCATCGTGATCAGCAGCAGCTGCAGCTTCGGGCAACTCATCGTGACCATCTAACTGCGGACCACCCAAGAGTTCTTCCATGTCCCAGAGCTGCATGAAATAAATCACAGGGCGCCTGATTAGATCACTACTACACCGATACACCAGGAAGGTCAGATGGGGAGAGGTGTCACCTTTAGGATTTTGTCATGTGAAATACTGCCTAGATACTTCCTATCATGCGAGAAACCTGCAACAACAGAGATGATAGCTGAGGACATGGTATTTCTTGCAGTTACTTATAAAAAGAAATGGAATGAACATACCAAGCGCCTCAATCGGATATTCTGAATGCTCTGCTAGTGGCTGTTTGATCTGATTAGGTAAGATACTCACTAATCTGCATCCAAGGAAAATATGGACCACATGATAAAACAAGTAAGATTACTATGCAGACACCAGAAGTAGGTCATGAAAGGGGCCACGGTAAATTTAACCTGATCACACCATCTGCTGCACCTGATATCAGAGTTTCTTCATCCAGCTAAAACGCAAAATACACACAATCTTAACGATGATTACATAGAAAAAAGGAAGGCAGCAATAAAAAGTATAGGCATTCTAACCTTCAGCAGTGTATCAACAGATTGTGAGTGCCCCAGAAAGCGGTCACTAGCAACAAAAGTGTATGTCAGTACGCAGCTACAGACAAAATCACATACAGACTTGGTCTATCATCACAGAAATTAAGAGGCAAACTAGTTGTAAGCTGCAAAATTTTCACATTAGTCTTCATATTACATGTCATTCTCGGGCTTTATCAGTAAAAGTAAAAATGAGACGAGCCTTAACAACTAATAAAATTGTTGGAGTGACACACGGGACGATAACTGAATAAAGCTCGATAGTTATAATTAAATTTCTAAAGCCTTTATTCTTTAACCGTAAGAAAATAAGAGCCACACATTCAGAAACATAACGCTTATTAATGTAAACATTAGTCAAGGGACATAGCTACTATTTCAACATGACAGCTAAAAAAAAGGAATATCATCATTTGTATGGCTAATTTGAAAGGCAAGTGTTTTCGTGGTTTGGCTTTCAGAAGTGGAATATCATCAATGGTAGGTTGAGCCATTAGTTACCCACTAATGCATTACTTTATATTTTACAATAGAGAATAATAGCACTCAACAAAAATAAATCAAAGTAGATGATGTAAATCGCACATTCTACTTCTTCTACCAGTGAAGTGATGAAACCATATTTACCTGCAGTCCTTAAAATGTCCCCATGAATACAACAATAGAGCTCCACTTGGAGTTCCACAGACAACTTTTTGACCATTCTGAGAGCTCCAAAGAACAAGTTGTCATTTAGTAACTGTTACGGATGAAGGGTGTCGACCGGCAAAGTTGTTTAGTGAAAGTAATTACCTTCATTACTACCAAAGATAGCAATTCATCTTCTGAAAATTCAGATTGTGCCTTTACCTATTAGCAGATCAGGCATGACCATGGTTATGAAAGATTGAAGGTAAAACTATAACAATAGAGGTTTGGAAACCAAAACTTGGAATAAGTACACAGGGATGAGATTTGATGTATGGAAAGGCAACTCACTCTGCTACCACGAAGATTGTTTACAGATAAAGTCCCGTCACCACTGCAAATAACAAGAGCAATGTAAGCTTTGATTACCATAATATTTATGAAGGCAAAAGAAGCTCTCCAAAACTTTGACCAGGTAGAACTACCAAGAAAATACAACTTCAAGGATTCATAAACATTGACCTCATAAATATAATATCATGAACTAAATAGCATTACTAATTGTCCACCATAGTAAGTGAACTAAGAAGTGAAATGGTTCCGGCCACTCCATGGTATCGAATGGTCTATGAGCAAAAGAGAGTAGACCATGTTGCAATGTAAAATTAAGTTTGTGCATGCATACAATAGGACACTCACTCCTATGAAAATAATGTTAAGACATATGAAACTCGCGCAGCAATCTACCTTGTTGCCAATATTTGATTTGAGCCAGCTACATAGGTCATATCTGATATGTAATCTTCATGGCAATGAAAAGTATTGCAGCAAGATCGTTTCCGAGTATCCCACACCTGAAATTGCAGAAGTGTTTTACTGTCAACTGATTTATCAAAGAGATCGTCACTACTAATATTGAAAAGAATAAGAACAACAAACAACAAAGACAATATCAAGTGTCAGCTTTAAGCATCACTATGTCAGTCCTAAACATACGTAGGTACTCGTTAAACCACTGTAGCTATTATGATTATTATCAACCTAGGGTAGATGATTAGATACTTAGAATGGTGCCCGGGGATAAATAAGCTCAGGTGTAATTTTATTATGCACTCAGAACCAATGGTGAGAAAGTAGAATCTGGCCAATATTTAAAGGCTATATGGTTACATCATTATAATCAATAAAACATTTAATACCTTAATGCAACCCTCATCATCACCTGAAGCAACTGTAGTTTCAGTAAGACAGATAAGGCGGTTTATGGCATTACTGAAAACATCAACAAGAAAATAAACAGCAAGGAAGCATAAATATTTAGTTCCACGGAAATCAATAACAGCACTGAAACAAACTTACTCATGTGCATCCTCCAAACGGGCAATAGCTTTGCCTGTTTCTACATCAGAAGCAAGAATCGAGCTATCGGCAGATCCCGTCAAAATCACTGAAACAAGCCACAAAATCAAGACAGCCCACAGGACCTGGTTAGAGCACCTAACACGACAATCGGAGGTGTCTTCACCTCCCACTCATATGGGTTGTGATCGCAAATGCCAGCGTAAAGGAGTTGAATTTGTAGCTTCGTGATGAAGCAAATAAAAAACAGTTGACAGAGGATCAGAATCACGCATAAAATGCATGGCACTTGGTTTGTAAGGTGGGAGGTGCTGGGATTACAAAGAGAGTCATTACCAGTTCCTGAATCCACAAAACGAACAGCCCTACATGACTCCTTGTGAGCTTTTGCCGCGAACAACCTTAAAATTACAGTAAAAAATGACATTTATCAGCAATCTCTAAAATCTGAATACTACAGTGCTTAAGAATTGTGTTCTGACATAAAAACAGCTCCAGCATCCCAACAGAAGTGTACACGGTATTAGTTGCAGAATCAGTGAGACACTAAATTTTTGACTCACATACAGCCATTCAACCAAATGCGAACACCGTCGCGCACTTTCTAAACTTACTAACATGGACTGAAAAATCGAGCTAAGTTAAAACCGATTATACGAAAAATACTAGTAAAATGGAGTTAAACCCTACATGAACTCGTCTAGAACTCTAGATAAACCAAATGAACTGGTCCACCTCGTGCAACTAGCGTACAAAAAATGAAACCTCTAGCAGTTCCAAACGCCAGTGAAGCAAGAGCCTAAGCTAAAACTGATTGGCAGCTGAAGGTAAACTCTGTGAACACTAATCCGGTGCCTGAAGCAGAGAAAGCATGGAACCAGAGCAACCAGCAACACGCTACAAAATTATAAAATGACAAGGAGCAGGGAAAATCATGAGTACCTCTCGGGCTGCAAGGCATCGGCGTAGCGGAACCTGCGAGAGGCAGCGAAAAATTAGAACCGGTTAGTTCCTCGGGAGGGGGAGCGGGAAATTACTCAGGGTGCGGGAGGGGGTCGGTTTTGGCGGCGCGTACAGGTGGAGCTCGCCAGTGATGAGGGAGGTGGCGACGAGGGGGGCGGAGGGGTGGAAGTCGAGGTCGAAGGGCATCTCCTCGTGGAGGGCCTCCATCGCGGCGGCGGTGCGAGAGGGCGGCGGGGCGGCGACGCGGCTGGGAGAGAGGGGGCTGAGGAGGTTTTGGAGTCTAGGGCCGTCGCGTGGTATCGCGTCGTGTCGTGCCTGGGTCGGGCGTAAACGGGCTTCAAACTTGGATGACGGGCGGCAAGCTTCACGGGCCGAGTGAGTCCGGGTAAAATGATGGCTTGGAAGCGGGAAAATAAAGCCTTATCCACCGACCGCAAATGTCATCATTCGTTCGAAAGATTTTCGTAGTGCTTCCTCGGTCTCACCTTTGTTCACATTCATATGTTTTTAGTAAAATATTTAGAGTAGATATATGTGTATCTAAATAAAATTGAGACCATTAATATGGACCGGATGGAGTATGAAATTCCATATGGGAAACACATTCAAAGTTAAGAACACCTAAGTTCTTCCTTAGAATAAAAGAACACCTAAGGAATTTTTCCTTAGAAAAAAAGAACACCTAAGTTTGAACATCAAGTTTCTCTTAAAACACTATCTTATAAAAAACAAGGATGGCTGGGTTTCGCACATGGCTCAAACTATGATCCATCGGAATCCATTCCATTTGAGCAATAGATTTTTGAGATGGAATCTTTCCTACCGCACTATTAGGAAACCGTCTATCCGTGGCGCATGAAAAGGGGACTTCTGTGGCGCATATCTTTGTCGCCACTGTTACCTCGCCACTGATAACTGCTTCTTGTGGCGCATATGGATATGCGCCACAGAAGTTTCAGACTTCTGTGGCGCATTCCTTCATATGCGCTACAGGAAGGACTTCTGTGGCGCATTTACGTGTATGCGCCACAGATATGCCATGCGCCACTAACTATATAATTATATGCGCCACTGATTGTGTAACATGTATTCGAAGTAAAATACTTTCCTGCTGTATAATCAGGTATTTATACATGATTTATCCAGATGAGTATAAAATACATTGCACAAGTAGTAGATGCATGAAAACCGACATATATATAATACAAACACTTAGACCCCGATCGAGATACATATATAGTGTCAAGTGCCAAATTTTTACACAAGTGCCGAATACAAAGTTTATATCATCTCACATTACAAATATGAAGTGGCCACCGCCGCCTACACTAGGATCAAATAGAATACAACTGTGATAATGGTGAGCAAGAGCATTAGCCCGACCAATATCTTCATCCGGTTCTTCTTCCACAAGTGGTTCCTCCACTTGGCTATCGCCTCCTCTCTAGTCGTGTATCCTTTATAGATGTTGCCGCTGAACTTGTTCACTTGTTTGTGGCAATCCTCCCACTCCTCGTAGACTCCTGAAATCCTACCCATGTACACCACATACCACCTCGTCGTCATCTCTATAGACGACAAGGCATATTAGTAAAAATACGACGAACAGAATGAATAAAGGGTTCACATCCATATATATATATATATATGTTCATAGAATATAAAACAAAGGATCCATAAACCTAAAAGTTAGATCATCATAGAAGCAATAAGTTCAACGACAGCACGACCACAAGGTAGTTTAAGTCTAACAACAATGACCATTTCGACCACGAGATAGTAAAGTTTATGACACACACACTAATACAACAGGCGTCCATCAAGAATATACACACACTGGATCATGCTAGAGGCACACATCGATCATGATGAAGACTTCCTCTTCTGGCACGGCTTCGGGAACGGTAGATAGCCCTCTTTCGCCATCCACGTCCTTGTGTCACCCTGCTTACGGAGGCGTTCTTCGATCTCCCTCTTACTCAACCCTCTGGCTTGTTGTAGGGCACCGCCCCTTGTGTTGACATCTTCAATGATGATTTGCGACAACTTCATCTGAATGCGATGGAAGTCTTCTCTAAGATCAACATCGTGGATTTTTGCCAAAGTTTCGGCGCATCCTCGGAGACTAGATGGCAGCGTTAGGTTATGGCAATGCCGAACATAGCCTTTAAGGTGATGGAGGACGTAGAAGGCCTCCTTGGCACCATCAGTCGACTGCTTGACGAAGGGGAAGTCGAGCACGTGCTTGAACACGTGTTTTCCATCCTTGATACATTCCCCCTATCTACGAAGGTGCATCCCTTCTTGGTGTAGCCCTCGAGAGCCTCATTGAGAACACCCCTTATTCTAGTGTAGTCTTTCTTCTTCGTCAAACTCCCCGAGTCGAAATACGTGGCTAGCGAATACCTCGGGGCAAGGACGATGAGCGAGTGTGTGTACTTCCTAAGAAAGGCACAAGAAGTGTGCCCTTCCTCTTGTTGTCCACCATGAACTTCTCGAGGTACGCCATCGCCTTGGTCCGTGTCTCTGATCCTTCGACCAACTGGCTGTCCCGCATGTAGTAGGGATCCACTATCGCGATTTCCGGTGTACTTTCTCTCTTGATCGTGAGCGCCAGATTGAGCGCGTATAGGCGGACCAAGTTATAGTCCAGCCGTTTCGTGAGAAACAGCTTGAATATGTCCTCGAACGCTATGAAGAATATATCCGCGGGGGGTTCATCGACGAAGCCCACGTCCAATGGCACCTTGGCCGTGAAAACTGGGTAATTTGGATCGTCCTCTTTAAGAAGGAGGGCCTCTAGTGTCTTGACACCCTCGTGCAAAGTTAACATGGCTCCAACCGCAATGTGGATCATATCTAGAGTCAATATCGGATCACCAGCTTCATGCACTCGGGGCAAGCCAAATTGTGTGGATGGTACGACGACGGCGTCCTGACCCCAGATCCTCTTCGGAATAGGCTGGCTCGCACCCTTCTTATTATTATTATTACCTCTCTTCCTGTAGTGCTTCTTCTTCACAACAGTGTCAGCCACTGCCATCTGCTCATCAGTCGCCTTTCGGAGTGTGTTGGGGCTGAAAACCAATCCCGGTTTCTCTTGTGGTGGATCGGCGGCCGGAGGCGTCTCTTGAGAAAGACCATGGAAGACCAGGCGTTGCGTGCATGTATTGGGCCGATCAGCTTGATGGTCGTCGCGAGCTGTGAAGGGTTCTTCATCCACATAAGGCATATACAATCCTTTGGCGGTGCCGGTGTTGATGAAGTCGTCAACGTTGACCAATTCATCATCATCTTCATGGGTGCCATCATGTGGTGGTGGTAGCAGGGGCGACGGCGGTTGCGGCACAACGTCTTTGCCATGTGGCGGTGCACACGCTGCCAAGAGTTGATGGTGACGGCTGGTGGTGGCGACAACGACGGCTACTGGCTTCCGAGGTGGTGGCCGGGCGATGATCGGTCGAGAGGTGGCGCCGGTGCTCCCCCCCGCAAGACGAATCTGGGTCTTCGGCCATGTCAAGGGCCAGTTGTAGCATTCCCCAAGGGTCTTGTGTTCGTCGGCTCCCTGAGGTTGAAGGGGGGGGTCCATGTCGTCGCACCCTGGCAACACCCGAGCCAACCTGACCCTCATCACGTCATCATCCATTGGATTGTTGTGCATCGTGCGGCTCGCCGGTTATATAAGAGTGCCCTTGGCAACATCCTTCAACTCACCGCCGACATCTTTAAGCAGGAGTACGCAAGAAGTGTCCTGAGGCAAAAACATGTTGTTGGGCGTCATGAGATGGCAATAGTCATATGCATCAAAGGCATAAAGGAGATGACGTGCACTAACTAATTAGTTACCTTGGTGATGGCGTGGATCTCGGCTAATATAGAGACACGGCGGATGCCGGCGGCCGGCTTATCATCATCTGCAATCTCCCGCTCGGGTGCCTCACGAAGCACCACCGCCGTCGACTGCACCTTATTGGAATCTTTGGCGGGAGGGGGCGTCGGTGTGACCAAAATGAGGGGTTGCGTCCCGATGTTGACGGCTGGCGGGGTCACCAGGTCCGGCGACACGGTAACATTGATGCCCGAGTTGCTGCCGCTTAAGCTGGGCAGATGTATCGGCCCTTGTCGACCTCCCGCATTCCAAGCAGTAAGCCCCTCGAAAAACCCAGGGGGGATCATCGAGCAGAGCTTCTCTTCCACTAACTTGTCCACCATTTTCTAGTCCATCGCCTTCTCCTCCAATGTCTGCACCTTCATCTCCAGCTCTGCAACAGCGGCTTTATCCTGGTTCTTCCTCTCCCTTCTTTTCTTGGCGTCCTCTTTGTAGAACTCCTTGAACTTCATGCTCGTACCGAAGCTGGACACACGGCCAGCTGAGGACGGCGGCAACCCCTTGTCCTTCTTCTTGTAAGCATTGGTCGCCCTGTTGAAAACCGTGTCCCACGGCTCCGTCGAATCCTGGGACGACTCTGTGGCAGTAGCGTTCAGTTCCTCCTCCTGCAGAGACAAGAAAAGGTGAACCCATTTAGATTCTTGGCTTCATTATCTTAATTAGAACGCAATAGACTTGAGATCGGCGATAAATTCCTTACCAGATTCTTCTCGAATTCCTTCACCTCTGGATCATCGGTGATGAACTCCCCTGTTTCCTTGTCCAGGTAGTAGCGGGCCCGAACAAATTGCCTAAGCTACAAGTCCGTGATTTTAAGCCAAGGGTTGTCTTTACCAAGGCGTTCAAGCTCGGCGTCCTCCTTGTCCCAAATGGCCTATTTCCCCCTGTAACTGCCGCTTCCAAGGTGGTGGTTACCTATGTTCTGTTCCCGCATACTCCTTTCCCATTGAGTCCATTTTATAGCGTCAGCGGTAGCTATATCCGCCTTGAATATCCTAAACTCTTCTTCGTCGAGCATCGGATTTTTCTTACTAATAACCTCCCAGCTTTCATCTTTGTCAATGCTATTCTTCACCCGGGTTTTCCCGCTGCTCAAGGCGTTGCTCATCTTCGTGAGGGCTAGTCTGTTCACCGGGTTCTTATTTCTCTCGAGGTTTCTAAACTGCTCTGGGAATCTGTATCGCTTGTGAAGCTTCTTAAGGAGGTTATCGACCAAAGCTGCATGGTCAGCATGTATGATGTACTTCGTGTTGATCGACATGCTTTCCCGGACGATGCACCCGAGTTGTAGGCCGTACCCTTTAGCAATCGCCTCTAGCGCAATGGGTTGGCCACTTTCTGTGACCTCAGTTAACTCATCGCAGACGGTGGTGAGCACTGGCACCTTCCGCTCCTTCTGTTCCTTCTTCTTCTTCTTCTTCTTCTTCTTCTTCTTCTTCTTCTTCTTCTTCTTCTTCTTCTAAGAAGCGGCCGGGTTGCTGCTACCGCCATCCGTCCTCTCGCCGCCATTGGTGCGGGCGCCGCCATCGGTGGTGTCATCCTCTTCGCCGCCGCCTTCACTAGTTCCATCGTAGTCGTCTTCGTCCCCCTCGTAATCAGGATCTCCGCCCTCATTGGCCCTAGCAGCTCTGGCGACGGTCGCCTCCTCCTCCGGTGGCGGTGTCATCCTCATCGCCTCCTCCTCCTCCTCCTGTTGGGACCCCTGCCAGAATGACTGGTTGGCCTGTCTAGCTTGTTCTTCGACGCTGATCATGTGCTTAGAAGGGCCAGACTCCTTGTTGCCCGACATGTTTGCACTACTCTATTTAAAAGAGGCAAAATGTTAGCACAAATCTCGGCCGAAAAATTCGGCATGACCTTTGCTAATTTTTTGACCTAGGAGTGCCCATTTCTCAACCAAAACGGAAGTGAATCGACACTTCGGGAGAAATGGGCAACTCAAATGAAATCCCTGCAAGACAAAACACCCCATCCCCATCCCCATATGACAACACCATATAACAACACCATATAGCAACACCATATAGCAGCACCACATAACAGCACCACATAACAGCACCATATAGCAGCAAGAAAACAGCCCCAGCCCCCATCCATAGCCCCAGCAGTAGTAATAACCATATAGTACCAATATTTGTAGTAACAGCAGCACCATATAGTAACAGCAGCACCAATCACTATACTGAGACCAGGATTTAGGTTGTTCTGGCAATCTCATACAAGCTTATGGGTTTGAGTGTTGGTCATTACAGCAGGCCCTAGTACAAGTGTTATTCAGTACTCTAGAACTACAAGGCACCATATAGTACTAGAACTCTAGAACTACAAGTAACCCAGGCCCTAGTACAGTGTTATTCAGTACTCTAAGTACAATGTTATTCAGTACTCCAAGTTCAGTATGTATAGTGCAGTATTGAATATATTACTGTTAAGCAAAACCTGGTTTACATGAATGCAAGCCCTAGATCATTCTTGCAACTTCCTAGTATTTCATCTCATGATTTGTTCAGAGGGAAGACAATCAGACAAATGCCTGAAACATCTTTCTAAAGCATCCTTATAAAAAGGAAAGAAAGCTTTGGTGGAATTATGTGTTTGGCATTGATATGCACTAGATCAACATGTTTGGCATTGAAATTAACACCACTGAAAAAAAACACATGGCAGTGAGATGCACTAGATCAACTCATGGCAGTGCTAGCATCCAACATAATTCTTATCCATCAAAACATGGCAGTGAGATGCACTAGATCAACACATGGCAGTGAGATGCACTTGACCAAAAGTGAGAGCACCCAACATAATTCTTATCTTGAGCATTGATACTAGATTTAATATACTTAGCCATCAAAACCATAGTATTGACCTATAATTATAAATAGTATTGACCTATAATTATAAATACTTTTTCAGGTGATATACTTGGATAACCATAGTATTGACCTATAATTATAAATAGCACACAAAGGTGCATTCGACAGGTAGAAGCAACACCTTCTAACAAGATAACAGACCAATTCTAAAAACATATCCCCTGAAGAATGAATGCTTGTATATTGCATTGGTAACAGAACAATGTTATGAGAAGTGAGGAACACTCCCCCTGATGCTAAACAAAAGTAAATTTGGCTCTGTGTGCTATATAGAAACGGTGGACACAGGGACGATGGACGGCGGACGGTGGACGGCGGACGGCGGACGGCGGACGGTGCAGAAGCAATAGTGCAGCATTACCTAGGGACGGTGGATGGCGGATGGTGACGAGGTGGATGGCGAACAGCGAGGTGGACGGCGGACGGCAAGGTGGCTCTCCACGGACAGGCTCCTCCTCCACGGGCTCTGGCGATGGGGGACGGCTCTCCTCCACAGGCTCCGGCGCGGTGGTGATGGCGCTGCGGACGGGCTCCTCCTCCACGGGCTCTCCTCCACGGCGGCTCCGGCGCTAGGGTTGCGACGATAGATAGAGGCGACGACGGATCGATTGACTAAGTGTGGATCGAGAGAGAGAAAGGGGGGATTAGGGGGAGAGGCCGAACCGTTCTGTGGTTAAGTGTCAAAGTTCTGTGGCGCATTCCCACAGAATGCGCCACAGAAGTTGGAACATCTATGGCGCATTCTGAAGGAATGCGCCACAGAACTTCTTGACATAGTAAAACCCGCGGCGTCTCGTAGTATGACAAGATCTGATACTTGTCCTAGTGGTCTTGCTCGCTTGCTCTCACCGGGCAGCCAGGTTTGAATCCTGGCTGTCTCACACATTTTTTTTCTTTTTTTCAAAATATTTTTAATTACATACATATGCATATTTATTCAAAAAAAGTAAGAACATATACATATATACATATTTATTCACATATGCATATTTATTCAAAAAAAGCAAGAACATATACATATATGCATATTTATTCAAAAAAAGCAAGAACACATATGCATATTTATTCATACATATATATATTTGTGTGTTTGCTTTGTCACACACAAATGTGAATTTGTATACCCACACGATTATCACATTATATGTTTTAGTCTCTAACTAATACCCACACAAATTAATACAGCAAAAAGTCACACAATTGCTAGTGTCTCTTCACA
Organism: Avena eriantha; assembly: GCA_910589775.1. Classification (NCBI taxonomy): domain Eukaryota; kingdom Viridiplantae; phylum Streptophyta; class Magnoliopsida; order Poales; family Poaceae; genus Avena; species Avena eriantha. Next base: position 381,222,493 of record OU342746.1, read on the forward strand.
ATCTTCTTGCCCTTTTTCGTCGCGGTTGAATACTTTAGCCCGTGCACTTTGAGATTTCTTCTTGTGAATGGACAACCTTTAGTAGGCAGTGTGGTCTTCCTTCTTACTTTAGTAGTAGTAGGCATGTCGAAGTACTTGTCGAATTCCTCTTCGATCTTTGGGTCGCTGTTTTTGTCGAAGTTTTGCTCGTTGGCGGCTCCTTCCATTCCGATGATGCTCCTCTTGCCCCTCCTAACTACAACACGGTTGGGCTTTGACGGGTCGGTAATAAAAAAACATTGATCAACTTGGCTAGCGAGTACCCAAGGCTCATTTTTTGCTGAGGCGTTCTTTGTTGATTTGGCATCTGGTATAACTATTGTGGTGAAATAGCGGCCTTCTTTTTCCACATTCTTGGCCCATCTAACATGGAACATCGGTACGATCTCTCCACAGTAGTCGAGCTCCCATATCTCCTCGATCCTTCCGTAGAATCTTTCCATCACAGTAGTCTCGTCATCAGCAAAGGATAACATAGTTACTCCTGAGTTTTGATATTCACTATTCTTGTCCTTTTCCTCGGTGTAGAATCTGTAACCGTTTATGTCGTATGACTGATAGGTCCTTAGGTTGTGCCCTGGGCCCTGCGACAAGGAGAATATGAGTTTTTGATCTTCCGTAAAAGGCGTCTATGGGGGATTGTCCAGTTGCCTTTTCTTGAACCAACCCGTGAAGCTGGAGTTGTGCTCTCTGGTTACGTCTCCCTTCTTCCTCGGTCGGCCCTAGTCGACGTACTCCTGCTCGATTAAGCTTATGTGCTCTTCGACCCAAGGGCCGACCACTTCAATGTGTTGTAGCGCGACTCGGTGTGCCCTTTCAAAATCAGTGCGTCGACCATCAATGCCGACATGTAGTGAGCGGCAGCCCTCGCGGTGACCATATCCACCGAGCCTGCCGAGGTGCTTCTTTGTGGGTATTCCAACATCCTCGTTCTCGGTGGTTAGATAATTCTGGCAGAAGGAGATGCACTCGTAGATCAGAAAGCCCTTGGCTATGCTTCCATCTGGACGAGACCTGTTGCGAACGAATCCTTTGATGACACTGTTTAGCCTTTCAAACGGCATCATGTTGTGCAGGAATGTCGGCCCGAGCTGGATGATGTCATCCACGACATGTACAAGCAGATGCACCATGATGTCGAAGAATGCGGCGGGAAGTAAATCTCAAGCTCGCATAGTATCATCACAATCTCTTCCTGTAGCCTGTCGAGCTGCTTCACACCGATCGACTTCCTAGATATGACGTCGAAAAAGTTACAGAGGCCAAACAACGTCTCACGGACATGCTCGTCCATTATCCCACGGACCGCAACGGGGAGTATCTGCGTCATCAGCATGTGACAGTCGTGAGACTTCATACCACTGAACCTCTTCTTCGCCACGTCTAGATATCTGCTTATCTTCCCCGAGTAACCGTGAGGAACTTTCACTCCTAAGAGGCACCTGAAAAACTGCTCGAGCTCCTCCAGACTCAGAGTGAAGCAGGCAGCGCGAAGCACCACCTCATTCTTCTTAACTCTTTTGCGGCGACCTTGAGTCCCTTCCTGATGATGATGATGATGATCATCATCATCATCACTATCAGGGTACTGAAGATCTTTCTTTATGCCAAGCAATTTAAGATCCTTTCTTGCTTTCGGCCCATCCTTGGTCCTCTCCGGCATGTTCAGTAGAGTGCCAAGCAGACTCTCGGTAACGTTCTTTGTGATGTGCATTACATCGAGGCTATGGGGAGTGTGAAGGACCTTCCAATACGGCAGGTCCCAGAAAACAGACCTTGCTTTCCATACACCTAGCAGCGGCTTTGTCCTCGGTCGTTTTTTTCCAGGCGCAGGGCAATCTACCCAATTATTCAAAAGCTCCTCGATTTCTTCGCCGCTCCTCGGACGCGGGGCTCTTTCGAGCTCGTCCTTACCATTGAACAGGTCACCACGTTTTCTCCACGGGTGATCCATGCGGAGCCACTTTCGAGTACCTTGGGACACGGTTTTCGAAGACCCGGGATCCCTTGGTAGCTGGAGATGCGGTGTCTCATCCATGCACTTGACGCATGCATTGTGTCAGTGGTTCACCTGGGCCGATACATATGCGTAACCAGGATAGTCCTGCACGGTCGTGAGCAACGCGGCTCTCAGATGGAAATATTCTTTAGTGTAGGCGTCCCACGTACGGGCTAGCGTCTCCCACAAGCTGGCTAACTCCTCTCTCAATAGCCCGAGATACAGATGCATGTTGATACCTGGTTGTTTCGGCCCCTGAATATGAATGCTCATGTGTACATACCTTTGCTTCGTGCATAGCCACGGGGGGAGGTTGTATGGCCATACAAACACGGGACAGGTGCTATGCGTGCTACTCTGGTTTCCAAAAGGATTGAGTCCATCGGTGCTCATACCCAGCCTGACGTTCCTTGCATCGCCCCCGAACTCTTCGAACTCGATGTCTAATGCGTTCCACTGGCTAGCATCTGAAGGGTGTGTCAGGATCTTGCCCTTCTCTGGATCATCTTCGGGTTTCTCTCTTTCCGCGTGCCATTGCATGAGCTTTGCTTCCTTAAGATCTACGAAATATCGTTGTAGACGAGGGGTGATAGGAAAGTACCATACCACTTTTCAAGGAACTTTCTTGTTCCCTCTGTTGTACCGTCCTTGGCCACACATCGGACAAGTGGTTCTATCCGCGTATTCGTTCCGATAAAGTGCGCAATCATTGATGCATGCGTGGTATTTAATGTGTGGTAGGTCGAGAAGGCACACGATTTTCTTGGCCTCCTCGATACTTGTTGGCAATGTGTTCCCCTTAGGAAGTCGGTCGTGCCAGTATTCCATGTTCGCGTTGAAGCTCACATCGGTCCATTTGTGTTCGGCCTTCATCTCTAGAGCCTTGAGCGTTACACTCAAACGTGTATCCTCGGGGCGACACCCAGGATACAATGGAGTCATTCCGTCTACCTCCATTTGGGCCAGCTTGGCTTTCTCTCTGGCTGCAGCTTTGTCATTGCTCGTCTCCTTGAGGAGCAGTTCTTGAACATGAGGGTCCTGCAAGATCGAAGTTAGCAGCGTATGTGTGTTCGCGTCTTCTCCTTCTTCATGATCATGCCCATCGTCATCTCCTTCTCCATGCTGATCATGCCTGCCGGCATCTCCTTCGTCATGATGATCATGCCCGCTGGCATCTCCTTCGTCATGATGATCATGCCCGGTAGACTCTTCGTCTTCTCGCCCGCCTGACCACCACCATGTCCTACCGGCGCCTCATTGAGGTCGCGCATCAAACCACGCCTAAGCAGGTGACCCTCTAATTGTCCAGATTCAGGGTCGATCCAGCGCTGCAGTTTGCATGTTCGACATGGACATCTTATCATGGCCTTGTTGTTCAGAATCATGTCCTCCTTCACGCCTTTCTTGTACCTAGCAATTCAACCTTCGCTCATCGTGAGGACCATGGTTGCTTGAGCGGTCAAAACAGAGAGTATAGGTGAGAACCGCACCATATGAACACACACATGCATGAATGCTAGCCGGAAAAAATTCCGCATGATCTTTCCTAAAATTAGGACATATGGGTAGTGCAAAAATTTGCCGAAATGGAAATGAATCAACATTTCGGCAAACATCGATGCAACCACACCGGCCGGGCCCGACAACAACAAGCAAACAACAAAAAACTTCGTCCCATTGCAAACATTCATGCACCACACACAAGCATCGTCTCACCATGGATCGCACACACACACCGCCCGCGCGACAAGCTTAACCTACATGTTCATGATGGCCAAGTACTCGCCTAGCTATAGTAGACACAATAATAGCGAGACGAGACCGCGCGATGAGAGAGTATGGACAAATAGATCTACAATGCAAGTTGGTGGAGAAGAAATTAGTAAACAAATAGAGAGATGTGAGAGAGAAAAGTAAGGAACTTTTAGATCTAGAAGTTGGAGCGAAGCTTCTACTTACCAATCTATGGATTAAAGTAGGTTTAGATATAAGAAAATGGAGAAACTATGGGCAAGATGGGGTGTGAGGGAGGAGGAAAACGAGTTGGGAGGAGATAGAGATGTGAAATGGGTCGTGGTGGGATAGATAGATAAGAAAGCTAGCTCTCATGTCACCTTTTTAACATATGGATCTGGACGCCCTCATCTGTGGCGCATATGGAGGAAATGCGCCACAGATGCTGAAACTTCTGTGGCGCATTTCTACCATGTGCGCCACAGAAGTGGGTGAATAAGATTCCCTCTATGGGGCCCACACCCAAGTTCTGTGGCGCACGTTGACATATGCGCCACAGAAGTCACTTCTATGGCGCATATGTCAACGTGCGACTTCTGTGGCGCATATGTCATGTGCGCCACAGAACTTGGGTGAATTAGATTCCGTGGTGGGGCCCTCCTCCATGTTCTGTGGCGCATGAGGAAATATGCGCCACAGAAGAGGAAACTTCTGTGGCGCATATTACAGAATGCGCCACAGAACTTGGATCATCCCCCCCGTCGGCGGGTCCCACCAATCTTCTGTGGCGCATGCTCTGGAAAATGCGCCACATAACTTCCAAACTTCTATGGCGCATGCTTCCCAGTGCGCCACTGATGTCTTCCTGTGGCACACAGATTGGCCTATGCGCCACTGAACATCTTGTCTATCTATAGGTTGTTTCCTAGTAGTGCCGTGATCATCTAACAGAAACTACCCAAAGACCATGTGAAAAGTAACCACACTTTGTTTGCCACGGTTGCCACCATCGTCATCATTACCCTTCTTTTAGCCTCCACCTCGTGATGCACCACCGCTCAAAACTGGTTTGTTATTTTTTAGTTAGTAAAGTTGTATTGAGAAAGTTCTTCATTGTTTTAATATGCATGGTGCCAAGTCAGTTAGTATTTCTATTGCTTCTCATTTTAAATTGTCAGTTCCACAATGTTCTACTACTGACGAAGAGTTTGAGTATATGTCAAATGTGCCATATTCTAGTGTTGTAGGTTCTTTGATGTATGCCATAGTTTGTTCTCGTCCCGATTTATCATATGCTATAAATTTGATCAGTAGGTACATAGATAACCCTATTAAAGAACATTGAAAGGTTGTTCAGTGGGGTTTCAGTTACCTACATGGTACTTCTAATGCTTGTTTGAAGTTTGGTAGGATCGGTGAGGGACTCATTGGTTATGTTGATTCAGATTTTGCTGCTGATTTAGATAAGAGAAGAACGCCTCACATGTTATGTGTTTAATTTTGGTGGTTGTGCTTCTAGCTGAAAGGCTACGTTGCAAGCTGTTGTTGCCAAATCTATCACATAAATTGAATACATATCTATTGTTGAAGTTTGCAAAAAATCTGTTTGATTGAAAAGTTTGTTTGCTTAGCATTGTGGAGATGATTCTTGCATTACTTTGTTTTGTAACAGTCAAAGTGCCATATACCTTACAAAAAATCAGATGTTTTGTCAGACAACAATGCACATTGATGTCAAGTACCATTTTGTTAGAGACATTGTTGGTCAAGGTAAACTAAAGATATGCAAGATCAATACTCATGATAATCCTGCTGATATGATGACTAAACATGTTCCTGTTGCTAAGTTTGAGCTTTGTTTAAACTTAGTTGGTTTAACCGATTAGTCCAAGTGGCTATTGGCGCCAAAGTATCTTCTTTATTATTTAGGAAGATGGTTGTTGTTGATGTTACGAGAAGAAATTTGTCTCAAGGTGGAGTTTGTTGAAGTATAATAATCCAAATTCATTAAGAAGGCTAACTTCTGATGAGCGAAGCGAGATTCGTCACAGGAGGCTTGGGCCGAGTGTACTGGAGTCTGAAGCCGCTATATATACCTCTTGTAAGCCGCATGATGGGGTTAGTTACATATGTGAAATCTCCGACATTGTGTAAACATTCCCCGATATAGTAAAGATTTGTTGGCTGACGCCTGTAGTTTTTTCCTTTTTTTGTTGAAGAGGTTTTTGCACGTTAAATATGTGTCCCTTGCTGTGTTTTCATTTTCGTTTTTCGTTATCTTCTTGTCACGTTTATAACAATTATGAGGCGCAATTACACGAGAGACCCAAGCCTACCGACAAAGGCGCTCGCCCCACTCGTCAAAAGTTAGGTCCCTTCATGAATTTGGATCAAACTTCAATAATCTCCACACCACGAGAACCAAGCTCCGAAAATTAATCATTTGGTTAAAAGCTCTCATAAGCACTCACTTACCGATATGGATAGTTATACAGGAATCATATCATTTGTTTAAAGCTCCCATAGTCGTCTAACCTAGCAGAGCACAAACAAGCTCCGAGAAATCATATTTTGTTTAAATAATCATAGCATCCCACCTACTTGAGGCTAAACGAACTTGGGAAACCCATTGTCAATTTAAAAACTCTCATAGGTTCGACCTACTAGACGGCCAAGCTCAGCCTCACCCAAGCACTGGTTGTAACCTCTACTCTCTAGCGATCTTGTAATCAATCCGAGTAATACACGAAAGCAAACAAGTGTAGGTCTTTATCTCCACAGAGAGGGATCAGATCTTGATACATCGTGTGTGTCAACCTTGTTTCAGGAATCTCCGTTGTTCCCTTCATCTTGCACCTCTTATAAGCTATCTTTGTAGCATCCGTCGGTTCAATACACTGACATTATCGCAAGCCCGAAATGCAAGACGCAGCTCGGCTCATGCATGACCATGACTAGCTCCATCGGCTCCACACACACCATAACGAACATGTTGTTTGATATATAATACAATAATTTTCTTGCATGCAAGAAACATCATGGAAGCAAGTAACATATAGGATGATTTATCAAGCGGTGATGACAACATTTTAAAAAATGCTAGAACCATTGTTGACTTGAGACAGGCAATGCCGACCAGAGTCAAGCAATGAAGATGACTAGGCGGAATTGTTTCTACGTAGCTCTTTTTTCCCATCGAAGACGGAACGTTAGACCTTGTGCTTCATTTTTCATTAACTTCATGATAACAAATTGTACACTGGACAGGCGCCCTATCTTCGGACATCTTTAGACAGGAACCTAAGAGACTCATCGTTTGTGTACGGATTTCATAACCACACATAGCTGGGGACAGACAAGCTTATGAAATTCATCATCTGTTTAAGGCTCTCATAGCCACTAATCGCTTGAAGGAGAAATAAGCCCCGGAAAATCAATGTTTCTTTAAAGATTTTGTACTTGTTGTCGTTGATCTACCAGAGTACAAAGCTCATATAGTATTCCTAGCTATCGACTTAAAAAAGAACCCACGACTTCATCTTACTACACACGACCGGAGACCTTTATAAAGAGAGCCTTCCCTGAACCAAATATGAAGACTTATTTGAATTATCAAATCGTATTGTTGTCTGGACCGTCTCCGCGCACTAGGGATTCAAATTTGATAGTTTTAGGAATAGGAGTCACAAGGAACTATTGATGACTGTACCCGAGTTAGAACTTGCACTTATGGGTTCACGCAACTACAGTACGTCGTCCTCCTGCTCTGCCACGTCAGCTACTCTTCTCCTATCTAATCCCTCCACACCAATTGCCGCACCTTTCTACTTGGTACATCCTATAAACAAATTGCCCCATTTTATGTCGAGGAACCAGCTAGCGGTGCGCAATCCTGTCAAACTTGCCGACGGGGGCGTGCCCGTGAGAGGATAGTAAATTGGAGGATGTGGATAATACAAATGCAAGCGCAAGCGCAACAGTTCGCGTGGTTTCCTTTTCTTGCACCTCCACCACCCGAACTCACCTCTAATTTCAAAGTAGGGCGTAGGGCCGACACATGCGCGCGAACGCCGTTAAATGTCCTGCAGATTGTTCCATCAACGTCATGGGCACGCAAACCCTGTTAAATCTCTGCAGATTGTTCCATCGACATCATGCACGTCAAAAAACCATGTACTATTCAGGAACCAAGACTGGGTACTATGCGGCCTATAGAAAATGGTGTCTGCACAATTGCGTTATACCATCATCCGAGTCGATGTTCGCATAGAGTTGTGCAGCTATTTTGCTAGGGAAGCACAAGCAGTAGCAGAAACAGGAGGTGGCATACGTTGCTGAGATCATATCTAGCGCTCCACCCCTTCGTGTGCTACCGTGCTACCACTCCTTAAAATTCAATTTTACAAGTTTTTTTTTTCAAAAACATTTGTGAGGGTTCACAATATGTGTGGTTACATTTTCTAAAACTTTCAGAATCAAATTCAAAGTATAAAAAATAAACAAAAAGGACAAATCCAACATAAATAGTGTCACAAAAATACAAACAAAAAATGACACTATTCACATAGCAATTTGTCTTTTTTGTTTTTTTATAATTCGAATTTGGTTCTGAAAATTTTAGAAAATGTAACTACACATATTGTGAACCCTCATAAATATTTTACAATTTTTTAAAAACTTGTAAAAATTGAATTTTAAGGAGTGGTAACACGGTAGCACAGGGAGGGTTGGTAGCACTAGATATTCTCTCCTCAGGTGCTGTCCATGCAGGCTAAAGCTTCTCAAACAACCACGTAAAACATGTGGATGCACACTGGCATTAAAAGACACGTGAAACACCTCCTACCTTTGGCCACCAGCGCCCTGGCCGCGCACTCCTGCTCTAACGACACTGCACTTGTAATCCTGATGTTAGAAGCCACGTCGCGACCAGTGAGCACGAGCAAACCAGCACATCCTGTCGCTGCAACCCTCCAACTCGTCACGGTTTGTACGTATGGTTGTGCGCGTCACACACCGTGCGGATGTGCCGAGGCTAACCTTGCTGCCGGCGGCGCTAGAGTCGACATGTCCACCCTCCGTAAATCCTCCGTAAATTGGAGACAGACAAGGCAGGTGCCAACTGACTGTTCATGGTGGGATCATGAGTATCCACGATGAATTTCGGGTACTGAAAATCAAAGAGACGTATGTATATGTATGCGCATGCATGTGCGAAATTTCAAATTGAAAATCGAAGCAATATAGTTTAGGTAAAATGACAAAATTTTGAATGAACGCTTAGAAGGAACTCTTTTTTTGGGAATTGTATGCAACTTAAGTTTGAAAAAGCTATGTAACTCAGGGTCTGAGTAAGTACAGCTGGAATCGGGACTGCCCCGATTCTCCTAAGTAATTGCGCAGTCAGGTATTGCGAGTGTGCAGCGCAACCGCAATTTGGCCTGGATTTGGGTACATTACTCTTTGGGCGTCAAGAGCTCACACTCTTGTTAGACAGAAAGGAAAAGTGTTCCTGGTATGGTGCGCGGATGCTTCCCTGTTTCGGGATGCCGTTTGTGAAAATTGGATACGTTTTGTTTGTCTATCGTGTGAAGGGTGGTGGTTGCAGTAGAAACCGCTCATGTCCGAAAACCCCATAAAAAGGAAATCTTTAAGAATCTCCCAAAAGTTAAACCTTGTCCCTCAAAATTTAAGTAGGAACATGTTGATTGATATTTTTGTGACTAACGACTAGGCAAAGTTTATTTCACTTAACTCGTTTTTCTCATCAATGACCATGTTAGCCGTTGTGCTCTGTGCTTCAAATTTCACAAAATTTGTAATAGTCTAGGTGCATCATCTTCGTGTAGAGATCCAAGATTAAACCTCTTAGAAAACATATGAATATCATAGTTATTTAAAGCTCTCGTTTGAGTCTTCACCTAGGAGTGCACAACAAGCTCATGAAACTCATTTTTTGTTTGAAGCTCTCATATGCTCTAACCCACTTTCCTAGTAACGAAGCCCAGGAGCTTCATCATTTGTTTACAAGTCCGAAAGCTCTGACCTACCTGAGTACCAAGCTCATAACTAAGAAATTCTTAGTTCTTGACCTACCAGAGAGTCAATGAATTAATGTCATAGCCTACAACCCAAGTATTTTATAAGGAGCAAAAGACTTCTCCAAGCCAATGATAAATAACTTATTCGCCAACTTACTTTCTTGAACTGAAATTATCCAATCTTATTTCACACATCTATTTTTTTCGTATATGCACATTGGAAAATTGAATTTGATAGGCATAGGCATAGGAAGCACCATGAACTAGCGATGTATAAGTATATTTACAATAAGCACTCTCTTGAGGCATTGTTCACCGACGCCATGCAGAGTGTATTATTGACTTGAGTGAGTTACACCGACGTGATGCTATATGTAGTACACACCTTAGTCATAACCCGATAAACATAGGGGGTCACTTATTTGTCTAAATAAGTATCATGTGTAATTCTAATAGATTTCCACATAGTTGCCTCTCTATTGCTGGTGAGACCGAAAGTTTAAACAACGCCCTTATTCTATCCAATCCTACAATTACAATCCCATTTGTTTACTTTCCGTTTTAATTTACTTTGTTCTTTTTTAGTTCTTTGTTATTAGTTATTTTAAACCTCTCTTAATTATCACTATTCCTTTTCAGACTTAATTATCATTATTCTAGCGAAAGTGGCTGCACCTGATAATGCAATTGGCGTTGTGTTATTTCCATTTTGCAAAGGTTAGATAAACAAAGATACCAAAGTTTCCAAGTTCTTGTTCGACATAATCTTATACCATAGCGAATTCTTCCCAAGGTTCGATAAACCTGGGTTTTTAGGGAAAACAAGCTATACTACATATGTAATATGGATTGAAGGTATCAAAACACGTGTGGCGCTCCTAATGGATCGACAAATCCCATCTTGAGAGATGATAATTACTTCAAGTCAATTAAAAAATCTCTAGGACCACCGTCTGCCGTCCGAAAATAGTTGGTTCCGCACGAGCCACTATTATGCTCCCCGTGGGAACGACATTGGTCAATAATGACATTTTTTGGTGCCTAGTGTCTACTCGAACTCTCTTGACATTCAAAGTTATTCGCGCTAATGATTTTTCATATTTGGACTGATGATGAGAGCTAGGGCGACAAAAATGTTACTCATGTCCTCGCAAGTAGGGATGAAAACAGAGTGGAAACGGACGGAACTGAGTGGTGCCACATTTGTTTTCATATTTTTTTTACGGAGACGAAAACGAATAAAGAAATCCCGGAAACAAAAACAGAAGCAGATATTGTCGGAAGCAGATACCGATCGCGGAACAATATAGATTTTACGCGGAACAAAGAGAACCCTGGAATCCTGCAACAAATCTTAATCATTCTAGAAAACCAACAAAATTGTTACCTGATTATATATAGCACGGTGCTAGGTTTATCAGGAAATAAGGGAATGATCATTTCATAAGCCTCCTTGAATGCATGAAGAGATTACATAGTCTTCAGTACTGGGATGAGCAACTTTGCAAGTTTGGCTTGACAAGGTCATGTTTTGTGTTGGTTGGATTTGACCCATACCCCCTAAACGGAAATTTCATATTAGACGGAAACGGAAATTCCATTTCCGTGTCTGTTCCACCGGAAAACACTATTTCGTTTTAGTTCCCGTTTCCGTAAAAAAAATCCGTTTTCGTTTCTGTTTGCAAAATTCTGTTTCTGTTTCCATATTTTCGTTCCATTTCCGTTTTTCCGCGAAAAAGTCGAAAACTTTCCGCTCCACTTTCATCCCTACTCGCAAGGCTTCCTTCATGGGATACATGGCTATGCTACACTAAAATTAAGGAGAAAACACCATATACTCCGAGGCCACCACGGGTGAGACACTACTAGGAAACAGCCTATAGATAGACAAGATGTTCAGTGGCGCATATGCGAAAGCATGCGCCACAGGAAAACATCAGTGGCGCACTAGAAAGCATGCGCCACAGAAGATTGGAAGTTCTGTGGCGCATTCTCCACAACATGCACCATAGAAGATTGGTGGGACCCGCCGGCCGGGGTGGGTTGATCCAAGTTCTGTGGCGCATTCTGAAATATGCGCCACAGAAGAGGGCGCATATTTCCTCATGCGCCATAGAACATGGAGGGGGCCCCACCACGGAATCTAATTCACCCAAGTTCTGTGGCGCATGTTGGACTTATGCGCCACAGAAGTCACCTCTGTGGCGCATAAGTCCAACATGCGCCACAGAACTTGGAGGTGGGCCCCACATAGGTAATCTTATTCACCCACTTCTGTGGCGCATATGGACTTATGTGCCACAGAAGTTTCACATCTGTGGCGCATTTCCTCCATATGCGCCACAGATGAGGGCGTCCAGATCCATGTTAAAAAGGTGACAAGAGCTAGCTTACTTATCTATCTATCCACCACCAACCATTTCACATCTCTACCTCCTCCCAACTCGTCTTCCTCCTCCCTCACACCCCATCTTACCCATAGTTTCTCCATTTTCTTGTAACTAAACCTACTATAATTCATAGATTGGTAAGTGGAAGCTTTGCTCCAACTTCTAGATCTAAAAGTTCCTTACTTTTCTCTCTCACATCTCTATTTGTTTACCAATTTCCTCTCCACCAACTTGCATTGTAGATCTATTTGTCCACACTCTCTCATCGCGCGGTCTCGTCTCACTATTATTGTGTCTACTATAGGTGAGTACTTGGCCATCATGAACATGTAGGTGAAGCTTGTCGCGGGGGCGGTGTGTGTGTGCGATCCATGGCGAGACGATGCTTGTGTGGTGCATGAATGTTTGCAATGGGAGGAAGTTCTTTGTTGGTTGCTTGTTGTTGTCGGGCCCGGCCGGTGTGGTTGCATGGATGTTTGCCGAAATGTTGATTCATTTCCATTTCGGAAAATTTTTGCACTACCCATATGTCCTACTTTTAGGAAAGGTCATGCCGAATTTTTTCCGGCTAGCATTCATGCATGTGTGTGTTCATATGGTGTGGTTCTCACCTATACTCTCTGTTTTGACCGCTCAGGCAATCATGGTCCTCACGATGAGCGAAGGTCGAATTGCTAGGTACAAGAAAGGCGCGAAGGAGGACATGATTCTAAACAACAAGACCATGATAAGATGTCCATGTCGAACATGCAAACTGCAGCGCTGGATCGACCCTGAATCTGGACAATTGGAGGGTCACCTGCTCAGGCGCGGTTTCATGCGCGACCTCAATGAGGCGTCGGCGGGACATGGTGGTGGTCACGAAGACGTGGCCAGGCGAGAAGACGAAGAGTTTACCGGGCATGATCATCATGACGAAGGAGATGCCAGCGGGCATGATCATCATGATGAAGGATATGCCGGCGGGCATGATCAGCATGGAGAAGGAGATGACGACGGGCATGATCATGAAGAAGGAGAAGACGTGAACACACAGACGCTGCTAACTTCGGTCTTGCAGGACCCTCATGTTCAAGAACTGCTCCTCAAGGAGACGAGCAACGACAAAGCTGCAGCCAGAGAGAAAGCCAAGCTGGCCCAAATGGAGGTAGACGGGATGACTCCATTGTATCCTGGGTGTCACCCCGAGGATACACGTTTGAGTGTAACGCTCAAGGCTCTAGAGATGAAGGCCGAACACAAATGGACCGATGTGAGCTTCAACGCGAACATGGAATACTGGCACGGCCGACTTCCTAAGGGGAACACATTGCCAACAAGTATCAAGGAGGCCAAGAAAATCGTGTGCCCTCTCGACCTACCACACATTAAATACCACGCATGCATCAATGATTGCGCACTTTATCGGAACGTGTACGCGGATAGAACCACATGTCTGGTGTGTGGCCAAGGACGGTACAAGAGAGGGAACAAGAAAGTTCCTCGAAAAGTGGTATGGTACTTTCCTATCACCCCTCGTCTACAACGATATTTCGTAGATCTTAAGGAAGCAAAGCTCATGCAATGGCACGCGGAAAGAGAGAAACCCGAAGATGATCCAGAGAAGGGCATGATCCTGACACACCCTTCAGACGCTAGCCAGTGGAACGCATTAGACATCGAGTTCGAAGAGTTCGGGGGCGATGCAAGGAACGTCAGGCTGGGTATGAGCACCGATGGACTCAATCCTTTTGGAAACCAGAGCAGCACGCATAGCACCTGGCCCGTGTTTGTATGGCCATACAACCCCCCCTGTGGCTATGCACGAAGCAAAGGTATGTACACATGAGCATTCTTATTCAGGGGCCGAAAAAACCAGGTATCGATATGCATCTGTATCTCGGGCTATTGAGAGAGGAGTTAGCCAGCTTGTGGGAGACGCCGGCCCGTACGTGGGACGCCTACACTAAAGAATATTTCCATCTGAGAGCCGCGTTGCTCACGACCGTGCAGGACTATCCTGGTTACGCATATGTATCGGCCCAGGTGAACCACGAACACAATGCATGCATCAAGTGCATGGATGAGACACCATATATTGCCGAAATGCGCCACAGAACCTCAGGACTTAGCGAAATAAACGGTTCGGCCTGCTTCACCCCTTCTCCCCATTCTCAGCCACCGCCGCGCGCTAGCCCTAGACGACCACAGACGTCACAACCGCTGCGCTAGCCCTTGCTGCCGGAGCTGCCGCCGCCGCGCCACCCGGTGAACCAGTGGAGGAGGAGCCGCCCGACAAACCCGTGGAGGAGGAGCCGCCCTGTAGCCCGTGGAGGAAGAGCCGCCGGAGGAGGAGCCGCCGCGCTGGACCCTGCAACCCTCATCGTCATCAACCACCGCAGCAAGTTCGTCCCCCACCCCCCACCCCCCACGGTTCGTCCCCCCCACCCCCACCCCCCTCTGATGCTCTTCCCCTTTCTCTGTCAGTTAAATACAGAGAACAAGCAAATACGGAGAACAAGCTTCAGTTAAAATGAATAATTCATACCGTGTATTTTGAGATATTCAGTGTATATGACTGTATATTTTGAGATATTCAGTGTACATGAGTGTATATTTTGAGATATTCAGTGTATATGAATTCATGCCGTGGCCTTCTTCTTTGGTGTGCAACAAGGTGAACCCTCGAATTGAAGGTGCTTGACTGAGAAGAAGGAAACTAAAACCAGTTTATTTTTACCTTCTATATTTATGTTATGAACTGATGTTCTGCTATGTCATTATGGAAGATGTAATGGTGGTTAGTTTTATTCATTTGTAGAATAAATCGAGACAATGTATCTTCTTAGGAATTACAAGTCATTTGTCTACTTTGAGCAATGATCTGAGAACTCCAATATATGCAAATAAGTATTAGAATAACTTGCAACCCACCCATGGCTTCTTTTATCATTGACAGCTTTGTTCTAGAGTTTGGAGAAAAAGAGCTGTTTCGAAGATCAATCCTTTTGGCTTACTATATTGGAATGAGTAGTCTAAGGTTGCAAAGCTGATTGGATGTTCTTTTAGCATATTGATCTGTTCTTCCTGTGCAGTGTGGAAATATTAGTATCTACATCTGTTAGTATCTACAGTTTAACTAATACAAAGTTAGTATCTACATCTGGTAGTGATCACGACATTAGTTACCTTGTAGGCCTAAATAACAAGGGGTTTGGGGAGTTGTTCACCTAGTGCCTGTTAATTAAGTAAGTGGCTATGGAAGCTAAAATATAGTGTTGGTTTATGGAAGAGAATTTTAAGATGTAAGTATATTAAGAATGGTTTAGTTAGTGGTCACTGCATGGTGTTAGTGGCCCTTGTGTGGGCTCATCCTGTTGTGCATATTTAAGTCTGAACAAATGAATGAGAAAAGTATGGGCCCTAGATTTATCATTGTGCTTTGTTTTTGTTATGGTATTGCTAGAGGGAGGTTTTCTTCTCCATACATTCCTCTGTGTTTTACTCTAGTGGTCAATGACACTAGAGAATGATGTGCAGCTTAGGGTTTTACTCCAGTGGTCAATGATTACTGCTGTTTATATGGTGTTGTTTGATATATATGGTGCTGGGATCATACTATTATATGGTGTTGTTTGATATATATGGTGCTGGGATTACTGCTGGGATTATATGATGCTGGGATTATATGATGCTGGGATTATTTGGTACTACATGGTGCTATTTGATTCAATGGGGCTGTGGATGGGAGCTGTGAATGGGGCTGTGGATGGGGCTATTTTCTTGCTGGGTCCATACACTAATGGGGCTGTGGATGGGGCTATTTTCTTGCTGGGTCCATACACTAATATATACATGGGGCTATGATGTGATGATGGACTGGTACTATATCTGTTATATATATACTGTGCATGTGGATGATGGATATGATGGATGCTGGGGTCAATGCATGGGGCTGTCAATATGGGGATGGGGTGTTTTGTCTTGCAGGGATTTCATTTGAGTTGCCCATTTCTCCTGAAGTGTCGATTCACTTCTGTTTCGGTTGAGAAATGGGCACTCCTAGGTCAAAAAATTAGCAAAGGTCATGCCGAATTTTTCGGCCGAGATTTGTGCTAACTTTTTGCCTCTTTTAAATAGAGTAGTGCAAACATGTCGGGCAACAAGGAGTCTGGCCCTTCTAAGCACATGATCAGCGTCGAAGAACAAGCTAGACAAGCCAACTAGTCATTCTGGCAGGGGTCCCAATAGGAGGAGGAGGAGAAGGAGGCGATGAGGATGACACCACCACCGGAGGAGGAGGCGACCGTCGCCAGAGCTGCTGGGGCCAATGAGGGCGGAGATCCTGATTACGAGGGGGACGAAGATGGCTACGATGGAACTAGTGAAGGCGGCGGCGAAGAGGATGACACCGCCGATGGCGGCGCCCGCACCGATGGCGGCGAGCGCACGGATGGCGGTAGCGGCAACCCGGCCGCTTCTCAGAAGAAGAAGAAGGAACAGAAGGAGCGAAAGGTGCCAGTGCTCGCCACCGTCTGCGATGAGTTCACTGAGGTCACAGAAAGTGGCCAACCCATTGCGCTAGAGGCGATTGCTAAAGGGTATGGCCTGCAACTCGGGTGCATCGTCCGGGAAAGCATGTCGATGAACACGAAGTACATCAGACATGCTGACCATGCAGCTTTGGTCGATAACCTCCTTAAGAAGCTTCACAAGCGATATAGATTCCCAAAGCAGTTTAGAAACCTCGAGAGAAATAAGAACCCGGTGAACAAACTAGCCCTCATGAAGATGAGCAACGCCTTGAGCAGCTGGAAAACCCAAGTGAAGAATAGCATTGACAAAGGTGAAAGCTGGGAGGTTATTAGTAAGAAAAATCCGATGCTCGACGAAGAGGAGTTTAGGATTTTCAAGGCGGATATAGCTACCGCTGACGCTATAAAATGGACTCAATGGGGAAGGAGTATGCGGGAACAGAACATAGGTAACCACCGCCTTGGAAGCGGCGGTTACAGGGGGAAACAAGCCATTTGGGACAAGGAGGACGCCGAGCTTGAACGCCTTGGTAAAGACAACCCTTGGCTTAAAATCACGGACTTGCAGCTTAGGCAATTTGTTCGGGCCCGCTACTACATGGACAAGGAAACATGGGAGTTCATCACCGACGATCCGGAGGTGAAGGCATTCGAGAAGAAGCTGGTAAGGAATTTATCGCCGATCTCAAGTCTATTGCGTTCTAATTAAGATAATAAAGTCAAGAATCTAAATGGGTTCACCTTTCCTTGTCTCTGTAGGAGGAGGAACTGAACGCTACTGCCACAGAGTCGTCCCAGGATTCGACGGAGCCGTGGGACACGGTTTTGAACAGGGCGACCAATGCTTACAAGAAGAGGGACAAGGGGTTGCCGCCGTCCTCAGCTGGCCGTGTGTCGAGCTTCAGTACGAGCATGAAGTTCAAGGAGTACTACAAAGAGGACGCCAAGAAAAGAAGGGAGAGGAAGAACCAGGATAAAGCCGCTGTTGCAGAGCTGAAGATGAAGGTGCAAACACTGGAGGAGAAGGCAGTGGACCAGAAAATGATCCCCCCTGAGTTTTTCAAGGGGCTTACTTCTTGGAATGCGGGAGGTCGACAGGGGCCGATACATCTGCCCAGCTTAAGCGGCAGCAACTCGGGCATCAATGTTACCGTGTCGCCAGACCTGGTGACCCCGCCGGCCGTCAACGTCGGGATGCAGCCCCTCATTTTGGTCACACCGACGCCCCCTCCCGCCAAAGATACCAATAAGGCGCAGCCGACGGCGGTGGTTCTTCGTGAGGCACCCGAGCGGGAGATTGCAGATGATGATAGGCCGGCCGCCGGCATTGGCCGTGTCTCTACATTAGCCGAGATCCACGCCATCACCAAGGTAACTAATTAGTTAGTGCACGTCATCTCCTTTATGCCTTTGATGCATGACTGTTGCCATCTCATGACGCCCAACAACATGTTTTTGCCTTAGGACACTTCTTGCATACTCCTGCTTAAAGATGTCGGCGGTGAGTTGAAGGATGTTGCCAAGGGCACTCTTATACAACCGGCGAGCCGCACGATGCACAACAATCCAATGGATGATGACGTGATGAGGGTCAGGTTGGCTCGGGTGTTGCCAGGGTGCGATGACATGGACCCCCCTTTCAACCTCAGGGAGCCGACGAACACAAGACCCTTGGGCAATGCTACAACTGGCCCTTGACATGGCCGAAGACCCAGATTCGTCTTGCGGGGGGGGGGGGGGGGGGGGGGGGGGGGGGGGAGCAACGGCGCCACCTCTCAACCGATCATCACCCGACCACCACCTCGGAAGCCAGTAGCCACCGTTGTCGCCACCACCAGCCGTCACCATCAACTCTTGGCAGCGTGTGCACTGCCACATGGCAAAGACGTTGTGCCGCAACCGCCGTCGCCCCCGCTACCACCACCACATGATGGCACCCATGAAGATGATGATGAATTGGTCAACGTTGATGACTTCATCAACACCGGCGCCGCCAAAGGATTGTATATGCCTTCTGTGGATGAAGAACCCTTCGCAGCTCGCGACGACCATCAAGCTGGTCGGCCCAATACATGCACGCAGCGCCTGGTCTTCCATGGTCTTTCTCAAGAGACGCCTCCGGCCGCCGATCCACCACAAGAGAAACCGGGATTGGTTTTCAGCCCCAACACACTCCGAAAGGCGACTGATGAGCAGATGGCAGTGGCTGACACTATTGTGAAGAAGAAGCACTACAGGAAGAGAGGTAATAATAATAATAAGAAGGGTGCGAGCCAGCCTCTTCCGAAGAGGATCTGGGGTCAATACACCGTCGTCGTACCATCCACACAATTTGGCTTGCCCCGAGTGCATGTAGCTGGTGATCCGATATTGACTCCGGATATGATCCACATTGCGGTTGGAGCCATGTTAACTTTGCACGAGGGTGTCAAGACACTAGAGGCCCTCCTTCTTAAAGAGGACGATCCAAATTACCCGGTTTTCACGGCCAAGGTGCCATTGGACGTGGGCTTCGTCGATGAACCCCCCGCGGATATATTCTTCATAGCGTTCGAGGACATATTCAAGCTGTTTCTCACGAAACGGCTGGACTATAACTTGGTCCGCCCATACGCGCTCAATCTGGCGCTCACGATCAAGAGAGAAAGTACACCGGAAATCACGATAGTGGATCCCTACTACATGCGGACAGCCAGTTGGTCGAAGGATCAGAGACACAGACCAAGGCGACGGCGTACCTCGAGAAGTTCATGGTGGACAACAAGAGGAAGGGCACACTTCTTTTGCCTTTCTTTCCCGAGTAAGTACACACACTCGCTCATCGTCACCGTAACTTATGCATTTCTTATAGATTTCTTTCCTTTGCTCTTTTTCCAACATTCCGTTCCAATTGTGTTGCGTAGAGACAAATACTGCACGCTCATCATCCTTGCCCCGAGGTATTCGCTAGCCACGTATTTCGACTCGGGGAGTTTGACAAAGAAGAAATACTACACCAGAATAAGGGGTGTTCTCAATGAGGCTCTCGAGGGCTACACCAAGAAGGGATGCACCTTCATAGATAAGGGGGAATGTATCAAGGATGGCAAACACGTGTTCAAGCACGTGCTCAACTTCCCCTACGTCAAGCAGTCGACTAATGGTGCCAAAGAGGCCTTCTACGTCCTCCATCACCTTAAAGGCTATGTTCCGGATTGCCATAACCTAACACTGCCATCTAGTCTCCGAGGATGGGCCGAAACTTTGGCAAAAATCGACGATGCTGATCTTAGAGAAGACTTCCATCACATTCAGATGAAGTTGTCGCAAATCATCATTGAAGATGTCAACACAAGGGGTGGTGCCCTACAACAAGCCAGAGGGTTGAGTAAGAGGGAGATCGAAGAACGCCTCCGTAAGCAGGGTGACACAAGGACGTGGATGACGAAAGAGGGCTATCTACCATTCCCGAAGCCGAGCGAAAAGAGGAAGTCTTCATCATGATCGATGTGTGCCTCTAGCATGATCCAGTGTGTGTATATTCTTGATGGACGCCTGTTGTATTAGTGTGTGTGTGTCATAAACTTTACTATCTCGTGGTCGAAATGGTCATTGTTGTTAGACTTAAACTACCTTGTGGTCGTGCTGTCGTTGAACTTATTGCTTCTATGATGATCTAACTTTTAGGTTTATGGATCCTTTGTTTTATATTCTATGAACATATATATATGGATGTGAACCCTTTATTCATTCTTTTCATTGTATTTTTACTAATATGCCTTGTCGTCTATAGAGATGGCGATGAGGTGGTATGTGGTGTACATGGGTAGGATTCCAGGAGTCTACGAGGAGTGGGAGGATTGCCACAAACAAGTGAACAAGTTCAGCGGCAACATCTACAAAGGATATGCGACTAGAGAGGAGGCGATAGCCAAGTGGAAAAACCACTTGTGGAAGAAGAACCGGATAAAGATATTGGTCGGGCTAATGCACTTGCTCACCATTATCATAGTTGTATTCTATTTGATCCTAGTGTAGGCGGCGGTGGCCACTTCATATTTGTAATGTGAGATGATATGAACTTTGTATTCGGCGCTTGTGTAAAATTTGGCACTTGACACTATATATGTATCTCGACCGGGCTCTAAGTGTTTGTATTATATATATGTCAGTTTTCATGCATCTACTATTTGTGCAATGTATTTTATACTCATCTGGATAAATACTGTATAAATCCTGTATAAATACCTGATTATACAGCAGGAAAGTATTTTACTTTGAATATGTGTTACGTAATCAATGACGCATATAATTATATAGTCAGTGGCGGATGGCATTTCTGTGGCGCATACACGTAAATGCGCCACAAAAGCTCTTCCTGTGGCGCATATGAAGAATGCGCCACAGGAAGAAGATATCAGTGGCGAGATAACAGTGGCGACTAGGATATGCGCCACAGAAGAGCTGTTTTCTAGTAGTGAGATCAGGGCGCAGGGGAGAGGTCTGGGGATGCCGACGGATAGGTGGGGCTGAGGGTGATTTTTTCTCATGGCGTTATTGTGTGCCTTTTTCTCATGGTAAGATGCATATCATTAAAGTTTCCAATCGAGCGTGTGCATGTCAGAATGAGAGACACAAATGCATGGTTAGATCTTTGCGATCGAACTTCTTTGGATTACTTTGGAAGAAGATGTAGATTTGTATATTGGCTAGGTGCCCTATTGAGTATCGAGGTTGGATATCAAAACTCTGAAGAAAATTGAACCCTCAAAATTCCGTTTGTGTAGCGATATCATAACCTCACGGTTGAGGACAAACAAGGTCAGAAATATATCACCCGTTCAAGGCTCCCGTAGCCTCTAACCTACACGTGGAGAAACAAGCTCATAAGGTCAATGCATGTTTAATTTTCTCTGTAGGCTTGATCTACCATTGACATAACATAGAGCCGATGAGTCCTTTATAAAGAGAAGACTTTCCTAAGCCAAACATGAATACCTTATTCCTCGTCTTACTAACTTCTATTTTTTTAACAACTTGCTTATATTTGAATTGCCCAATCATACCGTGTGCACTATTTGGTTTGTCTCCGCACACAAGGGGTTCAAACCTGATAGTTTTAGGAATATGAGGCACTAGGAAATACTCATGAAGAACCTGAATTGGAACATGCACTTCTGTACCCACACGGCCACACCACCACTGTGCCCCACCCTCCTCATCTGCTGCATCTGTTACTCTCCTTCCGTCTCATGCATCCACCAACCACAGTGCCTTTCTGTTCCATTCATCCTACACTGAACGGTCTCATTTTATCTCGAGGAACCAGGCAACTAGCAATGTAGTCTCGTCGATCTTGGCTGGGATGAAAGCTCCGTCAGAGGAGGTTCGTTCGCCTGAGAAATCAATCACGGGAGAAGGTAGAATACAAAAATGGCGGCATGGTCCCTATGATTCAAGAGGGGCAACATGGATGATCCATATGTCTTTGGAATAGTACACATAGATGAAGATTTAGTGAACGATCTCCTACGTGTGAACCAGATCTCATCTCAATATCTATAAGTATCAAAGAGCCACCAAATTTGCGTGCTATTGGTCATGTTTGCATGATAGAGAGATACATGACCTTAAATTTGATATATATCTAGCATACAATGATACGCTTGTGAGGCACCATTTCTTTTATCATGTAGACCAACTCTCACAACACTCTCTAATTTGCGTCATCTCCATAGACTACAGTTTATGGAGAGTCTTGGGCGTCGAGTCTTAATATCATGTTGTGAAGATATATATGGCTATCTCGTCGGTAGATTGAACACTCATATAAGCGGTCTTCAAAATGGGACGAATCGTTGGTGCAACATGAACCTAGAAGACACGGTTAGTCCAATGTACATGTAAGTTGGAACTAGAAGCTTTATCCATTGGCCCACAAAACCAAGGTACGTATCATGACTTCAAAAGATCTTAGTATCCCTCGAAATGATATTTTAATATGCATCTAGAAAAGCTTTTCATTATAATTTGGACAGTCAGGAAAAAGTAATATGATACCATATTATCATGAATAAATTTAAAATCCTGGGCAAACATATGTTAGATAAGTTAGCGGATAACAAACTTAGATCGCCAATTTCTTTTCCTTTTTAAGAGAAGAATCAGGATGATGGGCTTTTGCTTTTGTCTACTAGGTATTTTCCCCCTTTATGTTTTTTCGTTCATGGTGGGATCTTTGTGTTGTGACTGTTAGGTGGTTTTGTCCCATTTTAGGTTCTTGCTTGGGCCAATTTTCAGCTAGGGTCTTTTTTCTACCGCCTTAGGCTTGCTTCAACAAGGAGATATTACTCAATGGAGAAGAGAGACAAGTATATAGTTGTGTGAAATTGCACAATAGCATGTAATTGCATATTTTCATCCCTTTGTAATTGCAATTGCCATAATTTTTTCTTGTGTGCAGTTGCATATAGTTGCACAATTACATATATGTGTAATTGAAAATCTATGTTTTGTTTGCGTGCAATTGCATGTGGATGCACAATTTGGGTAGATGTGTGCAATTGCAAAACCTGGAATCTTTGGTGTGGTAGGTGATGTCTTACATGATTATTAGGGTCTAGTTATTGCTTGAACTTTCTATCCACTCATGAATGTTCTTGATGCGGCAACTGTGAAGGCCCTTGCCCTGCTTAAGGGTTTGGAGTTTCTATAGGTGATCGGATGGACTCATGCGAAAATTGATTCACTCGAGTTGATACAAGCCTGCAATGGCATTATTTAAGTTTGTAGCCCATATTTCAACGCTTTTGGCAAATGTTTTGTGAAAGTAAGAACAATGAATGAATTTATTTTCAGCATTGTCCAAGGGAGGCTAACTAGGCAGCACATGAATTAGCAAAAACAATTTATAGCTCTAAGGAGCCTCATAGTTGGGAGGGTGATCCTTGAGATTTTGCTTGGCCATATGTAATCCGAGAATTAACTCTCTCTTCCCAACAATAATTGAGCGCACGTGGGATTTCCTTTTAAATAATAAGATAGGAGCATTCTCTATCCAAGTCGGAATATATTAACAACTAGGATTGTTGTACATTGATTAGCGCGATGATCTTCAAAACTACATGCCTAAAATTTTCATAACTTAAGACTACCATCCCCATTGAACATATTTCATAATTCTTTCATCATTGGGTATAAGTAGAATCTTCATAGCACAAAAAAACAGTTAAAGTCAAAGATTTGATGGTGGCATTGGGTTGTGTTAGAAGAAATGGAGCTCACCTTTTCTTGTTAAGGACAGAGCATTGTCTGTTGTACCTTATTTCCATAAACTTTGTAACATTAAGTAGTATGTTAGCTAGGTGACCATCTTGGTGTTGATATCGAAGGTAGATGAATGAATTCAACATTTGTGTACTCATAGGACGACTGCCATTTTGATCAAAATTATCATGTTAATTCTCCGGAGATCCAATCTAGTAGCCTTTTTAGATGGTTGAGAAATGTATCAACTTTAAGTGATCCTTAAAATGATAACTTGATATAATAAATTCAGGTACTATGCAATAAATAATTAAAGGTTGTATGCATCGGTCGAAGCAGCCACTTTTCTAAAAAAAGGACATAGCGAAGGACTAGACATGTCAGTAAATTCGCCACTGTTTGAAAGTTGACATAGCCTTTCACCTGCTCGAAGAGAAAACAAGATCAGAAAATTCATCGTTTGTTTAAAAGCTCTCATTCAGAATCTACCTTACGACCAAGCCCACACATGAAAAACTCTTCGCTATTGACCTAGAAATGAACCAATGACTTGATGCCACTATCTACCATCCATATATATCTTCTATAAGGAGAAAGAGCTACCGTAAGCGAAAGATGAATAGCTTGCCTCATATTATTTCTTTCCATTGGAATTATCCAATCATATTCCATGCACTATTTTGTTTCGTCACTGAAAAGTAGGGATTTGAATTTAATTAGTGTAGACATGGGAGGCACCGGGAAATACCGATGCATAGTCAGAATTATGACACATACTTTCTTGTCCACTATGGCGACCAAGCTTCCGCATCTTGCTCAGTTGCACCAAGCCACCGACTCCTCTAGCCACTCATTTCGTAGGCAGATTTGTGTGATTTTGGGCCTATACGACATGGGTACTTATCTTCTGAGTGGAAGGCAGCAAGCTAGAGTGAGTACATGATGTTCCGTACAGAGGAGATGTTTGAAGAAATGGAGCTCGCCTTTTCTTGTTAAGGACGGATCATTAGTTGTTGTACCTTATTTCCATAAACTTTGTAATACTAGACAGTATGTTAGCTAGACAATCATCTTGGTGTTGAGATGGAAGGTAGAAGAATGAATTCGACACTTGTGTACTCATAGGATGGTTCGCATTTTGATAAAAAATATATCATGTTAATTCTCCCACGATCCAAGCTAGTAGCCTTTTTAGACGTTTGAGAAATGTATCAACTTGGAGTGATCCTTGAACTAATAACTTGATGTAATCAATCCAGGTACCGTGCAATAAATAAATAAATAAATGTTGTATGCATTAGTCAGTGCAGATGATAGGTCGTACCACTTTTCTAAAAGAAAGGACATAGCGAAGGACAAACAACCTCACTAAATTCGCCACCGTTTTAAAGTTTTCATAGCCTTCACCCGCTCGAAGAGAAAACAAGACCAGAAAATTCATTGTTTGTTTAAAAGCTCTCATAGCCCACACACAAAACACTCTTAGCTATTGACCTAGAAGTGAACCAATGGCTTGATATCAGTATCTACCACCCATATATGTCTCTTATAAGGAGAAAGAGCTCCCGTAAGGCAAACATGAACTAGTTGCCTCTTCCATTGGAATTATCCAATCACATTATGTGCATTATTTCTTTCGTCACGGAAAAGTGGGGATTCGAATTTGATTAGTGTAGACATGGGAGGCACCGGGAACTACCGATGGATGGTCAGAATTATAACATGTACTTTGTGCAGCATTGCGACCAAGCATCCGCATCCTACTCGGTTGCACCAGCTCTTCCAGCCACTGCACACACCATTCCCCTGCACTAAGCTGTCGAGCCTTCTTTGGTGCAAAACCCCCGCCTGCCGCATGCACGCACCGTGTCATGGCTACTATGCTTCTCGTTGCTAATTTGTACGTACGCCCGCCCTTGCCGGTCTTCGTCATTTCCGGGGCGAGAAGCTCCCAGTCCCAGATGATGCACTGTGCTTACGTTTTGTAGTCTCTCTCGTGTACGTGGATCTCCAATCAAGCAGCTCGTGGCAGCTTGTTCTGTCAAAGTCACAAGTTTACGCTGATTTGGGACGCATGGGCTCTTCGCGAAATAAAATGGTCTTTGTTTGGTGGATTCAGAGAGGTGGGAGTGGTTGTGGCGATTGACCAATTTGTCGAGTTTGAGGAATGCGTACAAGGACAAGTTTTTCCATAAGCCTCCGTAAGTTGGACCGTAATTTTACATGTGAGGACTGTTGGTAAACATCATAGCTGTTGGTAAAAATTGCAGATGTTGTAGTGATCAATTGTGCAAGCATTTCATAACCTCACATTACTTGAGGAGAAACAAGCTAAAAATTCATCATCTGTTTAAGGCTGTCATAGCCTCTAACCTACCCGGGGAGAAACAATCTCCAAGAGTCAATTTCTGTTTAAAGCTCTAATCGCCTTTGACCTACCCAAGTACGAGGCTCATTTACCTATTTAAATAACAGATAACCAATGGATTCATCTTACTATCCACGACCGAAGTCCTTTATAAAGAGGAGTCTTTCCTAAGAAAAAGATGAATACCTTATTCCTTGTCCTACTCATTTGTATTTGAATTATCCAATCCTGTTGTGTGCACTGTCAGGTCCGTCTCCGCACACTAAGGATTCAAACTTGATATTTTTGAAATAGGAGTTACCAGGAACTACCCATGAAGAATCAGACTGAGAGCACGCACTCTCGGGTCCTCACAACCACCGTGTGCCTCTCCCTCGTACTCTGCCACACCAGCTACTCTCGTTCTGTCTCGTGCCTCCACAAACTGCCATGCCTCCTTACTTCATTCAACATATACACCACAATATATATCATCATCTTGAGAGAAACCAACACTTAAATCTTGTCCTGCTTGGGTATGTCGCTAGGACGAAAAGGTAGTCACACGAGGTTTGTTCGCATTAGAAACATATCAAGGGAGAAGGGCAAATACAAAGAGGGTGGCATGGTCGGTCTATGATCTAGGAGGGGCAACATGGACGACCCATACGACTCTGAAATACTAGTACACATAGATGAAGATCTAGGGAACAGTCTCTTACATGTGGGTCACATGTGATCACAATATTGGTAGAACCTGAGAGACACTAATTTGCGTTCCATTAGTCTGGGTTGCAGGATATACCTACATCGCCTAAGGAATGATCGTGATTTACAGAGTTCTCTAACAATTGATGTCCAAAAAAAGATCGTGGCTCACATACCATCCTCGTACAATTGTTGGCTAGATACGGATCAAACTGAAAGGTGATGTATCTCAAGATCGGGTGTAGTATCTGTTCCAGAAAAGTTACCCGTCATATATACGTCTCCTCCATCTATTAGTTCCTCATCCTCTGGCTGGCCTAGCTGGCATCGAGAGGGGTGGGAAACCTTATCTCAAAGCTTAGATTTGTAAGACATTAGTTGCAGGTTTAGTGGTTGTCTTCTTCTTCTTCTCATCGTGTAGGTGGAGATGATAACTTCTTCAATAAGTTTTTTTTGGCCTTTCGTTCGACGACAGTTCCTTCCTTGCATCAATGTCTCTGTTCGAAAATCAAATTGGGTATGATTTCTAGATCCTGTTTCGCCTGCTCAATTTTTTATGATTTATGTTGGTGATCGCGAGGTTTTTCAAAATGGGGATACCCCGGCCTCTGCATCGACTGATGCATATGGCCTTTATTATTTTATTAAGAGTCTTACAAAAGTTTATTACAAAAAACCCAGCTCATGGGTCACATAGATTCGAAACATGCACCAGCCACCTAAAGAAACCAAGTATCATAAAAAGACGTCTCATCAACATGTGATCCTATTACCAGAACGCCAGCCGCACCGGCTGAATAATTTCTGCGAAACCGTTTTCAAACGGCTGCATCCAAAAGCCATGACCAGCCTTCTCTCCTCCGGCTGAAGGAAGCCTTCTCTCCTCCGGCTGAAGGAAAGAACACATACCGATCCAGTGGGTAGTTAAAGGAATAACCTGCATAAAAAAATATTTGTGGATCGATTAAAAATCAAGCCATTCCTGATGTTCCAGATGGACCAGAGTAAACCACAAACACCGACTCGTATTTGAGCTTTCTCAACCTTATCAACACCATTAAGCCAATTCCCAAACAAATTTTTAATGTTTTTTGGGGGAGTTAGATTAAAAGCCATATTAACAATGCGCCATACTACTTTTGCAAACGTGCAATCAATGAATAAGTGTTGGACCGTCTCACTTTGATCACAAAAGAAACACTTTTGGTTTCCTTGCCAATTTCTTTTGGCTAGATTATCTTTTGTTAAAAACACCTTTCGATTAAGAAACCACATGAAAATTTTGATTTTTAGAGGCACTTTCAGTTTCCATAAGTACTTACGTAGGAACCCAGTGTTCCCATTTAGTAAGTCTAGGTACATTGATTTTACCGAGAAAATTCCGTTCATGGTTAGCCTCCATATAAAACGATCTCCCCTCCTCTAAGTTAATATCCATCAAGCAATTCACTAGATGAAGCCAACGTGACCATCTAGGTCCTGTAAGAGTTCTTTGGAACCCAATGTTCAGTGGATTATTAGATAGTACTTGCGCGACTAAAATGTCCTTCCTTTGTACAATGTCATATAGTGATGGATATTGAATGGCTAGGGGAGTTTTGCCTGACCAAACGTCTTCCCAAAACCGCGTATTACTACCACTCTTAATCGTGAAGGACCCTCTGGTAAAAAACTCTTCTTTTACCTTCATGAGACCTTTCCAAAACGCAGAGTCGGAAGGCTTGGCTGTTACTTGTGATAAAGTTTTCGAATGCAAATATTTGTTTTCCAGTAGTTCTTGCCACACCCCTTGCTCATTCAAAAGTTTAAACAACCACTTGCTGAGTAAACATTTATTTTTTTCCTCGAGAACCTCGACTCCTAGTCCACCCTGATCTCTTGGTCTACAAATAAAGTTCCATTTTGTTAAGCGATATTTTCTCTTATGATCATCGCTTTGCCAAAAAAGCGAGAACGAAAAAAGTCTAGTCTCTTTCGAACTCCCTTAGGAATCTCCATAAAGGACAACATGAGCATTGGTAAGCTTGTCAAGACTGAGTTAATTAGAACCAAACAATCTCCGTATGATAGTAATTTGCCTAGCCAACAAGCTAATTTATTTTCAAAGCGATTTTCCACCGGTTTCCATCCTCCATTCTTTAGCTTTCGAAAATGGATATGAATGCCAAGATATCTAAAAGGTAGGGATCCGATTTCACACCCAAAAAGTTCCGTGTAATCATTTTCTACTTCTTTAGCTTTTCCAAAGCAAAATAATTCACTCTTGTGAAAGTTAATTTTCAACCCAGATAGTTGCTCAAAGATACACAAGATTAGTATGTTAAGGGCTTTTTGTAGGTCATGTTCCATGAAAATAATAGTATCATCCGCATATTGTAGTATGGATACTCCACCTTCTACAAGATGAGGAGTAAGCCCTTCAACCTGACCATCCTCTTTGGATCTAGCAATTAGGATGGCCAATATATCCGCAACTAGATTAAAAAGAATTGGCGAAAGTGGATCCCCCTGTCCTAAGCCTTTTTAGTTCGAAAATTATGCCCGATTTCATCATTAACATGAATTGCAACGCTC
This sequence comes from Avena eriantha, assembly GCA_910589775.1. NCBI lineage: Eukaryota > Viridiplantae > Streptophyta > Magnoliopsida > Poales > Poaceae > Avena > Avena eriantha. Next base: position 381,252,084 of record OU342746.1, read on the forward strand.
CCTTTTCTCACAAAGTCTTTGATCCATTGACACCAAAGCGGGTCAAAAACTTTCATTCTTAAAGTTTGTTGTAGAAAAGACCAACTCACTTTATCATAGGCCTTCTCGAATTCTATTTTAAGAAGAACCCCGTGTAGCTTCTTGCTATGAATCTCATGTATAGTTTCATGAAGAACCACAACTCCTTCGAGAATGTGTCTCCCTAGCATAAATGCAGTTTGTGTTGGTCTTATAACTTTGTGGGCAATTACCGTTATTCGATTAGTTCCCACCTTTGTGAAAATTTTAAAACTCACATTTAGTAAACAAATGGGTCGATATTGTTGTATCTGAACAACATTTTGTTTTTTAGGTAGAAGAATAATGGTACAAAAATTCAGCTAGAATATTGGTAGATTTCCTTTATGAAATTGTGCAAACATTGCCATCAAATCATCCTTGATTACTTCCCAAAATGTTTGATAGAATTCAGCGGGTAGACCATCAGGGCCTGGTGCTTTGTTTTTCTCCATTTGAATAATTGCCTCAGAAACTTCTTTCTCGGTAAATTCAGCTGTAAGAATTGTATTTTCTTCCATAGATATTTGAGGTATGTCATCAATTTCATTTTCCATCGAGAAAAGAAATTAGGGGTTGGTTCACCAAAAAGGTTATTATAAAACTCAGAAATGTACACCTTAAGGTTTTCTTGGCCAACGATAATACCTTCATCTTGTTCAAGTTGGAAGATCTTCTTCCTTCGATGTTTACCATTGGCGATAAGATGAAAATATTTTGTGTTATTTCCCCCCTCTTGGATGTGCTTGACTTTTGCCCTTTGAGCCCACTTTGACTCTTCATTGCGCCTAAGTTTAGCCAAATCCTCATTGCCTTATTCAAAGTATGTCTCTCTGTCGAACTTAGCGAAGTTGTCTCAGCTTTCCGATCTAGTGAATCAATTAAATTTAATAAGTGATCTTTTTTACTTCTTGTACGTACTACTAAGATTTTTAGCCCAACCCCACAGAAAATTCCGTATATGATGTATTTTATTCTGCCATTTTTCTATTGGTGAGTCCCCATATGAAATGGAAGCCCACTCTTGTGCTACCATCCCATAGAACCCATCTTGTCTCAGCCATGAAATCTCAAAAGAAAAGTGTGCCTTATTTCCAAGGTGAGCTTGTTCACCCGAATCAAGGAGTAGAGGAGTATGGTCTGACCCCGACCTCGTTAAAGCCCTCACACTAACTAGAGAGTATTTTAATTCCCATTCTACATTTGTTAAGATTCTTTCTAGTTTCTCATATGTAGGTACATCCCTTCTGTTTGCCCATGTGAATTGTCTGCCTGAGAGAGCTATCTCTCTAAGGTTAAGACTCTCTATTATTGCATTGAAAACAAAAAGCCATCTTGCGCAGAAGTTATCATTGTTCTTCTCTTCCTGACGCCGAATTATATTGAAATTTCCACCAACTAACATGGGAAGTGTTTCATTTTCACATATGCAGACTAGCTCTACCAAAAACTTTGCTTTGTTGTCATCTTGAGCCGCCCCATACACAGGTGAAATGGATTGTATGGGCACCTAGAGGGGGGGGGAGGGTGAATACGTGCTACTTCAAATTTTAATGCTTTTTCAATTTTAGGCTTAGCACAAAGGGTAAATTCTCTAGATAAACTATTAGGTGGAATTTCCCTATATGCAAACCTATCTACTAGCGAGTAAAGAGCGAGTGGAAGAGGAACGGGTAAACCATAGAGAAGCACGCGGAGACACATGATTTGTTTGACCGAAGTTCCTTCCTTGTTAAGGGAAGTACGTCTGCGTTGGAGGGGTGGGCGGTACTAATACCACCACACCACAATAGGCCTCACCTTGTTCTCCGATGGATCCCGCCACCAAAGGCCTGATCCACCTTTCCACTATAAGGACCCTTCGAGGCGGGTAACGACGCCTTTACACAACTAGTGAGGCACAACTCCACAATCAACTTGGAGGCTCCCGAAATGACAACAAGCTGCCACAAGAACAATGTTATCAAATACAACGAACAAGATCTAGATATTGACAAGAATACTAGATCAGGGATTTCTCCAAATGAATGGAGAGGAGTTGATGCGCTTGATTCGTGATGACGATGATGATCCTCTCCTCCTTCAATTCCCCTAAAGATCAAAGCCTTCGGGTGGTTAAAGTGGGAGATCGAGAATGGGAGCTCTTGCATAATGTCTAGACAATTTTGAATGAATCAAGAGTTCTGAACGTTGGGGAAGAAGGGGTACTTATACCCCCTTCCAAAACCAGCCGTTGGAGACTTTGGGGGTCGGATTATCCGGCCCAAGTGAGGGCCGGATTATCCGGCCTGGGGAAAACTCCGCCCCAGACTCGGAATATCCGGCAGATAGTCCGCCCCCTCTCTGAGTGTCATGCAGAGCTTGCACTTGATCATCTTCTGGGGGCCGGATTATCCGGCCCCATGTGAAGCCCAGATTATACGGCCTGGGGAGGAAAAACTGCCCCAGTTCGGATTTTTCGGGAGAAAATCCGACCGGACTCCGAGCGACGCGCCTTGGCATGCTTTGCTCAAAATCTAGGGGCCGGATTATCCGGCCCATGCGACAGCCGGATTATCCAGCATGGGGAAGAAAAACCGCCCCAGTTCGGATTTTCCGGGAGAAAATCCGACCAGACTCCGAGCGACGCGCCTTGGCTTCCTTTGAGCAATGAGGTAGGCCGGATTATCCAGCCCTTGGTGGGGCGGATAATCCGGCCCCCCTCAAAGCTTCCTGCACACTTAGCGCACATGAATAATCTCCACAGTATTGTTATCTAACACGCAACACACAGGAAAATATGAAATGTTCTTTCAATCTCCCCCTTTTTGGTGTTAGATGACAATACTAGGATTTGTAGGAAAGGATCACAAGACAACCAACAACAAGCATGGAAGAGCCCCCCCTCAATGTGTGCATATTAGAAATTTGCATTTGAATACAAATGCACACAAATAGGTGAATCTATTCCATAGACATATGAGCAATAAAATCATACCACCGAGGTAGAAGAGTGGCATCCTTGAAATGGCCTCAATTATCAACGTGATAACCAATATAAGCGCCTTCCTTGATCAAGATTTCCAGCACAATAGGATATGAATAGATGAATCCATAAGCATAATCCATGAGATAAATCCAGACAACCACTGACATAGAGTCTCAAACAAACCACAAATCACAAATTTAAAGTTCAACGCTAAATGGGCATAAGCGAGAAAATGACGAATAGAAAAATGCAAGTGCTTATGCCTGACCCATGCAAATCCTCGAATATCCTAATAGAACTACTTCTCCCCCTTTGGCATCGAGACACCAAAAAGGAAGAAGAGCGATGCTAGCACCCCAAGGGATACACAGATTTAGGCCCACACGTCCCCAAACAACACCCCCACAAGGTGTACAAGGGACTTGTGTGCAAGAATAGATGGCTTAGGGGTAGGGAAAGGCTTAGGATTAAGAGAACCAAACTGAGATGGTACTAGACACTCAAAATTGCAAGATCCAAATCAAATAAAAGCCAAGATTGAGTGCGATTCCCATAAGAACATGAGAGAGCAAAAACAGCCAAAAAGATCCAATTCTCCTCAAGGGAGAGGGCGGTGGCCGAAGCCACCTTGTTGGAGTGTATGGTGTGACACCACAAAGATATATCTTGGGTTCACGACCAATACTCATCAATAAGCTCACATATCACACAGTGATATTAAGAGAAATGATTTATCTTGCTTTTGGCATTATGGGGGAGGGTTAGCCCAATGAGTTAGGACCACACTCCCCCTATATCCATGCCCACACCTAGACCAAATAGGACTGAGATGTACGAGTGAGTGCATGGGTAATCAAGACAAACTCCTGGAATCAATGATATTTAGCTCATTCCTCAAGTAGTAGAATCTTGCTTCATCAAGTGGCTTCGTAAAAATGTCCGCAAGTTGGTTCTTCGTGCTCACAAAAGATAGATTAATATCGCCTCGAGCAACATGGTCTCGAATAAAATGATTACGAATCTCAATATGCTTCGTCCTTGTATGCTGTACTGGATTGTACGCAATTTTGACTGCACTTTCATTATCACAGAAAAGAGGCACTTTGTCACAATTGACACCGTATTCCTTTAATGTTTGCCTCATCCACAATAACTGAGTGCAAGCGCTGGTAGCAGCAACATATTCAGCTTCGGCGGTGGAGAGAGATATACAATTTTGCTTTTTAGATGACCAGCACACAAGAGATATTCCCAAAAATTGACAAGCTCCAGAAGTGGATTTCCGATCATCCTTATCATCAGCCCAATCTAAATCAGTATAACCACATAGAGAGAAATTGGATCCCTTGGGATACCAAAGACCAAAGTTAGGGGAATGAACCAAATATCGAAAGATCCTCTTGACCGCCACTAAGTGGCTTTCTTTAGGAGCTTCTTGATACCTTGCACACACCCCCACACTCAACACAATATCAGGTGTAGATGCGCAGAGGTAAAGAAGAGAGCCGATCATAGACCGGTATACCTTTTGGTCCACATCTTTACCATGTGGGTTAAGTTCAAGATGACATTTTGTTTGCATCGGAGTGGCGACACCATTAAGATCCGTCATCTTGAATCTCTTGAGCATGTCTTGGATGTACTTTGCTTGATTGATGAAGGTTCCTTCTCTAAGTTGCTTGATCTCGAATCCAAGAAAGAACCGTAATTCACCCATCATAGACATCTCAAACCTGTGAGTCATAAGCTTTGCAAATTCATCATTAAAAGCTTTATTAGTAGAACCAAAGATGATATCGTCTACATATAGTTGGATGAAGGAAATATGCCCTGAGAGGCAATACTAAAATTGTTATTATGTATTCCTTATATATGATAGATGTTTATTTTGCATGCTAGAATTGTATTGATCGGAAACATCAATACATGTGTGTTTAATAAACAAAAAGGGTTCCTAGTTATGCCTCTCTTATAGACTAGCTTGTTGATTAACAAGATGATCAAGGTTTCCTGATCATGGACATTGGATGTTGTTAATAACAAGGTCACACCATTGGTGGAATGATGTGATGAACATTCATCCGAAGTATAGCATTACGATCAAGTCATTATGTTTATATTGCTATAACATCATACGAAGTAATCTTTATCCTTAGACCATGAGATCTTGTTAATTGCTAACACCTGAAGAGTATATTGATAACATGAAACGTCACACCGTAACAGGGTCACTATAAAGATGGGTTCAGTAATATGAAGGTGTTATGTTGAGGCTCATGGATCAAGAGTGGAATTTGTCAATCCTGGTGACAGATAGATATACTCTGGGCCCTCTCGGTGATATCACATTGAGATAGCTTGCAAGCAAGTGATGTGATCACTAGAATGTTATATCACGGGAACGAGAAAAGAGTGCATGTCGGAAACGAGATCAAACTAGGTATGGAGATACCGATGATCGAATCTCGGACATGCAATATATCGAGGGACAAAGGGATTTAGTTACAAGCGTTAAAGGTTCTCACGATCACAGAAGTCATCGTTGAATGTGTAGGAGTCAGTACGGATCTCCAGGTCCCGCTGCTGATTATTGATCGAAGAAGGGTCTCGATCATGTCTGCATTATTCGCGAACCGTAGGATGACACACTTAAGAGTTACCGGACACCATTTTGGAGCACATATGTTTCAGACGAAAGAATTGCAAAGCGCAGGAATTGTTTTAATAGAAACCGGAAATTGTTTCGGGTGAAATTGCAGAAAGTGGTTCTGCATGTGATATTGAAATATTGCAAGGGGCTATATGTGAATGTTTGTCAATTAAAGTAATTAAAAAAATTCTGAATAAATTTAATAAAAGAGTTTTATTAAATGAGAGAGCATTAAACTTGGAGAATTTTAATGCTTTTAAAGTGGAGACTTTAAAAGGGAATGTGAAGAGGCATTTTAATGTGGAGGGGTTACCACCACATGAATGGGGGAGGTGAGGGGTCACCCCCCATGCACCGGCCATGGAGAGAGGGGGTACCCCCTCCTCCTATAAAAGGCCACCCATTCCCTCCTTCATCATCACACCTCCTTGTGAAGGATCTCTCTCCCTCTCTAGAGTTATTCCCCCATGGTCTCGGATTAGCGAGATACATGTTCCCGGTGGCATTTCGTCTAGAAGGAGTTGCTGCTTCCGCTGGATCGCTGGAGCGAGGAGGTGGAGGTTGTCCGGTGGCTTGAACGTGTGTGCGAGTACGGATGCGCTGCTGAGTTGCGGCGCTCGGACTTCCTCACGATCTTGAGATCGGCAAGTGTACGACTACATCAACCACGAGTTCCTACTCGTTAACAAAACTCGTTGTCTTCGAGGGTAAGTTCTCGTTGGATGTATGTCCACCCGTTGCTTTGTACCTAGTAGATAGATTTTGGCGTGTAGTTCTCATCGTAGGAAATTTTTTGTTTTCTATGCTGTAGATCCAACAGTGGTATCAGAGCCTGATCTATGCGTAGGTGCTTTGCACGGGTAGTACACATATGTTTATATGTGGGCGATGATGATCATGTTATTGCATCTTCTATGTATTTTGGATATTGGTGGCATAGTGGGATGAAGTGGCCCGGACTAACCTTACATGTCATCGTACATGAGACCGGTTCCACGACTGACATGCAACTTGTTTTGCATAAGTGGCTGGCGGGTGTCTGTCTCTCCTTCTATAGTCAATATCTGATTTACGATGAGTTGCTAATAACTTAGTTATCCTCGTTGTGGTTCATGTTCGTAGGTGAGAACGGTTCTATCTCCGAAAGCCCTAAGCCACGTAAAACTTGCAATTGATAAATTAGAGGCGTCTAGTTTAGATCGTTGCTGGGCTAGTGTATTGATATGGTATTGTTGTAAGTAGATGTATGATAGATACTCTTACAACACACTCAACGTGTAAGTTCCATAGACCTTGGCCTTACACACAAAGGAATGATAGAGATCATACCACGATGCAAATGATAGAGATCAAATGCATGGACCATATCATCTCACTTTACACATTAGATGTTAGCATCTTATACTACTAGTTTGGCGCTTTTGGTAGCATTGTAAGATGATCCCTCATTTAGATATCAAGACAAAAAATGTGTTCTTCCTTAAGTATGCATCGTTCTGTGGATCGTGTTTCGAGACATCACGTGATGATCGGGTGTACTCGAATCTACGCTTTCACAGGAACGGGTGTAAGACAGTTTTACACACGCGAATACTAAGGTCCTTACTTGGCGAGCCTAGCATGTACAGACATGGCCTCGGAACACAGACCGAAAGGTTAAGCATGAGTCATATAGTTGATATGATGCCCATATAGATGCTCGTCTTTGAAGCTACATCAACTCACGTGATGATCGGACTTGGTGTAATGGATTTGGTTCATGTAATCACCAAAAGGACACGAGGGATGTCGTTTTTGAGTAGGACTTCATTAGTAATTTGGATTAGTTGAACTCAATCTATCATAAACTTAGTCTAAATAAACTTTACAAATTCTGTTGTAGATGGCACCACCTGCTTTTAATTTCAATGTGTTCATGGAGAAAGAGAAACTTGCTACGAATGGTAGCAACTTCACCAACTGGGCTATGAATTTGAGGATTCTCCTCACTGCTGCACAAAAGCAATATGTGCTAGATGCATCGCTAGGCCCCCCAGCTCCTGATGCCCCTGACGAGGAAAAGAATGTCTATGTGACTCGTCAGGAGGACCACAACTTAGTTTATTGCGGCATACTGTATGGGCTAGAGCTAGAACTTCGAAAGCGTTTCGAAAATGGTAATGCCTTTGATACCATGGGAGAATTGAAAATGATTTTCGATACCCATGCTGCCGTAGAGAGTTATAATGCTACAGAAAAGTTCTTTAGCTGCATGATGGAGGAAAACAGCTCCATTAGTGAGCACGTACTCAAAATGTCTGGGTACGTCGATAAGCTTGTGTCCTTGGGAATAACGATTCCCATTGACTTAGGCATACATCGTGTTCTCCAATCTCTGCTACCTAGCTACAAGAGCTTCGTGATGAACTATAATATGCATGGCATGAAGAAGTCTCTTCCCGAGCTTCTGTCAATGCTTAAGACTGTAGAAGTGGAGATTAGGAAAGAACATCAAGTGTTGATGATCAATAGGACCACCGGGTTCAAGAAGGACAAGAAAGGCAAGCACAAGGGAAAGAAGGGTGGCAAATCTGTTGCCGCGCCTGAAAAGAAACCCCGAGCTGGCCCTAAGTCTGACACCGAGTGTTACTATTGCAAGGGGACTGGCCATTGGAAGCGCAATTGCGCCAAGTATTTGGCGGACAAGAAGTCCAGCAAGGCAAACAAAGGTATATGTGATATACATATTATTGACGTGTACTTGACTAGTACTCGCAGTAGCACCTGGGTATTTGATACGGGATCGGTTGCTAATATATGTAACTCAGTTCAGGGGCTACGGAACAAGCGACAACTAGCAAGGGATGAGGTCAGGATGCAGGTTGGCAATGGATCAAAAGTTGATGTGATCGCCGTCGTGACGCTACCTCTCCATATGCCATCGGGATTAGTTATAAACCTAAATAATTGTTATTTGGTGCCTGCACTGAGCATGAACATTGTATCCGGATCGTGTTTGATGCAAAGTGGTTATTCCTTTAAATCTTAAAATAATAGTTGTTCGATTTATACGAATGATATCTTTTATGGTCATGCACCTATGTTGAATGGTTTATTTCTGTTGGATCTTGATAGTAATATTACGCATATTCATAATGTTAAATGCTAAAAAGATTAAACTTGATAATGATATATTTGCATACATGTGGCACTGCCGTCTAGGTCATATGGGCATTAAACGCATGAAGAAACTCCATTCTGATGGACTTTTGGAATCACTTGATTTTGAATCATTTGATACATGTGAGCCATGCCTTATGGGCAAGATGACTAGAACGCCGTTTTTTGGTTCAATGGAACGGGCGACAGATGTATTGGAAATCATACATACTGATGTGTGTGGACCAATGAGTGTGTCGGCGGGAGGTGGATATCGTTATTTTGTTACTTTCACGGATGATTTGATTAGATACGGGTATATCTATTTGATGGAACACAAGCCTGAAACTTTTGAAAAGTTCAAGAAATTTCAGAATGAAGTGGAAAATCATCGTAATAGAAAGATCAAATTTCTACGGTCTGACCGTGGAGGAGAGTATCTAAGTTATGAGTTTAGCACACACATGAAAGAGTGTGGAATAGTTTCACAACTCACGCCTGCCAGAACACCACAACGTAATGGTGTGTCAGAATGTCGTAATCGTACCTTATTGGATATGGTTCAATCTATGATGTCTCTGACTGACTTGCCACTGTCATTTTGGGGTTATGCACTGGAAACAACTACATTCACTTTAAATCGGGCACCATCGAAATCCGTTGAAACGGCACCGTATGAATTATGGTTTGGAAACAAACCTAAGCTGTCATTTCTTAAAGTTTGGGGATGCGATGTTTATGTGAAGAAACTTCAACCGGGTAAACTCGAACCCAAAGCGGAAAAATGCGTCTTCATAGGATACCCTAAGGAAGCGATTGGGTATACCTTCTATCACAGATCCGGGGGCAAGGTTTTTGTTGCCAAGAATGGATTCTTTCTTGAGAAGGAGTTTCTCGCGAAAGGTGTGAGTAGTCGGAAGGTAGAACTCAGAGAGGTTATTGAACCTTCTCTTCATGAAATGGCGAGTGGCGCAGCACCGGAAGTTGTTTCGTAGTTGACTTCACCTAATGAAGAGAGAGATAATGATATTGATCATGAAACTCCGAAAGAGGACACTACCGAACCTCGCAGGTCAAGTAGAACACGTGCAGTTCCTGAACTGTACGGTAATCCTGTTATGAATTTCATGGTTGATGAAATGGATGACCCTGCGACGTATGAAGAAGCGATGATGAGCCCGGATTCCAACAAATGGCTAGAAGCCATGAAATCCGAGATGAAATCCATGTATGAGAACCAAGTTTGGATCTTGGTGGACTTACCTCACGATCGAAAGGCCGTTGAGAATAAATGGATTTTCAAAAGAAAAACTGATGCTGATGGTAATGTGACCATCTATAAGGCTCGACTTATCGCAAAGGGGTTTCGACAAATTCAAGGAGTTGACTACAATGAGACATTCTCTCCCGTAGCGATGCTTAAGTCGGTTAGAATTATGTTAGCAATTGCTGCATATTTCGATTATGAAATATGGCAGATGGATGTCAAAACTGCGTTCCTCAATGGTAATATTGAAGAAGAGTTGTATATGATACAACCTAAGGGTTTTGTCGATCCTAAGGATGCTAATAAGGTATGCAAACTTCAGCGATCCATCTATGGACTAACGCAAGCATCCTGGAGTTGGAATCTCCGCTTTGATGAGGTGATCAAAGAGTTTGGATTTGTCCAAACTTATGGAGAGGCTTGTATTTACAAGAAAGTGAGTGGGAGCAATGTGGCATTTCTGATATTATATGTGGATGACATATTATTGATTGGAAATGATATAGATCTTTTAAACAGTGTTAAAAGTTATCTAAACAGCAAATTTTCAATGAAAGACCTTGGTGAAACATCATATATATTAGGCATTAAAATCTATAGAGATAGATCAAGGCGCCTAATTGGGCTATCGCAGAGTACATACCTTGATAAGATATTAAAGAAGTTTAATATGGACGAAAGTAACAAGGGGTTCTTACCTATGTTGCAAGGCAAGACATTGAGTAAGACTCAAAGTCTGGCTACGGCGGAAGAAAGAGAGATGATGGATAAGATCCCCTATGCCTCGGCCATAGGCTCTATTATGTATGCCATGCTATGTACAAGACCGGATGTGGCACATGCTATTAGTTTGACTAGTAGGTACCAATCTGATCCAGGTTCGGAACACTGTATAGCGGTAAAGAACATCCTCAAGTACTTGAGAAGAACTAGGGATATGTTTCTTATATACGGAGGTGAAGAAGAGCTAGTCGCTAAGTGTTATGTCGATGCTAGCTTTGTCACCGATCCGGATGACTCTAAGCCTCAATCCGGATACGTATATCTCTTGAACGGAGCAACAGTTAGTTGGAGGAGTTCCAAACAACCTGTGGTGGCTGGATCAACGACGGAGGCGGAATATGTTGCTGCTTCAGAAGCGGCGCAGGAAGCGGTTTGGATGAAAGAGTTCATTACGAAACTGGGTGTGCTTCCTAGTGCATTGGACCCAATGGTGATCTATTGTGACAACAATGGAGCCATAGCCAACACAAAGGAACCGAGGTCTCACAAGAATTCCAAGCATATTAAGCGCCGGTTTCACTCCATCCGCGAGCATGTCAAGGATGGAGATATAAAGATTTGTAAAGTACACACTGACCTAAATATAGCAGATCCGTTGACTAAAGTTCTCCCTAGGGAAAAACATGATCAACACCAGAAATCCATGGGTGTTAGATTTATCACTATGTGAACTAGATTATTGTCTCTAGTGCAAGTGGGAGACTGAAGGAAATATGCCCTGAGAGGCAATAATAAAATTGTTATTATGTATTCCTTATATATGATAGATGTTTATTTTACATGCTACAATTGTATTGATTGGAAACATTAATACATGTGTGTTTAATAAACAAAAAGGGTTCCTAGTTATGCCTCTCTTATAGACTGGCTTGTTGATTATCAAGATGATCAAGGTTTCCTGATCATGGACATTGGATGTTGTTAATAACAAGGTCACACCGTTGGTGGAATGATGTGATGAACATTCATCCTAAGTATAGCATTACAATCAAGTCATTATGTTTATATTGCTATAACATCATACGAAGTAATCTTTATCCTTAGACCATGAGATCTTGTTAATTGCTAACACCTGAAGAGTATATTGATAACATGAAACGTCACACCGTAACAGGGTCACTATAAAGATGGGTTCAGTAATATGAAGGTGTTATGTTGAGGCTCATGGATCAAGAGTGGAATTTGTCAATCCCGGTGACAGATAGATATACTCTGGGCCCTCTCGGTGATATCACATTGAGATAGCTTGCAAGCAAGTGATGTGATCACTAGAATGTTATATCACGGGAACGAGAAAAGAGTGCATGTCGGAAACGAAATCAAACTAGGTATGGAGATACCGATGATCGAATCTCGGACATGCAATATATCGAGGGACAAAGGGATTTAGTTACAAGCGTTAAAGGTTCTCACGATCACAGAAGTCATCGTTGAATGTGTAGGAGTCAGTACGGATCTCCAGGTCCCGCAGCTGATTATTGATTGAAGAAGGGTCTCGATCATGTCTGCATTATTCGCGAACCGTAGGATGACACACTTAAGAGTTACCGGACACCATTTTGGAGCACATATGTTTCAGACGAAAGAATTGCAAAGCGCAGGAATTGTTTTAATAGAAACCGGAAATTGTTTCGGGTGAAATTGCAGAAAGTGGTTCTGCATGTGATATTGAAATATTGCAAGGGGCTATATGTGAATGTTTATTAATTAAAGGAATTAACAAAATTCGGAATAAATTTAATAAAAGAGTTTTATTAAATGAGAGAGCATTAAACTTGGAGAATTTTTAATGCATTTAAAGTGGAGACTTTAAAAGGGAATGTGAAGAGGCATTTTAATGTGGAGGGGTTACCACCACATGAATGGGGGAGGTGAGGGGTCACCCCCCATGCACCGGCCATGGAGAGAGGGGGTACCCCCTCCTCCTATAAAAGGCCACCCATTCCCTCCTTCATCCTCACACCTCCTTGTGAAGGATCTCTCTCCCCCTCTAGAATTATTCCCCCATGGTCTCAAATTAGCGAGATACATGTTCCCGGTGGCATTTTGTCTGGAAGGAGTTGCTGCTTCCGCTGGATCGCTGGAGCGAGGAGGTGGAGGTTGTCCGATGGCTTGAACGTGTGTGCGAGTACGGATGCGCTGCTGAGTTGCGGCACTCGGACTTCCTCACGATCTTGAGATCGGCAAGTGTACGACTACATCAACCATGAGTACCTACTCGTTAACAAAACTTGTTGTCTTCGAGGGTAAGTTCTCGTTGGATGTATGTCCACCCGTTGCTTTGTACCTAGTAGATAGATCTTGGCGTGTAGTTCTCATCGTAGGATTTTTTTTTGTTTTCTGTGCTGCAGACCCAACATTGGCATTCCAAGAGCTCCCCTTAACCTTCTTAGTAAAAAGAGTGGGATCGATTTGCCCAACTTCAAAGCCACGGTCTAGCAAAAGCTCTTTAAGGTGCTCATACCACGCACGTGGGGCTTGTTTAAGGCCATAGAGTGCCTTATCGAGTTTGTAGACATGGTTCGGGAAGTTAGGATCCTCAAAGCCCGGGGGTTGCTTTACATATACCAACTCATGTAGAGGACCATTAAGGAAAGCACTCTTGACGTCCATTTGCTGCAATTTAAAATTGTTATGGGCAGCATAAGCAAGAAGGATACGAATGGACTCAAGGGGAGCCACTGGAGCATAGGTCTCGCCAAAGTCAATGCCCTCAACTTGAGAGTAACCTTGTGCCACAAGTCTTGCCTTGTTCCTCACAACAATGCCATTCTCATCTTGCTTGTTTTTAAATATCCATTTGGTGCCGATAACATTACGGCAATCTTTGGGTTTCTCCACGAGTTTCCAAACTTTTTTGCGCTTGAAATTATTCAATTCTTCATGCATAGAAACAACCTAGTCTGGATCTTCAAGAGCTTCAAAGACCTTCTTGGATTCCACCATTGAGATGTGAGCTTGATGCTCACCAAAACTGGCCAATTCCCTTCTTGTAGAAACCCTTCGTCGAAGATCACCAACAACCTTGTCGAGGGTGTGACCCCTTAACTCAAGGTTCCGATCAGCCCGAGCCTTGCGACAAAGTTCAATAAGTTTTTTGTTTCTTGGTGGAGTAGTTTCATCACTTGAATCTTCATTGGAATCATTTGCTCGACCTTGATTAGAAACTGGGATAACAGTAGTAGGTGGTGATGAAGTGTGCCCTTGAGATGAGTCAGTAGCCATAACAGGAGGCCACTAAACAACAGGTGAGTCAGGGCCGGATAATCCGGCCGATGGGGAGGCCGGATAATCCGGCCTGGGAGTACTTGTAGCAGCTTCATGAGGATGCATGGGGTTTGGTTGAACTGGTGAGGGGCCGGATAATCCGAGGCTGGTCAGAAAATCCGGCCTGGAGCTTGCATCGATATCTTCAGCACCAGGAGCAATATGGTCAGCAAAAGCAGGATGGCCGGACAATCCGGTGTCCACCAGATAATCCGGCTTGGAGCTTTCTAGGACATCTTGACCTTCAGCAGTTGATGGAGATGGTGCAGAAGTTGCTCCCGTGGTGGGAACATGTTGGGTATGTGTAGATGAGGGCTCTTCATGAGTAGAGCATTGTCCTTCCTAATCCGCCACAAGGGGTTCCTCAATGGGGCGGAAAAATCCCACGCCCATTCTTCTTATGACATCTTGGGGTATTTCAACATCTGCATCACAAACACCAACTTGCTCCACACGGGAACCGTCATTTTCCTCAAACACCACACTACAAGATTCTACAACAGTTCCGGAGAGCTTATTGTAGACTCTATAAGTGTGGGATTCAGCACGATAACCAACAAAAAATACCTTCTAGAGCCTTAGATTTAAACTTAGATAAACGAACTCCCTTGATGAGAAAGAAACACTTACACCCGAATACCTGAAAGTATGAGATGTTTGGCTTGTTACCAGTAAGTATTTCATATGGAGTCTTGTCCAAGATCTTACGGAGGTATAATCGGTTGGATGAGTGACAAGCGGTAGAGATTGCTTCAGCCCAGAAGTTATATGGAGATTTGAATTCGGCTAGCATTGATCTTGCCATATCCACTAGAGTCTGATTCTTCCTCTCGGCTACACCATTTTGTTGAGGGGTGTACGCAGCGGAATATTGATGTCTTATCCCCTCTTCACTTAGGAACTCATTTAAGGTGGAGTTCTTGAACTCAAAGCCGTTATCACTTCTTATAGCCAGTATATGGATGTTGTGTAGACGTTGAACATCGTTGGTGAAGTCAATGACCGTTTGTTGAGTTTCACTCTTCAACTTGAAGAAATAAACCCAAGTGTATCTTGAGTAATCATCAAAATCACTAGACAATACTTCTTCCCACCGAGGCTTGCACGAGATGGAGGTCCGAAGAGGTCCACATGAAGGAGCTCTAAGATCCTTTTTGGCGAGATAATAGTTTTCTTTTGATGAGGAGAGTCATGCATTTTCCCTTCAACACACGCCCTGCAAACACGATCTTTGGCAAAGGAGACATTTTCTTTTAGTCCAAGGATGTGGCCACCCTTGTGGAGACTTTGCAAAGTTCTCATATTGACGTGGGCTAGTCGGCGATGCCATAGCCAATCCGCGTCAGCCTTTCCGAAAAGACACATCGGGCCTGTAGTGGTTTTCCCCGAAAAGTCCACCACGTACAGGTCATTTTCGACATATCCCACGAAAGCGACTGTTAGAGATTTGCTCCACAAGAGTACCACCAAATCAGCATCAATATAAACTGCAAAGCTCATCTTACCAAGGGCGCGAACTAAAAGTAAGTTGTACCCGAGGGTCTCAACAAGCATGACGTCCACGAGAGAGATATCGTGAGCCACCACAACTTTGCCGAGACCCAATACCTTAGATTTTGACTTGTCACCATAGGAGACGGTTATATGATCATGATTTGGCCGCATCTCCATGATGATCTCCTTGCTTCCGGTCATATGACTCATGCAACCGCTATCGAGTACCCATTTAGAACCACCGGAAGCATAGCCCCTGCAAGAAAGTTACTTCTTGGTTTTAGGTACCCATTTTTCAATGGGTCCTCTCATGTTAGTGACAAGGGTCTTGGGGACCCAAATAGACCAAGGAATGTAACAATCATAAGGGCCTACATAACTAGCATAAACATCACCATAATAATCGCAATATAATTAAAAGTTAGGATTGTTAGCCCCTGCAAAACCATTATAAATAGTCTTGTCATTGGTAATGTTGCTATTCTTTGGTTGAGCAGTCTTGCTCTTCTTCTTCTTCTTCTTCTTCTTCTTCTTCTTCTTCTTCTTCTTCTTCTTGTTTTTCTTGCTCTTTGTGTTGGGAATGTAACCAAGACCTTCTTTTCTATTGTTTGTCCTTTGCTTGCTCAGTATCTCATCAATAACCTCTTTACCTTTGTGTTGAGAACCTCTTGCAAGATCTTCTTTTCCATAAGATGATGTGGAGGTACTTGGCACATCATACCGTTTCAATTGAGTTTGGAGCTGGTCATGAGACTCATTTAAAGTAGAATGATCACTCTTCAATGCCTTGTGAGCACTTTCAAGATTATCAAACTTCTCCAAAAGTCTAGCATGAACAACCGCAAATTCAATATTTTCTTTCTTTAGTTTCTTTACCTTGGCAAGAGCATGGTCACGTTCTTTGATGAGCTGAGCCACAACTTCTTCATGTGACTCCTCAATGAATTCGAGTCTCTCTTCCAAAGATACTCGAGCTTCCTCTTCTTCTTCCAAGGCATTCTTCAAAGAAGCTATCTCCAAGGCATCTTCTCTTTTGATTCTGCCCTTTTCTTCAAGAAGATCTCTGGCTTGAGCAAGTTGACTCATAAGAGCATCAAAATGGAGTTTGTGCTCACCTTGCAGGTTAGTGAAAAAGGTGTCCAAAACAATAACTTCTTCTTTCATTTTAAGACTGTCATGATCATCCATATCCAAAATTATGTTAGTCTTAGGAAATGAAGAGCTAGAACTTGATACCTCGGACCCTCTTGCCATTAGGCAAGTAGTGTTGTTGTTGATGACGTTCTCGTTTGGCGAGTCGAATAGAGATGATGGAGTCGATGTGGTGGCTATAGCAGCCACCTCGCGAGAACTATCTTCATCCTCTTCATCTTCACTTGTAGAGGAGTATTCTTCTTGTGCCACTAAGACGATCTTGGGTAGCTTCTTGTATGGGCCATTCTTCTTAATAAATGGCTTCTTCTTAGGTGCTTTGGATTTTTCTTTAAGAATGAGCCTGCCACCATTGTCTTCTCTATTTTGATACGGACACTCGGCTACAAAGTGCATCCTATCTCCACAGTTGTAGCAAGTTCTCAGTTTTGGGCCACTTTCTCTTCTTCCATTTGACCCGTCCTTGCGCTCGAGTTCCGACTTGGCCTTGGCCAGATCCTTCCAAAAGTTCCTTGCATAAAACACCATGTACTCACCATGAGCACGTTTGACTTCATCGGGCACTCCATGGAGGCCCCATCAAACGCTCTTTCATCCTCCTCTTGCTCAACAACATTAGCTTTTAGAGCAACATTGACACCCTTTTGCATTCCAATGGCCCAAGCATGGGCATCTTCAGCATTCTTTGCCGCCACTTTGAATGACGCCATTTCTTGCATGACCTCATTGGATGTCATTTGATGGTAGTTATGTCTACCTTGCAGGCTCTTCAAGTCCGTTGGCTCGAAAGGCATTAAGGCACTCACATATTTCCTTTTTATCCACGCATCATCAATGTGAGTGGCTCCATGCTGTCTAAATGTTGTTGCGATGCCCTTGAGTCTTCTATACATTTTTCATGGTTTTCACCATCCAACCTTTAGAATCCATCAGCTTCATTACTAAGAGCATCATACCTATTCCTTCTCATGCTTTCATTCCCAAGAAAGAGATCAGTAAGGGCATCCCAAGCTTCTTTAGTTGTGTTGAGATGTTCAATGTGTGGCATGTCCTTGGGACCCACACCGAGCTGTATCATGTGGAGAGCAGTGGCATTCAATTGGCTGTCTAGGACTTATCTTCTTATCAGGTTGGTTTGATCTCCAATATGAAGACCCTCTTCAATAATCCTCCAAAGTTCAATAGAGGAGCTGCAAACATGAGACTTCATTAAGAATTGCCATTGATTGAAAGAGGATGCAGTGAGCTTGGGTGGATCACCCCTATTGTTTATATGAGGATGAGGCATAGGTGGGTCAGGGAATATATGTGATGAACCTCACTATATTCCTCCTTACCACTTCCCTTCTTGGAGGTGGAACCATTAAGTTTTTCACCTCCGCATCATCATCCTTGGATCCGGTGTTAGCCTTTTCCTTAGATGATGGTGTGGCTGCCTCAGAGGAGGATGGAGATGGGGCTATGGATGATGTGAGGCGAGCAATCATTTGATTCATCTCCTCCATCTTGGCCTCAAAGGATTTCAACAAGGTTGTTTCCAACGTCTTGAGGTCATCCATTGTGACCTTATCCACAGCCTCATTCCCATCACCCTTGGTACCCATACTACTCTTAGGCAGTTAAGCCCGAATTAAGAGCCGGGGCTCTGAAATCAATTGAAATGGATCGTATGGGCACCTAGAGGGGGGGGGTGAATAGGTGCTACTTCAAATTTTAATGCTTTTTCAATTTTAGGCTTAGCACAAAGGGTAAATTCTCTAGATAAACTATTAGGTGGAATTTCCCTATATGCAAACCTATCTACTAGCGAGTAAAGAGCGAGTGGAAGAGGAACGGGTAAATCGTAGAGAAGCACGCGGAGACACATGATTTGTTTGACCGCAGTTCCTTCCTTGTTAAGGGAAATACGTCTGCGTTGGAGGGGTGGGAGGTACTAAGACCACCACGCCACAATAGGCCTCACCCTGTTCTCCGATGGATCCCGCCACCAAAGGCCTAATCCACCTTTCCACTATAGGGACCCTTCGAGGCGGGTACCAGCGCCTTTACACAACTAGTGGGGCACAACTCCACAACAACTTGGAGGCTCCCGAAATGACAACAAGTTTCCACAAGAACAAAGTTGTCAAATACAATAACAAGATCTATGTATTAACAAGAATACTAGATCAGGGATTTATCCAAGTGAATGGAGAGGAGTTGAAGCGCTTGATTCTTGATGTTGATGATGAACCTCTCCTCCTTCAATTCCCCCAAAGATCAAAGCCTTCGGGTGGTTGAAGTGGGAGATCGAGAATGGGAGCTCTTGCACAAGGTCTGGACAAATCCGAATGAATCAAGAGTTCTGGACGTTGGGGAAGAAGGGGTACTTATACCACCTTCCAAAACCAGCCGTTGGAGACTTTGGGGGCTGGATTATCCGGCCCAAGTGAGGGCCGGATTATCCGGCCTGGGGAAAACTCCGCCCCAGACTCAGAATATCCGACAGGTAGTCCGCCCCTCTCTGAGTGTCGCGCAGAGCTGGCACTTGATCATCTTCTGGGGGCCGGATTATCCGGCCCCATGTGAAGCCCGGATTATCCGGCCTGGGGAGGAAAAACCGCTCCAGTTCGGTTTTTCTGGGAGAAAATCTGACCAGACTCCGTGCGACGCGCCTTGGCATGCTTTGCTCAAAATCTAGGGGCCAGATTATCCGGCCCATGTGACAGCCGGATTATCCGGCCTGGGGAAGAAAAACCGCCCCAGTTCGGATTTTCTGGGAGAAAATCCGACCAGACTCCGTGCGACACGCCTTGGCTTCCTTTGAGTAATGAGGTAGGCCGGATTATCCGGCTCTTGGTGGGGCGGATAATCCGGCCCTCCTCAAAGCTTGCTGTACACTTAGCGCACATGAATAATCTCCACAGTATTGTTATCTAATACGCAAAACACAGGAAAACATGAAATGTTCTTTCAACAGGAATTAACAACCATTCAAAACCATCAGACTTGGAAACCAAGTGTGACTTCACACATCTATCTCCATTCTCCATATTTTTTACTTGTAACGTTGTTCCGTTAATACCAATTAACATACCCCCAGACCTCCCTATAGGTGGCAGGCAGTACCAAGCAATGTTTAGGCCACCGGAAATGTGACTCAAGAAATGACTTGTAAAACTTGCTCCACCTGTCTCTAAGATCGCGAAAAAAAATCTAGTTTATGCTCTCTAAAAGTTTCATTTACAAAGAGGTGTTTTGCCGTATCCCCGAACCCTCCACTGTTCCAAATACTACCTTTCATTTTGAGCCAGATTTATTATTTTTATTAATTCGTGCACTTCGACGCACAGTCAAACAATCTTTTCTTTTTTTCTGCTCGGTTCCCCAATAATTAAATATCGGAGTAGAAGATCCTTATGATCTTCAGAGCCTTGTTGCTCTTCTTCCTAATCCCCACAAAGACTGACTGCTTTAGATAAAATTAGGCTATGCTCTGAGCTCTCCTGTGTTCTAGCTTTCTCTTCATTTCTCTTTAAAGTTATTAAAGTACATTCCAAGTCTTTATCTTTCAACAAATTAACCGACTGAATCACTTGTGAAGGCGAACTTCCTAAAGAAATCCCCAGCCTAGACGCTCTAGCCACAACTTCATCGTTTGATAAATTAGATAAAGTAAACTTATGACATGACTTTGTACATGCGCAAGAAGATGGGTAACGGTTCATCGCATGCTGCTGCGCCCTCTCCAGCTGAATCGCATCTGCATTCGGCTGGGTACGGATTTGGTCGCTTGATCGAATGTCTTTGTGCGCTGCCAGAATGCCCCCGAAAGCCACCACCTCCTCCTGAGTGTAGCGGCCTCCAAGGAACACACCCATCCCCAGCTGCTGACATTGAGGAGATGGCGAGTGACCTCGAGGAGAACATGGAGACGCAGCACTTCCCTCGGCCTCCTGCCTAGGCGTAGCCGTTCCCGAGATAGTGGATGGAGTTTGTGGCAGTGATACAACAGGTGGCGATGAGGCCCTTGCGACCCCGGCCTCCTGCCGTGGGCTGGGGCTGCGACACACACTCCTTCCTGGAGTTTGTGGAAGCGATACAACATGTGGCGATGAGGCCCTTGCGACCCCGGCCTCCTGCCGTGGGCTAGGGCTGCGACACGCACTCCCTCCTGGAGTTTTTGGCAGCGATACAACATGTGGCGATGAAGCCCTTGCGACCCTGACCACCTGTCGTTGGTTGCAAGAGGGAGAGATCAGCGACGCAACCCCTTTGGCCTCATGCCCTGCAGGTTGCGACGGCGAGTACGATTTGCTCAAAGAACTCAGTGATGACACCACGCAACCTTTTGCAAAAGAGGCTACACGGTCTGAGGAAATACTATCACGCGGAGGCGGTGAGGACACAACAGATGACTCAGCCACAACCGAAATAATTCCCTTAGTCTGTGCTGCGGCAAGAGCAACACGTGACATGGCAGAAGTAGCTTTTACTGCGGTTGGGGAAACCTGTGTCAAGGCAGGTTCTACAGCAAACCCCCTTTACTCTGAACTTTGTGAAACGTTGGAGCCGATTTAGATATTGGAGGGAGAAGACTGTCTTCCTCCTCTTCAACTCGATCACCCCATTTAGTTGATGCAACCTGAAAAGAACCAAACTTCAGAGCAAGAGTTTGTAGACTAGACTGTTTTCCAACAACAGAAGGTATGGCATCCGATGAAGACTGAGATTTATGATTGGTTTCGGGTGCTGTTGGCCCAATATTCTTGTCTCTTCCATCCTCTTTAGGATCAGCACCACGAGGAAAAGAATCATCTTTATTGCGACTATCTTTCATGGCCGCTTCATGCACTACCTCATTTGCACCTTCCACCTCAAAAAGGATCCCAAATACTTCCCCTTGATAAACAAAGTCGGTCCCAGATGGGATATAATTAATTGCCGTTACTTGTACCCTCATACGTACCTCATTATGCTGCCTAGTGAACTCCATATCAACCTCTTTTGGTTTTCCAAGTAAAGTACCAACTGCCAACATGCCCAAGTAGTCACACCTCAGCTTTTATGGACATCAGATTTTCACCCAAGCCTCTTCCAGCTCGTATCTGTCGAGATTATTAGAGGACCATTCCTCAAAATGCAAAGAACAATTGGTCTCCGCAATAGGTATATCTGGCATTTTCAGAACTCTTGCTAAATCCACTTTTGATGGGAACACTGTTTTGAAAACACCTTGTCCAGCAGGCCTTAGGTCCCACTGATGATCTCCAGGTATGATCTAGTGCAACTCTCTAACGATCTCTTGTGCTGTCATCCCTCCACCTATGACAAAAATACGACCGATTTTCCCACTGTCATGTTTAAACCGAATATCATCAGAGCCTTCAACCTCATGGAAAATTAATTCAGGACGGCATAGACCGTATGTAACCACCGAAGGCCTTGGCAACAAATGCATTGGGCAATCTTTCTTATCATGCGTGGCCTTTTCACAATATATACAAAGGATTGCAGTACAAGCTCCTGCGAGATGACCTGTGTCCTCGCAACGAAAACAGATTATTTTGTCCTTCTTTGATGTTTTAGTTGCCATTGCACCTCCATCAGATGCCACCTGAACTATGACTACATTTGGTTGCTGCGGTTGCACTACTACACCTGAAGAAGAGCCAATCACCACAATATTATTCACCTCGCTGATCACAGGTGTAGCTTGTGGTGATTGTACAATTGGACGAACACTAGTGGAAAACGGGCCTTTAGTCCCGGTTTGTAAGGACCTTTAGTCCCGGTTTTCAAACTGGGATTACCAAGGCACAAAAGGTCACCACCTTTAGTCCCGGTCTGCTCATAAACCAGGACAAAAGGCCCTCACAGGCGGTTCATAATATGAACTGGGACTAAAGATTTTTTTCCGATTTGTTTTTTCAATTTTTTCTTGACTTTTAAATTGTTTGACTCCTTAATCTCTCACATCTCTCATTTCTAACACTAACTATATTTAATCTTTGGTCAAATTGCACTTATGGTCAAACTTCCTGGTCGGTCACCCATCCTAGCACTACTCCACCCTAGCACGCTTAACTTCTCCATTCCATCTCTCCCACCTCGCGCGAAGGACCTTTATACCTTGTTGTGAAGACTAGTATATCAATCCTATTAACTCATATCAATATCTCACACGTCTTTATTTTTTGAAATTAGGAACAACTATTTAATTAAACAACAATAAATAAGTAATAATAATATTTTATTCCGATGAAAATAAAAAACTAATTAAATTGATATTTTATTCATTTTTGCCATTTATTCATTTAATATGACATAAATAATATCTTTAAATCTACATATCGAAATTCGATAAATAATATATCCATTATTATCAGAAAAATGTAAGGAATCCAAATATGACATAAAAAATTTTACTATTTTTTTATTTTTGAAATAACTTTTTTCTTTTCAAATTTTAAGAATCTAAAAGAATCCAAAACGGGAGAATTTTTTCTGCATGTTTTGATAGGTTGTACTTTTTCTGACATCGTATATAAAAGTTATGACCATTTGAAGTTTTCATGACAAATTTTTGTAAATTATGTCAAAATTTATGTTTGTTAATTTTCATAACAACTAAATCACTTAATATAACTACAGTTCGAAGGATTTTATTTTTCGAAATTTTTATGATTTTTCGGCATGATTTTAAAACTAGAAAAGGCGATCTCCTGCCCCGGCGGGGGGGGGTGGGGGGGGGGGGGGGTGGAGAGCCGTTCTCCTGCCGCGGCAGGATTTGTGCCTGTTTTCCTGCCGCGGCAGAATTGTAATTTTTTTTGCCCATTTTCTTTAGTCCCGGTTGGTAATACTAACCGGGACTAAAGGTCACACCTTTAGTCCCGGTTGGTGATACGAACCGGGACTAAAGGGGTTGGCACTGGCCGGAGCCTGCCATACCCCCTTTAGTCCCGGTCGGTGATACGAACCGGGACTAAAGGTCCCGTTTGACCCGGGACTAAAGATCGCTGGCGTTCGAGCCGTTGGAATCGGGACTAATGCTCACATTAGTCCCGGATCCAACCATAACCGGGACTAATGCTCCAAGCTGCCCTGGACGAAAGGCTCTTTTTCTACTAGTGGAACAACACCCCACCCACCTGACGACGATAGGTTGTTCTATTGGCGTTGTAAGGACGGTAGTTCTGATTGCGATACGGATGACGATGGAAATTACCGCGGTTATTACTGAAGTTATTGTACCCTTGGCCTCCCTCGAAATAGCCTTGATCAAACTCACCAAAGGCCCCACTGAAATTTTGAGTGTCTAAACCAGCTTGTCTATCAAAGTTCTGCCAGTCATTGAAATTACCTACTCCTTGATTCGAGCCTGAACCATATTCGAACCGAGAGCCACCGTCGTTGCGAAGCTGATGGGGTGGAGGGCCATACGTACCTCTAGATTCATAGCCTCCCCTCATGTTGGTCTCCTGACCACCCCCGTCGTAGCGAAGCTGGTGTGGCGGAAGACCTTGTATCCCCCTCGACTCGAAGCCGCCATCACCCCCTCCTCTCATGAAATTTTTATAATCTCTTGAAGGCGTAGATCCCTTGCATTTGTGGGCCGATCGATATGGCTTCTTGTTTCAACTTCCACGCCAGATGAGTGTTCTTGGTGGCCGTCGCACCAAAAAATAATGCCCTTTCAATGACCATTTATGAGTGTCTGACCGTTCTGACCAAGAACACTCAACTTGAAAAACGTGGGCTCACCAAAAACCCCAACTATCATGTCATCGACAATGGTGATTCAGACTCTCAACTTCCTAGCTTTGTTGACAAGACTATTCAGTTCATCTTCCCTGAAAAATTGTTGTTCCGTGGAAAATTGTTGATTGTACTCTTGCCGATATTGGTTGATTAGTTTAATGGATGCCTCGTGTGCGTAGGTTGGTGGTTTGGTATCTTAATATCCGTCAAAAAAGCTATTTTAATAGGCACTTGCTAGGCACGAGCAATCACTGTTGGCTCGTTCCTTTCATTCCCACAACAGTGACCCAACCAATTTTGCCGCAGATAAATAACCAAGCCCGGAAGTAAATCATCAAAAAATCAACCGCCATCGGAGCCATCTGATCCACTTATAGTGAGTCGATCCCGCACGTCCGATCTATGTAGTAGCGGACACATTTTGCATGTAGCAATTTTTTGTGTGGATGTAGCATTTTAAGAAATATGACATTGACGTGTAGCAAAAACTTTTGCAACATTTTAGGCATATCAATGTAGCAAAACAAACTTCGAACATAACATTATTTTCTATGTATCTAGCATTTTTGTAAATGCGCCATTATTTTCCAGCATGTGTGAAAAACTTGTGACATATACACATCTGCCAAAAACTTGTGACATATACCCAAAACGTTTCCAACATTTTGAGCATGCCCATTAGCAAAAATAAATACCATTTGTAAAAAATCCTCATTTGTTCATGTAAATCTGTAAAACTATGAATTGTTTTGTAACATTTTGAACATGCACATGTAGCAAAAAATATATATAGTATGTAGCAAAATCCAAATTGTTTGTGTAAAAATATAAAAATCATGGTTCAGTCTACAACAAAAAAATCAAATGAATTTCCACATTTTTTCCTAACTCCCGGAACATTAAATGAACACAGACGTAACATTGAAGTAATATTTCTATAGCACAAGCAAAAATATTATGGTACTCCCTTCGATCCATAATAAGTATAACTGGTTTAGTACAATTTCAGCAACACTTTATTATGGATCAGAGGGAGTAGCACTTCTCCCATACTTAGACAATAAAAACGATTCACATATGTAGGAAATGACAACACCATGTGTAACACTGTATGTAACATCGACATGATTTTCTAGATTTGACCTTCTCAATGTCCATGGAGGCACCACCATGTGTCGATTCGAGTGCTGCCACGTTGAGTCAACCTTGACCAAATACCCTTGTGGTTCATCTTTTCCTAGGTCCGGCGACATGTATGGAGCTTTCCTTTGTCAAAAATCATCGGTCCACATGAAGCGTGGTGTTAAAACTCAGGGCATGTTTAGGACCAAGTAAAACAAAACATAGGAATGGAAAGAAATATAGAAATAGGAAAGGAAGGTGAAGGTAAAATGTAGGAACCAAAAAATGGAGGAAACCATAGGAGTGTTTGGATCGAGGGAAAAGGTACAGAAAAATGTCCTCAGTTCTACAACTAAGTACAGCCTAGAGATTGATTGCTTTGTGCATCATAAGGGTGATACTATCTCCATGGTTTTGTAATTCTTTTCACAGAATTTGATGTTTAGAAAATATTTTTATTGGGCCCCGTACTTGTATCGTAGAATGGTTTGTTGCAACGTTTAGCAACGGTACAATTGTTAGAGGAGACCAATGAGTCCCGCTGACACCTACATGAGGGTGATAAATTCTCTGCAAATTTAATGTATAGAGTTTTAGTTCAAGCTCACGCGTCAATTGATGATAATAGAAAGATGTAAAAGATTAAAATACCCCACAGAGACAAAAAAAATCTTCGCGTGATATCTATGTCACGGTGTCATTCTTACCAAAGATAATCTAAGAAAGTGGAATTGGCATGGCAATACGAGTTGTGTTTTTGGTCATTATGACGAGACAATCAAAATTGTTCCAATATAAATTTGCCCGGTATGTATGGTAAGTCATTAAAGTAGCTTCTGACTTCTATCCTCCATGTAGTGTTTGCTAATATATTTGGCAATTGGCTAAATGTGGTTGATCATATGTTTAGAATTTTTTTCCTTATTAGGGTAGAAGCGGTTGCCATTATTTAATCGCTTTGGCTTTGTAGAAATGATAAGGTTTTAAACTATACAAATTCTTCTCTTATAAAGGTTATCTACATGTGCACCAATACACGTCGTTTATGATCATCTCTACATCATGTGGATAATCTTGACCTGTCCACGAAGTATACATCTGGTGAATATGGCAAGGGATACTTTTACCCAACATGGATGCCAATATGATCTACGAATTTGTCCTCCATCACCTAAGGCGATATGTAGTTTATTCAAGATTACTTAGAGGGGGGTGATGAGTTCTGCTGACACCTACATGAGAGTGGTAAATTTTATTTGGATTCAATGTATAGAGTTATGGTTCAACCTCACGTGCTAGTTAATAATAACAAAAAGATATGAAATATTAAGATACCCCGCAAGACAAAAATCTTCGCGTGATATCTACGCCGAGGTGTCATTCTTACCAAAGACACCTTATTAAGAGGAATTGGTATGGAATTATGAGCTATGTTTTTTGTCATTATGATGAGACAATCAAAATTTCTCCAACGTAAATTTGCTCGATATGTATGATCGGGCATTCAAGCACCTTCTGACTTGTAAACTCCATGTAGTGTTGCTAATATATTGGCAATTGGCTAAATGTGGTTAATCACAGGTTTAGAATTCTTATTAGGGTGGAGGCGCTTTTTGTTATTTGGTCGCTTTGGTTGTGTAGAAATGATAAGACTATTAACAATACAAATTCTTGTCTTATACATGTGCGCCAATACACTCTATTTATGGTCATCTCTACAACGTGTGGAGACTCGCGACCTGTTAAAGGAGCTATGTATATGTTTAGTAGATATGGAAATGGATACTTTTATCCAACATGGATGGCAACATGATCTACGGATTTGTCCTCTATCACCTAAGGTGATATGCAGTTTCTTCAAAATTTCTCTTATTTCACTTTTCTTCTTCTTTTTTCGTACTTGGACCTTTCGGAGACCGGGTGTATTTCTTAAACCTTTTAAGCAATAAATCGCCATTATCAAAAAAGGCACGACACATTATGGCGTATTTTATTTGTGTAGACACGGTAGTGACAACCATTTTTCTCGGGTTTCTGCCAAAGCATTGGCCCGCCTTTGAACTTTTCCTCTATTCATCTTTCCTTTGTCCAGAATGCTGTTGTAGGGAAACTTTCCATAGGAATAGCTTTCCTATGAAATTCCTACGAAAATCCTATGTATCGAAAGGGGCCTCAAAAGGCGGGTGAAACAAGTCACCCACCCATCATCCATTGATGGCGCTGCTTGCACCATTCCGCTGCTCGCATCGATCACTCTTCCACCCACGTGAGCACAAGCCAGAGGCACACCCGCTCGCCTCCAGAATTTCGGTACCAAACATCGGCCTGCAGCCCTGCCCGTGTATATGCCACTATGTTGCTCCGTGGTCAGGCTATACGTCAGCCGTCCATCTAGCCAGTGAGGCATCATGACGGAATGGGACAATGCACACTATGATCCGATCGAGCCACTCCTGGCAGATTGTGTCGCCGACGCCATAGGCTCAGGTTACTAGTGCGGAAGTGAAAGTGTTTCTCTGTTCCGTGGTGCTAGCCAATGTGTTGCAGAGCAAGCCGACGATGGCTGTCCATCCCCTGCAAAAAGCCCACCGGCAAAGCTTTAGCATATCACGTAACAAGACCATATATTCAGGAAGCAGGACGCACTCATATGGTGCGAGTAAAATTTGGTGTCTGCAATCGGCCACCTTAGTTGATGTTGCGTGGAGGGTGTACAGTTACTCCCTCTGTTCCTCAATATTAGTATTTTTTACTACCAAGCTGTATTTTGCGAGGTAACCCGTGAGCACAAGCAGTTGCAAAGATCGGGCGTGATGCGTCAGGTGTCGTCCTCGCAAGAGCTCCTTAAAAGGCACATGAAAAACCTCCTCCGCCCGACGCCGCTGCGCTTGGCTTGCCGTCCCACCCTCAGCATGTCGTGTTGCTGGATCCGATTGACCAGTGAGCACGAGAAAAGCTGCACACAACACACCGTGGGAGCGGCAGTGCGCCCTTTGTTTCCTGGAAAATGCTTTACTACAACCGGATGACGATCAGTCGGTTCCACAACACGCGGACTACACGCGTAGTCTCCGCACCTTCTTCCCTATTGGTTTACGCAAATCTAAACCTCTCCCCGTTGCTGCTCTTCTCCCGCGATCCCACATAGCTGTTGCTTTTCTCCAAGTCCTCCTCTGCCCGTCGTCCGGCACCTCCTCCAGGCTTCCACCACTAGTCAGTTGTCTCGTAGATGAGAGCCTACCACCCGATCTCCAACTGACCACTGCCACGGTTCCTCCAAATGATAGGCTTCCACCCGAGGGTGAGGGTCGGGGAGCTCCGTGGAAAGATCTTTGGTAGAGCTCGCTGTTGAATATAAATATATTGTCTAGTTTCTTTCTAACAGACCGGTCTTTTCACTAAGTTGGTTAGTGCATAAATCCTTTATGGCATCAGAGCCAAGAGGTCTTGAGTTCATGACCTAGCTCACGTTGTACTAAAAAAAGATCATGCGGGCTGCATCGAACCCAACAAAGTTCGAGACAACACACGACAAAGAAAAACACTTGACAAAGATTAAAAACACACTGCAAAATAAACACTCAGCAAAGATCAAACACTAGTGGAAAAATGGCCTCTAGTCCCGGTTCATAAGAGCCATTGGTCCCGGTTTCTGAACCGGGACCAATCACTCGGGACTAATGCTGGTCCCGGTTCGGACACGAACCGGGACCAATGGGTCTCCACGTGGGCGGGCGCGTGACGAGGGAGGGGGGGGGGGGGGGGTGGATCATTGGGTCTCCACGTGGGAGCGTGAGAGACGAGGGGCGTGGATCATTGGTCCCGGTTCGTGGCACGAACTGGGATTGTTGGTCTCTGTGCCACGGCAGGGTTTTGTGTCGCGGCAGGATTTTCAGACTATTTTTGTGCCACGGCAGGTTCTTATTTATTTATTTATTTATTTATTTGGTGTTTTGTATTCAATTTAATGGTACTACATATATACAGCAATAATGAAACCACGATATATATTACACATCATGCATGATCACAAATATATTATACACCGTCTCATCCGTCTCCTTGGTTGAAACATATTATAATTACAAACGTTACTCTCATACGAATTTGATCTAATTTACATCTTCTTTTTTACACTCCACCCTTCCAAATGAAGCAGGTAATAGTATTCTCCTTTCGGATCTATGACTTATTCTAACAAGAATCCGGCAATTTCCTCTTGAATTGCTTGCACGCGTTTTTGTGATAGAAGACCGCCCCGCCTCCGTTCGATCTAATTTAAAGAAGGGGATCAATATATATGAATGAAACTAAACACAATTGGTGGTAATAAAATAAAGTTGTGATTATTGTTTATCGTACTTTAATTTTTTTGATGTTCCGGTTTGCGCCCTTCTCTTTGGTCGTCTGGCGAATGAACTCGCAGACATAGTATCCACATAAGTTATTCCCGGCTTCCTGCCTCAAGCACTTTACGAGAACGGAGTTCAATCAAAATAATAATCAAGCATGATAATGGTGGTATTGAAACTAGAATCAAAGAGATGCGTGGATCTAGCAAGTAGTACTTACAGTTAATGGTTGAAATGTAAGCTCTGGCTTTCAAACACCCCTAGTTTTGGTGGTGAACCGTTTCCAATTCTGGAGGCATT
Organism: Avena eriantha; assembly: GCA_910589775.1. NCBI lineage: Eukaryota > Viridiplantae > Streptophyta > Magnoliopsida > Poales > Poaceae > Avena > Avena eriantha. Next base: position 381,282,374 of record OU342746.1, read on the forward strand.
CCTACATGTCCGCCCATTTTTCTAATGGTGTGCATTTCGAGTCCAGGACTTATACTACTCCGGTGTCAACAGCAATGATTAACAGAATATAGTGGAAGTTGGACACACTAACAAAATATAACACGAGTCAATTATACGCTTAACATCGAGTAAGCGAAAATAGAATGTGTACAAGACAGTAACACTCACCCATCGTTGTAAGGAAATAGTATTTCCCTTCTGTTGCTAAAATACGTCAACGTTTATACCAAGTTATCCTCTGTCTCTTTGGGTTTTGTTTTTAGAGTAACTTCATGAACGAAATTGCAGTCAAAAAACCCAAGGTCATAGATTTGTCCTTTGTTGCATTCGAGAGTCTTCATTCTGCATATATAATTAATATAGTGATGAGTAAGATTATACAAGCAACGAATGAGCTGAGCTAGAAAGACTTAATTACAGAAATTAATAATACTTACAAACAATAGGCGCTGACGATAGTTTTGTCGAGGGCGTCTTGTTAGTAAAACTGAAATAATTCTGGAAATTCGATCAGTAGGAAGCCATCTCCATGACCGTAATGGTGGTGTTTATATGTAGCATAGATCCAGTTTTTGGATTCAGCACATGCTTGGATGTACCAGTTATGCAATCTTTGCATTTTTGTTGGTAGATCTTTGACTAACTCGGGTTTGATGAGAGGAGCCCCGTACTGGTACACGTATGCTGTTTCTTTGTACCCCTCGAACTCATCCATACGGCTCATGTATTCAGTAATAGACAATCCATATAATTGGACCTTTTCTCCGTACAGTCGAACAAACTCCGGATCAATGTTTGGATCATGCCGCTCCTGGGCTCTCCACTCATTGGTATTGTACACTTTGAGCGGTTCGATCGATTGATTTTTTTGTTGTCCGAGCTGGGCAACTTCTTTCCCGACTCTCCGCTCTTTTGCCTCGGCCGACTTGGTAATAGAGCGATTATAGTCTGATGTGAGCACTATGGGTTGGTGAAGCTGAATTTTAAGCGCGGCTGCTTTGGTTTTATCTTCTGCGGTGATCGGGAAGAATGCCTCTATCGGCCTTTTCTTGTTAGCCATGTCAATCTTCCACTTTTCATAATGGGTAGCTGCGGCCACAGCAGTTTCCTCATCTGTCTTCTCGCAAGGTAGCTTCTTCATATTCTTATGAGGTACTTTTGGGAGGGGCGATAGCTTACGTTTCGGTGATCAGAACATGCTCTTGCTGCTGTTGGTGGTGCCCCTCTTAGTATACTTCCACTTTTGTCTTTGAGGCTCAGGGGACGGAGACGGCTGATGCGCCGGCGGAGACGACTGAGGCAGCGATGGAGACAGTTGTGCTGAGTGGTGAGGCGGTGAAGGCGACGGTTGCGCTGGAGAATGGTGAGGTGGCGGTGAAGGTGGATTATTGCTGCTCTAAGGAGTGTGTGGCCTTGGCGGCACATAATTTGGAAGCATGATGCGCTCCTTTGGCCATAGAATATTCCCCCTTTGGCTTCTCCTAGTTGAGTCAGCTCCATATCTTCCCCTGCAAGGTGGTCTAGCTTCAGCTCCTCAAAATCTTCCTTCACCTCATCCAACGTGACGACAGCGTATTGATACATTGCAAATGTATCTATAATTTTTGATGTTCCATTCTTGGTTTTATCCACTTTCTTGTGTTTTGTTCCAACTTTGGAGTACTTTTCATATGATTTCTTGGACTAATCTATTAACAAGAGCCACAGTGCCAGCTGCCTGTTTTCTGCTGTTTTTGGTTCCAAGAAAGTCAGAAAATGAATATTCTCGGAATTGGACGGGACAAAAGCCAAAGTGCCTATTTTTCCGGAAGGGATCAAGTGCCAGAATACGAGACAGAGAAGGGCCAGGGAGCCACCACACCACCTGGCCGCGCGGCCAGGCCTGGCCCACGCCAGGGGGTGGTGTGGCCGCTCCCGACACCCCCTCGGCCTCTCCTTCCGCCTATATATTGCCCTCAGGATGAAAACCCTAAGTATCCGATCAAAAATCCACGAAAGAGTCTGTATCCGCCGTCATCTCCATCCCTAGATCGGGAGGGATTTGAAGCTCTTCCCGACACCCTGCCGGAGAGGGGAATTCACCCTGGGGCCCTTCTTCATCACCATGCAAGCCTCCGGTGTGATGCGTGAGTAGTTCATCCTTGGACTACGGATCCATGTAGTAGCTAGATGGCTGGTTCTCCTCCTTTGTGCTTTCATGTTTAGATCTTGTGAGCTCCGTTCATGATCAAGATCATCTATTTGTAATTCTTACATGTTGTGTTTGCGCGGATCCGATGGATATTGAGATGCTATTTCAGATTGATTATTGATTCTATCATGTCTTTGTTATTTGTGATCTTGCATGCTTTCCGTTGTTAGTAGCTATCTTGGCCAAGTAGATGCTAGTAACTCCAAGAGTTAGTATTTATGCTCGATAGTGGGTTCATGCCTCTGGTAATCTAGGGAAGTGACATAAATCTCTAAGGTACTAGATGTGTTGTTGCTACTAGGGATAAAACAACAATCCTTTGTTCATAGAACAATCGTATTGTTTACTTTACATGTAGTTTGTAAAGCAATAATCTGTTGCTTGCAACTTAATACTGGAGGGGGTTCGGATGATAACCTGAAGGTGGATTATTAGTCATAGATGCAGTTGGATGGCGGTCCATGTATTATGTTGTAATGCCCAATCAAGTCTCAAAGGAGTCAAGATGATTAGTATATGCATGTATTGCTTTCTCGGTGTTTGTCAATTGCCCCGCTGTAATTTGTTCACCCAACATGTTATCTATCTAAGGAGATCCACCTCTAGTGAACTATGGATCCTGGTCCTATTTCTTTACATACAATCTACAACTGTTTACTTCTTTGTGTTTACTTTCTGCAAACTTTTACTTCTTTCCATTCGATACGTTTAATCCTTTGTTTTCCGCAAAACACAGTGAGATTGACAACCTCATCACAAGTTGGGGACAAAGTTTTGTGGTTGTGTTGTGCAGGTCTCCACGTTGCTACTAGCACCGGTAGTGCGCCCTGCCAAAGCTCAGCTAGTAACACCTTTGGGGTGTTTCCTTGCTCCTACTGGTTCGATTAAACCTTGGTTTCATAACTGAGGGAAAACTTGCTGCTGTGCTCATCATACCTTCCTCTTGGGGTTCCGAATGAGCTCTACGTCGAACGACGAGCACATCAAGATATTTTCTGGCGCCGTTGCCGGGGAGTCAAGGACATCTTCACAAGGGGCGTCCCTCATAACCAATCTCTTTACTTTTTTGTTTTTGTTTTGCTTAGTTTTCTTTTTGCTTGTTTTGTTCTTCAAAAAACACAAAAAAATTAGTTTTACTAGTTTTCTTTCTTATTTGAAAAACACAAAAAAATTAGTTCCTATCTTAAGTTTCCTTCATGTCTAGCCTTGCTCCAATCACTATGTCACCCGAGGAAATGATTTTCACTTTTAAACAAGGAATTGAGGAAAGTTTTAAGGAAGCTTGGTTTAGAATCTCTGATCTACATGAAAAAACTGAGCCTAAAATGACTCAAAGCTTGTTCCTTAGCAGTTTTTACCTTGGGATTGCTCTTTGCTATAGATATGCTTTAGATGCTGTTGTGGGAGGAGATTTCCTCCAATGTAATGAGGATGATGCTATTAATGCTACAAAGAAATTGATCCTCACTTAGAACATGCCTAGCCAAACTGATATTTCCTTCGCAAAAATATTTGCTAGGTTGAACACTCTTGAGACTAGCACTACTAGCTTAAAAGATTGCTATAATACACTTAGGAAGCATCACAATTATGTTCCAATAAATTCTGAACCATCAAAGTGGATCCCTACAGTAAAGATTGAGATAAACACTGAAACTTTTCAAGCCCGCTGCGATATGATGTCTGAATTTTGTCTTATGCCCAAAGATATTTATAAATCTTTGAATCTTTGGGGGCTTACGGAAGGAGGAAGAGAAATATCTCTGGCTAATAATGCTACCATATTACCTATTGGAATAGCTGAAGGAGTGTTTACAAAGATCCTTGGGAAAATGATTTCTATTGATTATCTTGTTATTGAATGTGCAGGAAAAGGACAAATTACACTTGGAAGGTCCCTATTAGAACTCCTTGGAGCAATAATAGATATGGGAAAGGGGACCATGCGCCTTTCTTCTCCACCAAACAATCACATTTTCCCAAAGGTTAAGAATAAAAATAAGAGAGGTAAGGGCAAGAAAGTTGGTTTTAATGCTTCTTCATTTGAGAACACTTGATTCTTTCTTTGCTTCTTATGCCTAACTTAAAGGCGTTAAAGAAAAATACTTATTGGGAGATAACCCAAAAGTTTTAGATGACTCTTGGAAGTTATTACCTCTGTAATAACCTGTCCTTATCCTTTTTATTTGCTTGTTGTGCCAAGAGTAACCTCTAATGAGAGTGAAGTAGTGATTGGGAAAGTTGCTGTCCCGAAACAGATTTTTGTGCTTCGCCGTAAAAATTCGTGAGAGAGCTCTGTATGTCGGATTGAGATGTAATGTATTGTTCTTATGCCCCAGGTTGGTATCTAACTTTAGTTAGTTCAACACTTTTTGATTTGAGCAACAGAAGGTTTTCGAAAAAATTCGTATTTACCTGCTGGTCTGTTTTGACAGGTTTCTGCCATTTTCTGCATTTGCTTCTTGTGGGTTCCTTTTTGAGTTCTTTTGGGGAATTGAGCTTTTTGAGGGAAGTGCTACAGTATCTAGTGTTCTAATGGAAGTTTATTTGGTGTTAGAACTGAACCTTAAGACTTATTTATCTTGAGTGCACTAATGTTGGTAATAAAGATTGTGTGAAGTTTTGTATGAAGGAAAATTTTCAGGTGTATGGAAGGAATGAGTAATGAGATGAAGGATGGACTAAAGCTCAAGCTTGGGGATGCCACGCGTGTCACCCCAAGAAATATCCAATAAGTACAAGCGTCAAAGCTTGGGGATGCCCAAGGCATCCCCTTCTTTATCAATAAAAATCCTAGGTTTCTTCCAAACGCTTCATTTTTATTGTTTCATGCACATTTGGGTTGTTCTTGGAGCGTCTTATTTTTCGTTTTCACTTTGGTTTTTAGTTTGCTTGGTTTGCTTAGTTTTCTGAATAAATAGGTTGGACCCCCTCTTTCATACACTGGTTTGCAAATAGTTTGGTTTGGTTTGGAAAAGAGTAGGAAAGTTCATGCTTATGTGGTAAAAAGAGCTCGTTTTTTACTGTGGCCTATGCTTTGTCATGCCATGCTTGATATTGTTTTGGCTTTATGCTTAGTATTCTTTGCTGTAGCATGACTTGTTATAAACAATTCAGATTGCTTAATGTGCCTTGGATGAATCATGCGTTGTTTTAGCATATTAAAGCATAGTATAGTGGTATTCTCCTTTGATGCTTTATTTGGGTTGACTTGGCACATGCTCACACCATGTTATGACTGTCTCAATTCACCATAGCCTTTATGATCCTTTATTTTTCAACTTGTAGTATCACTTTATGCTTTGATCAATGATGTTTTGTCGCTCTGCTTGATTATGGCCATTATTGCTCTCTTAGTTTGTCGCTCCCAGTCTTTTGCTAGCCTCCACAACCAAGTATGAGTTCCACTCATGCATCCAACACCCTAAACCAAGTTATTCCAAAGAGTCCACCATACCTACCTACTAGCTTATGATATTCCAAGTATATTCATGCTTTTGTTTACCTTCCACTTGTTATGAGAAAACTATTGATTAAAGCTCTCACGAACTTGATGGCACACTTTACTTTTTGCCTCTAATAAACTTGAACCATTGGGTCCTTCTTTGTTGCGTATATGCTTGCGCTTTATAAGTTGAAATTAGCAGAACCATGTTTCATGGGGAACGCTTTCAACATTGCACTTGTACTTTGTACCCCGTTGATATCATGTTCTTTTGCTTATGGATCCGGCGGTGTGAAATAAAAGTGGAACTTGTAAGATCATGGATTTTGTATGTGTGTTAGAGAAACGCCTGGGCCGCTAGCCTAAGCCATGCCTAATCATGGTGGAAACTTGTAGCATCACCATAATGAGCACTCTATGAAGCATCCTCAATAAAAACCTATGCAAATAGCAAATAAAAAGATCGCTGAGATGCTCATTGTCTGCTTGCCTTGTCATTTTGATTATGGGAAAGCTCCCGTATCATGTGCAAGGGGTACCCCGTTGGCAGTTCTTAATGATACACATATACTTACAATGACAAGAGCTTACTCGTGACTGAAGTTGAGTAGCATGAGGATCGGTCTTCGTAAGTAAGGGGCATGAGATTTTGGTTTATAACTTGTCAAGCATATCCTCTTAGTTGTGTCACTTTAACCTTAATCACCTTCAAGATGATTATGATAGGGGCAATGAGAGCTGAAAACTATAAGTACCATAATTTTTGGAAGCTCTTTATGAGACTTGAATCCCTACTTCCTTTTACAAAGGCCTTTCTTCCACCATTATATTGAGTCTCCACATTCTATCTTTATGCACTTACTTTGAGAGCATAGTGGCCATTCTTAGTTCTATGTGCATTGTCCCAAGACTAGTTGATTGATGCATAACTTGATATTGCTTGTTTTAAACTATTGTATCTAGTCACTCTTATGAACTTTGAAGGTGTCCTATGCATTTATATTTGCTACTCTATTGAGGGACAAGCTGAATACTATTATGCTATGTTTTCTTTATGTGAAACAAACAAACGTCTTGTAAAGCATTATTATTCATGAATCTTTTGTTTGTGCCTTTTCATGTTGCATCATAGTTTCTTTGCTTATTGCTAGAACTTTGTCTTTCATGTTATGATTGAAGTACTACGATCCCAGCTTTGAATGTATTGCAAATACTTTGATCAAGTCTTTGATGGTGCATGTCACCTCAAAAATTATTCTTTCTTTTTATCACTTACCTACTCGAGGACGAGCAGGAGTTAAGCTTAGGGATGTTGATACATTGCAAATGTATCTATAATTTTTGATGTTCCATGCTTGGTTTTATCCACTTTCTTGTGTTTTGTTCCAACTTTGGAGTACTTTTCATATGATTTCTTGGACTAACCTGTTAACAAGAGCCACAGTGCCAGCTGCCTATTTTCTGTTGTTTTTGATTCTAGGAAAGTCAGAAAATGAATATTCTCGGAATTGGACGAGACAAAAGTCAAAGTGCCTATTTTTCTGGAAGGGATCAAGTGCCAGAGTACGAGACGCAGAAGGGCCAGGGAGCCACCACACCACCTGGTCGCGCGGCCAGGCCTGGCCCGCACCAGGGGGTGGTGTGGCCGCTCCCGGCACCCCCTCGGCCTCTCCTTCTGCCTATATATTGCCCTCGGGACGAAAACCCTAAGTACCTGATCAAAAATCCACGAAAGAGTCTGTAGCCGCCGTCATCTCCATCCCTAGATCGGGAGGGATCTGAAGCTCTTCTCGGCACCCTGCCGGAGAGGGGAATTCACCCTGGAGGCCTTCTTCATCACCATGCAAGCCTCCGGTGTGATGCGTGAGTAGTTCATCCTTGGACTACGGATCCATGTAGTAGCTAGATGGCTGGTTCTCCTCCTTTGTGCTTTCATGTTTAGATCTTGTGAGCTCCGTTCATGATCAAGATCATCTATTTGTAATTCTTACATGTTTTGTTTGCGGGGATCCGATGGATATTGAGATGCTATTTCAGATTGATTATTGATTCTATCATGTCTTTGTTATTTGTGATCTTGCATGCTTTCCGTTGTTAGTAGCTATCTTGGCCAAGTAGATGCTAGCAAATCCAAGAGTTAGTATTTATGCTCGATAGTGGGTTCATGCCTCTGGTAATCTGGGGAAGTGACAGAAATCACTAAGGTACTAGATGTGCTGTTGCTACTAGGGAGAAAACAACAATCCTTTGTTCATAGAACAATCGTATTGTTTACTTTACACGCAGTTCATAAAGCAATAATCTGTTGCTTGCAACTTAATACTGGAGGAGGTTCAGATGATAACCTGAAGGTGGATTATTAGTCATAGATGCAGTTGGATGGCGGTCTATGTATCATGTTGTAATGCCCAATCAAGTCTCAAAGGAGTCAAGATGATTGGTATATGCATGTATTGCTTTCTCGGTGTTTGTCAATTGCCCCGCTGTAATTTGTTCACCCAGCATGTTATCTATCTAAGGAGAGCCACCTCTAGTGAACTATGGATCCCGGTCCTATTTCTTTACATACAATCTACAACTGTTTACTTCTTTGTGTTTACTTTATGCAAACTTCTACTTCTTTCCATTTGATACGTTTAATCCTTTGTTTTCCGCAAAACACGGTGAGATTGACAACCTCATCGCATGTTGGGGACAAAGTTCTGTGGTTGTGTTGTGCAGGTCTCCACGTTGCTACTAGCACCGGTAGTGCGCCCTGCCAAATCTCAGCAAGTAACACCTTTGGGGTGTTTCCTTGCTCCTACTGGTTCGATTAAACCTTGGTTTTATAACTGAGGGAAAACTTGCTACTGTGCTCATCATACCTTCCTCCTGGGAATCCCAACGAGCTCTATGTCGAACGACGAGCACATCACGTACCCTTTTGGAACTGGTGTGCAATGCCAAGTTGGGTTAGGCGCAATTGGTACGGCCATGCCGACCGCCGCCGTCACCCTTAAGCTCATAACCTGCACCTTTAGCTCACAAGCTGTGGTCTCCGTCATATCATCCACTAGGTAGCGTTTAGGAGGAGATGTCTGATACGTCCATTTTGCATCACTATTCTATGTCTTAATTCACTATTATTCATTGATATATTTCGTATTGAGAGGTGATACTTATGTTATTTCATCTATTTTTTCATGGTTGATGACTTTTGGAGCATGGACCGCTGCAGTCAGGATTCTGATGGAAAAGGTGCTGTTTGGAGGCAAAATTCGCGAAGATCAGAAAATCCGGGAAAATATACGGAAAATCCTATTTTTCTAGAAGACTAAGGATGCCAGAAGATGGAGTGGAGGTGGGCTACATGGGGACCACACCACCCCATGGCGCGGGCAGGCCTAGGCTGCGCCTGGAGGTGGTGGGGCCGCCCTGGCCCACTCCAGCCTCTCCCCTCTGGCGTATATCATCCTCCCGAAACCCTAAGAGTCGGGGAGCGACCACAGAAAGATTCCGCCGCCTCTGCGGGGCGGAAAACATCAAGAGAGAAAGATCTCTCCAGCAGATAGATTTCTGCCGGGGGAATTCCTTCCCGGAGAGGGAAGATCGTCGCCATCAACACCACCATCAAGCTGGACTTCATCGAGATCATCATCATCATCACCACCATCATCACCATCAACACCCTCATCACCATCTCCATATTGCTGTAACAATTGCGTTGAATCTTGCATAGTTCATAGGGGAAACTTTCCCGGTGTTGATTACTCCTTGTAGTTGATGCTATTGAGTGAACCATTGAATTATTGTTTATGTTCAGATTGTTATACATCATTATTCCATCTCTAATCATGATCCATATGATGCCTTGTGAGTAGTTCGTTTTGTTCTTGAGGACATGGGAGAAGTCTTGTTGTTAGTAGTGGAGCTGTGTTGAGAGAGATTCAATAGATTGTTATTTAAGTTGTGGTGTACTTCTTCTAGTGGTGTCATGTGAACGTCGACTACATGACACTTCACCTATATGGGCCTAGGGGAATGCATTGTGTATTTGGCTACTAATCGTAGGGGTTGCCGGAGTGACAGAAACCTGAACCCCCGTTAGGAAACCATTGCACAAGGGACGTAAGGGTCTTAGAGTTTAAAGTTGTGGTTAGGTTTCTACCTTAATTACTTTCTTGTACTTACGGATGTTTGCAAGGGGTTTAATCACAAGTATGTATTAGTCTTGGATGGGGCGGTACATTAGCACAGGTTCACCCACACAACACTTAGCAAGCTAAAGAAGATTAATCGACTATATGAAGCGAAAGCACTTGACAGTCTTCCCATGTGTCCTCGAGAACGTTTGGTCATCTTAAGTAATACAACCGGCTTGTCCTTTGCTGCATAAAGGATTGGGCCACTTGCTGCATTCATTCCTACTGTCTTTTATTCACTCGTACTTTGTTTACTTGCTTTATCAAAAACCCCTAAAAATCCGTTTGCTAAGTATTTGCAGAGAATTCCTGATCCATACCACTAGCCAACACCTTCTGCTCCTCGTTGGGTTCGACACTCTTACTTATCGAAAATACTGAGATACATCCCCTATACATGTGGGTCATCAATTTCGTCGGTGCATCATCATCAACATCATGGAGCTGCGTGGAAGCGACGCTGCTTTTCTTATTCGATAGGGCGCCCGTACCCTCGAATGCAGCTTCTACCACGTGCCGTTGAGATTGGCCGCTAGTACCTTGCTGGCTAAGTCTGTCGAGTTGATCCTAGTGCCGCTTTAATGCTTCTTCTACATTACGCAGCCGGTCTGCAGCGGCCACTTTCTCAACTTCCTCCCTTTCCTTTCTCCTCTGATGGATTTTATCGGGATATCTCTTCATTTCCGCAAGGAAGGCAACCTTCCATGGCTTGGAGCCTGATGTGCCTCGTGCTCGTCCTTCGTGTTCAGGATTTTTAAGGGTGCGTGTGAGCTTTTCGTTCTCTCTATCGGGAACGAACCGTCCCGCTGCAACATCATCTACTGCATTTCTAATATCATCCATGGGCAGTAGGGGATCATCTTTGTGTTTCTGATTATATATTGCCCTCCCTTCTTTGTCCAACGTGCCCCCATGGCCGTAAAACCAGTTTCTCGCCCGTGGTGTCCATGTTGCGGGCTCTGGTGTGATCCCGGCAGCAATGTAATTGACCTCAAGTGCATCCCACTTAGGCATGCAACCGACGTAGCCAGCAGGCCCCATGTTATGATAGTATAGTTTCTTAGGAGTGTTTTCCGTATTTATTCTAGACCTTTCCTTAGCTTTCTCCAATGTCTTGTACTTCACAAAATCCTCCCACTAGTTTCTTAACTTAGCATAGCCTCCTTGAGTGAAATCCAGAGTCTTCTCTATCTTGACAAAGTTATTGCACAGTTTCTTCTTCCAGTTCTTGAATGCATCGGCCATCTTGCTGAGAGCAAACTTCTTGACTCTTTACACAAGCTCCATTCTTGCTCTCTCCTCCTCATCTGGATTCACATCTGGCATCAGCAAGAAGAAATTAATCATGAGCTTGTCAAAAGTCTTATCTTTGGCGGTGTTGCCAACATACGGGACTCCACCGCCGCTTGGCCGATTCCTTTCTTGAACAGTGATCGGGATGTAGTCCCTCGCAAGAACTCCACATTGCTTGACAACTGAAGAGTATGAACTTTCTACTTATGATCGTCATGAATTGAATTACAATCAAATTGCTTTAAGTCGGTTACCGATCTCCATAATGGAAGATTACACAATTCAAACAATTAGAAATTCTACTAAAAGTAAAATAGAGGAAGATAAATCTTCGAATTCAAGAACGATTACTGATTACTAAATTCGTATTTTTTTCTTTTCTTTTTGTTATAAAAAAAGAATAATCCTTTACTAACTATAAAGAAAAACGAATAACTACATGCTTATTCGAAATTTTTGATTATTTTAAATAAGACTAGATTTTCGTGATATAATTTCTAACTATAACAGCTTATACCTCAAAAAAACATCGACGGGAGCTTGCGGTTCGCCATCTACACCGACCACTTCGATCCTATACCTCACAGTGTCATCCAACTTTTTTGTTGGGCCTCGTTTCATTCTTACGGAAGAAGTTCTCGATCCGGAGGGCTAAAAGAAGAAAGAGTGTTAATATATGCATGTATATATATAGATAGTAGCATTTTAATTGCAAAAATACATATATACACATCGTCGGTGTTTGCGAGATTTAAGGTTCCATCGGAGCCGTCGCCTTCTCCCTCATCGGCTTCTCCCCTGTCCCAGGCTTCGGCTTCTACCTCACCAGAGCCATCTCCTCGGTTGAGAGACTCATCTCCCTGACCGGAATCATTCAGAAACTCACCGGTGGCATCAATATCGATATCTTCATTTTCGCAGATCATTCCGTGGAGGATGTTTTCCTGATGTTCTGGAATCATAGTATCTTGATGTGTTGGATCCATAGTATCTGCAAAGATGATGATATTATTTGTATTTATCTAACTTATAAATAATTACTTAATAAGTTTATAACAAAAAAGGGGAAACAACAATCAACACATGGCATCGATGCAATGCTCAAGCAAGGATGATGGTATGACAAGTTAAACAGAGTTGAAATGTAACCCTAAGGCATGCTTGGCAATTTAAGTGGGATCCGAAGGGTCCAAACCCTAGTACAGGAGAGACCCTAGAATCACCTACGAGGGGTTGATTTTTTTCTCTGATTAAAATTGTAATTAAAGTTGTTGAACAATGCATGATTATGAGTCTATTGTGTATATCTCATTTTTCTGAACATTTTGATATATTATACATATTTTTTCTGACTTAGAAATAATTAGTTATTGAATTTATATAATTAAACTCTTTTCTGAAATTATTTAAACAATTATTAAACTTTTACTGTGTCATTATGACGTCAGCTCGGGGTGGGGGTTTGTTTTTTCTCCATGGGTAAACTAGCCACAGAGACTGACGCGAGGGGCCCAAGCCACCTTAGATGCCACGCTGGCGAGGCTTGGTCAGTGCCCACGTCAGGCACACGCGACGCCACGTCGACGCCACAGTGGAGCCACGTAGCCTCGCCGGCGAACTGCCAGGCGGTGGTGGAAGAGGGCGGAGAACAGCGTGTGGGGTGACGCGACTAGGACTGTTCGAACCAGCACGATGCGGGCTACCTAAAACGGGCGGCGCCGCTACGGAGGTGCGCCGGGGCAAGGGTTTGACGGTGGCCGGCGACGGCAGGTGGTCGTGGGGAGGACGATACAGTGAGGGAGGGAGACGTAGGAGTGGTGCTGGAGCACCAGTGGCTCACCAGGAGGCCGATGGAGGGTGCGGCGAGGCCAGAGGAGGCCGGGTGCTGCTGGAATCAGTGGAGAACGCGGCGGCCAGAGTCGAGGACGGTGGGGTCGATTGCAGCAATGGAATCCTTGCCTGCTCGCGGCGGCGTCCGATGGCGGCGGACAGTGGCGCTCGGCGACGGGCGTCGACGGCGTGAAGCGGCCGCTCAGGATTTTGGTAGCCTGACGGCGTGATTTTGCTCCCCCGCAAATTTTCCTTAGCCGCGCATTGATGTGAAGTGTGATTTGGGGGAGTTGGGGAGGAGGAAGGGCCGGGGCTATTAACTGTACATGCCTTTGGTCCCGGTTCGTCCCACCAACCGGGACCAAAGGATCAACTGTCCCGGTTCGTGGGACGAACCGGGACCAATGGTCTGCCCTTTGGTCCCGGTTCGTCCCACCAACCGGGACCAAAGGCATGTTGATCAGCGCGCGCACCCAGGATCATCGGTCCCGGTTGGTGGGACGAACCGGGATCGTTGACCCGTTTTTCAGATTTTGGCAAACCTTTTGGTCTTTCCGCCATTTTCAAATTTGTTTTCTTCTTTAATTAATAAGATGATTATTTATTTGGAATTTCAAAAAACTTTTAACAGGAAAAGTGCTTCAATTTAAATAACAAATCAAAAACCATTTTCTGTTTTCAAATATTTTTATTTGAACTATACAATTTTACTAATTTCAATTAAAATTGCATTACCAAATATTTATTGCATAATTTGGAATTTCAAAAAACTTTTAACAGGAAAAGTGCTTCAATTTAAATAACAAATCAAAAACCATTTTTTGTTTTCAAATATTTTTATTTGAACTATACAATTTTACTATTTTCACTTAAAATTGCATTACCAAATATTTATTGCATAATTTGGAATTTCAAAAAACTTTTAACAGGAAAAGTGCTTCAATTTAAATAACAAATCAAAAACATTTTCTATTTTCAAATATTTTTATTTGAACTATACAATTTTACTATTTTCAATTAAAATTTCATTAGCAAATATTTATTGCATAATTTGGAATTTTAAAAAACTTTTAACAAGAAAAGTGCTTCAATTTAAATAACTAATCAAAAACCATTTTTAAAAATCATTTATAGGTTCACAACATGCTATTTCATCAGAGATCCACTTCAAGTTCAGCGAGGCTCAGCCCCGGGCTAGGAAGCTTCATGCCCGCCGTTTTGAATATGGTTTGAAACGGGCATAAGAAATTCAAAAATGATCCAAACAATGTGAAACCTTCGCGTGGTGTCATATTATGTGTCATAGTTGCAAGGAAAAATATTGAACTTGAAAAATTGCAAACATCATCAAAAATCCTTCAAAAAATGACCTATCATGTTCGAGGTTTCATGGCATTTAAGTCAAACCACCAATGTTATGGCTAGAATCAGGGCATAGCTTGTGATAATGTGCCCATATTGTGCACACATGGGATGGCTTACAATGTTGCAGGAGGAAGTTTTCCTTTTCGACGCACGAAAAAGCCAATTTCCATTTTTGAGGTACCGAAATCGGGGTGTTCTGTGAAGCAACCACCAAATTAAAGTTTGGCATTGGTACCAACCCATTTAAAAAAATACTAGACCACCTTATATGGACAATTTCCCAACCGGTGTATCTGGAACCTTTCCGTCCATCCCTCATGAAAAAGACAAATTCCTGCCGACATATTGATCTAGCTAGAGAAGTTATGAACTACAAGAGCAGGGACAACACTACGACCAACTTCAGGGAGATTCCGGAGGATCCAGTCCTCAGGAATCTCTCTGAAGCTGGCCATAGAGGCACTCCCTAATATGTGAAATTAGTTAGCTCCCCGACATATTGATCTAGCTAGAGAAGTTATGAACTACAAGAGCAGGGACAACACTACGGGCAACTTTAGGGAGATTCCGAAGGATCCAGTCCTTAGGAATCTCTCTGAAGCTGGCCATAGAGGCACTCTCTAATATGTGAAATTAGTTAGCTCCCCGACATATTGATCTAGCTAGAGAACTTATGAACTACAAGAGCAGGGACAACACTACAGCCAACTTTAGGGAGATTCTGGAGGATCCTGTCCTCAGGAAACGATATATTAGTCCCGGTTTCCTAACTGGGACTACAGAATTAGGACTAAAGGCCCCCTTTATTCCCGCCGGTCCAGCCACAAACCGGGACTAACACTCAAGATATTTATTATTATTAAAAAACTAGGACTAAGGAATCGGGACTAAAGGCCCCCTTTATTCCCGCCGGTCCAGCCACAAACCGGGACTAATGGAATCGGGACTAATGGAATCGGGATGGCTTACGATGTTGCAGGAGGAAGTTTTCCTTTTCGACACACGAAAAATCCAATTTCCATTTTTGAGGTGCCGAAATCGGGGTGTTCTGCGAAGCAACCACAAAATGAAAGTTTGGCATTAGTACAAAAAGTCCTTCACAAAATTACCTATCATGTTCGAGGTTCTCATATAAAGTTTTCATACATCACATAAAGTTTCCATACATTACATAGATTTACATAGGGTTTAGGGTTTAGGGTATGAATCCTTCGTCGCGTATGTTGATCCCTTGCCTATGATCGCTTCTTAGGCCGTAACCATGGAGAATCTTCTTTGCTTAACGAGATGCTTGGGTCAGTTTTCACGGTGAAGGGCGGAATTTCATCAAACTTATGATAATCTGCTGACATGTCTGTCTTGTCCTCGACTCTCGCAATGTTTCTTTTCCCTGAAAGAACTATGTAATGCCTGGGCTGATCGTCTGATGTATTCGTTTCCTTATTTTTTCTTTTTTCCGGTCTAGAGGACATGTCCTTCACATAAAAAACCTGAGCCACATCATTGGCTAGGACGAATGGTTCGTCTCTATAACAATGATTCTTGAGGTCAACTGTTGTCATTCCGTACAGCTGGTCTACCTTTACCCCTTCTTCATTCATGTTGACCCAACTGCACTGAACAAAGGGACCTTAAAAGTAGGTCCATAGTCAAGTTACCATATCTCCTCTATGTAACCATAGTATGTGTCCTTTTTCCCATTCTTGCATGTTGCATCAAAGTGGACACCACTGTTTTGGTTGGTGCTCTTTTTATCTTGGGCAATCATGTAAAATGTATTCCCATTTATCTCGTACCCTTGGAAAGTCAATATAGTCGCAGATGGTGTCACGGCCAACAAGTAGAGCTGATCTCCAATAGTGGTGTCATTCATGAGATGTAATTGCAACCAAGTGCCGAAAGTCTCCATGTGATTTTCTTTAATCCAGTAGTCATCCTTCCCCGGGAACTTGGAGCGTACAACATTCATGTGGTCCTCGATATATGGAGCCACGAAGGTAGAACTTTGTCGAACTATGTAGTGTGCTTGATTCAAAGAATGTCCGTCCCTAAATATCATTGCTTTCTTTCCTAGCGTGCCTTTTCCACTCAGTCTCCCCTCATACCGTGATTCAGGAACACCAATCGGCTTAAGGTCAGGAGGAAAGTCTACACAGAACCCAATGACCTCCTCTGTTCCATAGCCCTTGGAGATGCTTCCTTCTGGCCTAGCATGGTTATGAACATATTTCTTTAAGACTCCCATGAACCTCTCGAAGGGGAACATATTGTGCAGAAATACAGGACCGAGAATGGAAATCTCTTCGACTAGGTGAACTAAGAGATGCGTCATAATATTGAAGAAGGACGGGGGGAACACCAACTCAAAACTGACAAGACATTGGACCACATCCTTCTGTAGCCTTTCCAGACTTTCTCGATCGATTACCTTCTGAGATATTGCATTGAGGAATGCACATAGCTTCACAATGGCTAATCGAACATTTTCCGGTAGAAGCCCCCTCAATGCAACCAGAAGAAATTGTGTCATAATCACGTGGCAATCATGAGACTCCAGGTTCTGAAATTTTTTCTCTGCCATATTTATTATTCCCTTTATATTTGACGAGAAGCCAGCTGGGACCTTGATACTGTAAGGACTTTAAAAAAGATTTCCTTCTCTGCTTTGGTAAGAGCGTAGCTGCTTAAGTATTCACGTCCTTTATCAGTATGCTTGTTGTATGGGTCTTTGATACGTTGCTGGTCCTCTCGTGCTTCTGGTGTATCTTTTGTCTTCCCATACATGCCCAGGAAGTCTAGCAGGTTCACGCAAAGATTCTTCGTCACGTGCATCACATCGATTGAAGAACGGACCTCTAGGTCTTTCCAATACTCAAGCTCCCAAAATATAGATTTCTTTTTCCACATGGCCGTGTGTCCGGTAATGGGGTCTTTCGGAACAGATTGACCGCCAGGACCCTTTCCAAAGTTTACTTCTAGGTCCTTCACCATACCAAATACATCAACACCTTTAGGGAGCTTAGGCTTCTTCCGATAATCTGCCTCACCATTGAAATGCTTGCCTTTCTTTCTTACTTGATGATTGGTCGGAACAAATTTACGATACCCCAGGTAGACAACCTTCTTACATTTATCCAAATATGTACCTTTAGTCTTATCTAAACAGTGCGTGCATGCATTGTATCCCTTGTTTGACTATCCTGAAATGTTACTAAGAGCAGGCCAATCATTGATGGTTACGAACAACAACGCTCGTAGGTCAAATGGCTCCTGTTTGTGCTCATCCCACACCTTTACACCTGGTTCTGCCCACAACTCCAAAAGTTCATCGACTAATGGCCTTAGGTACACATCAATGTCATTGCCGGGTTGCTTCGGTCCTTGGATGAGCACTGGCATCATAATGAACTTCCGCTTCATACACAACCAAGGAGGAATGTTGTAGATACAGAGTCACTGGCCAGGTGCTGCGACTGCAGCTCTGCTCCCCAAAAGGATTCATGCCGTCTATACTTAGACCAAACCATAAGTTCCTCGCATCACCTACAAAGTTCGAGTACTTTCTCTCGATGTTTCTCCACTGCGACCCATCAGCGGGGTGTCTTAGTTTCCCGTCTTTCTTACGCTCTTCTTTGTGCCATCGCAACAACCTGGCATGCTCTTTATTTCTGAAAAGACGTTTCAACCGTGGTATTATAGGAGCATACCACATAACCTTAGCAGGAACCCTCTTCCTGGGGGGTCGTCATCGCCCTCAACATCACTAGGGTCATCTTGTCTGATCTTGTATCAACATGCAGTGCATACCGGACATTTATCCATATTCTCGTACTTCTCACCGCGGTACAGGATGCAGTCATTAATGCATGCATGTATCTTCTCCACATCTAATCCTAGAGGGCAGATAGTCTTCTTTGCTTCGTACGTTGTCTCGGGCAGCTCGTTATCCTTTGGAAGCTTCGGCTTCATTATTTTCAGTAACTTCTCAAATCCCTTGTCAGATAAGCCAGTCTCTGCCTTCTATTTCAGCAGTTCAAGTGTGGTACCGAGATTTGTGCTGCCATCTTCGCAATTTGGGTACAACAACTTTTTGTGATCCTTTTGCATGGCCTCAAACTTAAGCTTCTCCCTTTCTTTATCACATTGTTGCTTTGCATCAGAAATGACCCGACGAAGATCATCAGCGGGCTCATCCGATGCCTGTTCTTCTTCTTCATTGCTGCCTCCCTCTTCTTCATTGTCTTCCATTGCAGTATCACCGTATTCTTCAGGGGACATAGGATAGCTGTCATCATCCTCCTCTTCTTCATTTTCTTCCAGCCTAACCCCTCTTTCTTCGTGCATGGCCCAACAATAATATCTGGGCATGAAACCTCTCCGAAGCAGATGGCTTTGAAGGATTCTCGGGGCAAAGTGCTCCGCCACGTTCCGACAGTCGACGCAAGGACAAGGCATAAAATTATACACTTTGTTTGCCTTAGCCAAATCGATAAATTTATGCAGGCCTACAATAAAATCTGAACCGCGTCGGTCGCCATACATCCTTCACATCCGTGCATCGATCTGCGTCATAATACTTAACCATTACAATAACATTGTGAATAGTAAAATGACCACCCTACATGGACACATGCAATATTTTTGTATCAGTTACATATAAAGAAGATAAGGTTGCTAACCTCGGCCGAGGATACCGTGTTGTGCGAACTTAAGTGTGGCTCGGACATTTTGTCGAACACCTTGTGTGCAATCAAAGAAAAAAAAGCTAGCACCCACACCTCACACACAATCCAACAAAATTTGGTGGCAAGGGGCAAAGGGCTGGGCTTATATAGCTAGGGGAGGGTTTTTGGTCCCGGTTAATGCCACGAACCGGGACCAAAGCCCCTCCCGCGCGACACGTGGCGGCCCAGCAACACGCCCCCCCGGTTAATGGCACGACCCGGGACCAATGACCTGGGTGGGGGCGCGTTGCTGGGCCGCCACGTGTCGCGCGGGAGGGGCTTTGGTCCCGGTTCGTGGCATTAACCGGGACCAATGCCCACCGTCGCTTCGTCGTCCCCGTGTATAAATATGAGGCCACAGCGATGTCCTCTATGCAGTCGATCTCCACCCACCCCTTACGCCATCGCCTCGGCCTCTCTGCACCTCTCCACCGCGCCGTCGTCTCGCCTCCCCTTCCTCTCCAATCTCCACTGCGCCGCCATGGAGGTGCCCACGCTCAACTTCTACGAGGCGGCGATGTTTGTGTACTATGGCATCCTCGCGCACTGCGCGCGATGGTGCCCGCCGGATGGCGCATCAGCGAGGCGGGTGTGCCGGCGGCTCCGCTCCTTGTCCCCGGCGGATACGAGATGGAGAGCGTCATCGCGGAGCGTCGTCGCCAGATGCCCGCGTGGATGAGGGCGTTGCCCTGGTACGCGGCGGCCAGCGAGTACTGGCTCCGGCTGTTCAAGAAGGAGCGGAAGGCCAAGCTTGGCAACCGCATCGTGGACGGGCGCGTGGTGCACCCGGATCTCTGCAACCGAGAAGGGCGGGAGATGTTCTGGTCCGTCCCTGGACGGACCATCTACACTCCCATCGACGCTGCTAGCCGCGCACAGGAGCTCCGTCTCCCGAACAATGTCGAAATCATGGAGATTTCGTCCGACGAAGACGAGGAAGCCGGCGGCTCGGAGGACAGCGGCAGCGGAAGTGAAATTGTCGGCTAGGACAATTTTGTAAAATCGCACCTTTGTTTGGAAAAAATTGGTGGTCGAATTAATAAAATGTCTCGATTTAGATCTTTGTCTCGATTAATTTGTGGAAGATTTTTTCAAAAATACTGATCAATTCAAAATTCTGCCTCGAATTAATTTCTGCCTCGAATTAATTTAGATTGTCCCGGATTGCGGACCGTCGCGGGGTTTTTGGTCCCGGTTCGTGGCATGACCCGGGACCAATGCTCCGCAGAGCGCCACGTGTGCGTCGCGGTGGCATTGGTCTCGGTTCATGCCACGAACTGGGACCAATGCTTAGAGATGAACCGGGACCAATGCCCTGGCGGCATGAACCGGGACCGGTGCTGGCATTGGTCCCGATTAAGGAAACAAACCGGGACCAATGGAATTTGGGCGCTGGACCAAAGACCCTTTTTCTACCAGTGAAAGAATACACCCAGCAAATCGGTGAGGACACGTGCCTTCACACGTGCCGAAATCAGACTTTGCCAAGTCTCTTCTAACACTTTGTTTAAGAGTGTCATCAGGGGTAAAAGCTATACAAAGATTATTTGTGTCATTCTTCTCATTTTACCGGTGTCATTTTGTATTTCTAAGAGCAATGCTTCATTTACATAGGGGAATAGCAAAACTCTATTGACACCAACCAATACATTCTAGCTCAGCCAGCGAGTGTCATAGCCTGACCTAGCCGAGGACAAACAGTATGAATAAATTCATCATATGATCAAAGTTGCCATGACCTCTCAAGTCTTGACTACCCGAGGAGACAAAAGCTCTATAAGTTCTTTGTTTGCTTAAAGCACCAATATACTTTGACCTACCGGAGGACAACCGTTTATCCAAGATTGTTTTTCTGGCTTCGGTGCGTCATGGCCTGACCTGGCCGAGGACAAACAGTTTGAAGAAATTCATCATATAATAATCAAAGTTGCCATGGCCTCTTACGTCTTAACTACCCGAGGAGATAAAATTAAAGCTCTATAAGTTCATTGTTTGTTTAAAACACCAACAGATTTTGACCTACCGTAGGACAACACAAGCGTGTATCCAAGTTTTGTTTTTTCGCCATTGAGATAATATGGAGGACCAATTAATTCTTGCATGCCACTAAATAAATACCCGAGTCTTTTATAAGGAGGATCCTTCCTAGGGACGCACAAGAATAGATCATTCATCGTCTCAATTCTTTGTATTGGTGTTATCTCATCCTGTCATGTCCATTATTTGGTTCGTCTATGCACACTAGAGATTTGAATTGATAGGTTTAGACATAGGAGGCATCCGGAACTATCGAAGAGTAGCAAGAATTATAACATGTACGTACTGGTTCTCGGCCGTACATTGTCTCTACTCGTACTCTGCCACATCAGCTACTCTACCTCCGTCTCTCTTCCCTCCACAAATGGTCATCCCTGTACACCACATCAACAAACCATCTCCAGGTACGAGCGATGGCATCCTGTGCCGTTTGGCTGGGATTCATCGTGTTAGCATCGATCAAAGAAGAAAGACCAAAAACAAACGAAGTGGCATGATCGGTCAGTGATTTAGAAGGGGCAACACGGAAGACCCAACCAGCCTGCATGGAGCTGGTAGTGATCAAGTGATGCATGCATCTCCTTCGCGTGAATCACACGACATCTCAAATTTACACAAGGAAAACCTCCAAAAAGATCCGCAAGGAACGATGACCCTTCGTATTTATGTGCAGGATAGATGTGCATCAAGTTTGCGATTTTGTAGGTATCCAACACACATATGTACAAGGATGGCCACCCATTTTTATTTTTTCTTGCACATGACCTCTCAGTACTCTTTAATTTGCGCCATGCCATAGACTATAGCAACAAACATAACGCTCATAAGTCTTGCTTCGGTACCCCCACTATAGGGGAATCATTAAGGGAACTAGATCATGTAGGCGCGCGTTGCCGCACCCGTCCATTAGGTAAATAGATTGTTAGGAAGTTTCACATTTAACCGAGTTATGCAAAAAAAATTGATAAATAAATAACATGGTATCTAATTACTTGTTTGGCTTTGTATTTACATGACATACATCTGCAAAATCTCCATAACAGTGTAATGTTAGGTAATCATAGAAATTTATTTGGTTCAGAACCAAGAGAAATCGTAAAAATTTATTTGGATCTGAACTAATATATTCAGCATAAGGTATCTTTTGAAGTATAATTTTAAGAAAATTTAATCACTGCTATACACCATGATAGCAGTGTATTGTTGTGCCATCTAATAAAAAGCCTCAAATGTTTCTAAATATGCGGACACACCGACCACTACCCAAAACTAACTCAAGTGGCAACTTGGTGGTGGTCGGGATCATAATATGACACCTCTAATTTCATAGATTTCGTACAAACAATATTCAATTTGTAAACATCAATGATCATTACAAGTTCAGTGATTGTCTACTTGTTTTAAAACACACATACTACAAAGAGTGACATCCTAAGAGAGAAATGCAACATCTTTCTTCTATGGAAAGCCAATCCTTTCTAATTCCGGCTCTAGGAACACCTTACTAAAATCAACAATGTTGGCCTGCTCATATGAGCAGATAATTTTAGCATCAAACCTGCAATAACTGGGTAGCAAATTGAACAAATGTATAAGAGAAGACAATTAACACTATAGGAAGTAATGCAAAAAATAAATAAATAATAGTACATGTTGGTAGAAGCAAGGAATAAAAACAAAACTCCATGCCACATCTTAGATATTCTCCCGAACTGATGTTTGAGATCCCCTTATATGGTCCCCGGAGATCACGTAAACAAACAATAACAGTCACATGGATCGCTACTGTTTTTTTTAAAGATCCAACAAATGCTTGCTTTTAATATATTAGTAGAGGGAAAGCTTTGTGCAATAAATTGTACAATGGACCGGTGTCACCCAAACGAAGTTACGACCTGGTAGTGACAAGCCAACCATCCTCATGCATCACTACTGTAGTGTAGAGCATAGAAAACTGACACTGATATCAAAGTTAAATATTATTTTCGAACTATTTAGCACATGAAAGGAGCTATCTAACTGGGTACTGAAAACTGGTCAGTATACGGTATGTAGTAGCGACAAAAAAACTACACAATAGTCCATAGCAATATATTTGAAAACAATGAATTATAATAAACGTGTACCATGTAGCTCCTTATATATACTTGCTCAAGTACAACTGATAATAATCAAAGACAATACCTTTTGACTCCCCTCTAGAAAGAACTGATTCACAACTACAGACTAAATTTCTTACCAGGCTAACCTGTAGGGGAAAATATAATTTTATAGGAACTAAAGCATATTGCAAACTAACTGACGAATTTTACAAGCTAGTGGCAGCTACTCGGATTTTGTAAATAGACAGAACCTGTCCTAAATTGGAAATACACAGTTGTACTATAAAAGAATGAGTTGGCAGCATAAGAAATTGGCAGCAAGTAATGCATAATTGTTGTTCTGTGTAACTATGGAGCAAACTACCAACATGCTTTCAGGATATATGGAAACACACAACAGTGCATCAGAGATCGACACAGCTCGAAAGAAACATTGTAGTGCAACACTGAAGAGCAACGAGAGTACCAACCAGCCTGGACGTCCGCATGTGTCACACCACGGACCAGCCGTCTACGGAACTCCTCCATCTAGTGTGTTTTCGGGGCCCAGTTAACCACAGCAGCCCGATTTGTGCTCCAGAGGCTCTTCCCCTAGGGATATTTCGGCCCATGTGGGATTGATGAAGATCGAACAGCCAGGAAGTGTGGACAGGGACGATCGGACGGTCCAGAATGTCCAGGGCGTGAGGGAGCTCCCTTTTGTCCCAGTTTTAATATCCCTAATAACCGGTTTTTCGGTGGTTATGTGCTTATTCCGGATCCGATCAGTCTGTTTTAATCCGTATGCATGACCCCATATGCGTACTTTGCTGAGTAAAATACGGAGACCGAACGATCGGTCCACATGAAGGAACCGTCGGTCCCGTCGCCTCCGTCCACATCCTCTTTCTCACCCAAATCTTCTCCGATCTACTGCGACTACACGAGAGGAGGTCACCTCTTATTATCCTTCTGTCTGCGTCTTACGGTTTGTCTAGCAGATGCGGTTTGATCAAGATCGGACGCGCACGACGCAGGTGGTATCAGCGACGAGCGAGATGGAACGTGGAACGGCATTTGCTTTAGAACCGCACGTGGGAGCAGCAAATCTTTTTTCACTACCCACGACATGTACGTAACACCTTAGATACACATACCGATAAAAAAAAATAACGGCCTAAACCGGCCTAAATACCGGCGAGAGTTATGACAGGAAAGTCCGGGCAGACAACCAAAAAATACAACAAGGGATTGCTCTCCCGATATTACATAGCTCAAATACTTCGCCCCGACGGCAACACATAGCCTAGCTTATTTTTGACCATCGTAGGCGTGGGCTCGTTATGGAAGACTCCCACATTCCTCATTTCCTCTCCTTCCAAACTGTCCAACTCACAAGCATTGTAAGGGAGACCAAAGCCTTGCAATTTGGGATAGCTTTACTTGCCATCTTAGTCCACCAAGTCTTGATAGATTGGTTATTTAGCCATTCGTTGACACGGATAGATGGATTCCTAACCATGCTTTAACTAATCCCTATAACCTCTTAGTGTATCAGCATTGGGAGAATAGATGCGCTGCCGTCTTGAGTTTGCTTGGATAGAGAGCATAAACCACAATTTTCCCAACCCCTCTTTTGAAGAAGATCTGGCATCCAAAGTCAGTTTTGAATGGAAAGACATGAGAATAATTTTGTTTTTGGCGGCGCCCACACTTTCCAAACCAACTTAGTCATGTAGTAAGAGTAGCTCCCAAGAATCGTGCATTGTAGGTGCACATTGTAGAGTATTCGCCATTAGCCGAGAGGTTACAAGTGATGGAGTCTTCAATGTTTTCTTTGAGATGGATGTTTTCAAGATGAGCCCACAATCGAATGCACTAATGAATGTGAGGAATATTCAAGTTACCACCCATGTTAATATTTGAGACCCAAGCATGGTATTGAAGATATTGGTTGATACTCAATTTATTCCTTGAGGAGGCTTCAAACATGAGCAGTGCAATGTCTTTTGGAATCTCGAAAAGGTGGAATCTTACCATTGCCGATAGTGATGGTGGTGGCCACATAAAAGAGGTTCATGCGAACCGAGTTGCAAGGGTTTTCCATGTGAACCCAAAACTTTCTTGGGTCCATCCACTCGGACCAAGTCCATCGCAAGCACAAAGCTCTCACAATTTTTTCTAGATGCAATATCCCCAAATTACCAAGATGGGTAGGCCTACACACTGTCTCCCAATTGATTTTTCTTTCCTTCTGAACACCCCTCTTGTATTGTCCCAAGAAAGGCGCGGTCAATCTTGTCCATGCTTGGAAAGCACCCATGTGGAATATTGAGTGAAGTGAGGTGGAAAATAGGTTGGGACATGAGGATGAATTTAATGAGAGCCCCACATCCGGCCGCATTAATATTTTCTCCATCCCATGTGACTAACTTGTCATCCATATTGTCCTCAAGAGGTTGTAGATCCACCTTTTAAGTTCCCAATCGAGAGCGAGATGCCCAAATATTTCACAGGGAAGGAATCACACATCACCGGGAGGGAACTGAGCAAAACATCAAGGTTGATATTTTGGCATCTAATGGGGATGGTCATGCTTTTTTGGAAGTTAGTATGGAACCCGGTGACCTCCCCAACATCATGTTTTCAGTATCTTCTTTGAATGGATTTACAAAGACTGCCACATCATCCACATAGAGGGAATTTTGAATGACAGTTCCCCTTCCTGGAATCTTAATGGGAAAAACAACAATACCATTGATGAGGACTGATGAGTAAGAAGTGCAAAGCAAGGCGGCAACCTAATCATGAAACTTGCGAAGAAAATTGTGCCTCTTGAGAAGCTCATGACGAATTCTCATATCACGGAGTCAAAAGCCTTACAAATGTCAAGCTTGAAGAGTAAAGTTGGGATTTTATTCTTATGTAGCTATCCATCACGGTTGCGCACATACATGAAGTTGTCGTAGATGCTTCTCTTCTTGATGAAAGCACTTTGTGCGTTTGAGATAAGATCATTCATAAAGGGGGCAAGACAGAGAGCTATCATATTGGCGATTATCTTTCTATTGCATGAATAAAGCTAATGGGTCTATTGTTGGTGATATCCTCAACCCCTTCCTTGTTTTGAAAGAGAACAATATTAGCCGAGTTTAGCCATTGGAGGTGAGCAACTTGAAGATTGTTGAAGTGATGGATGAAACCCATGAGATCTCCGTAGATACTCTCCCAACATTTCTTGAAACAAGACCTTGTGAAACCGTCGGGTCTGGGAGCTCCGTCGGAAGGCATTTGGTTTATGGAATTCTTAACTTCCTCTTCTGAATAAGAGGCGTCGATGACCTCCAATGCCATGTTTCCAATATCAAGGTTCGCCAATTGAAATCCTTATTTATAGATTCCATCTTCCCATGACCTAGGAGAAGTGCTCTTGGATGATTTTCTATTTGATCTCATCGCTGGTTAGCCATCCTCTATTATGCTTAATGCGGTGGATGTGGTTCTAGTTGTAATTGTTTTTGTTTGCATCACCCTCTTTAATGTTCTTAATGCGGGCACTTTGTTTCTTTCTTGCATGGTCAGTGATAGCTAAGACTATGACTGTTCTCTTAAGGCTTGCTCTAACTTCCTGCTCATTCGGGGAGAGAATACGATTTTCTTGGGAAATATAGAGTTGTAAGACCACAGGAAGGGAAAAATGGAGGAGCACTTTAGTTTTTAAGAAGAGACATCGACTCCAATTAGAGAAGCTTTTTACCGTGGCTTTGAGTTTGTGGAAGAGTTTTTGATATGGCGAGGCATGCTAGGAGGGCACGCTCCAATCTTGAGAGACAATGTCTTCGAATCCCGGGATGCAAGTCCAAAAGTTATCAAATTTGAAACGTCACGGTTTGCGAGGTCCACTATCATCAGCGACAAGGAGGGGTCAATGATCGAAAAACATGGAGGATAGTGCATTGAGGATATGAATCAAAGTGAGTGTCCCGATCGGCATTGTAAAACAAAGAGTCTAGCTTGCATAAGGTTGGGTCACTTCTTTCTTTACTCCAAGTAAACCTCCTATTTTAAAGGTGAATTTCTTTGAGATCACATGCTTGGAGGGCGGCTCTATATCTATTAATACGGCTCCGGTTGAGATTTCTCTTGTTTTTGTCTCTAGCATGGTAGATTTGGTTGAAATCACCAAGGGCAAGACACATGGCATGACTCTTGGGTTTTTGAGCAACTAACTCCAGAAAGAAGTAATCTTTCCTTGCATACGGAGTAGGCCCATAGACGGAGGTGATCTTAAAAGAAGTGCTGGTTTGTCTCAGAAGAACTTTGGTCAAAAGGAAAACTTCGGATGCAATGTCTTTTATCTCTACCACTGTTTCATCCCAAAGCATGAGCAACCCTCCTCTAGTACCATTATCCGGGCATTGGGCAATACTCCTCAAACGGTTGCTTTCCAAATAGGACGCAATGAATTGATCTATGGAGCTTAGTTTCATCTCTTGTAGGCAAACGATGTCGCAATAGGAAGAGGCGAGAACCTCATTGATAGTTGTTTATCTATCGAGATCATTTAACCACACAACATTCCAACTTAAAAAGGAGATGTTGTCACTCATTTGGAACTAGTATGATCTCACAAAACAGGGACACATGGCTTGTATCCTTACAAACACACAACACAGGGAAGGCAAATGTCATCATAGGAGATAGTCTTAGGCTAGCAAATACAAAACCGGGAGTAACAGAGCCTAGTGCTTGAACAAAAATGTACAATTAACATGCTGAAACTATTGTCGAGTAAGAGGATGCTAACAACTAGGAAAAAAATATTCTACTGAACTCCTTTTTTCTCATTAATGATACCGTGTTAGCCATTGTTCTTAAAATTGCACAAACTTTGTAATCGTCCAAGTGCATCATGTTGGTGTAGAGATCAAAGATCAAACCTCTTTCAAAAACTATCAATATGATCTTCGTTTAATGCTCTCGGATCAATATTCACCTATTCATTGACAAATCAAGGTCATGAAACTAACTTATTTTTATGATGCTCTCCTATCCTCTCACGTATTTGAGGACAAACCAAGCTCAGGAGCTTCATCGTTTGTTTATATGTTCCAAGGCTACCCGAGTACATAGCTCATAATGAATAGATTTTTAGCTCTTGACCTAACAAAGAGTTAATAAATTAAATGTCATTCTCTACAACCCATGTATTTTATAAGGACAAAGGGCCTTGTCCATTCCAAAAAAGAATAGCTTCTTCCTCAACTTACTTTTATGAAATGGATTATCCAATCGCATTCTGGGCATTATGTGTTTCTTCTCTCCATATTGGGGATTTGAACTTCATAGGTGTAGACATAGGATGCACCAGTAACTAACGATGGATAACCATATTTATAATAGGCACTCTCTCGAGCCATGATACACCTCCTTCCTACTCAGCTACATCATTTATTGTCCTTCTATCTCATCCACCCACTAACCTATGTATCTTCATGATGTAATTGTCCCATTACACCACCACTAAGCTCCCATGTCGTTCCGCACAACCAACATTTATGTTTTGTCTCTTTTGGTTGAGGAAGAACGAATGTTAGAGAAGGTTGTTTCCTGTCAGCAAAAGTCAACATCAGAGGCATGACAAATAAAGTGAAATGGTTGACAGACCAAATGTTGAGAAGGGACAAAGGAGACAGCTTCAAATGTTACACAATGTGAACCACTTCAAAATGGTACACATAGCTTCCTTAATCATCTGATAGGCTTAAGTCACATGCAATCTATTAGTCAAACTTGCATGATAGAGGTACATTATCTTGCAGTTTGGTACGCATATGCAATCACTAGCTACATAGGAATGGTATGTGAAACTCTTGTATTATTTTTCTTTGCACATCACCTCTCACTGCATTTTTATTTATGTCATGGCCCTAGGCCATATGTTCCTACAGTAGTGCCCTAACCTTGTTAGCCTCTTCTCCTTTCATGTTTCCTATCTATAGTTGATGAATGTCGACTAATGAACAGGGAAGAAAGAAGATGCTCAACAAGCGATGAGACAAAAACACATGCACGCCAAACATGCCCACCATACACATCCCAACTCGTAGTTCCACGTGAAATCCTTGCCGTGGCCATAGAAATAGACGAGAATCGAGCTTACAGATGCGTACCAACATCACAATTAGATGCAAAGGGTGAACAATGGGTCCAATTAGCGTGAGAGACGAAACAATTTCAGAGAAGGATGGGGTAGAGAAAAAGAGGCCAATGTGTATACCTATATACTTACTATCTTTTTTTAAGTTCCCTAAGTGGGCTCTGAACCTCTTGGATACACATTTAGCTAATATCTTCTGGAACGATGAGGAAGGGAACCACAAAATTCATCTAGCTAATTGGCCTTTGATACATTGCAAATGTATCTATAATTTTTGATGCTCCATGCTTGGTTTTATCCACTTTTTTGTGTTTTGTCCACACTTTGGAGTACTTTTCATATGATTTCTTGGACTAACCTATTAACAAGAGCCACAGTGACAGCTGCATGTTTTCTGCTGTTTTTTGTTCCAGGAAAGTCAGAAAATGAATATTCTCGGAATTGGACGGGACAAAAGCCAAAGTGCCTATTTTTCCAGAAGACTCTAGGAGCCAAAATACGAGACGGGGGAGGGCCAGGGGCTGGCAACACCACCCCCAGGCGCGGGCTAGGCCTGGCCGCGCCAGGGCCTGGTGTGGTGGCCCCAGGCACCCCCTCGGTCTCCCTCTTCGCCTATAAGAAGCCTTCTGACCTAAAAACTTCGAGGGGGGGGGGGGGGGTCGACGTTTTTTCACGAAAAGTTCCGCTGCGCCGCCACCACCGAAGGGGAGATTCAGGGGACAGAAAGTCTCTATTCCGGCACCCTGCCGGGACGGGGAAGTTCCCCCGAAGCCATCTCCATCGATCTACACCATCATCTTCATCGACCATCCATGTTTCCCGCATCTATGAGTGAGTAATCACCCGTTGTAGGCTATGGGGATGGTAGGGATTGGATGAGATCATTCATGTAATGGCATCAGATTGTTAGAGCATGGTGCCTAGTATCTCTTATTAGTGCTTTATGACTTTGTTGCAACTTTGTTGTGCTTAATGCTTGTCACTAGGGCCCGAGTGCCATGATTTCAGATCTGAACTTATTATTGATTCATTATGATAGTATTGTTCTAATGGAAGTTTATTTGGTGTTAGAACTGAACCTTAAGACTTATTTATCTTGAGTGCACTAATGTTGCTAATAAAGATTGTGTGAAGTTTTCTATGAAGGAAAAATTCCAGGTGTATGGAAGGAACGGGTAATGAGATGAAGGATGGATAAAGCTCAAGCTTGGGTATGCCACGCGTGTCACCCCAAGAAATATCCAAGAAGTACAAGCGTCAAAGCTTGGGGATACCCAAGGCATCCCCTTCTTCATCAATAAAAATCTCAGGTTTCTTTCAACCACTTCATTTTTATTGTTTCATGCATAGTTGTGTTGTTCTTGGAGCGTCTTCTTTTTCATTTTCGTTTTGGTTTTTAGTTTGCGTGGTTTGCTTAGTTTGCTTAATAAATTGGTTGGACCTCCTCTTTCATATATTGCTGTTCAAATAGTTTGGTTTGGGTTGGAAAAGAGTAGGAAAGCTCATGCTTAAGTGGTAAAGAGAGCTTGTTTTTGACTATGGCCTTTGCTTTTTCATGCCATGCTTGATGTTGTTTTGGCTTTACGTTTAGTATTCTTTGTTGTAGCATGACTTGTTATAAACAATTGAGATTGCTTAATGTGTCTTGGATGAATCATGCGTTGTTTTAGCATATTAAAGCATAGTATAGTGGTATTCTCCTTTGATGCTTTATTTGGGTTGACTTGGCGCATGCTCACACCATGTTATGACTATCTCAAGTCACCATAAGCCTTTATGATCCTTTAGTTTTCAACTTGTAGTATCACTTTATGCTTTGATCAATGATGTTTTGTCGCTCTGCATGATTATGGCCATTATTGCTCTCTCGTTTGTCGCTCCCTTACTATTGCTAGCCTTCACTTACACTGAGTGTTTTACTCATGTTTCCAACTCCCTTAAACCAAATATTGCCAAAGTGTCCACCATACCTACCTATTAGCATCATTTGCTACTTCCGTGCATATTCAATATGCCTTGTTTCCTTCCGAATAAAATGTTTGCTTGTTTTGAGAAAGTTAGTTAGTAAAGCTCTCACGAACTTGATGGCACCTGCACTTAATAAACCTGAACCATTGTGAACTCTCCATGAAAGTCATATGCTTGCAAATTATAGGTCGGGGATTAGCAGAACCGTGCTATCACGGGGAACGCTTTCAACACTTGTAAATATATACCCAGTTGATACCTTGCTCTTTTCTTTGCGGATGTCATCGGTGTGAAATAAAATGGGAGCTTGTAAGTCCATGGAGTTATGTATGTGTGTTAGAGAAACGCCTGGGCCACTGGTCTAATCCATGCTGACATGGTGGAAACCTGCAGCGTAACCATAATGATATCTATGAAGCATTCTTCTTATAAAAAAGAGAGAGAGATAGCTATTGAGAAAAAGAAAAAAAAAGA
Source organism: Avena eriantha (assembly GCA_910589775.1). Lineage (NCBI taxonomy): Eukaryota > Viridiplantae > Streptophyta > Magnoliopsida > Poales > Poaceae > Avena > Avena eriantha. The sequence goes on from OU342746.1 coordinate 381,314,144, forward strand.
GTTTTATGAAAAGAGGAAAGAGAGAAAAAGCACCATTTTCCCATGGTAAATAAGAAGATTGCTGAGATACTCATTGTCTGCTTGCCTTGTCATTTTGATATGGGGATTCTTCCGTATCATCGGGCAAGGGGTACCCCGTTGGCGGTTCTCAATGATATGCACATACTTATGATGACAAGAACTTACTGGTAACTAAAGTTGAGTAGCATGAGGAGCGGCCCTCGTACTCAAGGGACTTGGGATTTTCAGTTTATAGTCTGTCAAGCATATAACTCAGATTGGACCTCACTTTCACCTTAACCACATTAAAGATGCTTATGATAGGGGCAATGAGAGATCAAAACTAATGAGTACCATACTTTCAGCATTTGGAAGCCTTTCAAACTATTCAAAACCTTTTCTTTTACTTGTTGAGTCTCCACTTATTCTTTGAGCACTTTCTTGAGAGCATAGTGGCCATTCTTAGTTCTATGTGCATTGTCCCAAGACTTGTTGATTGATGCATACCTTGATATTGCTTGTTTTAAACTATTTGTATCTAGTCACTCTTGTAAACTTTGAAGGTGTCCTATGCATTTATATTTGCTACTCTATGAGGGACAAGCTGAATGCCACTTTGCTATGTTTTCTTTATGTGAAACAATCAAAAGTCTTGCAAAGAATTGTTATTCATGAATCTTTTGTTTGTGCCTTTCATGCTGCATCATAGTTTCTTTGTCTTATTGCTAGAACTTTGTCTTTCATGTTATGATTGAAGTACTATGATCGCAGCTTTAAATGTTTTGCAAATACTTTGATCAAGTCTTTGATGGTGCATGTCACCTCAAAAATTATTTCTTTTTAGCACTTACCTACTCGAGGACGAGCAGGAGTTAAGCTTAGGGATGTTGATACATTGCAAATATATCTATAATTTTTGATGCTCCATGCTTGGTTTTATCCACTTTCTTGTGTTTTGTCCACACTTTGGAGTACTTTTCATATGATTTCTTGGACTAACCTATTAACAAGAGCCACAGTGTCAGCTGCCTGTTTTCTGCTGTTTTTGGTTCCAGGAAAGTCAGAAAATGAATATTCTTGGAATTGGACGGGACAAAAGCCAAAGTGCCTATTTTTCCAGAAGACTCTAGGAGCCAGAATACGAGACGAAGGAGGGCCAGGGGCTGGCCACATCACCCCTAGGCGCGGGCTAGGCCTGGCCGCGCCAGGGCCTGGTGTGGTGGCCCCAGGCACCCCCTCGGTCTCCCTCTTCGCCTATAAGAAGCCTTCTGACCTAAAAACTTCGGAGGGGGTGGGGGGGGGTTCGACGTTTTTCCACGAAAAGTTCCGCTGCGCCACCACCACCGAAGGGGAGATTTGGGGGATAAAAAGTCTCTGTTCCGGCACCCTGTCAGGACGGGGAAGTGCCCCCGGAGCCATCTCCATCGATCTCCACCATCATCTTCATTGACCGTATCTATGAGTGAGTAATCCCCCGCTGTAGGCTATGGGGATGGTAGGGATTGGATGAGATCGTTCATGTAATGGCATCAGATTGTTAGGGCATGGTGCCTAGTATCTCTTATTAGTGCTTTATGACTTTGTTGCAACTTTGTTGTGCTTAATGCTTGTCACTAGGGCCCGAGTGCCATGATTTTAGATCTGAACTTATTATTGATTCATTATGATAGTATTGTTTCTAGTCTTATCTACAAGTTGTATACACACGTCGTTGTCCGGAACCTATGGCCCCGAAGTGACAGAAATCGGGATAACCGGAAGGGAAAGGCTTTGATGTGAGGATCAGATGTGTTCACGGAGTGTTAATGCTTTGCTCCGGTGCTTTATTAAAAGGAGCACCTTAATTGCTAGTAGTTCCCTAGAGGCCCCGCTGCAAACGGGCTGGCAGGACAAAAGATGTTGTGCAAGTTCTCATTGCGAGCACGTATGACTATATATGGAACACATGCCTAGGATTGTCTAGTACTTGGATGCTTTATCTTATTTTATCTGCAATTGCCCTATGTTCTGTTTGCTATGTGAATTGTCTTGTCCATGCAACGCCCGTCCATCCATCCCTATGCCTACCGCACTCGAGTCCCACTGTTTACTGCTTTTGTTACTACTGTCTTTGCTTTACTACTGCTGTTACTTTACTATTCCTACTACAAAATTGTTGCTACTGATAAACTACTATGAGCAAGATTGTTTCCAGGTGCACCTGAATTGATAACTCAGTTGTTAAGGTTGATAAATATTCTTTGGCTCCCCTTGTGTCGAATCAATAAATTGGGTTTCACTTCCCTCGAAAATACTGCGATACACCCCCTATACTTGTGGGTCATCAGCCTTCCATGTGTATGAGGAAAAACTTTGGAGGGCTGGGTATCCCTAATCTCAGGGAGCTGAATTTAGCTTTGATTGGGTCCTGGATCAAGAGATACATCCATAGAGAGGGTGCTCTCTGGAAAAGAATTATAGATGCTAAGTACAATACTAGGAACCCCAATATCCTTTGCTGCCAAGATGTCCACCCCTCCACCTTTTGGAAAGGTGTTATGTGGGCTTCCAGAGCAGTTAAGGTGGGATATAGATGGCATGTAGGGGATGGTTGTTCTATTAAGTTTTGGGAAGATATTTGGTTTGGTAATTCTCCTTTAGCTACACAATTCTGGGATTTGTATGTTGTTTGCAACCAACAAACCCAAACCATTGCTGACCTGTGGGATGGTTCTGTCCTCAGATGTGACTTTAGGAGAACTTTCACTGAACAAATGATGCTTCAATGACAGGAACTCCTGGGGATTGTTAGAAGTATAGTTTTCTCTGAAACTGATGACCAGCTTATCTGACAATATGAGTCCAAAGGGGTATACTCCTCCAGTACCATGTATTCTATTCTTAACTTTAGGGGGGTTAAACGGGTGTTTCGATCTGCTGTTTGGGACCTGAAAATCCCTCCTAGAATCCAGGTTTTCCTGTGGCTTCTCTCACAAAACAAAATCCCAACCAGGGATAATTTGAGAGCTAGAGGTATCCCAAAACCTTTAGAGTGCTCCTTTTATAAGGAGATTGAAACAGTAAAACATTTATTTTTTGAGTGTTCTGTAGCTAGGATCCTTTGGAATGATATCTGTATTTTGGTTGGTATGCAGTTTACAGACTTTGTTTCCATTAGCACTAAATGGCTAGATAATAAGAAAAATGTACAGATTAATGTTCTTACTTCGGTTGTTCTGTGGAGCATTTAGAATAAGAGAAATAGTTTAGTCTTTAATAAATCTTCCTGGTTGTCTATCAAGGAGGTTTGGCACCTGGTACTGCTCTATCTGAGGAACTGGAAGGTTCCTTTCAAGGAGCAGAACTGGACCTTGATCAACCAGTTCGAGGAACTGATACTGCAAAAACTTAGGACCCCTCTGACGATCATGGCGAGCTGATTTGCAAAGGCTTTGGGTGGATCTCAACCTGGAAATCTTCAGCTTCGCCGAACCACAGCGGCCGGGCTTCCCTGGAATTTCTGAAAGAACACCCTGAGGAAGATGGCGCGATACATGTGGTGATCTGATTGGTGTGGTCTTGAATCTTGTTCTTCGATGTCTATCCTAATGCATCCTTTTCTGGTCCTGTAGTTTCAGCCTCTGGAGGTCTGTCCTCCTGTTTAGTTGCTGTAGACCTTGGTAGATCCAAGAACTCTAGCTTCGTATTCTTGTTGTGTTGTGTGGTTGTTGAACTCGGGTGGTTTCATTGTTAATGGAACCGGGGAGAAAATCCCTTTTGATCTAAAAAAAAGAGGCCAATGGCCAGAGCAGTGCGGACCAGATGGCGTTGTTGTTGCTCCCTATACGTACATATCCCCTAGTTGATACCTCCGACGATGCTCCATAGTGAGGTACTCGAGGTCGTGGAGGGCGGCCCGTTTTTGCTCGGCCATACAAGCTGAGCGACCTGAGGATGATTACGGTGGCTAGGACGACATGGGTGAGGTCGTCGGAACATGATACTGAAAAAGCGAAGAATCTGAAATTAATTCTATCAACATTCGAGCAATTATCGGGTCTTAAGATAAATTTCCATAATAGTGAATTGTTTTGTTTTGGTGAGGCCAAGGATGAAGTCCATCAATATGCTGAGCTATTCAGCTGTGTGGAGCGATAGTTTCTAATTAATTATTTGGAATCCTGATTCACTATGGGAGACTCACAAATGTTGAATGGAAACACGTCGAGGAGAACTACATTTAAGTAGTTAGAAAGGTAAATTATTGTCCCTTGGTGGAAGATTGGTTCTCATTAACTCGGTACTAAGCTATATGGTACTGTATATGATATCCTTCTTTCAACTTCCGAAAGGTGTCTTATAAAGGTTGGATTATTTCCGATCAATATTGTTTTGGCATGGTAACAGTGAAAAAAAATATCGTCCGGCTAAATGGAGTGTGGTATGTCGTACCAAAGACCAATGGGGACTTGGAATTCATGACCTAGAAGTCAAGAATACAGCTCTCCTTGGTAAATGGCTTTTTAAGCTACTTTCAGAGGATGGGGTATGTCAAACACTTCTAAGGAGAAAATATGTGGGTTCGAAAGCGGTTTCACAAGTATGCTGGAAACCGTGGGACTCTCACTTTTGGGTTGGTCTTATGGCAACAAAAAAATATTTCTCCCCATATGGATCTTTCTCCATTAAGGATGGTTTAGAGATTAGGTTGTGGGACAACAAATGGCTAGGGAATGCCACTCTACAAGACCAATGTCCAGTTATATACAATATTGTACGACACAAAGGGGATACTATTGCCTTCGTCATGGAGACATTTCCCCAAAATGTATCGTTCAGACGAGATTTACTTGGTCCTAGATTGATATAATGGAATGCTCTATTACATGGTTTATCTACAGTACATCTATCACAAGGTACTGATGAATTTCATTGGAATCTAAATGAGAGCGGTAAGTTCTCAGTTGATTCTATGTATAGAGCCTTGATTCATTCTGATGTGCTAGTTGATAATAATAAGAAGATCTGGAAAATAAAGATACCGCTAAAAATGAAAGTATTTGCGTGGTATCTACGACGATGGGTCATTCTTACTAAAGACAACATTATTAAGAGGAATTGGAATGAGAGTAAACAATGAGTTCATTGTCATCATGATGATACAATCAATATTTGTTCTTGAATGCAAGTTTGCTCATTCTATATGATCAGTAATCCAAATTGCTTCTAGCTTATTTCCTCCACATAGTGTTACCAATATATTTGAAAACTGGTTATATGGAATAGACCACCGGTTTAGAATTCTTCTAAGGATGGGAGCTTTGGCTATAATTTGGTCCCTTTGGCTATATATATGTAGAAATGATAAGGTGTTTAATATCAAAAATCAGTCTTCTCTGCGGGTTATCTATAGGACTATTGCAACACTCAGTTTATGGTCTCCATTGCAGCGTGTGGACGATCGTGGTCTCTTTACGGAGGTCTGTACATGGTTGGAGGACACAATGAGGGATAACCCGACATGGATGGCAACATAATTTTCGGATTGGTCCACTTAGGCGCCTTTCAGTCATGTCTTCTGTTTTCAGACTATGTTTTTTCACTGTTTTTAAATTTGTGGCAGCTGTGTGCATCTTAGTTATGCAGAGTCCCGGTGTAATGCTTAAACCTTCTACGAAGAAAATAGATGAGGTCGTTGGAGCTCAGGTCCTGCGTCTGAAGTTGTAGTTGTAGCTGAGATCGAGAACTGCGAGGTTCGTGAGCTCGCCTTCTCCACTAGTTACGTCGATCTCCCTAGTTGACTACCTGGGCAGTGATCACGAACCAGAGGAACAGAGCACAGACCTGCTCCGCTCGACCAGCCTTTCGGTGCAAATGCCCTCCCCCGTTTAACGTGCCGCGACACCGCCACTGTGTTGATGCTACGTAAAGGCCATGCCATCACCGATACGCCCAGCTAGCCGGTGCTGGACAAGCCAGGCAACAGTGCGGTACTATGCACACTTCGTCTTCTTGCGTCTCCACCGCCCGGCACCGCTGCTCCCGCCAGGGTCCGGCCACCTTTCACGTCGAAGTCGTGTACGTCAACACGTTAGATTTCTGCAAACTGTGCCCCGATCGAGCCACTCCTGGCAGATTATTCCGTCCACGTCGCGGGCTCAGGTTAGTGCGATAGGAAGTCCTGCCGTGGTGCGCCGATGCTCGGCTATTTTTTAGGACGCGCTTCCTGCAAGTGGCATGGTGTTTAGTTTCTCGGTAGTGAAAGGTGGTCTTGAAGACTTGAACCCTGGCGCTTGCAATTAGTTTTTCAAGTTTGAGCAATGCATATTTCAGATATAGAAGGAGAAATTGTCTAGAAGAACTCCTAAAGTTAAAACCGTGGTCCACGGAATTTTACATTGCGAACATGCTCAAAATCATCGTTTGTGACAAACAACCTCTGAAAATCCACCATTTGTTTAAATCGCTTGTAGCCTATAGTACACGAGAACCAAGCTCAGGAAATTCATCATTTGACTACCTGAGCAGTGAGCATGAACTATATCATTGGTTCAAAGCTCCCATAGTCTAACCTAGCGGAGCACAAACAAGCTCTGGAAAATCATTTTTTTAATTCTCAAAGCATCTGACCTACTCGAGGTTAAACGAGCTTGGGAAACACACTGTCAATTTAAAAAAATCCATACGATTCAACATACTATACTGCCAAGCTCAATCTCACCCTAGCTCTCGTTGTAAGCTCTCCTTCAGCGATCTTGTAAGCAACATGAGCAATACAGAAAAACAAACAGGAGTAGATCTTTATCTCTTCCAAGAGAGGCCGGACCAAGGTACGTCGGTGTGTTTGAATCTCGTTCCAGGAATATTTGATGCTCGCTTCACCTTCCCACCGTCATAAGCTATCCGTGTAACATCTGCCCCCTCGATATGTTGATATTACCGCAAATCCGCAATGCAAGATACATTTCGGCTCATGCATGAGCATGACCATGACCAGTCGTATGGCTCCAGACACACCGTAATACGGACATGCTGTTTGTGTTTGATATATAATTTTTTGCTTGTCAGAAACATCATGGACAGCAAGTAAAATGTAAGATGATTTATCCACCGGGGTAGGCAAACATTTTTTCCTCTTAAAAATGAAAGCACCATTGTCGACTAGAGTCAAGCAATACAGACAACTAGACGGAATTGTTCCGCTTCATTTTTCATTAACTTTACGATAACAAATTGTACACTTGATAGGGTCCCTATCTTAGGACATCTTAAAAGAAGAACCTAAGAGATTCATCATTGTTGTACGGATTTCATAACTAGGCATAGCTGAGGACAGACATGCTTAGGAAACTCATCACCTGTTTAAGGCTCTCATAGCCACTAATCGTCTGAAGGATAAACAAGCCCCAGAAATCGATGTTTGTTTAAATCTCTTGTGATCGTTGTCATTGACCTACCAGAGTACAAAGCTCATTATGGTATTCCTACCTATCGACTTAAGAAAGAACCCATGACTTCATCTTACTACTCATGACCGAGGACCTTTATAAAGACGAGTCTTTCTGAAGCCAAAGATGAGTACTTATTTGAATAATCCAATATTGTTGTTTAGACAGTCTTCGCACACTAGGGATTCAAACTTGATAGTTTTATGAATAGAAAGCACAAGGAAATTACTCATGAATGTACCACGATTAGAACATGCACTTCTAGGTCCACCCAACTACTCCCTCCGTTTCAAAATATAAGACGTTTTAGCTTTGTGAATAAAATGTATCTAGACCTCTTTTAGTGTCTAGATTCATCTAAGTTGGAGTGAACCTAGACACTAAAAGAGGTCTAGATACACTCATTTCACAAAGCTAAAGTGTCTTATATATTTTGAAACGGAGGGAGTACAATGCATCAGTCTCCTACTCTTCCACATTAGCAACTATCTTTTTGTCTCATCCTTCCACCAATCACATGCCTTCCAACTTCGTGCATCCTATGCACAATGGTCCCACTCTGTGTCGAGGGATCAGCAGCGCAATCCTGTCGAACTTGCCGAGTACCCGTGCGAATAGTAATAAATTGGATGGTGCGGATAATGCAGCCGCAAGCGCAACGGTTCATGTGGCTTCCTTTTCTTTCACCTCCACCACCCGAACTCGCCTCTCACGTCAAAGTAGGGCGTAGGGCCGATACAAGCACGCGTACGCCATTAAATCTCTGCAGCTTGTTCCGTCGACATCAGGGGCCAGATTAGTGTGATCCGTGGTGCCATCATTACTGGAGGGATTGAGCCGATCATGTCTCAATGCGCTGTCCATCTTACTGAAAAACGGCAAAGGCAAGTTGAGCAGATCATGCACGTCAAAAAACCAAGTACTATTCAGGAACCAAGACGGGTAATATGCTGCCTATAGAAAATGGTGTTTGCACAATTGTGGTATACCATCATCCCAGTCGATGTTCGCCTAGAGTTGTGCTAGGGAGCACAAGCAGTAGCAGAAACAGGAGTGGGATACGCCAGGTATCTCCATGCATGCGAAAGCTTCTCAAACAATCACGTGAAACATGTGGATCACACTGGCATTAAACACTGCAGGAATGGACAGCTTCGCCGACGGCCCTAGTCTACGCCGACGGCCAAAAGTCGGGGCCGTCGGCATAGAACAAGCCCAGCCAGCTCCGCCCGGTGGCCGTCGGCGTACAGAGGCCGTCGACGTAGACCCAGCTACGCGAGGGCCGCCGTCGGCGCACAGACGCCCTCGTGTAACAGGCCACGTCCACGGGCCCGTGACGGCGTCATAGCTACGCCGACGGCAACCCTCTGTGAGAATAGCTGTCACCATCTAATTTTTTTTTTGCATTCCATCTGTGAGAATTTCTGTCACAGATTTTACCCATCTTTGCTTATTATTATACCAATTATTTAAATAGTGTCTATATTTTCTTAATTGGAGGATTCTATCGTGAGAATAGCTGTCTCCACGCCCAATGAATTGACGTTGTGAATCATCATAACACCATCCAAAAACAAGATATTAGTTATCTTATTCAATTCTCTCGACTTAATTTTCTACTACAAGGTCAATAATTCACTGATACCCCCATCACTCAATCAACTGGACCGCGACCACCGGGTAAAATCCTGGATCAGTACGTGGAAAGTCCCGCCGCGTCACAACCGGGGCCTAGAATGTGGCAAAGTTGGCCCAACCTTGGCTCTCCATGCACATATGACCTAAACAAACCAAAACAAGTAGAGAGGTCCACCGGGCTACCCTCGTACGGAGATAGCTATAGGGGTAGACGATCCGGGGCCCCGGTCTAGGGTTTCGCCGGAGGAAGACCGCCGGAGCGTCGGAATCACATGAAAACTTGCATGTGCCCCTAGGATATGTGTGTGAGAGTGGTGCAAGGTTGTTAGGTGCCATGTGTAGGCCCCATGTGTGACCCCCTTCCCGGACATGCGTTAACACTTAGTAAAATCCTGGATCAGTACGTGGAAAGTCCCGCCGCGTCACAACCGGGGCCTAGAATGTGGCAAAGTTGGCCCAACCTTGGCTCTCCATGCACATATGACCTAAACAAACCAAAACAAGTAGAGAGGTCCACCGGGCTACCCTCGTACGGAGATAGCTATAGGGGTAGACGATCCGGGGCCCCCGGTCTAGGGTTTCGCCGGAGGAAGACCGCCGGAGCGTCGGAATCACATGAAAACTTGCATGTGCCCCTAGGATATGTGTGTGAGAGTGGTGCAAGGTTGTTAGGTGCCATGTGTAGGCCCCATGTGTGACCCCCTTCCCGGACATGCGTTAACACTTAGTAAAATCCTGGATCAGTACGTGGAAAGTCCCGCCGCGTCACAACCGGGGCCTAGAATGTGGCAAAGTTGGCCCAACCTTGGCTCTCCATGCACATATGACCTAAACAAACCAAAACAAGTAGAGAGGTCCACCGGGCTACCCTCGTACGGAGATAGCTATAGGGGTAGACGATCCGGGGCCCCCGGTCTAGGGTTTCGCCGGAGGAAGACCGCCGGAGCGTCGGAATCACATGAAAACTTGCATGTGCCCCTAGGATATGTGTGTGAGAGTGGTGCAAGGTTGTTAGGTGCCATGTGTAGGCCCCATGTGTGACCCCCTTCCCGGACATGCGTTAACACTTAGTAAAATCCTGGATCAGTACGTGGAAAGTCCCGCCGCGTCACAACCGGGGCCTAGAATGTGGCAAAGTTGGCCCAACCTTGGCTCTCCATGCACATATGACCTAAACAAACCAAAACAAGTAGAGAGGTCCACCGGGCTACCCTCGTACGGAGATAGCTATAGGGGTAGACGATCCGGGGCCCCCGGTCTAGGGTTTCGCCGGAGGAAGACCGCCGGAGCGTCGGAATCACATGAAAACTTGCATGTGCCCCTAGGATATGTGTGTGAGAGTGGTGCAAGGTTGTTAGGTGCCATGTGTAGGCCCCATGTGTGACCCCCTTCCCGGACATGCGTTAACACTTAGTAAAATCCTGGATCAGTACGTGGAAAGTCCCGCCGCGTCACAACCGGGGCCTAGAATGTGGCAAAGTTGGCCCAACCTTGGCTCTCCATGCACATATGACCTAAACAAACCAAAACAAGTAGAGAGGTCCACCGGGCTACCCTCGTACGGAGATAGCTATAGGGGTAGACGATCCGGGGCCCCCGGTCTAGGGTTTCGCCGGAGGAAGACCGCCGGAGCGTCGGAATCACATGAAAACTTGCATGTGCCCCTAGGATATGTGTGTGAGAGTGGTGCAAGGTTGTTAGGTGCCATGTGTAGGCCCCATGTGTGACCCCCTTCCCGGACATGCGTTAACACTTAGTAAAATCCTGGATCAGTACGTGGAAAGTCCCGCCGCGTCACAACCGGGGCCTAGAATGTGGCAAAGTTGGCCCAACCTTGGCTCTCCATGCACATATGACCTAAACAAACCAAAACAAGTAGAGAGGTCCACCGGGCTACCCTCGTACGGAGATAGCTATAGGGGTAGACGATCCGGGGCCCCCGGTCTAGGGTTTCGCCGGAGGAAGACCGCCGGAGCGTCGGAATCACATGAAAACTTGCATGTGCCCCTAGGATATGTGTGTGAGAGTGGTGCAAGGTTGTTAGGTGCCATGTGTAGGCCCCATGTGTGACCCCCTTCCCGGACATGCGTTAACACTTAGTAAAATCCTGGATCAGTACGTGGAAAGTCCCGCCGCGTCACAACCGGGGCCTAGAATGTGGCAAAGTTGGCCCAACCTTGGCTCTCCATGCACATATGACCTAAACAAACCAAAACAAGTAGAGAGGTCCACCGGGCTACCCTCGTACGGAGATAGCTATAGGGGTAGACGATCCGGGGCCCCCGGTCTAGGGTTTCGCCGGAGGAAGACCGCCGGAGCGTCGGAATCACATGAAAACTTGCATGTGCCCCTAGGATATGTGTGTGAGAGTGGTGCAAGGTTGTTAGGTGCCATGTGTAGGCCCCATGTGTGACCCCCTTCCCGGACATGCGTTAACACTTAGTAAAATCCTGGATCAGTACGTGGAAAGTCCCGCCGCGTCACAACCGGGGCCTAGAATGTGGCAAAGTTGGCCCAACCTTGGCTCTCCATGCACATATGACCTAAACAAACCAAAACAAGTAGAGAGGTCCACCGGGCTACCCTCGTACGGAGATAGCTATAGGGGTAGACGATCCGGGGCCCCCGGTCTAGGGTTTCGCCGGAGGAAGACCGCCGGAGCGTCGGAATCACATGAAAACTTGCATGTGCCCCTAGGATATGTGTGTGAGAGTGGTGCAAGGTTGTTAGGTGCCATGTGTAGGCCCCATGTGTGACCCCCTTCCCGGACATGCGTTAACACTTAGTAAAATCCTGGATCAGTACGTGGAAAGTCCCGCCGCGTCACAACCGGGGCCTAGAATGTGGCAAAGTTGGCCCAACCTTGGCTCTCCATGCACATATGACCTAAACAAACCAAAACAAGTAGAGAGGTCCACCGGGCTACCCTCGTACGGAGATAGCTATAGGGGTAGACGATCCGGGGCCCCCGGTCTAGGGTTTCGCCGGAGGAAGACCGCCGGAGCGTCGGAATCACATGAAAACTTGCATGTGCCCCTAGGATATGTGTGTGAGAGTGGTGCAAGGTTGTTAGGTGCCATGTGTAGGCCCCATGTGTGACCCCCTTCCCGGACATGCGTTAACACTTAGTAAAATCCTGGATCAGTACGTGGAAAGTCCCGCCGCGTCACAACCGGGGCCTAGAATGTGGCAAAGTTGGCCCAACCTTGGCTCTCCATGCACATATGACCTAAACAAACCAAAACAAGTAGAGAGGTCCACCGGGCTACCCTCGTACGGAGATAGCTATAGGGGTAGACGATCCGGGGCCCCCGGTCTAGGGTTTCGCCGGAGGAAGACCGCCGGAGCGTCGGAATCACATGAAAACTTGCATGTGCCCCTAGGATATGTGTGTGAGAGTGGTGCAAGGTTGTTAGGTGCCATGTGTAGGCCCCATGTGTGACCCCCTTCCCGGACATGCGTTAACACTTAGTAAAATCCTGGATCAGTACGTGGAAAGTCCCGCCGCGTCACAACCGGGGCCTAGAATGTGGCAAAGTTGGCCCAACCTTGGCTCTCCATGCACATATGACCTAAACAAACCAAAACAAGTAGAGAGGTCCACCGGGCTACCCTCGTACGGAGATAGCTATAGGGGTAGACGATCCGGGGCCCCCGGTCTAGGGTTTCGCCGGAGGAAGACCGCCGGAGCGTCGGAATCACATGAAAACTTGCATGTGCCCCTAGGATATGTGTGTGAGAGTGGTGCAAGGTTGTTAGGTGCCATGTGTAGGCCCCATGTGTGACCCCCTTCCCGGACATGCGTTAACACTTAGTAAAATCCTGGATCAGTACGTGGAAAGTCCCGCCGCGTCACAACCGGGGCCTAGAATGTGGCAAAGTTGGCCCAACCTTGGCTCTCCATGCACATATGACCTAAACAAACCAAAACAAGTAGAGAGGTCCACCGGGCTACCCTCGTACGGAGATAGCTATAGGGGTAGACGATCCGGGGCCCCGGTCTAGGGTTTCGCCGGAGGAAGACCGCCGGAGCGTCGGAATCACATGAAAACTTGCATGTGCCCCTAGGATATGTGTGTGAGAGTGGTGCAAGGTTGTTAGGTGCCATGTGTAGGCCCCATGTGTGACCCCCTTCCCGGACATGCGTTAACACTTAGTAAAATCCTGGATCAGTACGTGGAAAGTCCCGCCGCGTCACAACCGGGGCCTAGAATGTGGCAAAGTTGGCCCAACCTTGGCTCTCCATGCACATATGACCTAAACAAACCAAAACAAGTAGAGAGGTCCACCGGGCTACCCTCGTACGGAGATAGCTATAGGGGTAGACGATCCGGGGCCCCCGGTCTAGGGTTTCGCCGGAGGAAGACCGCCGGAGCGTCGGAATCACATGAAAACTTGCATGTGCCCCTAGGATATGTGTGTGAGAGTGGTGCAAGGTTGTTAGGTGCCATGTGTAGGCCCCATGTGTGACCCCCTTCCCGGACATGCGTTAACACTTAGTAAAATCCTGGATCAGTACGTGGAAAGTCCCGCCGCGTCACAACCGGGGCCTAGAATGTGGCAAAGTTGGCCCAACCTTGGCTCTCCATGCACATATGACCTAAACAAACCAAAACAAGTAGAGAGGTCCACCGGGCTACCCTCGTACGGAGATAGCTATAGGGGTAGACGATCCGGGGCCCCGGTCTAGGGTTTCGCCGGAGGAAGACCGCCGGAGCGTCGGAATCACATGAAAACTTGCATGTGCCCCTAGGATATGTGTGTGAGAGTGGTGCAAGGTTGTTAGGTGCCATGTGTAGGCCCCATGTGTGACCCCCTTCCCGGACATGCGTTAACACTTAGTAAAATCCTGGATCAGTACGTGGAAAGTCCCGCCGCGTCACAACCGGGGCCTAGAATGTGGCAAAGTTGGCCCAACCTTGGCTCTCCATGCACATATGACCTAAACAAACCAAAACAAGTAGAGAGGTCCACCGGGCTACCCTCGTACGGAGATAGCTATAGGGGTAGACGATCCGGGGCCCCCGGTCTAGGGTTTCGCCGGAGGAAGACCGCCGGAGCGTCGGAATCACATGAAAACTTGCATGTGCCCCTAGGATATGTGTGTGAGAGTGGTGCAAGGTTGTTAGGTGCCATGTGTAGGCCCCATGTGTGACCCCCTTCCCGGACATGCGTTAACACTTAGTAAAATCCTGGATCAGTACGTGGAAAGTCCCGCCGCGTCACAACCGGGGCCTAGAATGTGGCAAAGTTGGCCCAACCTTGGCTCTCCATGCACATATGACCTAAACAAACCAAAACAAGTAGAGAGGTCCACCGGGCTACCCTCGTACGGAGATAGCTATAGGGGTAGACGATCCGGGGCCCCCGGTCTAGGGTTTCGCCGGAGGAAGACCGCCGGAGCGTCGGAATCACATGAAAACTTGCATGTGCCCCTAGGATATGTGTGTGAGAGTGGTGCAAGGTTGTTAGGTGCCATGTGTAGGCCCCATGTGTGACCCCCTTCCCGGACATGCGTTAACACTTAGTAAAATCCTGGATCAGTACGTGGAAAGTCCCGCCGCGTCACAACCGGGGCCTAGAATGTGGCAAAGTTGGCCCAACCTTGGCTCTCCATGCACATATGACCTAAACAAACCAAAACAAGTAGAGAGGTCCACCGGGCTACCCTCGTACGGAGATAGCTATAGGGGTAGACGATCCGGGGCCCCCGGTCTAGGGTTTCGCCGGAGGAAGACCGCCGGAGCGTCGGAATCACATGAAAACTTGCATGTGCCCCTAGGATATGTGTGTGAGAGTGGTGCAAGGTTGTTAGGTGCCATGTGTAGGCCCCATGTGTGACCCCCTTCCCGGACATGCGTTAACACTTAGTAAAATCCTGGATCAGTACGTGGAAAGTCCCGCCGCGTCACAACCGGGGCCTAGAATGTGGCAAAGTTGGCCCAACCTTGGCTCTCCATGCACATATGACCTAAACAAACCAAAACAAGTAGAGAGGTCCACCGGGCTACCCTCGTACGGAGATAGCTATAGGGGTAGACGATCCGGGGCCCCCGGTCTAGGGTTTCGCCGGAGGAAGACCGCCGGAGCGTCGGAATCACATGAAAACTTGCATGTGCCCCTAGGATATGTGTGTGAGAGTGGTGCAAGGTTGTTAGGTGCCATGTGTAGGCCCCATGTGTGACCCCCTTCCCGGACATGCGTTAACACTTAGTAAAATCCTGGATCAGTACGTGGAAAGTCCCGCCGCGTCACAACCGGGGCCTAGAATGTGGCAAAGTTGGCCCAACCTTGGCTCTCCATGCACATATGACCTAAACAAACCAAAACAAGTAGAGAGGTCCACCGGGCTACCCTCGTACGGAGATAGCTATAGGGGTAGACGATCCGGGGCCCCCGGTCTAGGGTTTCGCCGGAGGAAGACCGCCGGAGCGTCGGAATCACATGAAAACTTGCATGTGCCCCTAGGATATGTGTGTGAGAGTGGTGCAAGGTTGTTAGGTGCCATGTGTAGGCCCCATGTGTGACCCCCTTCCCGGACATGCGTTAACACTTAGTAAAATCCTGGATCAGTACGTGGAAAGTCCCGCCGCGTCACAACCGGGGCCTAGAATGTGGCAAAGTTGGCCCAACCTTGGCTCTCCATGCACATATGACCTAAACAAACCAAAACAAGTAGAGAGGTCCACCGGGCTACCCTCGTACGGAGATAGCTATAGGGGTAGACGATCCGGGGCCCCCGGTCTAGGGTTTCGCCGGAGGAAGACCGCCGGAGCGTCGGAATCACATGAAAACTTGCATGTGCCCCTAGGATATGTGTGTGAGAGTGGTGCAAGGTTGTTAGGTGCCATGTGTAGGCCCCATGTGTGACCCCCTTCCCGGACATGCGTTAACACTTAGTAAAATCCTGGATCAGTACGTGGAAAGTCCCGCCGCGTCACAACCGGGGCCTAGAATGTGGCAAAGTTGGCCCAACCTTGGCTCTCCATGCACATATGACCTAAACAAACCAAAACAAGTAGAGAGGTCCACCGGGCTACCCTCGTACGGAGATAGCTATAGGGGTAGACGATCCGGGGCCCCCGGTCTAGGGTTTCGCCGGAGGAAGACCGCCGGAGCGTCGGAATCACATGAAAACTTGCATGTGCCCCTAGGATATGTGTGTGAGAGTGGTGCAAGGTTGTTAGGTGCCATGTGTAGGCCCCATGTGTGACCCCCTTCCCGGACATGCGTTAACACTTAGTAAAATCCTGGATCAGTACGTGGAAAGTCCCGCCGCGTCACAACCGGGGCCTAGAATGTGGCAAAGTTGGCCCAACCTTGGCTCTCCATGCACATATGACCTAAACAAACCAAAACAAGTAGAGAGGTCCACCGGGCTACCCTCGTACGGAGATAGCTATAGGGGTAGACGATCCGGGGCCCCCGGTCTAGGGTTTCGCCGGAGGAAGACCGCCGGAGCGTCGGAATCACATGAAAACTTGCATGTGCCCCTAGGATATGTGTGTGAGAGTGGTGCAAGGTTGTTAGGTGCCATGTGTAGGCCCCATGTGTGACCCCCTTCCCGGACATGCGTTAACACTTAGTAAAATCCTGGATCAGTACGTGGAAAGTCCCGCCGCGTCACAACCGGGGCCTAGAATGTGGCAAAGTTGGCCCAACCTTGGCTCTCCATGCACATATGACCTAAACAAACCAAAACAAGTAGAGAGGTCCACCGGGCTACCCTCGTACGGAGATAGCTATAGGGGTAGACGATCCGGGGCCCCGGTCTAGGGTTTCGCCGGAGGAAGACCGCCGGAGCGTCGGAATCACATGAAAACTTGCATGTGCCCCTAGGATATGTGTGTGAGAGTGGTGCAAGGTTGTTAGGTGCCATGTGTAGGCCCCATGTGTGACCCCCTTCCCGGACATGCGTTAACACTTAGTAAAATCCTGGATCAGTACGTGGAAAGTCCCGCCGCGTCACAACCGGGGCCTAGAATGTGGCAAAGTTGGCCCAACCTTGGCTCTCCATGCACATATGACCTAAACAAACCAAAACAAGTAGAGAGGTCCACCGGGCTACCCTCGTACGGAGATAGCTATAGGGGTAGACGATCCGGGGCCCCCGGTCTAGGGTTTCGCCGGAGGAAGACCGCCGGAGCGTCGGAATCACATGAAAACTTGCATGTGCCCCTAGGATATGTGTGTGAGAGTGGTGCAAGGTTGTTAGGTGCCATGTGTAGGCCCCATGTGTGACCCCCTTCCCGGACATGCGTTAACACTTAGTAAAATCCTGGATCAGTACGTGGAAAGTCCCGCCGCGTCACAACCGGGGCCTAGAATGTGGCAAAGTTGGCCCAACCTTGGCTCTCCATGCACATATGACCTAAACAAACCAAAACAAGTAGAGAGGTCCACCGGGCTACCCTCGTACGGAGATAGCTATAGGGGTAGACGATCCGGGGCCCCCGGTCTAGGGTTTCGCCGGAGGAAGACCGCCGGAGCGTCGGAATCACATGAAAACTTGCATGTGCCCCTAGGATATGTGTGTGAGAGTGGTGCAAGGTTGTTAGGTGCCATGTGTAGGCCCCATGTGTGACCCCCTTCCCGGACATGCGTTAACACTTAGTAAATCCTGGATCAGTACGTGGAAAGTCCCGCCGCGTCACAACCGGGGCCTAGAATGTGGCAAAGTTGGCCCAACCTTGGCTCTCCATGCACATATGACCTAAACAAACCAAAACAAGTAGAGAGGTCCACCGGGCTACCCTCGTACGGAGATAGCTATAGGGGTAGACGATCCGGGGCCCCGGTCTAGGGTTTCGCCGGAGGAAGACCGCCGGAGCGTCGGAATCACATGAAAACTTGCATGTGCCCCTAGGATATGTGTGTGAGAGTGGTGCAAGGTTGTTAGGTGCCATGTGTAGGCCCCATGTGTGACCCCCTTCCCGGACATGCGTTAACACTTAGTAAAATCCTGGATCAGTACGTGGAAAGTCCCGCCGCGTCACAACCGGGGCCTAGAATGTGGCAAAGTTGGCCCAACCTTGGCTCTCCATGCACATATGACCTAAACAAACCAAAACAAGTAGAGAGGTCCACCGGGCTACCCTCGTACGGAGATAGCTATAGGGGTAGACGATCCGGGGCCCCCGGTCTAGGGTTTCGCCGGAGGAAGACCGCCGGAGCGTCGGAATCACATGAAAACTTGCATGTGCCCCTAGGATATGTGTGTGAGAGTGGTGCAAGGTTGTTAGGTGCCATGTGTAGGCCCCATGTGTGACCCCCTTCCCGGACATGCGTTAACACTTAGTAAAATCCTGGATCAGTACGTGGAAAGTCCCGCCGCGTCACAACCGGGGCCTAGAATGTGGCAAAGTTGGCCCAACCTTGGCTCTCCATGCACATATGACCTAAACAAACCAAAACAAGTAGAGAGGTCCACCGGGCTACCCTCGTACGGAGATAGCTATAGGGGTAGACGATCCGGGGCCCCGGTCTAGGGTTTCGCCGGAGGAAGACCGCCGGAGCGTCGGAATCACATGAAAACTTGCATGTGCCCCTAGGATATGTGTGTGAGAGTGGTGCAAGGTTGTTAGGTGCCATGTGTAGGCCCCATGTGTGACCCCCTTCCCGGACATGCGTTAACACTTAGTAAAATCCTGGATCAGTACGTGGAAAGTCCCGCCGCGTCACAACCGGGGCCTAGAATGTGGCAAAGTTGGCCCAACCTTGGCTCTCCATGCACATATGACCTAAACAAACCAAAACAAGTAGAGAGGTCCACCGGGCTACCCTCGTACGGAGATAGCTATAGGGGTAGACGATCCGGGGCCCCCGGTCTAGGGTTTCGCCGGAGGAAGACCGCCGGAGCGTCGGAATCACATGAAAACTTGCATGTGCCCCTAGGATATGTGTGTGAGAGTGGTGCAAGGTTGTTAGGTGCCATGTGTAGGCCCCATGTGTGACCCCCTTCCCGGACATGCGTTAACACTTAGTAAAATCCTGGATCAGTACGTGGAAAGTCCCGCCGCGTCACAACCGGGGCCTAGAATGTGGCAAAGTTGGCCCAACCTTGGCTCTCCATGCACATATGACCTAAACAAACCAAAACAAGTAGAGAGGTCCACCGGGCTACCCTCGTACGGAGATAGCTATAGGGGTAGACGATCCGGGGCCCCCGGTCTAGGGTTTCGCCGGAGGAAGACCGCCGGAGCGTCGGAATCACATGAAAACTTGCATGTGCCCCTAGGATATGTGTGTGAGAGTGGTGCAAGGTTGTTAGGTGCCATGTGTAGGCCCCATGTGTGACCCCCTTCCCGGACATGCGTTAACACTTAGTAAAATCCTGGATCAGTACGTGGAAAGTCCCGCCGCGTCACAACCGGGGCCTAGAATGTGGCAAAGTTGGCCCAACCTTGGCTCTCCATGCACATATGACCTAAACAAACCAAAACAAGTAGAGAGGTCCACCGGGCTACCCTCGTACGGAGATAGCTATAGGGGTAGACGATCCGGGGCCCCCGGTCTAGGGTTTCGCCGGAGGAAGACCGCCGGAGCGTCGGAATCACATGAAAACTTGCATGTGCCCCTAGGATATGTGTGTGAGAGTGGTGCAAGGTTGTTAGGTGCCATGTGTAGGCCCCATGTGTGACCCCCTTCCCGGACATGCGTTAACACTTAGTAAAATCCTGGATCAGTACGTGGAAAGTCCCGCCGCGTCACAACCGGGGCCTAGAATGTGGCAAAGTTGGCCCAACCTTGGCTCTCCATGCACATATGACCTAAACAAACCAAAACAAGTAGAGAGGTCCACCGGGCTACCCTCGTACGGAGATAGCTATAGGGGTAGACGATCCGGGGCCCCCGGTCTAGGGTTTCGCCGGAGGAAGACCGCCGGAGCGTCGGAATCACATGAAAACTTGCATGTGCCCCTAGGATATGTGTGTGAGAGTGGTGCAAGGTTGTTAGGTGCCATGTGTAGGCCCCATGTGTGACCCCCTTCCCGGACATGCGTTAACACTTAGTAAAATCCTGGATCAGTACGTGGAAAGTCCCGCCGCGTCACAACCGGGGCCTAGAATGTGGCAAAGTTGGCCCAACCTTGGCTCTCCATGCACATATGACCTAAACAAACCAAAACAAGTAGAGAGGTCCACCGGGCTACCCTCGTACGGAGATAGCTATAGGGGTAGACGATCCGGGGCCCCCGGTCTAGGGTTTCGCCGGAGGAAGACCGCCGGAGCGTCGGAATCACATGAAAACTTGCATGTGCCCCTAGGATATGTGTGTGAGAGTGGTGCAAGGTTGTTAGGTGCCATGTGTAGGCCCCATGTGTGACCCCCTTCCCGGACATGCGTTAACACTTAGTAAAATCCTGGATCAGTACGTGGAAAGTCCCGCCGCGTCACAACCGGGGCCTAGAATGTGGCAAAGTTGGCCCAACCTTGGCTCTCCATGCACATATGACCTAAACAAACCAAAACAAGTAGAGAGGTCCACCGGGCTACCCTCGTACGGAGATAGCTATAGGGGTAGACGATCCGGGGCCCCTGGTCTAGGGTTTCGCCGGAGGAAGACCGCCGGAGCGTCGGAATCACATGAAAACTTGCATGTGCCCCTAGGATATGTGTGTGAGAGTGGTGCAAGGTTGTTAGGTGCCATGTGTAGGCCCCATGTGTGACCCCCTTCCCGGACATGCGTTAACACTTAGTAAAATCCTGGATCAGTACGTGGAAAGTCCCGCCGCGTCACAACCGGGGCCTAGAATGTGGCAAAGTTGGCCCAACCTTGGCTCTCCATGCACATATGACCTAAACAAACCAAAACAAGTAGAGAGGTCCACCGGGCTACCCTCGTACGGAGATAGCTATAGGGGTAGACGATCCGGGGCCCCCGGTCTAGGGTTTCGCCGGAGGAAGACCGCCGGAGCGTCGGAATCACATGAAAACTTGCATGTGCCCCTAGGATATGTGTGTGAGAGTGGTGCAAGGTTGTTAGGTGCCATGTGTAGGCCCCATGTGTGACCCCCTTCCCGGACATGCGTTAACACTTAGTAAAATCCTGGATCAGTACGTGGAAAGTCCCGCCGCGTCACAACCGGGGCCTAGAATGTGGCAAAGTTGGCCCAACCTTGGCTCTCCATGCTACATATGACCTAAACAAACCAAAACAAGTAGAGAGGTCCACCGGGCTACCCTCGTACGGAGATAGCTATAGGGGTAGACTGATCCTGGGCCCCCGGTCTAGGGTTTCGCCGGAGGAAGTACCGCCGGAGCGTCGGAATCACATGAAAACTTGCATGTGCCCCTAGGATATGTGTGTGAGAGTGGTGCAAGGTTGTTAGGTGCCATGTGTAGGCCCCATGTGTGACCCCCTTCCCGGACATGCGTTAACACTTAGTAAAATCCTGGATCAGTACGTGGAAAGTCCCGCCGCGTCACAACCGGGGCCTAGAATGTGGCAAAGTTGGCCCAACCTTGGCTCTCCATGCACATATGACCTAAACAAACCAAAACAAGTAGAGAGGTCCACCGGGCTACCCTCGTACGGAGATAGCTATAGGGGTAGACGATCCGGGGCCCCTGGTCTAGGGTTTTCGCCGGAGGAAGACCGCCGGAGCGTCGGAATCACATGATAACTTGCATGTGCCCCTAGGATATGTGTGTGAGAGTGGTGCAAGGTTGTTAGGTGCCATGTGTAGGCCCCATGTGTGACCCCCTTCCCGGACATGCGTTAACACTTAGTAAAATCCTGGATCAGTACGTGGAAAGTCCAGCCGCGTCACAACCGGGGCCTAGAATGTGGCAATGTTGGCCCAACCTTGGCTCTCCATGTACATATGACCTAAACAAACCAAAACAAGTAGAGAGGTCCACCAGGATACCCTCGTACAGAGATAGCTATAGGGGTAGACGATCCGGGGCCCCCGGTCTAGGGTTTCGCCGGAGAAAGACCGCCGGAGCGTCGGAATCACATGAAAACTTGCATGTGCCCCTAGGATATGTCTGTGATAGTGGTGCAAGGTTGTTAGGTGCCATGTGTAGGCCCCATGTGTGACCCCCTTCCCGGACATGCGTTAACACTTAGTAAAATCCTGGATCTGTACGTGGAAAGTCCCGCCGCGTCACAACCAGGGCCTAGAATGTGGTAAAGTTGGCCCAACCTTGGATATCCATGTACATATGACATAAAGAAACCAACACAAGTAGAGAGGTCCACCGGGATACCCTTGTACGGAGATAGCTATAGTGGTAGATGATCCGGGGCCCCCGGTCTCGGGTTTCGCCGGAGGAAGACCGCCGGAGCGTCGGAATCACATGAAAACTTGCATGTGGCCCTAGGATATGTGTGTGCGAGTGGTGCAAGGTTGTTAGGTGCCATGTGTAGGACCCATGTGTGACCCCCTTCCCGGACATGCGTTAACACTTTGTAAAATCCTGGATCAGTACGTGGAAAGTCCCGCCGCGTCACAACCGGGGCCTAGAATGTGGCAATGTTGGCCCAAACTTGGCTCTCCATGTACATATGACCTAAACAAACCAAAACAAGTAGAGAGGTCCACCAGGATACCCTCGTACAGAGATAGCTATAGGGGTAGACGATCCGGGGCCCCCGGTCTAGGGTTTCGCCGAACAAAGACCGCCGGAGCGTCGGAATCACATGAAAACTTGCATGTGCCCCTAGGATATGTCTGTGATAGTGGTGCAAGGTTGTTAGGTGCCATGTGTAGGCCCCATGTGTGACCCCCTTCCCGGACATGCGTTAACACTTAGTAAAATCCTGGATCTGTACGTGGAAAGTCCCGCCGCGTCACAACCGGGGCCTAGAATGTGGTAAAGTTGGCCCAACCTTGGATCTCCATGTACATATGACATAAAGAAACCAAAACAAGTAGAGAGGTCCACCGGGCTACCCTTGTACGGAGATAGCTATAGTGGTAGATGATTCGGGGCCCCTGGTCTCGGGTTTCGCCGGAGGAAGACCGCCGGAGCGTCGGAATCACATGAAAACTTGCATGTGGCCCTAGGATATGTGTGTGCGAGTGGTGCAAGGTTGTTAGGTGCCATGTGTAGGACCCATGTGTGACCCCCTTCCCGGACATGCGTTAACACTTTGTAAAATCCTGGATCTGTACGTGGAAAGTCCTGCCGCGTCACAACCGGGGCCTAGAATGTGGCAAAGTTGGCCCAACCTTGGCTCTCCATGTACATATGACCTAAACAAACCAAAACAAGTAGAGAGGTCCACCGGGATACCCTCGTACGGAGATAGCTATAGGGGTAGACGATCCGGGGGCCCCGGTCTAGGGTTTCGCCGGTGGAAGACCGCCGGAGCGTCGGAATCACATGAAAACTTGCATGTGCCCCTAGGATATGTGTGTGAGAGTGGTGCAAGGTTGTTAGGTGCCATGTGAAGGCCCCATGTGTGACCCCCTTCCTGGACATGCGTTAACACTTAGTAAAATCCTGGATCAGTACGTGGAAAGTCCCGCCACGTCACAACCGGGACCTAGAATGTGGCAAAGTTGGCCCAACCTTGGCTCTCCATGCACATATGACCTAAACAAACCAAAACAAGTAGAAAGGTCCACCGGGCTACCCTCGTACGGAGATAGCTATAGGGGTAGACGATCCGGGGCCCCCGGTCTAGGGTTTCGCCGGAGGAAGACTGCCGGAGCGTCGGAATCACATGAAAACTTGCATGTGCCCCTAGGATTTGTGTGTGAGAGTGGTGCAAGGTTGTTAGGTGGCATGTGTAGGCCCCATGTGTGACCCCCTTCCCGGACATGCGGGGCCACCATCGGAGTAGCTATAGGGTTAGACTTGCGGGGCCACCGTCGACATAGGGAAACCCTAGATAGAGTCAAAATATTAAAGCATTTAAAAAAGTAAATATATTAAAGTATTTAAAATAGTAAATATATTTACTTAAATAGGTTGAAAACTAAAAAAATAGATAGGCTACGCCGACGGTAGCCGTCGGCCTAGGTCTAACCCTAAAAAAACCCTAGCTACGCCGACGGCTACCGTCGGCGTAGCCCTATCCCCGTATAATCCGAGAAAAAAATGATAATAAAAAAATAAAAAATAAAAGTGAAAATAAAAAAACCCTAGATACGCCGACGGCAAGCGTCGGCATAGCCCTATCCCTAATGTCAAACACGGGGCCACCCTGGGCCACTCACCAACCCACTCACCCCACCCGCCTTTCCTCACCCCCGCGTGCCCCGACCCGCCGCCGCCACCACCCGCGTCTCCTCACCGCCCAGCCGCCACCGGCTGCTCCTCCCCAACCCGCCGCCGCTGGCTGCTCCTCCCCAACCCAGCCCCAAACCCCCCCCCCGACCCCGACCTCGCCGCCAACCCTTCCCTACCCCCGCCCCCGCCCCCACCGGCTGCTCCTCCCCGAGCTCGCCCCGTCCCCGACGACCCCGTCGCCACGAGCTCCTCCTCACCGCCGCTGCCACGAGCCCGCCGCTGGCTCCTCCTTCCTGAGCGAGGTCGGCCCCTACCTCCCCGAGCTCAGCCTCCTCCTTCCCGAGCTCGCCCCCTCCCCTGACTCCGACCCCGACCACAGCAGCTCCTGAACCCGCCGCCTCCTCCTCACTGCTACACCGCGCAGCCCCTCACTGTCCCTCCACTTGGAGGTAAAATGACTTTTTTCAAGTGCTAGTGTAAATAGTATAATTTAGTAATTGTTAATAATTGTTAGTAGTTTGTAGAAATAGGAGTAGAAATTGTAGAAATAGTTTGTAGAAATAGTTTGTAGAAATAGGAGTACAAATAGGAGTTTGTCGAAATAGGAGTAGAAATTGTTTTAGAACTAGAATTGCTAGTAGTTTGTAGAAATAGAAGTTTTACTATGTGAGTAGAAATAGGAGTTTGCTAGTAGTTTGTAATATCTGAGTAAAAATATGAGTAGAATTAGAATTGCTAGAAATAGGAGAGGAATTAGAAATGCTCGAAATAAAATTAGAAATATGAGTAGAACTAGATATTTCCTAAATAGATTTTGCATATTTAACCATTTGTTAATTTTTTTTGCAGTTACCGGAGGCTGAGCGGGGGAGTGTTTCGACGGCGGGGGTCCCGGATCATCTCCGCCGATTTGATCACACTTCGAGGGTGAGAATCCGTTCGCCTCTCTTGTACCTAGGTTTATTTTTGTGTTAGATCACCAAGTCAAGTCGCGTTACCTAGGCGTCTTCCCGACCGTAAGCGTTACGCGGGTTAATATGCATTAGTGGTCTCGCATATTAATAACCGTAACGCTTACGGCTTTTATCGGGCAGTCGGTGGATTCGTAGTTGGGTAAGGTTCTCCCTATCTCTACCTTGATCCAAGATAGGATTTTGGCAGCGCCTCCTCGTTGTTCTCCGGATGCACATTCTCTCGGCTTTTTGTCGAGACGTGTATCGGGAGAGCAGCAAGGAGGTGCTGGCGAAATTCTGCTCGGATCGGGGTAGAGCCAGGGAGAACTTCCCCAATCTACGGATCCGGCGGCTGGTTAGGACCCTCTTTTCCTATTAGACATGTAGGTTGATGCATGCATAAAAATATGAACATTTTAATCTCCTGTTTGATACAAAATGCTATATTTGTTGTTTGGTTCCCAACAAAGCAGAAAAGGATGGGTGATAATGGGTGGATATACAGTGGCCGTATTAGTGCGACTAAGAAAACAGAAGAGTGGACACGGAACACTCATTTGTTAGTGAATGATTTAGCGCGTGGTTCGAAGGCAATT